>OY037008.1:0-1200000 GCA_955831195.1 Pilophorus perplexus | reverse complement strand
AATCTATATTGATCAGCTTGATCGCGGTAATTCTCAATTTTCTTGTTCTCCTTATCTTCTTGGGAGATTCTCATTATCGGAAATTATGAATTAAACTTTTTTTTAAAAACTTTTTCGTCCCAGAACTGGAGCCCCGCACGACCGACCAGAACAACATTAGATGAATATTGAATTCTAAACTACGCGATATACTTTTTTGTCACAAAAATTATGTAGGTATTTGTCTCTTGTTGACTTCTAACAACATGGTACAGGATGATATAACCCGAAATTCGTGTGAACGTTCATTCCACTCACGTTCAACTTTTGTACTCCCACTACCCAAAAAGATTTAAAGCTGACTATAAAATAGAACACCCAACCAACCGGAAGTTCACTAACGATATCTTCATAATAATTATGATCTTGATATCTTGATAATTATTATCAAGATCTTGTTAAACTCGAGCTGCCGTAAATACTGCTCATCCCCCAACACGGGTTATGTCTGGCAGTGTCCAAACTAAATTTTCGCTGCACCTTTATAAAATGAACTTGTGTTATGTAAATACCTACTATATGGAAATAAGGGGGACAGGGGGAAATAAGGGGGACTTGTGGCTCCGTGGCGATAGTGTTCCGCCTGTTTACAATTCGTCGGAGCACTGATCAGCCTGGTTCGAATCCGGGGACGAAGTTCCGACGAACACCTATGTTTGACCAAAAGAGAGACAATTCACCTCTGAACTTTATGTGAATTCTTTCCCTGGAGCAAGGGGTCGGGGTGCGGGGTCGGCTCCTGCCCCAATCGTGAGAACCAGTATGGTCAGCACAAAAAAAAACCCACTTTACTTTATTTTACTTAACTATACGGAAATAAATCATAGTAAAAAATTGCCAAATCCCTCATGTGCCTTTCAATACCCATTAAGCCAAACTGGTATAGTGCGATCATTCAATCATCAACGAAAATCAATTAGAAATTTGTGGAGATTAATGAAGCGGGTTGACATTTATTTTTTTATTTTTTGGCTTCGGCCACGCCCACTTTAACAAGACACGTTAGTATCACGTTTGAGATAGCGAGGCACTCAACTTGACTGGGTGTCAGCTCGACGAATGGGGCGTAGGCTGAGGGGGAATTTATTTCTGTTAATAGGCCCAACTTGTTGTCAAGGGGCCGACTCCAGTTCCTATGAGCCCTTTCCCTGTTCAATCACCGTCAAGACGTCTTTTCCTGAATAGGAAAGATCCCAGAAAGGAGAACTGGATTATGAAGGAATTTGTGCAAGTAGTACACGTTCAATTTGAGTTATATAAATAGGAATAGCACCGGCCAGAACTTATCCACAATCCAAGGATAACATTCCAACAGGAGGGAAAGTCAACTGCACTTATAAAAATGGGGGAAACCGCTACATAAGCTAATCGTGTAATGTAATGTAGTAATGTAATGTAATGTAATGTAATGTAATGTAGGAGGCGGCTATTCAACAGCTTCAAAAAGTGTGTATCCAAAACTGACTCAAATTGCGTACGGTGTTAAGTAAAATGAACGCGACAAATACGGAAAACATCGCTGCAAATTTTACATAATTCTTTGATATAGATTAATAATTAATCTATATCAAAGAATTATGTAAAATTATTGTGAAAAAATTAATTCTGTGCCATAAAATGAAAAATTTTGAAAAAAAAAAATTCAACTAGGTATATTTAGAGAGATATGGGACCTCGAAAAAATGGATTCTACGTCCAAAAATACTTCAAAAACGAAACCTAACTCGACCCCACAGCAAAAAACCTTCAAAAGTCCCTCCCGTAGCCCATTTTAGCCCCTTAGCGCCCCAAGGTTTTGGGCGATCGGACTGAAAACCTTTTGGGCACAACTAGAAGGTAAACCTAGTATTTTTCCGAAATTTTTTATTTAAAACGGCTCGGACGGCGGACGGACATTTCCTTTTTGGAATCTATACCTCTTGAAACGTACAATGTCAATGTATAATGTCAAATTATGAGGTCGATCAGAATTCTCGACCTCCGTCGCGATTACATAGACCTATGTGTGTCATTACACACCTGTGTGTCATTCTAAGAATAATAAACCAAAAATTAACAATACTTACCACAACTGATGGAATTAGTTTGCCCTAAACAGCAATTTCAGATATTTTCTCGAAAACTATTTAGCCCTACATGATCCTACTTGTGCTCAAATGAAAGTTTCTCCTGCAAACTTTACTCCCACAACTGGGACCGTACAACACGGTGTCATCGAGAAGGACGATACGTTTGGAAATCATTATGACTCCAACTTTTGGAAATCATGACCCCAAATTTTCGAGTCATTTCTCGGAAAATATTAAAACTAGCTCTACTGTTGGACTCAAATGGTAGCAAATTTCATCTCGTTTAAATAAGACACTAATTTTGTCTTTGCGCTTGAACGCAAAATTCAGGAGGTACGGAACAAAAACAGGAAAAAGCTGCAAATTTTCACAAGGCTTTATCATTCTTTGATGTAGGTTAATTTTTCAAAAATTAATTCCGTGTCAACAACAAATATTTTGGAACCTCGAAAAATGGTTTCTGTCGTCCAAAATTACATACTCGGAAGAGGTAAAAACTCTTGGGATCCTTCAAAAATCCCATGTGTAACCCCATGAAAGCCTCATATATCCCCACGGTGAAATCGGATAGTTCTGGGACCCCCAACAATTGATTCTACGTTCCAAAATACATCGAAAACGACACCTTACTCGACCCCATAGCCTAAAACCTTAAAAAAAACCTCCCGTAGCCCCTTTTTAGCCCCACGGGTTTGGACGAAAACCTTGTGGGAGGTACTAGATGGTAAACAGAGTATTATGTCAACATTTCAGATTTTAAAAATCCTACTGCCCAAAACGGCTCGGACATTTCGTTGTTGGAATGTAGACATCTTGAAACGTGTAATGACAAATTTTGAGGCGATTAGAATTGTTGACCTCCGTCGCGATTACGTAGTTGAATTATTCCAAGACTAATAAACCAAAACTATGGATATTTTCAGAGATTTATTATTTAAATTTTATAAAAAGGTACTTAAGTAGGGCTCAAAAGACGTAGTGGACGATGAAACCAACAGAAAGTTGATCCACACGCATTTAAAGGTGAATCCAAATTTTCGACCAACAGAAACCTTGGACCGAACTGTTCGGAAGGCTTCTACATTCTCCGCCCATTAGTCACACCAAGTCAAGGAGAACTTTTAAGATAGGTAGCCGGAGAACAACTGGGCCTGAATGAGATTTGAGTTTTAATGACAAACAGGTTGCAGCGGGTTGTGTCGAAAATAATATTATGTACCGTATTAGGGAAATTATATTGAGTGATTCCCGATTGTCCAAATATCGGTTTTGGTTTAGGTATTATTCTAGGAAAGTAGAATAATTTTTAGGCAAATCTGAAATTTTCACTAAATACTCGACTTACCATCTAGTTATGTTCGCAATGTTTTCAGCCTGATCGCCCAAACCCATGGGGTGAATCGGGGTAGAGAAGGGGTTAAAAAGGGGGTTTAGAAGGGTTTCGGCTAGGAACCAATGATATATCGAGTGAGCTGCGTTCTTCGAGGTATTTTTGAACGTAGAATCCAGTTATAAGGGCCCCAGAACCATATGATTTCACCGCGGGGATCCACGGGCTTTCATGGGACTTTGAAGGACTTCCAGCGGACGAATGTGGTTGCGTTTTCGGAGCAACGTTGGACGTAGAATCTATTTTCGAGGTTTCACATCTGTCCAAACACAGAAATGCAGTTTTTTTAAATGATTTTTTGATTGACGCAAGTAGTACCTACCTATTCATTTTTTCACAGTTTACTTACACTTAACAATAAAAACCCCTTGGGTAAAATTGGCGCCGGTTTGCGACATAAAAATCATCTGGTAGAATCCCCTTTCTGTTAATAATTTTCTCATTCTTTATAATCTTTATCAACATCATCCTTTTTATTTTCTCCTTACTTCCGTACCTACCCCTCATTCCTCACTTCATAACTTTTCCTACCTAACCTTTGCTCTGATACAAGGCTTGATAAATATTAATTTGGTGAATTTTATTTAGATGGTAATCCTCGATGTTTAAAAATTATTATGTGGTACCTACGGTAGGAGGGATTTGAGAATCCGACTCAAAGAATAAATAAAATAAAATGAATTATTCCGTGGGTCAGTGCCTACCTGGTCAGTGCCGGTTGTATTAAAATTTTTACAAGCGAGAGAAGATTCAAAATCGACTATGAGATGAACCACCGAACAGCGATTAGCCTGATGAACCACCGAACCTACTTACTTGCCTGCTATTCAGCCCTTTCAGCACCATCAGCCGTAAGTTGTCTTTGAAATCTGATCTAGGTAGGTATCTACCTATGACGAGGTAGGATGTCCCCAAGGATGAGTTGATTACGTGGTAGATTATGTGGCGTGAGCGACAAGGCGTCGCCGAGACTTTTTGACGCCGTCGTACTACTTAAAATCCGAGTATCAGGATGAGATTTTGTAAAAGTGAGATTTCTGAATTTACTCAAGGGTTACCTACCTAATCCCAAAATTGTGATTTTCCTAACGGTCGACTATCCGTTCAACTGTCCACGAAGCCACCCATACTGAAGCCAGTAGGATGGTATGACCGAATGGTGAAATATTCGAAACATTTAGGTAGGTTGGGTTTATATTCCTAGTGAATTTGAAAGGTGCTGTACCTAAACCTGACATAACCGTAAGCGGCTTTGGGCGGCCATTGTGGGATGGCGGCTGATCAAACTTAACTCTACCCCGACGAAGAAATCCCCCACCCAAAAAAGACACAATTAGCCAAAAACATTTGGGTCCAGAAACGGACCGATAGGTAGTTTGAAATGCATTGGATAGCCACTTCATGGCAAATCATCTATAGATACCGAGAGATACGATTCGGTTTGAACCAGGACGGACACACCCCTCGGTACAACGGGCCCGAGGCATGACGGTTTCTCTGAGTTATTGCCGACTTCTCACCTGTTTTTTCACTCCACCGAGTTCGTCGGGTTATCAAAACGGTGTTGGAGCTTGTCGTGGATTGTCGCCGATGGTTTGGTTTTAACTTGAAAAATAAAAACGGCACTGAAATGAACCACTCTCCACCCGTTCGCCACTTCACCGCACCAGCCACTGCCGCAGTTCGGGGACACAGCCAAGCAGGGCTGGCAACTCGGTTTGTCCTGTTCCCCCAAGGAGGTTGAAATATTTCCCCCCTCACCACGGAAATATCCCTTCGGCAACGTAGAACCTCGAGGGCTTTCCCCTCATTCTATTATCCTACTTAGATTAGATGGGACTACCTACATTGATGTGAGTCTGAGGGCCGGTTTGTCCAAATTTGACATTTAATGTACGTTATAATAATTATAACGTACATTAAATGTCAAATTTGGACAAACCGTAATTATTACGGAGATTATTGCCGATTATTCACTCACTATCGTAATAATTATTATCCTATTATCAAGAAAAAACCCTGCAAATTTTACACAAGGGTTTATTATTCTTTGAGATAGGCTACTTGTGCAAAAATTTAATTCTATGTCTAAGAGAAAAACATTTTGAAAAAGAAAATTTTTTGGGAAATTTTTTTCTTCAAAATTTTTTTTCAAAAGTTTTTGTTTTTTACTCGAAAAATATTTGACCAGCTGGGATCCTTCAAAAATCCCATTTGTAGCCCATGAAAGCCCCAAAGATCCCCACAGTGATATGAGATCGTTCCGGGACCCCCAAAAATGGATCCTACATCCAAAAATACTTCGAAAACGGCACCTAACTCGATCCCATAGCCAAAAGCCTTTAAAAAACCCTCCCGTAGCTCCATAGCGCTCCACGGGTTTGTGCGATCGGGCTGAAACCCTTGTAGGCACAACTAGACGGTAAACCAAGTATTTTGTCAAAATTTCAGATTAAAAAAAATCCTACTGCCCAAAACTGCCCGGATGACGCTAAATGGTGGCGGAAATTATTCAAGGTGCATCTTGTCAGTTCAGAACTAATTGTACGTTCAACCACCTCAAGTCACTCTGGGCTGTAGATGAGCTTAGTTGCTCGAAACCGGTCCCCACGCTACAATTGTTGAGGGTTGAGTTTCTTGACCAGTAGCGTATAACGTCTTTTTTTGGGTTCTCGAGGGTTGGTCAATGAGTAGACTTAATTTTCAGGCCGACGTTTCGAAATATTTGTATTTCTTCTCCAACCCTCGAGAACCCAAAAAAGACATTACTATCATTTGCATAACATTTGAGTTTGAATAAATATAAATAATTTATAGCGGTTTCTTGGGGGGTTTCTTTCTGTTACCCCGCTACGAACCAGGCTATAAATAATTTGGGTTTAAATAACATAGCATTATATTTTTTTTAAAAAAAAGGTAGTATTTACTTGAAAATGGAGAAGGGGGGGGGATAGAGAGAGAAAAAGAGTTATTAAAAAATCAATTGGGAAATGTTAGATCAGAGAGTCAGAAAGTATACTTATTTTCAATATCCAAAGTGGAATTGAAGGAATGGCAGAATCGTTCGTTAGAATCTATTTCCTACATTGCCCAAGGTGCCGTGGGCATTATACAAAATGCCACATTGCAATGTGTATAATTTCTACACTTTTCGACTAGGCAATGTATAATACACATAATATTATAATGGCTTGGCGTTAAGTAGGTAACGGCATTATGCCACGACAATAACTGTGTTATACGCACAACGATAATAATTATTATTATCGTCGTGCGAATAACACAATTATTGACGTGTATATATAATTATTATACAATCATTACCTATTATTATTATTGCGTTAACGCCCAACCAGTCGCCAGGCGACCAAAAAAGTCCCCAAGGCTAGGGGAAAGTCCCTGACTTGGCATCACTGGTTCATACGTTTGAGGCTGCCTCATGGAAGCTGCCTTTTACACAATTTTCCCCTTCTCCTTCCCCAAACAGTCCATGCTCTCCTCTTGAGACCCACTGTGGGCCCCCACAACTCCGTTCTGAGATTTTCTCAACAACGAGGCATGGTCCTACCAATGCTGCTGGTCTCTTTTATTCTGTAGTCCTACCCTAGGCAATGTCATTTTGGGTCAGACAGTGTCTGACATACACCTTCTGCTATGGCCGGAAACACTACCTAGGGGAGAGTGGGGAACAGTGAGACACATTTCGTTCAGAACGCCATAAATCCGTCTAGAAAGCATATGCGGAGCTGAAATTTTCAGGATATCTTGAGAAACTATTTACCTTTCTAAAAAAAAAATTCATAGGAAGGGATAAGCAGTTAAATAAGGTCGTTATTAAACTTCTACGACATGGTGTAATTTGTCTCACTCTTCCCCACCCCTGGGGTAGAGTGAGACAGCCCTGGGGAACAATGAGACAGTAGGTAAGTGAAATGATAAAACCTTTTGAGTTAAGGTTTTATTAGCCAAAACCTAACGTATGAATGAAATTAAGAAATTCGGGGGAACGCTCAATACTGAGAGTCTTGGAAACACATACGCAACAAAACACACTGGAGAGGATCACCACATTCTCCCCTGCCATTAAAATAGAACGTAGTCACTTAAGTGGCGAGGCGTTGTCTTGTTTCTCGAACTCCTCCTGAGGTTCGAGCCTCCGTCTTCTTGTGAATGGTCCTGCTGGGACCCTTCAGGGATTGAAACGGGTATCGATGTGTCCATACCAGCTGGTGAGGGATTTTCATCGTCCGGAGTCATTGGAGGATTCGTTTCGAGACTTGTAACACACTCGTGAGTGTCTCCGCACGGCGCGAGGTGTCTCAGGGACACGTTTTCTTCCCTTCCATCAGCTAGCCGAACCAAAGCGTATTCAGGATTTGCTTCTATTAGCTCCACTTCCTCGACGGCTGGCGTGTACTTGGTTGCTCGATTGTGCTTCTTCATGAGAATTTTCCCTGGTGCTGTCAGCCACGATGGCAGTGAGCCTCCATTAGAAGAACGCCGGTTGAAGGAAAACATCCTTTCGTGGGGGGTCGAATTGGTTGCAGTGCAGAGCAGCGAACGTATTGCGTGAAGTGCGTCTTGAAGAACCATAATATGGGATATTATCCCATTGCGATGTTTTCAAACCATTGGTGTCTAACGCGAGCTCGACCGTTTTCCATATAATACCGTTGAACCGTTCTATCTGTCCATTCCCTTGGGGGTTGTATGCTGTCGTACGACTGGCTGCAACGCCCCGCAAGTGAAGATACTCCTTTAGCTCGGAAGACATGAAGTTTGTGCCTCGATCCGAGTGGATGTAAGCTGGGAGCCCAAATGTGGTGAATAGCTCGTGCAGGTGCTTGATGACTGTTGGAGTGGACATATCAGAACAGGGGTACCTATCCTACGCAAACGGGAAGCGCGAATACTCATCTACAACTGTCAGCAGATATCGCTTGCCTGACGACGTTCCTGGAAGTGGCCCTTTGAAGTCGATGTTGAGCCTCAACATCGACAGTCAATCGTCAACAGTTGAGGCGTTCAAATGGTGCAGTAGCCTTCACGAGACAACCCTGAAAGCGATGGAATCGTGGTTTCAGTTTGGCGCAAGTAGAGCACGCCGACGTTACGCGGCGTATTTCATCAATAGAAAAGGCTAGGTTCTTGATTCTGATCCAATGTAGCATCCTTCGGACGCCTGGATGGCAGAGATTGCTGTGTAAGACTTCGAGCTCAGATCGCGTCGAGTTGCTTGCTGTAATGTCGTTTGCCCTCTCAGTCACTCGAGAATAAGCGTCTACTGCCTTGTTCTCCCGGCCAGGGCGAAAGAATATGTCAAATGAATAGCAAGTAAGCTCCAGACGCCAACGCATGATCTTTTCGTTTTTAATCTTACTTTTGTGGTTCATGTCGAACATGTAAGCAACAGACTTTTGATCACAATGAGTTTGGTTAGGGAGAGAGACTTTTGATCAGTTAACAGTCGAAAATGACGCCCAAGGAGGAAGTGCCGCCAATGCTTGATTGATTCAATGATTGCGTAGGCTTCCTTCTCAACTGAGGGGTGATGTTGTTCACTATGGTTCAAGGTGCGCGAAAAGAACGCCACCGGGCGTCCATTTTGTGTCAAGATTGCTGCAATTGCGTAATCAGATGCATCAGTCTCAACTTGAAAGGGAGCTGCTTCATCTATTGCATGGACAGTAGCTTTTGCAATGTCGGCTTTTAGATTATCAAATGCTTCAACTCCCTCTCTCGACAGTGGGAAGCTCCTGGACTGGACCAATGGTCTTATTTTGTCAGAATATTTGGGAATCCATCGCGAGTGAAGTGCAAACATCCCAATAGCTCGTTGAAGAGCCTTGGCTGAGTCAGGAATTGGTAGAGACAATAACGGTGTGAGTCGATCAGGATCAGGCCTCATCTTACCACCCGAAATTTCATATCCAAGTAGTTTGATTGTCGTTACCGAAAAGGTGCTCTTTTCCTCATTAAGGGTGAGGTTATACTTTTTCACAGCGTTCATGAAGCGTTCAAGGTTCTTATCATGCTCTTGCTGGGTGCGGCCGCAGATTGTCACATCATCCAGGTATGGATAGGTTCCCTGTAGTTTTTCAGACTCAATGATTCCATCTATTGCCTTCTGAAAACAAGGTACTCCATTCATTACCCCAAATGGGATACGGAGAAACTGATATAGTTTGCCGCAAGCTTCAAAAGCAGTCAATTCCTTCTCAGTGTCGAGCCAACTTCCAGTTGTCTGGTTTTAGTAACTTGTCCATGGTATGTTTTTTTTTTTTCTTTTGGCTAATAAATTGAAATGATAAAACCTTTTGAGTTAAGGTTTTATTAGCCAAAACCTAACGTATGAATGAAATTAAGAAATTCGGGGGAACGCTCAATACTGAGAGTCTTGGAAACACATATGCAACAAAACACACTGGAGAGGATCACCACAGTAAGGTAACACTGAAAAATTACCACGTAGAAACGCCAAAAAATTGTTGTTTATTCGTAAAAAAGTGTATAGTTCTGAAAGACAACATAAATTTCAACGTGACCCTGAGAAATACTAGGTAGGTAGGGTAACAACATCTTCCTCTATCACCTCGGTCACTGCTTAACAAAATTTTTTAAGCAGTTAATGTTTCATCGTGTCTGCAGAAAAATTGCCCATTGACGTTTTTCTCGGAGGTTTCTCATCTAAGTAAAACACACAAAGAAAAATCCATTGATACCTACCTACCCAATTCTTATACCAATACCCAACAATGGGATAATGGCTTGCAAGAGATGTCTCACTGTTGCCGTCTCACTGTTCCCCCAAGGCATTTTTTTGTTGGATCTTGGATTTCTGACCCAACGAGTTGGGTTAGGTAAGTAAGTATATGCCAAAACAAGGTCAATTAAATTTAATTGAATCACTGGATAAAATTTGCAATTGCATTGGAGCAGTTTAAAGCCTACTTATTTAGGTCCAAAAAAGTTGAAAAAAAAACAAAAACGCGATTTTCTTACCATGACAACGCGAGATGCAGACACACAACCTCCCCGTCATCCGAGTTCGCACCTGACTGAGGATTATCAATCATAACATGGAGTAGCACCAGTAAACCCTCGCCAGGAGCACCTTGTCTCACCGTTCCCTACTCTTCCCTACACTTTGTACTTTTAGTCCAGGCAAATAGAGAGAAAAAAAAGGCCGTGCTGCCTAAAAATTCCGAACAAGCTAGAAATGGTTTTAATCGACGTTGGGCCACCCAAATATGGGAAATGTGAGGTTTGCGACAGAAAACAGGGCTTAACTTTTGGAGGCTGAAAAACGTCGAAATGTTTGAATTTATTTCGTTTTTTTGACATTTCGACCTAGAAGCAAGCGTCTGACAAAAAAGCTTACTCCTACCTTTTTTGTAGGAGATGAAATTACGCTTCGAATGCGATCAAGAGCGTCCAAATCGGTAGAGTGGTTTGGCCGCAATTCGCGATTTACATTAACACTGGAGCGCTGAAGTCGTTTCCAAAATGGCCGTTCACTGTCGTCAAGCTGCCTCAATCTCAAGAGGCGATATGGAGGATTTCTTCACAAAATCGCTCATAATTATTTTTTGGTACACCTAAACTCGACGTAGGCATGAAAAATCGATTACTAGATAATCGGACCAGTAGAAGAATAATAAGGAATCTCTTATCACTCTTATCTCAGCTCTGACAAAATTATAATAATCCGTCCTTTCTGTTCCCTGAATCCATCCTTTCTGTTCCCTGATTCCCGTCCTATTCACCGATCTATTACTCTGTTACTCCCTGTTACTCTGTGTCACCGATCTATTCGATGCTTAGGCTTAGTTGCATATTAAAATATGCCCATTGTACTGTCGAGTCACGGAATTTTTGCGAGGGGGAGGCGGTGATAAATGCTGGCCACATAATTGTGTGTGGTGTCCGCCCGCCAGATGACGACTGCTACAACATCTATGCATTGGTTCTGCAGTCGACAAAATTGAATGATCGACCGCACGTTGTGGAAGGAAAAATAACAAAAGAAGGAGAGGAGATAGTGTCATTCCATTGCACATGTAAGGCCGGAGCGTCAGCGGAATGTAAGCACGTCGTCGCCGTCTTACTTTATTGCAACAGGTAAGGTCCTACCAGCGTAATAATCAATTCCAATTTTAATCGCTTTCCCCCAAAATCCAATGTTGTTCTTATTTTCCAATCCAAGAGCTTGTTTGGTTTATAGTTATGTTAAAAAGAGGCTTCCCTGTCCAGCGTTTCGGCTGCTAAAGGTTTTTAATTATCACGAAACTATTCTCAACTCTCGGATAACAGGTTTATATGGCAATTACGAAAAACAAATACTTGGTAGTATTTAATACTGCACACCCAGTGATCCTTAAAAAATCCCATTAGCCCCATAGATTCCCCAGTGATCCTTAAAAAATCCCAGTAGCCCCATAGATTCCCACGGAAAAATCAGATCGTTCCGGGAACCCCAAAAATGGATTTTACGTCCAAAAATACTTCGAAAACGACACCTAAATCGATCCCGTAGCGAAAACCCTTTAAAAACCCCTCCCGTAGCCCCATTTTAGCCCCATAACGCCCCACGGGTTTGGGCGATCGGGCTGAAATTCGCGGGCACAATTAGATAGTTAACCAAGTATTTTGTCAAAATTTGAGATAAAAAATATATATATATATATCCTACTGCCCAAAACGGCCCGGACGGCGTACGGCGGAAGGACAATTTGGTTTTGGAATGTAGATCTCTTGAAACATACGTTTGTTCCAGGTCAGACAGCGTCTGTCGACAGAAGTTGGACAGCTGTTGACAGATCCTGACAGCACATACTCGAGCTATCGGTTTCAGTCCAACTGCTGTCAACCTACGATCGACCTGGAACAACAGTTTCCAAACTACGCATATCTCCGTCGATTTCTGTTAAAAGCCCGTCAAACCTGGAACAAACCTAATGTCAAATTTTGAGGCCGATCGGAGTCGTCGACCTCCGTCGCGATTACATAGGTGTATAATTCCAAGAATAATAAACCAAAACCTTAAAAAAACCTCCCATTTTAGCCCCACAGCGCCCCAAGGGTTTGGACAGTAGGGCTGAAAACCTTGAGGGCACAACTAGATAGTAAACTGAGTATTTTTTCAAAATTTCAGATTTTTGAAAAATTTGTACGGCCCGGACCTATTATAGGTGACCTATGTAACGTAGGTCGACGACTCCGATCGGGCCCAAAATGTGACATTATCCGTTTCAAGAGGTCTCGATTCCAAGAGAAACGTCCGTCCGCCGTTGGACGTTTACACCGTGTATGTAGGCCTCCCGATACAAAAGATAACTTACCAGGTAAGATGAAACAATTCTTGGAGAAGTGCCGGCTGCAGACTACCATTCGGTCAGACGGCTTCTTCGACATCTTCAGCCGAAGTTCCCAGGCTTTCCGACGACTGACGACTTCTTTCAATCCTGACTTTCCCTCGATCTCCACCTTCCCGTCATCCTTGGGGAACCGGAGGAAAGAAAATCCTTGTTTTTCCCGGGAATTGCACCCGTAAACACAGCAAAACGACCCCGGCATATTCGTCGTCGAGGTCCACACAAACGATTATTTTTGTTTTAGCGAAACTGCGAAAACAACCTCAAACTGCGTCTTTATCTCTTATCAAACTAATCTTCTTCAATTTCCAATTTTTGTACCCCGACATGGCTATAATTGGAAGAAAACTGAATAATCAGGTGCCTGGCGCTTCAAATTACATAGGGCGGGCGGGTGACTTGACGACGTTGAGTGAGTCTTCCGAGCGCCACCAGAGTTCGCATGCTTAATGTAAATCGCGAATCGATCGTCAAAGTTAGGAGATTTTTTTCAAATTGACTTCAAAGGCAGAAGAATCCATGAAAATCGACTTCTGACGTCCTCTATAAGGACTTACACATATTCATTCTTGCATATACAATTTGTTTAGTCAATTTAATTATTTGAAAATAGGGTCCGCTGACCAGGCGCCTTGGTTAATGAGACAGAAGATAGTAATTTTCTGATTTTTTTCTATACCTACCTTATCTGTCAAGTGGGGGTTTTCAGAATAAACAAGAGGTATCTGGTACTGTATAATACTTGTATATTCATTTAATTATCCACATCTTACATTTCTACTGCATCTTACTGCGTTTTGGTGCGGTGGCGGTGGGTGGGGGGGGGGGGGATTGTAGATTATATAAGGGATTGCTCAGGAGGGGGGTTTGGGGAGGCCCCCAGCGCGGAGGCCTTTGGGCTTATTGTGCTTTACCTGAGCGCCCTGGTTCTAGTCCAGGATAATATCCTGGACTAGAACCAGAATAGATATTATTTATTCCCCTTGTTAGGGTTTTTAGATTCTTGACTAGGTGCTCGCGAGGGAATGACCTCATGGGGGTATGTTCCCCAAAGAGGGCAAATCTGTGTTGTAAGAGTGCAGGGCACTCAAAGATAATGTGTGTGGCAGTTTCAAAATCCTCCTCACACAGCCTACATAGGGTTGATGGTTGTGTTATCCCTATGCGATTCAGGTGGAATCGCAGGGGGGCAAACCCGGTTATTAAACCAACCAGTCTTCTGAGTTCCCTGCGGTTCAACCGGAGTAGCTCGTCTGCGGTCTTGGTGTTGAATTTTGCCACCATGCGCTTGCTGTGAGTGTGACTTTCGAGGAGTTGCCATCTTTTGGCGGTTTGTGATGACGTCCACCTGTTGATGGCGCCTCTGAAGGAGGTTTGTGGCAGGCCAACTGCTGGCTCCGGGCCGATGTAGGGGGTCTGGGAGCCCTCCCTGCCCAAAGTGTCAGCATGTTCGTTGCCTGGAATACCTCTATGTCCTGGCACCCACTCCAGGGAGACCCTGTTGCGTTTTGCCAAGGTATTGAGTGTTTGCACGCAGTCTTGTACCACTCTTGACGAGATGGTTGAGGCTGCAAGTGCCTTGATCGACGCTTGGTTGTCCGAGAGTATACCGCAGACGAGCAGTTGACCCGCAGTGAACTCAGAAGACTGGTTGGTTTAAGAACCGGATTTGCCCCCCTGCGATTCTACCTGAATCGCATAGGGATAACACAACCATCAACCCTATGTAGGCTGTGTGAGGAGGATTTTGAAACTGCCACACACATTGTCTTTTAGTGCCCTGCACTCTTACAACTTAGATTTGCCCTCTTCGGGGAACATACCCCCATGAGGTCATTCCCTCGCGAGCACCTAGTCAAGAATCTAAAAACCCTAACAAGGGGAATAGATATCCTGGACTAGAACCAGGGCGCTCAGGTAAAGCACAATAAGCCCAAAGGCCTCCGCGCTGGGGGCCTCCCCAAACGCCCCTCCTGAGCAATCCCTTATAGGTACAATCAGATTGTAGATTCTACAATCTCTACCCCCCCCCCCCCCCCCCACCGCCACCGCACCAAAACGCAGTAAGATGCAGTTGTAGAAATGTAAGATGTGGATAATTAAATGAATATACAAGTATTATACAGTACCAGATACCTCTTGTTTATTCTGAAAACCCCCACTTCCCCACTTGACAGATAAGGTAGGTATAGAAAAAACGCTGTAAATTTTACACAAGGGTTTATTATTCTTTGATATACGCTACTTGTGCAGAAATTTAATTCTGTCAATGAAAAAATTTAAAAAAATTTTTTTTTTGGATTTTTATCTCAAAAAAATTTTTTTTGGATTATTTTGTTCAAAAATGTATTTTTTCAAAAACTCTGTATTTTTTACTCGAAAAATATTTAACATCCTGGGATCCTTCAAAAATCCCATTTTTAGCCCCACGAATGCCCTAAACATCGCCCCAGTGAAATCGGATCGTCCCGGGACCCCAAAAAATGGATTCTACGTCCAAAAATACTTTGAAAACGACACCTAACTCGATCCCATAGCTAAAAGCCTTCAAAAAACCCCTCCCGTAGCCCCATTATAGCCCCATAGCGCCCCACGGGTTTGGGCGATCGGACTGAAAACCTTGCGGGCACAACTAGATGGTAAACCAAGTATTTTGTCCAAATTTCAGATTTTTAAAAAAATTCCTACTGCCCAAAACGGCCTGGACGGCGGACGGCGTACGGCGTACGACGTTCGGCGTACGGCGGACGGACATTTCGGATTTAGAATGTAGACCTCTTGAAACGGATAATGTCAAATTTTGAGCCCGATCGGAGTCGTCGACCCCCGTCGCGAAAACATAGGTGTATTATTCCAAGAATAATAAACCAAAATCAGAAAATTACTATCTTCTGTCTCATTAACCAAGGCGCCTGGTTAGCGGACCCTATTCTCAAATAATTAAATTGACTAAACAAATTGTATATGCAAGAATGAATATGTGTAAGTCCTTATAGAGGACGTCAGAAGTCGATTTTCATGGATTCTTCTGCCTTTGAAGTCAATTTGAAAAAAATCTCCTAACTTTGACGATCGATTGCGGCCAAACCACTCTACCGATTTGGACGCTCTTGATCGCATTCGAAGCGAAATTTCATCTCCTACAAAAAAGGTAGGA
The DNA here is from genome assembly GCA_955831195.1 of Pilophorus perplexus. Classification (NCBI taxonomy): domain Eukaryota; kingdom Metazoa; phylum Arthropoda; class Insecta; order Hemiptera; family Miridae; genus Pilophorus; species Pilophorus perplexus. The sequence goes on along the minus strand of OY037008.1, from coordinate 1,183,971 downwards.
GTAAGCGTTTTTGTCAGACGCTTCCTTCTAGTTCGAAATGTCAAAAAAACGAAAAAAACTCAAACATTTCGACGTTTTTCAGCCTCCAAAAGTTAAGCCCTGATAGAAAACTGTCGCAAACCTCACATTTCCCATATTTTGGTGGCCCAACGTCGATTAAAACCATTTCTAGCTTGTTCGGAATTTTTAGGCACCAAAATCCTAATTTGCCTGGGCTAACTGTTCTTGCCTCCGAAACATTTTTCATTTTTGAAGCACATCGTGCGGTCTAGAAGACATTTGAGAGATCTCTTATCTATAAGAGACCTCCCATTCTCCCTCAAGATCTCTTGGACTTAGTTCGAATTAGCGAGGGGACCGAAATGCGAGGGGACTTAAATGCAAAAACAAATTTTGTTTCATTTGAATTGGCAGAATTTTTTCAAGGGTCCAACGCTTCCATTCAAAGTAGCGAGATTTTCGAATTATCGGGATTCTACTGTAATTTTAATAAAAAGTTTAATCTGGGCAAGATGAACAGTTGAGTAGGTAGGTACCTAGGTAGCCGAGAACTCTACATTGGCTTGACAAATTAGTGTGCTTTGTCGTCGCTAGATGTCGGCGGTGTGGTCGCACTCAACTCTTGACAGGCTTATCGATTTTCATGCGAAAATCCATTTGACCGTTGTCTTCGCGCGAAGCAAAATTGTTCTCTGCATCTTCGTTAGAGAAAAATGCAATTTTTAAATTCACTCCTGAAAATTGTTTGCCGGGCCATTATTTATCAGACATAGGTTTTCAAACTCGCGGTTTGCCAGTAAAAATCTCGAGGGACTTTCCGGGGTGGAGACGTTTTGTTTCTAAAATAAGCCGCTGGGTAGCGCTGGGGTCTGCGACGTCAAACTTATGTTCTCGCCTCGTCGTGAAAACGTTTCCGACGTTCTTCCCCAAATAACGTTAAATTTTGATTGTAAAATTAGAAAAAAGCTGAATTAAAATGTTTGATGTCAATTAGTGAGTGCGTTGCGCCGTAAAAGGAAGAGTTTTGAAAAAGAGAAAATTGTAACTCGTGAAGATTTGACTCGAGCGGTGTGTTTGGTGCGCTCCTCGTGGGATTTGATGGTGTCTTTCTTCAAAGTGGTGTCGTCCGCCATTACGGTTAGATTGGTTGTGTGGAGTTCTGTGTTGTAAAATCGTTCTCGGTGAAAGTACGGGCACCTTTTCAACGAACGGATTACCGTGTGTGCCTAATCGCCATTTTGTAAGTGTTTTCACCGCTATAAATTTATCGACTAGACTCCCCCCTTGGAGGGTTTGTTCGTCGTCAAATGTACGCCCAGTATCCACCTCCGAACATTTCATAAGTGATGCAATGCCTTTTTCATGCTACTTGTTGGCGCCTTAGTCGGGCCTTCTACCAGATTGTCCGGAGCGTTGCTCTTATTAACTCATCCCGGCTAGCGCCGTGGCTCAATGCGTCCGGACGTCAGAAAACTCGAGTAAGGCTTCAATTGCCGAATGTTGGGTGAATTTTCTTATCCACTGTAACCAAGATATTAACGAACATATTTAATTGTTTTCGACTATTCTGTTCACAGAACAATGGAATAATGCGGGAGGTCATCTTCGTCACCGTCGTTGGCTGAATCGACGTCGATCGTGCTACTCTTGACGGGAAAGTGGAAAAAAATCGACTCGATACCGGCGCGATGTGTTAAGGCGGGTTTACACCAAACGAGTATTATTCGCGGGTAAACAAGTGAAGTGTTTGTGTTGGAAAGTTCAATAAATAAATCGGTCTCACACGGGGTTAATTTAGGTTTTTTTTAAAGTATTTTTTTGGTCGTAGTTATGACTTGAAGTGTTCGTGAAATTGACTTAAAGTGCGATTTTGTGTCCCAGTTTCCGGGGTTGTCCAATTTCGGAGATGTGGGGCGGATGGTGGTCCCGGACCTCCCCATGAATGAATGGGACTGAGGAAAGCCTCAGTGAGGCGGTCAGATGTGGTTGTGATGGCACCCGCCTTGACGGAAACGCAAAATTCGCAGAATTTCAAATTCGCTTCCACCGTGTCTCTGTCGCTGAAAGAAGCCGTTCGGCTCAAAAATCCAGGTCCTCCCTGTGCCGAGGGGATGAACGGTCACTCGTCCCCTTCGCCGACATCCAAAACGACGTACAACATCAACGGTCTCGCCAAAAATCTCAAAAACGAGTTTTTGCCGATCAACCAGAGTGGGAATGATATCTCGGAGGTAAGCCACCAGATGATGAATGACGGAATGGGTCATTCGAGGAAGACTGACGACGAACTGCCGGAACCTGATGAATTCAAGGGTTTGGTGATAACTAACGATGATTTGGCGACGCCGGAAAACGATTTGGGACAGGAAGAGGTTGAAGAGCTACTTTCTGCGCTCAAACCTGCGGGTTTTGAGTTTAATAAAGACTTTTTGGATGTTATCAACATGTCCGAGGATTTGCTGGGTGCGCCGGCGCCTAGTAAAGAGACTCTATTGAACGAGAGGTTGGAAAATAGCAAGAAGAGTTTGCACGAGTTCAACAGAAGAAGAGCGGCTTTGTTGAGGAAGTTGAGGCGTCTGGAAGGAACGTTCTTGGGAAAACACGTGGCCGAAGAGGTTACCGGCGTGGTGGAGTACAGCACGAGCCTGCTGGAGGCGGTGAACAGAGGCAGGGCGGAACCCGGCAAGAGAACCAGCTTCGCCGCCATGTCGCTATTCATGAGACAAGTCGATCACGCCGCCAACCAACAAGCCAACGCGACCGCCAAAGCCGCTTCCAAGAACTTCAAGTATTTCGGATCGGGGAGTTCCTCGTCGGCTCAGCCCACGGGCAACAACGGGCTTCGGAGCTCGGCACCGGGGACCATCCTGCCGTCGTTTCCGCCGGAAGTGTCCCAAGAATTGGACATAGTCTCCCACGAGTTGTCGGCTCAACAGCGGAAGGTTCTCCAGGATTTGGACTCGGAAGCGACGGAATCCAGTTCTGGCGGTGAAAGTGCCGACGAAATGGTCTCCTACAACAACACCCAACAACATCCACTATCCATGTGAGTAACCCTTAAGTACTTACTTATCTAGAGGATTTTCCCGAGCTGCATTTTTCACAACATTATGAGGGTAGACTCGGGAGGCCCCTTGGGTGGACCTTGCACGTCAATATTCCCTGAATTATCAATTTGTGTTTTTAAAACGTAAAAGGTAAAATTTTTTGGCGTTGGCCGACCGTTCCGCGAAAACCTCAATTATGTAGAGAATAATTTACCGAAATGCTGCAAATTTTACTGTCTTTTATTGGTCTTTTGTATAAATTATACGTGGAACACGCTGGAAAATTTCCTGTAATATTACACAAGAGGCTATTCTTTGATATTATCAGTTGTGCAAAAATTAATTCTATATCAATTAAAGAAAAAAAAAAAGATTTAGGTAAGTAAGTAGGTATTTACAAAAAAAAATTTCTTGTAAAGTTTGCGGATGGATTATGCGTTGAAAATAACTCGGAAAACTACACCTCATTTGACCAAGTAACATCATTCAAAACCTCCATTTGTAGCCCCACGATTTGGGGCCCCGTGGCCCCATTTGTAGATCCTCTCGGTGAAACCCGATGGTTCTGGAAACACCAAATAATTTATTCTAGGTCCAAAAAAGCTGTGAGTATTTAATACTTATGGCTGAAAACCCTCAAAGCCCCTTTTTAGCCCCACGGGCTCGGGCGATTGGGCTGGAACTCTTGACGGTAAACAGAGTGGTGCTAAAAATGGGGCCACGGGAGAGCTTTTGGCAGGTTTATGGCCATGGGGTCGAGTTAGGTGTCGTTCTCGAAGTAATTTGGGACGTAGAATCCATTTTCGGGGGTCCCTTATTACGGTGGGGTGATATAGGAGGTTGTGCGGGTGAATTAAAAGGCTCCTTCCGAGCTTTCGACCGATATATTAGGCCATCATCAGGGATGGTACTTAGGATTTGCATTTGCAGTCAGGTCTCCAGTCTCACGTTAACGTCCTCCCCCTTCAAATTTGCTAAAATTAAATCTCGTAATTCTATATAAATGATCAAAAACCCTATATAAAACGCTGCAAATTTTATTATTCTTTGATATAGGTTACTTGTTCAGAAATTCAATTATGTCAATGAAAAAATTAAACTTTTTTTTTTGGATTTTATATAGGTATAAAAAAATTTTTGGATTTTTTTTTCAAAAATTCTTAATTTTTTACTCGAAAAATATTTAACCCCCTGGAATCCTTCAAAAATCCCATTTTGACCCCATGAAAGCCCTGTAGATCGCCACAGTGAAATCGGATCGTTCCGGGACCCCCAAAAATGGATTCTACGTCCAAAAATACTTCGAAAACGACACCTAAATCGATCCCATAACTAAAAGGCTTCAAAACCCTCCTCCCATAGCCCCAAGCGCCCCACGGGTTTGGGCGATCGGACTGAAAACCTTGCCGGCACAACTAGATGGTGAACCAAGTATTTGTCAAAATTTCAGATTTTATAAAAATTCCTACTGCCCAAAACGGCCCACCCCATGCTCACCACCACCAACATCACCCCTAAGGATACCGTATACCCGTCACATGTCACCAATGCCCAGTCCCTCCACCAGAGCAGGGCCCCATGACGGGTGGAGAGTATCCATCACAAATGTAAATCCTAAGTACCTACCATCCCTGATGATGACCTAATATATCGGTCGAAAGCTCGGAAGGAGCCTTTTAATTCACCCGCACAACCTCCTGTATCACCCCACCGTACTAAGGCCGGAGGAAAAAAAAAAAAAGCCAAGGAGGATGAACTTATCAATGAGGGATCCCTTATGTGTTCATACTTTGTTCAGTAGGTACATTATACTTTCTTTTTTTTAATGATTTTTCATTGACGTAGTGTTTATTTTTGCACAATTTATACAGAATAAAACTAAACCCTTGGGTAAAATCTGCAGCGTTTTGAGAAATACGTCCTACATGATAATTATATCATTCCACCATTCTATAATATGGAATTTATTAATATTCCATATTATAGAAAAGATCATCAGGTGATCTTGAGAGATTCTCTCCGAACATTTAAAGCCCTATTCTATCGATTTACCTATTAACTAAGTGAATAATATATTATATTCATTTATGGTGGTTATTAGTGGCTCAGTGGTTAGAGCGTTGGACCGCTGAGTCAAGGGTTGCTGGTTCGATCCCAGCAGCCGCTAGACACAGTGTTCCCAACCCTACGTATTTGTACGTAGATCTACGTATTTTTTGTACAACCTACGGATCCGTAGGTAAAATCTACGTACTTTCTGGAAAATGGGTCACGATCAACATTCTACGTATTTTCCACTTTCTTCCAAAAATCCAGAGTAGGTATGGGCGCTCAGTCATCTTTTGATTTCCAAAGTAATAAATATGAAACAACAACCGTGTCAACGCGTTTTTTTTTTTTTTTTTGCGAGACTATTTTTATTTCATTTTTTCTGATGAGTCGTTTATTGGGTAGACTTATTTGTGATGTTAGTTGATGATGTTCATATAAATATTTCGTCGACCTCGTTGAGTCTTTTATTCATAGCCCTAACGTCCTATTTCTCTACAATTGCCTTTGAAAAATTATTTTTTTAAATCAAAATAATATCCTAATTCACTTTAGTTATCATGGATAATAGGAATTTTTTAATCAAAATAATCTATTAGGTACCTAGTTAGTTGTAACGATGATCCTGCCTGTCGATTAAAAAAAAGGTAGGTATTGAGAGTACAGCTTGTTTTGATATTTTCTGTTGCACCTATATTAAATGAATTTTTATATAACTATTGTCTTTGCGAACTAATCTACTTTGAGAAGGGAATGGGGGGAAACAATGTCGTATTTATATGCAAAATTCGACTTAAGGCATGTATCCTCATCCTGAGAAATGGGTAAACTTGAGTCTGGGGTATTTTATTCAAGTTTACGCTTGATGGGAGCATAAAAGTTCAAGGCGACGTAAATGATAAAACGGGTTTTAATGTCTCTGATCTACGTATTTATAAACTTACGGATTTCAGGTTGGACACCTACGAATTTTTTTCGAAATCTACGGCTTTTTTGAGGGGCATCTCCGTATTTTTGGCAAGCTCGGGTTGGTAACACTGGCTAGACATCTTCCTTATACTGATAATCACCTTTCGGAAGGAAATGGCAACCCACTATAAATTTGAGTGGTTTTATAGGCAGAATACATATTATGTATTCTGCCTATAAAACCACTCAAATTTGCCGTTTGGAACCGGCATAACTGTTCAACACGCTCAACAGAAGTAGCGAGAGGTCGCCAACGCCCGTTTCGGGTATGGCGCCCAAAGAAGAAGACTATAATATAGTCTTAATATATTATTCAAGAAAACGGCAGAATATTCGTTTCCTGAATTTACTCGCTTCACAATAATATTCAACCACTTTTGATGAAATCGGGCCTTAAATGTTCAATAAGATGCCCACGAGGAGCTGTCCCTTTATTTGACCTTTCCTTCGTGTTACTACCCTGTCTTCAACACAAAAATACTTGAAAAGATACTTCTTCAAAATGCGGAGCCCTCGCGGAGCAATGAAGATTGCGACGTCGCACAGTGAGGCCGAATGGCCATATTTTGTGGTGGGTGTTATTTAGAGTATATTTCTATGCTGAATCCATTGGAATCATTTTGGGATCAGTTCGACGTCTTCTTTGGGTTTGAAATTCATGGATACTAGATGCTCCGGCTCGCTTTGCTCGCCTACGCACCCAGCTGCCCCCCCCCCCCCCCAGACCTACCCTGGTGGGGTGAGTAGCATCGATGGACACGTTCAAACCCCTACTCAGACATAAGGCATCGCTTCGCTCGGCCAACCAATTATTCGGACAGGGGGCTTCGCTTCGCTCGGCCGAGACGATAGAAAAAATCGGGGTATTTTTATCGCTTACCGTTCAGGATGAGTAGGCTATTGACATACTTACAAACAAACACACAGACTATGAGAATTAGTGGTATAGATATAGTTCAAAGATAATAAGATGATATTATGGGCAATATCATGAAATATGTGCAAACAAAATTATTTCTTTCCTTACCACGTTGCCAGAAATTGTAAGTTTGCTTGTTTTACAATTGATTGAAATTTTAAATATTGTTTACGAATCATTACACGATAAAAATTAAATTCAGTATTAAATGCAATTCAAATAAATTTCCGTACTTATCTAATTAAATTCATTCAACAATTGAAGTTGAAGTCCAATTCAATTCAAATTGAAGTAAACAAATTCATTTCAGCTGCAGATTTTCCAACATTCAAAAATTCATTACACGATAAAAATTGAATTCAAATTAAGTGTAAACAGCACTGATGAGGTTCCTTTGAGCAGTCATGTCATTTTCCGCAGTGCCATCCAACATCGTTTATCTACAAGAAATGGCATGGCTAACTTTTTCAAGATAAATACCTACGGCTCTGGAGCCCAAAGTAGCAAGTTGGAGCTGCAAACTATAATAGTTTAACTATTGTTGGAGGTGTTTCTAGATAGTTAGAGGTTTCTCCTAATTGTGGAAATTCAGGTGCGCAATGAAAGAATTCACACTGTACATTTATTTTTATAAAGTTTCAAACTTGACAAAACTAATTATTCCGACACGGCAAAATGGTTATTCGTACTTCTACTATTATTGTACTTCTTCTATTATATCTATAGCAGTACAAATAACCAACCATACTATAGTGCGTAAGCTGAAAAAAATATATATCCGCGGTCCGTACCAAAAAATACATATTGAAATAAAATTGATTTCCATTTTACATTTCATCAACTTTTTAGCGCAACCTTTCCCTCAAAAAATAGAAAGGTGCGCTCATCTCTTCATGGTTTTTTTTTTTTTTTTTTTTTTGCTCGTTAGATACCTAGTGTGTCAAGTTACGAATTCTTAGTTACGGTTTTGGTTTCGTAGTAACGGAAAGGTTGCGCTCTTCTATTCAATTCAATTGATGGCTTGTTTACAACTTCTACATGTTTTCACGTGATTGAGCAAACATCTCAACGGTTTACTCATCACTTGACCCTTTGGAATTGGCATAGACAGCAAACAAACCACTTTCTACCATCACTTGGACCAAATCTCGACTTTCAAAAATTCGACTTGAATAAGCGGGGTTTTTGCGTTTTGCACTGTGGAGCGGTCCGAAAAAATTCGGAGGGTTCCCCCATCCCACTAACGAACCTTACGTTGTTCTGCATTGCGTCTCGCCGTTTTTCGTGTTTAATTTCGAATGGTTTTAAATGTTTTTCGTCTCTATTGAAGACAGGTAGGACACCTAAGTGGAAACCAATAGCATTTTGTGTGATAAAAGTAGGACGATTGTGTTTAGGCTACACACTGTGTAGATTCCAAAACGCTGAAAATTTTACACTAGGGTTTATTATTCTTTGATATAGGTTACTTATGCAGAAATTTAATTCTGTGTAAATTGAAAAAATTAAATTTAAAAAAAAATTGTTTTCAAAGATTTTTTGTTTTTTAGGTACTTGAAAACGATTTGACCTCCTGGGATCCTTCAGAAATCCCATTTGTAGCACCATGAAAGCCCTATAGATCGCAACAGTGAAATCAGATCGTTCCGGGACCCGCAAAAATGGGGTTTACGACCAAAAAATACTTCGATAACGACACCTAACTCGATCCCATAGCCAAAAGCCTTCAAATAACCCCTCCCGTAGCCCCATAGCGCCCACGGGTTTGGGCGATCGGGCTGAAAGCCTTGCGGGCACAACTAGATTGTAAACCGAGTATTTTGTCAAAATTTCATATTTAAAAAAAAAAAATCCTACCTACTGCCCAAAAAGGCCCGAACGGCGGACGGACATTTCAGTTTTGGAATCTAGACCTCTTGAAACGGATAATGTCGAATTTTGAGGCCGATCGGAGTCGTCGACCTCCGTCGCGAAAACAGGTGTATTATTCCAAGAATAATTAACCAAAACGACATGTCCGTCCGCCGTCCAAGCCGTTTTAGGGAGTAGGAATTTTTTTTTAAATCTCAAATTTTGACAAAATACCCATTTGGTTTACCATCTAGTTATGCCCGCAAGGTTTTCAGTCTGATCGCCCAAACCCGTGGGTGCTATGTGGCTACGAGAGTAGTTATTCAAAGGGGGTCGAGCGGGTTAACGTTTTCGAAGTATTTTTGAACGTAGAACCAAATTTGAGGGTCTCAGAACGATCCGATTACACCGTGGGGATCTATGAGGCCTTCATGGGAATTTTGAAGGGTCCCGGGAGGTCGAATAAGGAGTCGTTTTCTAAGTAATTTTGGACGCATAATCCATTTTTCGAGGTCCCAGATCTGTCAAAAGCATGTACAGAAATTTTTATTTTTTCAAAAATGTTTTGTTAATGACCCAGAATTAATTTTTGCACAATTTACTTAACGGTTAGGTAATATATATTTGATGAAGAAGAGAATAATAAACCCTTGCGTAAAATGTGCAGCGTTTTCGGTGGTTAAATGAAAGAGTTGAAAATTCAAAGATGCTAGGCTCTGCGTCATTCTTTCAAAGCCGGTTGGATGGTTCAGGTTGATTGATACGCTTGCTGCTCAATTTGGAATACTTTGTTGGCTTGAACCGTTCTCTTTTTGTGGCTATGGTCAATTTTTTCGAAGTTTGGGTCCTTTGGGAAACTGATATTAAAGTATAATATTTATAAAATATAAAAACAAGTGCTGCGTTAATCGATAGCACTTGGGCAGTGTTGCACCTTCACAGTCGTTATATAATATTATGTATTATGTTTTATAACTAAAATTGACTTACTTGAATTGTTTTATAGAACACACATTTGTAAAACGTGATGAAGATGATTATTATTATTATGTTACCCACGTAGGAACATAGTTGTAACATCAGCAGATACCTACCAGAGAATTGAGCGCCCGTGGGGCGCTTTGGGGCTACAGGAGGTTTTTTTTAACATGGTACATGTTTTAACCGGCTTGATCTGGATTGGAATGTTGAAGCGTCCCCCCCCCCCCCCCCGTAAAGTCCGTCGTACCCAATAGGCGCCTAAACGGCTGAACGGATTTGTACGGGGTTTTTTCCTAACGATCTCAGGTGCGATTGCCCACAACGTAGGCTATATTAAAACCCCGCCCGACGCCCCTGCGAAATTTGGGCGCAACGTGTGTTTCGCTCCCCTTCGCCCATCTACCCCCTTGCCACCCGATCACCTTCTATATATATAATGTTGTTGGAAACTTGTTGAGGGTCAGTCAAATAAGACGAGATTGTTTTGCCGACGTTTCAAGAGATATATTCTCCTATCATCAGGGCAAGTGCATTTGTACGACAGCGACGGCTCACATCGTGTGCTGCCCTTTTTCCTGCACTTGCCCTGATGATAGGAGAATATATCTCTTGAAACGTCGGCAAAACAATCTCGTCTTATTTGACTGACCCTCAACAAGTTTCCAACAACATTAATTGAAACGGTCAACATCACCATCAACTATATATATAATATATCAATATATATATTCTTGAAAATCTCGAGAAATTCAAAAACGTACGTTCTGAGATAGGTTGAGCGCCCTCAAGGATTTTTTCCGTTTTCCCCTCCTTCCCCCTCTCCTTCCCTAAAGAAGTCTCGTTTCACCCTTCACACTACGCTTGGCCTTCTTTGCCGTCTCTACGTGAGGGAAGCAGAAAGGTTGCGCTCATTAATTTAAAATTTCTATAATGGCTAGTTATTTTGTGTTCTGTGTTTCAGATGACTGTTCATTGTGAATTCTAATTTAATTTAATGTTATGCTGTGTGCTTTCGCGATGGGGATCTAAAATTTGATCGGCCTCAAAATTTGTCATTATACAATGTGGAGAATATGGAGATCGAGCCATTAAACGTTTTATGAAACGCAGATCTCAAAAATCAAATGACCGACCAGGTCGTTTTGGCAGTACGATTTTTTAAATAGGAAATGTTACCGTCAAGTTGTGCTCGCACGGTTTTCAACCCGATCGCTCTAACTTTTGGGGCTCTGAGGGGCTATAATGGGGCTGCAAGACGGTTTTTAAAAAACGGTTTTTAGCTGTATGGTTGAGTTAGGTAGTTTTCGTTTTCGAGGTATTTTGGGACGTACTATTCATTGTTGGGGGTCCTAGAACCATCCAATTTCACCGTATGAGGTTTTCACGGGGCTGAAAACCTAATATGAGGCTATTGTCTGATGCCAGGAGGTCGAATAAGGTGTTCCCGTGTAATTTTGGACGTAGTCCGTTTTTTGGGGTCCCACGTCTGATTAAACATTGTTCCGGATTTTAATTCATTATTTTTGGTTGAATTGTTGGATAATTCACCCTCGTGTAAAATTTGGAGCGTTTTCTATTCCAACTAAATTTAAAACCAATAAGGTAGCTTTGAGTGCCACTTGGCGACCGTACCCCTGCTTCTGCATTAATGAATAGTATTCATTAAATACTTGGCAGATAGTTTGCAATAATTGCTAAAATTCAGCAATTTATTACTATTTAACAGTAATTATTACTCGTATTTTTGTTGGAAGCATTGAGAGGTGGATCGGTCCCTAATTCAGGAACGAGCAGTTTCCGCTCTCATGGTCTTTTACAATGTACGTCATGCAATAATTGCAAGCAATTTATTCGCTTTCATTTTGTTACCAAATGCAAGCTAGAATAAGTGGAACCATTGAAGTCATAAATTCCATTACCTACTCTTAGATATCATCACCCACGTGCTGTTGGGTAGACCTGTTCGGCTTTCGTACCTACCAGCCGGCTCGACAGGGCTGGCAAGAGTTGGAAGTTAGAGGCTCGTTCTTTACCTCCCCGCTCACCAACACCGGTATATTGATGGTTGTGCTGTGGGGGGAGGGGGCACTTGGCAACACTGGCTTCCCACCCATTGCGGTGTTGCCGGATCCCTACCCTTCTCTCTCGTATTCCACTCCCCGTCCTCTTAATCTTTCTCTCTCCGTTCACTTCGCCACTGCTCCGTACTTTATCAGTACCCTTCTCTTCCACCGCTTTCCTCTGACCTTCGCTTGTGTTTTCACTATCCGGATTTTTTCTCTATTTATGCTTCCCAGATTTGGTTGCTTCATTTCCGCACCTGGGAAATCAATAACTCACTCCAACCACTTGACCTGCAGTTTCGGGAAGGGGAATTATTCTCTCATCCTTTTTGTGCTCGTGATCATTGAGACCAATATCATCAACTAATAATAGTGTTAATGAGAAATGTTAGGGAACTTCTTTGTCATCGTCCCACCAACGAGCCTCCCTCCATTATAGTCCCACCACCTCGGAAAGGTTCATCCCGTACATTTATTGATACCTATGCATGAGGTGTGCACACATTCGACATTGCGAACAACGTCGCGCATTTGTGGTCCCAATATGACAGTGGAGACTGATGGGTCGCTGTTCTCTCGTCGGAAGAATAACACTGGCTGGCAATAAAAGTCCCATCCGTGGATTTTTGGGGGTATTTGCCGTGAAAGGAAGGAAAGTTTCCTTGTGGCCGATCACGACCAATCGCCTTCAGCTCTGAACTATTCTACATTCGTACGAAAGTTTGTGTGAGTTCATGTGGCTCCATCTTTGCAACGCGAGACAAGCCCTGGGAAGACATTCTTAATGAAATTGTTGTATCCCCTCACCCCCATGTAATACTTGTTGATCCACTGATTTGTTTTCAGTTGACTTTACTTGACCTCAACTTCGCCTGAATTTGTGTTGTGTGTTGCCCGAGTGGGCTGGCGGGACGATAACAGAAAAGGTCCAATGTTAGTGCCGGTTTCACAACAAAAAATTGAGATTAGACCGGGGAGGGGGGTCTGCTAAATAGTAGTAGAGTAAAATCTACTTGTTTTTATACCATCTGCACAATTTTCAATCCTCTACGGAAATCAGGAGAGAGTATGAAAATAATCAGCGTTTGAACTTTAGGTGGTAAGATTGACCTTCCGAAAGTAGTACAACACAACGCCACACGCTGGCATCGAATCTACAGATTTAATGTCTGCAAAGGTTGGCTAATCTGAACCTCTCTGTCCTCCCTTCAAGATGGCTGATTGTTTATGTTAGTCGGTTTCTACGGATATTGTTGTTTTGTCAGTTTCTACGGATATTTGGAGAACTGTAGTCAGGTCTGCTTTCGGGTTAGGACGGTAAATGACGTCATTTACCATCTTTCGGATTCAAACCTCCCAACTCCCTTAAGGTCCTGAAGGATAAATCGGGACTTTTTTTGGGGGTATCAGGGCACTATTAGTCATTTCGTGGAACTAGCTTTCAATTACAATAAACAGAAAAAAAGGTTATATAGCTCATTGCAGTTTTTGCACAAAATCTCAGTTTTAAATGTTAACCAGCAAAATTTTGAGATTGGAGATGTTGGCCCATATTTCTTTGCTTTTGTTGTATTATTTTAATACTAGCTGGGACACCCGCGCTTCGCACGAGATATCAATTATCAAATTTTCGTCCATCACCTATCAACGATGCACCCGTGGCAACGACGCTTTTTGACCCGTCTCCCGTTGCGAAGGAAAGCTTCGTTCGTGATGAAGGAGTAGAGTTCGCGAAATCTCGTATAGCCTCTTACATAAGTCGGAACAACCTCGTCAATTCGTGCCCACCGGCACGGAAATTGGTTCACCCGTTTGAGCGTGTTGTTGGAACATACTTACGTACATACAGACATCCATTCTTATTAACATGCCTAGCTGGGACACCCATGCTTCGCACGAAATATCAAATTTCAAATTCATCTTCAATAATGCGTCCATCCTTCACTCGGAAAGCATGCACTCCAACCTTGTTGACCCGTTTCTGGTTGTGAAGTATCAAACGATCTCGAATCGAAGTTTCTAAGGAATTCAAGATTTGGCATTATCCGTTTCATAACACGTAGATTCCGAAAACGAAATGGCGCGCTGTCCAGGCCGTTTCGAGCAGGAGTTTTTCTAATTTCTCCGCCCCCGGCTGCCCTGAGTTCGCCTAAGGTTTCCGCCCCTGGAACCCTTCGTCGCAGCCAGCGGACCAGCCGACTTCCAGTCCACCTCCGGGATTTTGTGTTGGCTAAAAACAAAAGGAGGGAAGAATGTACTGAAATGAAAACCCCCTGATCACCTGTTTTCGATCGATGTGATAGATCCTCTTTCCTTATTCGCATTTTCGGTTCAATAAAACCTTCCTAAGGTCCAACTCTGTAAATCGTTTAATTACATTCCCCGAAAACAAAAGTGTGGTAGGTGGCCCCCGGAAGTAAGGTACGTTATTCCGTGCGTTGGGTTTTGCGTTTCGTCAATGATTTTGTAAAACGCTTGAGGATCCAGAAATTACAATTTCATTAAATTTGCTTGAGGATCCAGAAATTACAATTTCATTAAATTAGAAATCCATTATAAAATAAAATGTAATGCTATACAGTGTTCGAGCAGTTCTGAGATCTGGATGCATTCTACGACCAAAATTACTTGCTAATCGACTCCTCATTCGACCTCCTGGCATCCTTCAAATGTTGGTAGCCCCATGAAGGCCCTACAGATCCCAGCGGTGAAATTGAATCGTTCACGCAAAATACGAAACGACTCCTTCCCACCATGGCCAGAAACCTTCGAAAAGCCCTCCTTCAGCTCCTTTTTATCCCCACAGGTGTGAGCGATCGGGCTGAGGACCTTGAGGCCGCAACTGGATGGAGAACCGTGTATTTTGTCAAGATTTCAGTTCAAAATACACTCCCAACTAGGACATGGCCCATAGCTTCCTCGGATATTGTATGAAATGTTGAACGAAATTTTTCATCAATAGGGCACAAATTATGGCTGTTAGCTCATTAACTCGAGCAAGATTTTAGCCCCCCCCCCCCCCCCCTTGCACTATATAATATATATAGTGGCAGTGCGGTAGTACGGCAGTGCACTATATATTATAGTGGCAGTGCGGTACTACTTCGACGATTGCTGTGAACGACACTGCACCTCATTCTTTGGATCTCTAACCTCTTGGAATTTTGACTCGAGATTTTTCAAAAATCGATGGCTGCGTAAACAAACCATCCTAACAACCAACTTCTTCCATGTTGCTGAGGATGACCCGAATCACCATTTTGCACCCACGCAACGTGTTCCGCTGATTCAATCCTCATAAAATTTATTTGGAACCTCAAGTGGCCGTACCCACACATCCCTGAAAATTTGACTGAAATCGGATCAACATTGTGGAAGTTATGGCTGTAACAAGGAATCACACGTTTGCGCCTGCCGACAGCGTTCCGCTGATTCAATCCTCATAAAATTTATTTGGAACCTCAAGTGGCCGTACCCACACATCCCTGAAAATTTGATTGAAATCCGATCAAAATTGTGGAAGTTATGGGTGTAGCAAGGAAATGCGGACAGATGGACCGACAGACACGGAACCAAATTTTTTCAGGAGGCTCTGAAACGCAAAACATAAGTGGAAATTTTGATTTTTGAGAAAAAACTTTTTTTCCATTTCGAAAGTGAAAACAATGGTTCCTCTGCCTTGCAGACTCGGAAGCAAAATAAAAGCATATGCCAAAAACGGACATTAAATGTCCATTAAATCAAATTTTGATTTTTGGAATGTACCTACACATATTTTGGGGCCGATCGACATTTTTGACCCCCGTGGCGAAAAAACGGTTGACTATTCTGAAAATAATGAAACCCAAAAATCCCTTCGCCTTTTATTCTAAAGTAGAAAACCCCATTTAGGCCAACCAGAATGATGAATCCTCCTGCAGAGGATTCATCATTCTTCCTAGTCTCAAGTCATTAAACTGGGACCTTTCGTAAATACCCACTTATAAGTAAGAATTTCATTCTTGTATTGTAGTCTTCTACTACAACCCATGAACCTTTTTAGTAGAGACTGAGAGAGGCAAGTGGAAATTTTTATGTAGGTACATCCCAAATAATGACCTTTTCGGGATTATCGCTTTCGAAAAACGTGGTACTTGAGTTAGCAAAAAGACGACTGTGTTTTAAACAGTTTTAATATAACCCCGATGAATAAGTAAAATGATCGGACGGAGTCTTGCATTTTCTTTAAGCCGGTTCGCAAATGATGGGACGGAGTCTTGCCCGGTATGGGCTTCTTAATGAGGGCACGGGACGGAGTCTTGGTCTTCCCGCAAAAACATAGCACACCTCTCGAGTAGGAGCGGTAGAAGTGATGAGACTGTTTCTGCATCATGAAATGAATCTATTGTTGATTTGTTTTTGTTAGAGCATTGTATGCGCCGGTCACGAATGAAACCCGGGTCCCCATTAAATGTAGTTTTATCGACGTTTTGACGGCGGCTGAGTCATCGAGGTTGAATTGTTTTGAATTTTAAAACGCATTCCTGCGACTTTCTGGCGGTATTCGCTCACATAATAATTATGTGAGCGAATAATTATTATAATGCATACCTACCTTAATTCCTATTGCAATTTATTTCAAGAAAAGCATGGTGACACTTTCGGCTTCTGAGTAGCCGTATAAATTTTGAATGGATTTCGTTCATCAAGGGCCAATCTCCTAAGTACCCTACCGTTTACTGGTTCATCAATCCATTTCAACTAAAAATAAAAAACGTGCTACAATCAGGGGCGGATGGGCAGGTCGGGCGATCGGGTGACGCGTCGCGATGCCCGAGGGGCCAGTCGAAGCCGGAAAAATAATTTTAGATACCTCATATCGACAGTAAATCTGCACAACCATGTATGTCCCATTTTTGACAAAAGTAATGTTTTCAAACGTTTTTTCAGATTATATTTTTAGTCAGAAGTTTTTACATTTGCAGGGAGTGTTGAGGGAGAAAGCCGTTGGTTATGTTGTTGAAATATTTATTGCATTTGATGAAGTATGCAATACATCTCGAGGCGCCTTTCGCTCTTCCCACAGGGTTTGAGCTCTTCAGGAGGTGATTTGGTACCTTCAACTTTCGTCCGTCGTGCAGGCTCCCGACAGAGCGCCCCTCGACGCCGGGTTTCCAGATTTATGGTTACTATTGTAATGCGTCATGGAGGAATAGTGAGGAGAGCTCACTCTGTGTTAAACCGCGTGCCCAAAACGCCAACCCAGTGATGGATCAGCGGGTGGGATTTCGACTGCAGCGCGACCCCTACGAGACGTAGTGAACTTTGAAGGTGGTAAGTTACCAAAACTGAACCAGAAGATGGTGCCCCTGCGAATTCCGTCGTTTGCATTCACAGTGTACTCAACTACACAATCAATTTCGTTATTCAGATATGGTTCCTTCAATTTTTCCTTTAATTTAATTGTAGTAGCACAACAGTGGAAGATAAATCCGTTTAGTGAGGTATTTGGGGCTTTCCTTCGTAAGAAGGGCTGGTGGCTCTCTCTAGTCGGATTTGGTAGGTACTATGTGTAGTTCACTACGTTCCGTAGGGATAGCGCCACCGTCGACTACGGCACATGAAGTCCTATTTAGTGAACTCTCCTCTCTATTCCTCCATGGTAATGCGTAATACTATTGTAAGCCCAACCCTACCCCTCCAAACCACAATGTGCTTCCAAATTTGCGAAAACGAAGAAACCCCCTCCAAAATGAAAACCCGAAAACCGCAACACTAAAATGTATAATAAACCAAGACGACTACCACGCATTACAATAGTAACCATAAATCTGGAAACCCGGCGTCGAGGGGCGCTCTGTCGGGAGCCTGCACGACGGACGAAAGTTGAAGGTACCAAATCACCTCCTGAAGAGCTCAAACCCTGTGGGAAGAGCGAAAGGCGCCTCGAGATGTATTGCATACTTCATCAAATGCAATAAATATTTCAACAACATAACCAACGGCTTTCTCCCTCAACACTCCCTGCAAGTTAAACATGAAAGCCGCCCAAAATAAGCACAATGAGAAGTTTTTACAGTCCCCTGTAAAATTTCCAAAAATATGCATACATGGTTTTGCAGATTTACTATATATATTATATGAGGTATCTAAAATTCTTTTTACATATTAGGCAGCCGAGACCGAAAAGGAAAACTCACGTCTCAAAAGAAGGCGATCTGGTTGGCTTTGTTCTTCATAGGGTGGATGGCAAGTGTAATAAATGCTTAATTTGTGCTGCAAGGTTTCAAAATGGTACAACCTCATGACATTGTATGCAAGTTTCTTTTTGTTGTTTGTTGTTTTTTATTGTAGGACGGATCCTTTGCTGGTCTAGGAAGCGGTTGAGCGCTAAATTCCACTCTCCCCAGTTTCCCACATAGGTGTTCACCCATTTTGATTTATAATTCTGGGAATAATCAATACTTACACCTATTTAGTCGCGACGGAGGTTGAAAATTATAATCGGCCTCAAAATTCTACATTCCAAAAACGAAATGTCCGTCCGCCGTCCGAGCCGTTTTGGGCAGTAGGATTTTTAAAATCTGATATGTTGACACAATACTCGTTTTACCATCTAGTTGTGTCCGCAAGGTTTTCAGCTCGATCGCCTAAACCCGTGGGGCTAAAAAGGGGCTACGGGAGTTTTTTTGAAGGCTTTCGGCAATTGGGTCAAGTTGGATGTCGTTTCCGAAGTATTTTTGGACGTAGAATCCATTATTTGGGGGGTTCCAGGCCGATTAGATTTCACGAGTGGGGCTTTCATGGTGCTGCAAATAGGAATTTTGGAGAAGCCGAGGGAGGTCAAATAAGCTGTCGTTGTTCGAGTAATTTTGGACCCATAATCCATTTTACGAGGTCCACATCTGTCCTAATATTTTAAATGAATGAATTTGAATGAATTTTCTTATTGCTTTCAAAAATATTTTCTTATTGACACTGAAATAATTTTTGCGCAATTAATCTACATCAAAGAGTAATAACCCTTGTGTAAAATTTGCAGCGTTTTAAATAAATTACTCAACATATTGAGTGATGGTCTATTCATCACGTTATGACCCAGTAGGTTTTCTAGTAGGTAATAACGTGTACAGTAGCTTTATTTATAAAATCTATCGTCAAAACCTGCCTACTTTATGTTTCCTGGTGCTACTGTAGGTATATTTTTTTTCCTTTCGTTCCAAAAATACTAGGTATATTTTTCTGACCGATGTTTGGTAAAGTTAGAGTTCTCTAACAACAGTGCACCTCGAGTGCAATAAATTTAACTAGAGCCAGCTTATTCTTGGCCACCATCCGGCATCTTCGGTGTCCTCAACCCTCGACAAATAGCGGAAATTTGCTGGGCCTCCGAGAAGATAGAGAGGGTCTAGAAAGGGAGAGGAACTAGGCCATGAGATCGAAGGTTCGTTGACCTCCCCCTCTCCGTCAACCGTCGCCTTGGCCTGTGTTCCAAAAGTTTCCCCCGTTGAAAACCCCGCCAAAAAAGTTGCCTTGACGATAATTGATGCCTACCTAATTACCACTGTTGGAGGTTGTGTTCGAGAGGGGAGTCTTCTGTTCTAGTGTGCACTTTCGAGAAATTCAATGGATCAGTGAGGAGTTGGGAGCGGAACTTACGTTAATAGTGAAATTTGGTAATTTTATCTCAGCTAAATATTTACAGCGCTATGCGTAAGGGATTCGATCAATATTGCATGAAAATAAAACTAGTTGATCGTATTGAATTTAACAAAAAATACTTCAGTTTACTCGAGTGGACCGTCAGCCAATGTGTAGGTAATAAAATTATTAAACATAATTGAGTTTTAAAATTAAACTCACTAATTATTATTGACGACCCTTTAAGTGACTGTCGGTCGTTGGCTTTCTTTTCTTTCGACTTCTGTCTTTTCGATAGAACGGCCCTCATTCTTCTCTTACAAATTCCTTATTACCTTCGCGCATGAATGGAGAAATACCAAAAGTGGAAAGGGCTGGAAGACCCATTCTTGGGATGATAGTGTATTATCGGGGATAGATGTTAATAAAAATGTTTTACCTTAATATAATACCTAAATGTTTTACCTTATAAAAACATTTTTATCGTCCTCAAAATTTGTTCTTAAACTTCATGGCAAGTAGATTTCAAAAATCAAATGCCGCATCAATCGCAGCTCAGTGGGACTGGGCCGTTGAGGCGAAAAGGTGCCGGAAATTATTTATTGCGACTGAGTGACTGAATGAGGGTTGTTAGGCTCGGATAAACAACAACAACAGAAAAAAATGACGTTTTGATGCTGATGATGGTTTTAAACACCTTTTCCAGTATGAAAAAAGCTGACGTTAGCACTAGAAGTAAACACCAATCATTGGCTTCAAAATTATCACAGAAAAAGTCGTCATTGGGTTTCACAACAGACTAGCTTTTCACACATTTAAGTTGGTCGCTTACTTTATAGAAACCCGACACACGCATGGTGTTTACGTGGCTAATTATGGCTGACGACTAATCAGCCATAATTCCCGACTTCCAGAACCCGAAAGCAGTTCGTAACAGTTGAGTTGTCACTTAACTTCGTTTAAAATGAATGTATAACAACATCGAATGAATTATAAAGCTCAATTCACTCTACATTAATTGGTAGTGCAAATACAGCTCAAGTAAAAAACGCTGCAAATTTCAGAAGGGTTTATTATTCATCGATAAGGTTAAAATTTAATGTGCAAAAATTAATTCTGCGTCAATAAATACGAAAATATTTATTACTCAGCAGAGGAGGCGTTTTCTCTCCCTAACCACCTCAGTGGATTAGACCTCTGCACCTTCTTCAAAAACCACACCGCAAAAACATATTTGGCCTAAGTGCGTTGGGGTGTTCTTAGGAGGTGCTTCGGGTGAATAAAAACTACCCTTCCGTATGTGTCCCAAGCTTTCGACTGTATTCAGTCATCTTCACAGGGTTATGTACTTAGTTTATAATACACGATGACGTTACGAGCTCCTCGCCCCAGTCATCGGGCGCCGCCTGGGTTGTGGTGTCGGGCATAGGTTGTTGATTGCAAAATTTGCAATATTTAATAGATCTTTGTGCTGGTGTGGTATATTGAATGATGGGGTGAAGTTACATTGCTGTTGGGTTATCGGATGCGGTGCGGCGGTTGGACGGGGTAGTTTTAGTGGAAAAATAAAATTAATTTATACAGAATCTCACGCTAACGTCCCCCCTTCAAATTTGCACTCACTAATTTTCGTAATTCTGTGGAAAAAAATCCTGTGGGCTATGGGGCTAAAATGGGGAGGGGTAGAGTTGTGTCGTTTTCGAAGTATTTTTGGACGTAGAATCCCCTGGCAGATAAAATGATTAGCTGAGCGAAGTAAGGCCCCCCCCTGAATGTGAAAAGGGTGCTGGATGGGCGTAGGGTGGGGGGTGGGGGAGGTAGAGTGATCGGCGGGTGGGCGGGGACTGCGGACGCGAATTAAAACGATCCAATAATTGGATCCAACAATTATTGTCTTCTCACCGTGAACTCGCCCCCTCCCCCTCGATTTTTTTGAAATCCGATTTCGGAATCGGATTCGCCATAGATTGAAGCGCATTTGGCTCGCGGATACCATACGCAAAAAACGGCTCCTTACTGGGTATTTTTGAACCCGTTCCCGGGCGAATTTCCAATTTACGATTTGACCGACGTCTTCCTCCAGGTCTGATCTATACGGCTCCACGGCCTTTGGCGCTAGTGGAAAGTGGAAAACGTGGGAGTCCCACGGTGGGACAAACGGGAGAAAGACGATTTTTCGACGAATTTCCCGGGTGAATTTCCGATTTACGATTTGAACGACGTCTTCCTCCAGGTCTGATCTATACGGCTCGTATTTTTTCGTAATTTTTTCCACCCCCTAAACGGCCTTTGGCGCGAGAAAATGGAAAGTGAAAAAACTCACTCGGGAACGCGTTATCCCGTACCACCTGCCACACGCCAACACGATTTTATATTATTGTATGATATGATATGATGATTGTATGATGATGATGATGATGATGTTGGAGATTTGATTTGAAAGCGGATGGCCCATGACGTCACACCTTCCCTCGCTATGTGATTTAGATATTATGACGACACCAGTAGGTACAGTTACTGCTGATCGCTTGTTCTTGCCGCAAATTGATACTTCGACATTCCCATAAATTATCACCGAAATTAATAAGAACTTGAAATTTGAGTGCATGGTAACGTTTTAATCCCTTTCTTAGTGTTATAATAGTACT
Organism: Pilophorus perplexus; assembly: GCA_955831195.1. NCBI lineage: Eukaryota > Metazoa > Arthropoda > Insecta > Hemiptera > Miridae > Pilophorus > Pilophorus perplexus. The sequence continues at coordinate 1,161,824 of OY037008.1, read as the reverse complement.
AGTGGCCTTATAGGGCTTTCCAAGCCCTAATCTAGATGTTAGTAACTACACTACGTTTCTTACTTACCTACCGTGAATTGATGGCAACTGTTGTTCCTACTGCCACAGCCTAATAAACAACTCTCGTTGATAAGGACCGCCTAGAACACGATCAAGGCGGGTATAGAGACGAACAGCGACACTTTTGCAACAAACTTGGGGCCGTGGTGATTCGAATGAGCAGTCTAACACTAAAATCGGACCGCGAAGTTCTTCACAATTTCAAAGACCGTTCGGAATTATATATAAAAAGAAGAAGATTGTAATAATTTTTAACCCTGTCTATTCCTCACTATTGGAATCCTCGAATGGGTTCAACAATTACCATAATTGCTTCTGTACGGTGATTTTCCTAACGTATTTTCTGACGATTATGATTCACACGACGAGTATATTTGACACTTTGAAATTACTCATTGATGTGTAAAAGGACCATTGCGAGCAATCCGAGCTCCTCCGTGTTTCCTCCCACCGAAACGAATCGTTGGACATTCGCTGGCCTTGAGTCTAAGTTATAGGCGTTCGATGCGGGTTTTCAGCTGGTAGGATCGAATGAGAAAACCAAAAAAAGTCTTTCATTATTGTTAGGGATTAATCTGACCCTGAGATTGTCAGATTTTCACACACAGGTTCGAGGCTGTACTACATAATAAAATGTATTATTTAGTACAGCCTCGAACCTTATTTAATAACATTCGTGATTATGACATAAGGCCCTTCTTGGTAATGAGTAGTGCACGGAGATGGTTTATTTTACCCATCAACAAACTCTAGTTCACTGTCGATCGGGCGATGGCATTTAGCCTCGTAAGGAGGTATGAACATGCTCAGGCCAGGATGTTGGCTCTCGACCGGTATACTCCGTCCGGATTTAGAATCTCAGCGGGTAGCTCCAGATCCAGAGTCAAGGACATGCCGGGCCCTTACTTGTTATCCGGTTATCTTCGATTAAAACCCTCGTTTTGCCGGCGGGGTGCTGAGGGGTTGTTTGGCAAAAATAATGACTGGTATGGTTGGCCAAGCTTTCGGTTATACTTAACCATCTTCAGGGCTCAATGTACAATGAGGGGATACAATCCATCATGTCATGATAGTTTCTTGAGTCCTGAAGATGGTTAAGTATAACCGAAAGCTTGGCCAACCATACCAGTCATTTCACTACCTCCTATGACCCCTCAGCACCCCGCCGGTCAAATAAGCCAAGAGGACGACCAGCACATCGATCTACCTACCCTCGTTTTTCAAACCTAGAAATATCCAGCAGACGTTGTGGCTGGCGAGGCCGTTCAATATTTTATGTAATTTTTCGCTACGTGGCTTGGATTATCAAAGATGAATTCTTCATAACGATGTCTTGAGATAATTTTTATCGGTTGGACGACTTTCTTGAGCCTTCTTTTGTGAGACTTGAGTCGTCGTCGACTCCAAGGGCCTGTTTATCAAACGCACTTATAGCCGATCAATCTCCCACTTTCGCAAATCCTCATAACAGGTGGGTACATCCCATAACATTATCAATGTTATGGTGGTGCTTCAACACTAGAAAATCGGGCATTAGCTCGAGTCTACTACATACTTAGCTCCCACCATTAGTGGTAGAACCACATCGGCTTTTTTGACAGTCGCGAGAAAATCGACATCGTCGAGAGTGGCGAAGTAATCAGGCTGAGGCTTGAAAGGTCTTCTTCTATACTCGAAAAGGTCAGAAGCTCCTCGTCATTTACCTTCGTCTGATAATAAAGGAATAATAGTGAACAAGCTGATCGGGAAATGCACACATCCGTATAAAACGTTTGTTATGATGTTCACAGTATTTACATCAGTCTTTACATCAGTCCACTTTACATCAGTCACACTGTGTTGCTCTGGCATAATGAGAGAATTTATCGAGGTTTTGATGGTACCCTTGTTTTCACTCTACTAAATTCCCAACAGCTATTGTGAGTTTGAAAGGAGATTGATGAACGGTATCGTTATCCCCATAATATTTTCTTTGAATTAAAATGGATTTGGTCAGATTGGTTGGCATGATGTTGAAATTTAATTTTTTACTCAATTTAATTAAAGTTGAATACCATAAGGCACAAGAAAAAACGCTGCAAATTTTACACTAGGGTTTATTATTATTTGATATTTGATATAGCTTTCTTGTGCAGAAATTTAATTCTGTGTCAATGAAAAAATTTTTAGAAAAAAATGTTTTTTTTTTTTTGGTTTTTTCCTTGAAAAATATTTGACCTCCTGGGATCCTTCAAAATCCCATTTGTAGCCCCATGAAAGCCCTATAGATCGCAACAGTGAAATCGGATCGTTCCTGGGACCCCAAAAAATGTATTCTACTTCCAAAAATACTTTGAAAACGACACCTAACTCGATTCCAGAGCCAAAAGCCTTCAAAAAACCTTCTCGTAGCCCCATTTTAGCCCCATAGCGCCCCACGGGTTTGGGCGATCGGGCTGAAAACCTTGCGGGCACAACTAGATGGTAAACCGAGTATTTTGTCAAAATTTATTTTGCCAAAACGGCCCGGACGGCGGACGAACATTTCGATTTTGGAATCTAGACCTGTTGAAACGGATAATGCCAAATTTTGAGGCCGATCGGAGTCGTCGACCTCGGTCGCGAAAACATAGGTGTGTTGTTCCAAGAATAATAAACCAAAAGGCAGCAATGTTTAATATTAAGCAAGTGTTTATTATTCTTGAAAAAATCAGTTCTTGATTAATTTTTTAAAAGTTAAAAAAAAATCCCGTACAATGTGTGGACTGATGTTGGACTCAGAAAAATGGATTATGCGTCCTATATGACTCGGAAAACGACACCTCATTTGACCCCCTATCATCATTCAAAAGCTCCATTAAATTTTGTAGCCCTACGAATGCCCTGTAGATCTCCATGGTGAAATCGGATCGTTCTGTAACAGAGTTGGGCTGTAGTTGATTAATTCAGCAATCAACTACATTTTCAACTACAAACTACTAGTTGAGTAGTCACTCAGAGCAACTACCAACTAGTAGTTGGTAGTTGGATGGAGCAACTACTTTTTGGTAACTTGTAGTTGGTAGTTACTTTTTTCAACTACTAACTAGTAGTCAACTACAAGTTAGTAGTTAACTACTTAACAATCAACTACTCTCTGCAACTACATTTTCTGGAAACTTGAGCGGACCATTTCCGTGATTTCCGTGATTCAGTGATTTCGGGAAACTTGATTTCTGGAACCTTGAGCGGAGTTTCAGTGATTTCAGTGATCCAGTGATTCCGTGATTTCCGTTTCAGCGATTTTTTCTTTTTTGTAGTTGGTAGTTGAATAATCTTAACTACAGACTAAAAACGCTGCAAATTTTACACAAGGGTTTATTATTCTTTGATATACGTTACTTGTGCAGAAATTTAATTCTGTCAATGAAAAAATGAAAAAAAATGTTTTTTTGGATTTTTATCTCAAAATTTTTTTTTTGGATTTTTTGTTCAAAAATGTGTTTTGTTCAAAAATTCCGTATTTTTTACTCGAAAAATATTTAACATCCTGGGATCCTTCAAAAATGCCATTTTTAGCCCCATGAGAGCCCTAAAGATCGGCACAGTGAAATCGGATCGTTCCGGGACCCCAAAAAATGGATTCTACGTCCAAAAATACTTCGAAAACGACACCTAACTCGATCCCATAGCTAAAAGCCTTCAAAAAACCCCTCCCGTAGCCCCATTATAGCCCCATAGCGCCCCACGGGTTGGGGCGATCGGACTGAAAACCTTGCGGGCACAACTAGATGGTAAACCAAGTATTTTGCCGAAATTTCAGATTTTTTAAAAAATTCCTACTGCCCAAAACGGCCTGGACGGCGGACGGCGTACGGCGTACGGCGGACGGACATTTCGGATTTAGAATGTAGACCACTTGAAACGGATAATGTCAAATTTTGAGCCCGATCGGAGTCGTCGACCCCCGTCGCAAAAACATAGGTGTATTATTCCAAGAATAATAAACCAAAATGTAGTTGACTACTAAATCTATTAACTACTTTTTACAACTACAAGTAGTTGGCGAAAAATAGTTGCAACTACTAACTAGTAGTTGGGGGAAAGTAGTTGTCCATTTTCAACTACCAACTACAATTGTAGTTGGTAGTTACAACTACATTTTGATTGATCTAATCGTAGTTGGTAGTTGTAATCGTAACTACTTTTTTGCCATCTCTGTTCTGTAACCAGTGATGTGCCCCGGGATTATTTCCCAAAATATAAATTCCCGGGAAAAACGCTGCAAATTTTACACAAGGGTTTATTATTCTGTGATATAGGTTACTTGTACAGACATTTAATTCTGTCAATAAAAAAAATTAAAAAATTTTTTTTTTTGGATTTTTATATTTTAAAAAAACTTTTTTGGGGGGATTTTTTTTTCAAAAATGTGTTTTTTCAAAAATTCTTTAATTTTTACTCGAAAAATATTGAACTTCTTGGGATCCTTCAAAAATCCCATTTTTAGCCCCATGAAAGCCCTATAGAACGCCACAGTGAAATCGGATCGTTCCGGGACCCCCAAAAATGGATTCTACGTCCAAAAATACTTCGAAAACGACACCTAACTCGATCCCATAGCTAAAAGCCTTCAAAACACCCCTCCTGTAGCCCCATTTTAGCCCCATAGCGCCCCACGGGTTTGGGCGATCGGACTGAAAACCTTGCGGGCACAACTAGATGGTAAACCAAGTATTTTGCCAAAATTTCAGATTTTTAAAAAAATTCCTACTACCCAAAACGGCCCGGACGGCGGACGGCGGACGGACATTTCGGATTTTGAATGTAGACCTCTTGAAACGGATAATGTCAAATTTTGAGGCCGATCGGAGTCGTCGACCCGCGTCGCGAAAACATAGGTGTATTATTCCAAGAATAATAAACCAAAATGGGGGTTATAAGCGACCAAAATACCAGTTGCGCAGGGTTGCACGAGTCGCGCGGGGTTTTTATATAGCCTATGTTTCGCGCAATCGCACCCGAGATTGTTAGAATAAAAACCCGTACAAATCCGTTCAGCCGTTTAGGCGCCTATAAAAAATGGGGTTTTTAGGCGACCAAAATACCAGTTGCGCGCATTTGCGCAGGGTTGCGCGCGTCGGGCGGGATTTTTATATAGCCTATATTGTGGCAGCAAGCCCACTGGATCGTTAGAAAAAAAAAAAACCTACAAATTCGTTCAGCCGTTTAGGCGCCTGTAGGTAAGGCACGCCAGCAGCCCCGTAGAGAGGGGGGGGGGGGGCACTGGACCCGTTGCCCCCGGGCCCGGGTTTCGTAGGGGGGCCCGGATTTTCTTGAGAACGTTTTTTTTTTTTTTTTTTTTTTTTTTTGGAGAGGAGGCAAAATGGGAAAAGGGACAGATCAATATAGAAAAAATTTTCATACTTTTTTTTTTTTTTTTTTTTAGGGGGCCCGAAGAATTTTGCCCCCGCGCCCGAATTTTCTCTCCACGGCCCTGCACGCCAGACAGACAGATAAACAGAAACTCGATTTTATATAAGTATTGATTGATTGATTGATTAAGATAGATATATAGATATGTCAATATACCTATATATAATACACAATATTATTGTGTTCTGTTGGATCAGCGGTTCGATAAATTATAGCGCGTCGAACCAATAAAACAACCTCAAGGGTCAGACGGTTGGGTTTGTTAAAGTGGGCGGTTGTAGGCTAGACTATGTGAGGGGGCAGGGCGATGAGTTGATGAGTCCCCGAAGGCAGTGAAGAAAGAAAAAAAAATGTACCGTTATCTTGATGGAGCCTACTCCTTCAATACGTTTTTTAATCGTTCATACCTAGTGACTTATTAATTAGGAATGTGATGTTATTGGCATCTGGGAGACTTTGAACGGTAAAACGAGCCCGAAACAGGCACATTAATTAATCTACCATATGTTTACGATACGTAAGTAAACCGCGGGCTAATCTGACAAGAATTGAAATTAGAAACTCATTTCATAGAAACAACGTCAGAAATTATTCAATTAAGAACAAAACACCTGTTTCTTTACTGACCAGACCATATTATAGACAAACGAAGGAATACCATCGTAAATCCAACCAGAAGAGACCCAATAAATTAAACACAATACGGAAAAGGAAGTTACTTAGCAGTATGTAGTTTTCATTTTCTTATGTAGCTTTCTTTTCTATCTTCTCCAATCAACAAAGAATTGATTTTTTTACGAATATCTTTTAAAAAAATCAATGGTAGGACCTTAACAAGAAATTCTCCCTTGACCCAAACTATCATTTCCCTTTGTTTTTTGGTGCGCAGAATCCAAATCTGAAGTCAGAATTTCAGTAGCACGTACCGTTTTTAAGTTATACACTTTGTGCTACATGAGTAAAAATTCTTCCCGGACCCATACATGAATAAAGACCACGAAATGAATTTCAAGCGAGGTAGGTCTTAGTATAAACATTCCCTAACAGTTTTAAAGGAGTATAAAGGAATAGCCATAATAATACAAGAATAAAAACGCTGCAAATTTTACACAAGGGTTTATTATTCTGTGATATAGGTTACTTGTACAGACATTTAATTCTGTCAATAAAAAAAATTTAAAAAATTTTTTTTTTGGATTTTTATATTTCAAAAAAAACTTTTTGGGGGGGATTTTTTTTTCAAAAATGTGTTTTTTCAAAAATTCTTTAATTTTTACTCGAAAAATATTTAACTTCTTGGGATCCTTCAAAAATCCCATTTTTAGCCCCATGAAAGCCCTATAGAACGCCACAGTGAAATCGGATCGTTCCGGGACCCCCAAAAATGGATTCTACGTCCAAAAATACTTCGAAAACGACACCTAACTCGATCCCATAGCTAAAAGCCTTCAAAAAACCCCTTCTGTAGCCCCATTTTAGCCCCATAGCGCCCCACGGGTTTGGGCGATCGGACTGAAAACCTTGCGGGCACAACTAGATGGTAAACCAAGTATTTTGCCAAAATTTCAGATTTTTAAAAAAATTCCTACTGCCCAAAACGGCCCGGACGGCGGACGGACATTTCGGATTTTGAATGTAGACCTCTTGAAACGGATAATGTCAAATTTTGAGGCCGATCGGAGTCGTCGACCCGTGTCGCGAAAACATAGGTGTATTATTCCAAGAATAATAAACCAAAATGGGAATTGATCTCAGTTCCGCTGCGAACCATGATCGACCTTATACCCATCTTGACTCCTCTGGGTGGGTATCTGCTTCTTCGCGGTTTCCTTCCGTAGACCTCGCACCGTCACAGTACCTTGACAATTCACGCAAGCCTGGCGAATGCGGGTCTTCGATTGTGGCTGCATCATCTTCTAAGATGCCTTAGTAAGAGATGTTCCCACACTCCCTTCATCTTCCTCCAAAACAGAGCGGCGAAATCGTGGATTCATGCCACAGCACAGGCTTTCCGCTAAACACACAACACCAATTTTAATGAATTTAAATTTTGTTTTAGGAAGACAATTTCATGTAGGTAGGTACACTCTTCACATCATTTCTACTGGGTGCTCCTACAATGAGCTGTATAACCATTTTGACATTTTCATGTCTTTACTTTGGCACACAACCGAAAAAAGCGTTACCGAAACCCGTGGCAACCCGTAAACTTTAGTGTACCTAATGAAATCGCATCACGAAATTTGTAACTAAGTTGCGTTAGTTACAATAATCTCCTGATCAACAACAAACACAATAAGGTGAACAATAATACGAAGACATGAAAATGGTCTCCTGTGGTTGCAGACGAGTCTGCAAGCTGATTATGTGTACATCCCACCCCGAGCGAGCGAAGCGAGTGAGAATTTTTTTATGTCTGCTATGGCACACAAACTAAAAAACCGTCACGAAAAATTGTCCACCAAAAGTGTCCATGAACAGCGTTACGTGAATTTTCTGATGATTTTCGCTTACGACCTATTCGTTGCTACGGAACTTCATCTTCGCCAGTTATCATCGTACAAAAATCGTCCACCATTCGTTGGAAAGCTCTCGATTTATCACGCATTTCTTTCGTACTTGTTCTTCGTCATTATGTCCCCATTCTATATTTATTGATGTTATTAATGGATGCAGTAAACAATACCGCTTGTTTTGTTGTTATCAGTTTCCGCTTTGAGAAAACGCCAAAATGAAGCCGTGGGCCTCTACCTCTATACAAGGGTAGGTGAATGAGTACGAAATGGGGGGGGACTAAAGACATAAAATGCCCCAATGTGTTGCAGACTCGTATGCAAGCGTTTATGTAACTTTAAAATAAAATAGGGAAACTAACTTTAGGGATGACCCTTGAAAATTTCGTTACGGTTTCAACTGATTTTATAGATTTCGCGTTTCAATTTAATGTACGACTGCCTTGAGGGGATGTTAAATTTCACGCTTTTGTTCCTGCAGGTCCGAGCTCATTAACGTCTTTGTTCTTTTGTCGTAGGTACTTCTCGTTCAGGAACGACTGTAAAAGTCCTGTGTTTTACAGGACTGTAAAATTTCCAAACTGGCAATTTTCCTCTGTATCATCACAATGCGTTTTTTCTGTTTATTGTCATTGAAGTTCCATGAAAATGACTAATAACGCCCGGATACCGCAAAAAAAAAAAAAAAAAGTCCCGATTTATCCTTCAGGACCTGGAAGGTTTGAATCTGAAAAGACGGTAAATGACGTCATTTACCATCCCGAACCCGAAAGCTGACTACAGTTCTCCAAATATCCGTAGAAACCGACCTTCGCGGACATGAAATCTGTACATTCGATGCCAGCATCCATGGCGGCGTTGTGTTGTACTACTTTCGGAAGGTCAATCTTACCGCCAAAAGTTCAAACGCTGATTATTTTCATACTCTCTCCTGATTTTCGTAGAGGATTAAAAATTGTGCAGACGGTGTAAAAACAAGTATTTTACTCTACAGAATGGGATTCGACTGAAAAAACTGCGATTTTCAAACGTAGTTATATAGCCCATTACTATTCTCCTCCAACATTTTTCCCGTTTTAAACTCTTTTTAACGATTGATAGGCCATAGTACCTACCTACCTTTGCTGCCTGATGATTCTTGAACCCTGATCCTAACGTCTGCCATAAAGCTTTGTCAACATCACCAATGCTGAAATCGAATACGAGGAAGAAGATTGGGATTGGCGAGAGTGGGAACTTGTGATAATTGGCAGTGTGGTTTACCTCTTATCACACAGCTTTTGTTATGACCTGAAGTCAACACCGTTTAGATATTCTATGCGGCTCCGGCCTTTCACTGTTTAAATAGATTTTTAAATGGGGTGGATCAGGAAAGACTGCTTGGGATCATTTCCGTATAATGCCAGGAATGCGGAAGAACGCAAACAAAATTATGTGTGCAGGTAAAATACTTATTCGTACGAATAGTGCCTATGCCAAAATACTTATTTATCACATCAGGTATATGGCCTTAATATATTATTCTGTCCTCTAAGTACCCTTTTAGCAATAATTGTTATAAATAAATAATTAAGAAAAAGTATTTTTGAATTCATTTTGTCATAAATTAATTTTCAGGAATCCTAATGCGACTAGATATAGCCTTGTGCCTTGTGATATAGAAACAATGGTTAAGTCGTTCTGTTTTCATGAAATATAGTTTAAATAATTTAATTGAGAAAAACATATTCCTGGGAATATTCCCCTCAAAATAAATTCCCGGCAATTCGCCCATCACTGTCAGTAACCCCCAAAAATAGATTGATTTTCCGTCAATGAATACTGCAAAAACGGCACCCAACTTGAAAAGTAGGAGTAAAAATAAATAAATAAATACTAAAACCACTAGGTATCTAGTAATCTAAATCACTAATTCTCGCCGTGTCTGAATCTATCTATCTATCTATCTATCTAAATCACTAATTCTTTTTAGTCTAATAATGACGTAACAGCCCGACATGTTGACTGGAGGTTATCAGAGCCCACGTGGTACCCCCATCAAAGTTGTCCTCTCCAGCACAGGTCGATCGATGAAGCTCTCTCCCTTGGTTTCCCCTGGATGAACTTGGCTAATGGAAGATTCCTCCACGCGTTAGAATTTAACTTAGATATTGAGAGATACGTAACCATAACCAATGTCAAATAGAATTCCACTAGAGTATAATACAAGAATCGTATTATGTAGTATAATACATTAAACAAAAAATTATTTTTTGTTTATTGTGTCTGAGACTACCGAAGGTAGCGGAAGCATTGTTTTCACTTTCAAAATCGAGAACATTTTTGTCCTCCAAAATTTAAATTTCCACTTTCATTTTGCGTTTCAGAGCCTCCTGAGCAAATTTGGTTCTGTGTCAGTCCGTCTGTCCGCACTTTCTTGTTACAGTGATAAATTCCACAATTTTGATCCGATTTGGGTAATTATCCGTTTCAAGAGGTCTACATTCAAAATCCGAAATGTCCGTCCGCCGTCCGGGCCGTTTTGGGCAGTAGGAATTTTTTTAAAAATCTGAAATTTTGACAAAATGGTTTACCATCTAGTTGTGCCCGCAAGGTTTTCAGTCCGATCGCCCAAACCCGTGGGGCGCTCTGGGGCTATAATGGGGCTACGGGAGGGTTTTTTTAAGGCTTTTAGCTATGGGATCGAGTTAGGTGTCGTTTTCCAAGTATTTTTGGACGTAGAATCCATTTTTTGGGGTCCCGGAACGATCCGATATCACTGGGGCGATATTTAGGGCTTTCATGGGGCTAAAAATGGGATTTTTGAAGGATCCCAGGATGTTAAATATTTTTTGAGTAAAAAATACAGAATTTTTGAAAAAACACATTTTTGAACAAAAAAATCCAAAAAAAAAAATTTTTTTAAAATAAAAATCCAAAAAAATTTTTTTTTAATTTTTTCATTGACAGAATTTAATTTCTGCACAAGTAACCTATATCAAAGAATAATAAACCCTTGTGTAAAATTTGCAGCGTTTTTTGTTTATTTCCCTGGAAAATCAGAGAGGTATGAGTAATAGAAAAGAGTAATAAAAACGCTGCAAATTTTACACTAGGGTTTAAAAGTAAGGTAAGTAGTTGGTATGAGTAACAGTAACAGTATCTACGAGTGAGTATGTAAGTAATAGTAACGGTTCCAGCTCGCGCTTTTGACACATTTAGCAATGGCGCTTATGGACCTAATATTTCCTTTCGGATTCGCGCTTTCGACACTAAAAATTTAAGGTGTTTTTGGACCACCTCGCGCTTTTGACAACCACCGCATTAAATGTTTTTCAGGGATTGTGCGGGTTCGGCCACTTGAGGTCCCATACAAATTTTATGACGATTGAATCAGCGGAACGCTGTTCGCAGGCGCAAAAAGATGATTCGGGTCATCCTCAGCAACGTGCAAGAAGATGGTTGTTAGGTCGGTTTGTTTACGCAGCCATCGATTTTTTTTATAAATCTCAACATTCCAAGAGGTTTGATATCCAAAGAATTAGTGCAGTGTCTTTCACAGCAATCAAACTCGAAGCAGTACCGCATTGCCACTATGCATAGGTAATGTAAAAATGTTGAAATTCGTACACAGTAACTGTTGATATCTCTCCTGTTCACCCTTGGACGTTGAAATTTGAGAAAGAGCCCTTCTGGGACTGCAAGAGACTATTCAAATACCGGGCATTTTCCTGATCAGCGGAGTGAGGTATAATCTCTCCTGTTCACCCTTGGACGTTGAAATTTAGAACGAGCCCTTCTGGGAGTGGAAGAGACGATTCAAATGACGGAAACTCTCCTGATCAGCTGAGTGAGCTAAAATCTGTTCTGTTCATCTTGGACGTGAGGATGGATATCGGGGTAGGCTTTGAACGCGAGGAAGCTATGTCCCACGTTCCCCTTGGCAGTGTGTTATTTATTTATTATTATTATTATTATTATTATTATTATTGCGTTCTTTTGCTCTGATGATCCTGTTGTCATGAAACTACAAAGCTTCCGCTACCTTCGGTAGCCTCGGAAGCAAAAAAGATTAGGTATACTAAACCAAAATTTTGGCTACTACCTACTTACTACTACTTCTTTGAGGCCCTATGCTCCCCAGCGGAGTGACAAGAATTAAGTCAGTAACTATAATTGAGCCATGAACTACATAAAAACAAGCCATCAATTGAATTGAATACCTAGATGAGCGCAACCTTTCTGTTACTACTAATACCGCGCTTTATTGAAACCAAAACCGTAACTAAGAATTCGTAACTTGACACACTAGGTATCTAACGTCCAAACTAAGCCACACAACCTAAACACATCAACAAAATGTGCTGGGTCGCCTTTTTCGAGAGTCATCTTCTCGGGATCGGACGAATCGTCGACGACGGAGGTGATTTTGATAGCCTATATCCACCCCCAGAAATCGCTGATCACAATGAGACCACCCTCATGAAAATCTGTTCAGCCGCTCGGGCGTGATGCTGTGATGCACAAAAAAAAAAAAAAAAAAAAAAGCCATCAATTGAATTGAATAGATGAGCGCAACCTTTCTGTTATTACGATATATTTAATGAGCGAGAGAAACTAAGAAACAGTAGGAATCTAGCGACCAAACTATGCCACACAACACATCAAAAATATCCCGTGATGCTCATTACGTAAACAACTGCACCCTAACGACCGATGCTTAAGAAAACCTTATGCCGATCAGAGGTAACGAACAGGCTGCAAAAATCGTTTTGGAGTCCTTGAAATCAGCCTAAAAAGATCATTCCATAGACCCTTGTACCAACGAAATCGGACAAAAACTTTCTTCCCCCTTTTGAGGCCTCCTTAGTTACACATCAGAGATAAACAACTTTCGTCGTGAAGGACCTCCCGAAAACCGATGAAGGGGATGAGGGTGGAAAAATCAAGGTATCCTATAACCACCCCCCGAACTCGCTGATCACAATGAGACCACCCTCATGAAAATCTGTTGAGCCGCTCGTACGTGTTGCTGTGAAAAAAACGAACATGTCGAAGAGATGAGCGCACCTTTCCATTTTTTGAGGGAAAGGTTGCGCTAAAAACAAGCCATCAATTGAATTGAATAGAACAGCGCAACCTTTCTGTTACTGCGAAACCAAAACCGTAACTTGACACACTAGGTATCTAACGACCAAAATATGTCGTCGGGATCGGACGAATCGTCGGCGACGGAGGTGATTTTGATAGCCTATAACCACCCCCAGAACTTGCTGATCACAATGAGACCACCCTCATGAAAATCTGTTCAGCCATTCGGGCGTAATGCTGTGATACACACACAAACAAACATGTCGAAGAGATGAGCGCACCTTTCCATTTTTTGAAAGGTTGCGCTAAAAATGTCTTCTTTTTTCGGTTAATTCAAAGTTGACGCCAACCTTGTAGGATACGTCGAGCTTACTTGAGCCTAATCAGTTTGCTCGCTACTCGCAGCTCCCCAAACAAATTTTGTTACGTGAGTGAATAGCCTACTCGGGCTTTGATCGAGGTTAACATATGCATTTGCATAACCCCCGAGCTGGTCCTGTCTTTCGACTTCGAGAAACTCCAAAATATCAAGTTTGAACCACAACAAAGGAAATCCGCACCATATAATTTAAAATAGTTTTTTTCCTCAATTATTGAGAACAGGCAACGCGAAGCTCGCCACCTAGTTGGCGACTAAGCGAGTTGGAAGCTTCAAGTGACATCAGACACTCGCCTACTCCATATCAGGGATAATAGAAACAATAATAGTTTCTATTATCCCTGCTCCATATTAACATGGAACATGTTCGTACGGGCCTGGTCAATAGTCTGAATGAACCCTGCGTATCCGATAAACGTGTTCTTTGTTTCCTTGCTTTGCTCCTTGATCTAAACTGAAGTAATCTCCCAGAATCCTTGTACCGTGATGGACACATCACAGGCGGCAACGATTTTCTGACTTGCCCTCTACCCTACTCGCCCGCTACTTGCTGGTGAGTGAACTCACCCCGCCGTCTAAAGCCCCTCCCACCAAGGTCTTTTTAGCCCACTACTAGAAATCCTCCATGTGCACCAATTTCCAGATGTTCAGAACACTCATTCGGATTTATGACCCTAAGGTAGTGTGGACCAGCGTTTTTGGTGCGCCGAAATGATACTACAATAATAATTACTGTCACACAAAATTAAATTAAACTTCCTTCATTACGATCACATCAAAATTATTTCGCTAGTACCATGCTAGTACCATTTCAAGTTATGCTGGGTAACCGGTGTTTGACACTTAGTCAGGCTGGGTGTAAAATGAAACAGTTACTGGGAACCTTTAGACCTGAACAAAACAAAGCTTGATGTTCCCATCACATTGCACATCTTCGAGTCGGAAAAGGGCAATATCGAAGTTCGGTGGCAGGATAGTCTTTCAGGGTGGCAGCAAGGGGATATCGAGCAGAAAGGGAAATCTCTGATGGCGAAGAATGACGCAACATGGAGCAACCCGTCCTATGTTGGAGGTCCACGAGTAGTTTTAGGGTGATGTAATTTGGTAGCCGCTCATCTCAGAACATTATGCGATGATAGATTTTAGACTCGGAGATTGGGTTAACCAAATTGTTGCCACGTTGAGGGTAGGTATGCGTTTATTCACACGGCATACTCTTCGAAGGTGCCGACGTTTCTACCAGAAACTGAGCCGAGCCCCATTTTACCTAATATGTAATTCATATTATGAAATTATTTACAGAATCATCTATTGCACGTAACAAAACGACGTAGCGTTGGGTGACTGAACTACCCATCTAAAATCATTGAACCGAAATAAGTCAGTAGGGTGGGGTGGAGGGGGGAACCGGAATAATTTTAATTCCTCCAAATAAGCCCAAATACGAAAGAATCCGAGTTCCGCACCATCGTGCGAGGCGAGCTTAACTTTTGGTGGCCCAAAAACCGTAGTTTGTTTTTACGTTTTTCGACATTTTAACCCCGTAGGAAGTGTTTGAAAAAGAAAAACCTCATAATATTAGGCTTAAAAATAGTAAAAGTAATAGGGAAATATAATGGGAAAAGGAAATGGAAAAAATTGGAAAAAGAAGAAAAAAAGAGAAAAAAAAAGGAAAGAAAGAACCTCTCTTATTGCAGAAAAAAACTATATCAGATAAACCTCATAATATTAGGCTTAAAAATAGTAAAAGCAATAGGGAAATAAAAGGGAAAAAGGACATGGAAAAAATTGAAAAAAAAGAGGAAATGAAGGAAAGAAAGAACCTCTCTTATTGCAGAAAAAAACTATATCAGATATAGAACAGATTCTGTTCTACTGTCGATTTGGAATTGATCAGGTGGCCAACTCCTTTGTGCATGGGGCTCTGCCCTCAAAGCACTTGATATTTAAAAATAAATAAAATAAATATTAGGCTTAAACCATTGGGTCGATAGGGTACTAATTCAAAGCAGACTTTGCTCTCTTAAAAAGAGCAAGGTACATAATATATTTATATATTACATATTAAATATGTAATATATAAATATATTATGTACCTTATGTGTATTAAACAAATTTTGTTTAAACCGTCAGACCGAAACCAACGTTAAAAACGTGCAGTTTTGCCCAAAATGGTTTAAAAGTGAGTTAATAGCCACTCAGAACTCCCGCATCATCATCACAAATTATCATACTTTCAAGTAGTCTTGAGTAATTTATAGCATTTTCAAAACGCTGACCAGAAGCCTGGGACAAAAGGACAGGCAACTCTATTTGGCCAAATCAATTCACCGTTACTCGCGATGCCCTCTAACGTATTGTAAACTGTTTTGGGCAATTTTTCATCTGAATCCGACGTGGGTCCGCTGGCCAGGAATCCCTGGAAACATTTTTCACCTAGGCTGAAGTTGGCTTGACCAAATTGGGTCGATGGGGTGTAGCACGGTGCGCAGTATGTCGTGGGTATGAATCTGACGTGTGTCTGATCGCATAGTCGAGATGTTATAACCGAGTGAGGTGTCGTTCGCGAGGTATTTTCAGACCTAGAATTGATCCAAATATTGTACAGCAAAAGAAAAAATTTTTTTTTTCATAAACATTATTATACAGAATTAATTTTTGCCGAATTTAGGTACCCTATGGGCCGGTTTCACCACCCAGGCTAGGCTAACCCACGAGTTAGCGAAAAAATTCACGTTTCACCAGCTGTTGTCTCCTAGTTACCAGGACGGTTAACTTCCACTTTTTTAACTTGCGGATTTTCGGAAGTTATCTCGTTAACTTGAAGTTATGTTGTTGTGTGCTAAAACTGATTTTATGTTAATCTCTAACCTCAAAATAGCTAGCTATCTAACTTGAACTTTAACATGAGGTTGGTGAAACCGGCCTTATATCAATGATAATAAAATTTATTTATCACACAAGGATTTAATTCTGTTTAAAATTTCCACCGGTTTTATATTTGTACGATGCAGACTCGAATTTTATCGAAAAACCTTTTGGACGGTGTTCGTATCCACGTTAGTTTTCCACTCAACACGGACCCTTTCAAACAATGTGGTCCGTCCTTGGAGTCCGTCACGGACTCGTTGCCTCATCACCTCTGTTGTGGTGCCGTCAGCCTTACCAAAGGCACCACAACGACCATCAAAATACCGACGGAAAAGGACGAGGGAATCAAATACCGCGGGATCCCGCAATTTTAAAAATGAACAGAAAATAGAACCGTTCAACTGCTTTTCCTAAGGTGTTTGTCGATTTGAACGAAGGGAAAAATCATCATTTGAAGCATCGATTGTTTTCAGTCACTCCCAAGGTAAAGTTAAGGTCGAATTCAAAGATATCGTTGAGAAAGGCAAAAGTTCTCAGTATAAAACATGAAAAGTGAAAACAGTTCTAAATTTAAACGAGCTAGCCGACCCCTGATCGTATCCTGGCCCCAGACCCAACAACTTGTTTTCCCTTATTGTGTAGTTAAAAAAAAAGAAATACAATGTTTGGGGGGGGGGGGGGGTTGTCAAAGGGCGGTAGGGATGTTGTGGAAGGGTGAGGAGGCATCCCACTACCATCCCAACATGGCCACTTTTGGAGCAACTGATACACCACATAGAGCAAATTTTTGGAGGTTTCAGTTTTTTCTCGTCATATGCTCGCCAAAACTAATTTTTTTTTTGCTTCCGAGTCTGCGGAAGTATTTTTTCACTTTCGAAATGATGAAAAATTTTGTTCTCCAAAATCAAAATTTCCACTCAGTTTCAATCAAAATTTCTACGTTTTGCGTTTCAGAGCCTCCTGAACAAATTTGGTTCCGTGACTGTCTGTCTGTCCGCATTTCCTTGCCACACCTACGACTTCCACAACTTTGATCGGATTTCAATCAAATTGATTGAGAGTATAGCTCTAGAATCTAGATTCTAGATGGTCCCCTATTCGCGATTTACATTAACACTGGAGCGCTGTAGTCGTTTCCAAAATGGCCGTTCATTCCAGGCAAGCTGCCTCAATCTCAAGAGGCGATATGGAGGATTTCTTCACAAAATCGCTCATAATTATTTTTTGGTACACCTAGACTCGATGTTGGCATGAAAAATCGATTACTAGATAATCGGACCAGAAGAAGAAGAATAAGGAATCTCTTATCACTCTTATCTCAGCTCTGACAAAATAATAATAATAAGTCCTTTCCGTATTTCTTTTCGGTTCCCTGATTCCCGTAACGGAATCCCGTTCCTATTTACCTAACGTTATGCTTAGGCTTAGTTATATATTCAAATACGCCAATTGTAATGTAGAGTTCCGGAATTTTTGCGAGGTGGGGGGCTGTGATCAATGCTGGCCACATAATTGTGTGTGGTGTTCGACTGCCAGAGGATGTCTGCACCAATAGTTACGCATTGGTTCGCACGTCGTGGAAGGAAGAATCAGCATAAAAGGAGAGGAAATTTTATCATTCCACTGTACATGTAAGGCCGGAGCGTCAGCGGAATGTAAGTAAGTCGTCGCCGTCTTACGTTATTGCAACAGGTGAGGTCCTACCAGCCTAATAATCAATTCTAATTTCAATCGTTTTCCCCCAAGATCCAATTTTGTTCTGATTTTACAGTCCAAGAGCTTGTTTGGTTTATAGTTATGTTAAAAAGAGGCTTCCCTGTCCAGCTGGCCTTTATGACCTCTGACTTTGTTCTCATTTTGACGAGGCACATTGTAAAACCTACTTCCTTCGATCCTGACTTAATAATATGTATTGTTCTCAAGACTGCAAAATCAAGAGGTCTCTGAGTTACTTTCCCGTTATCCCCATCCCCCCCACTCGATTTTGGTTGCTTTTCGGACGCTAAAGGTTTTTAATCATCACGAAACTATTCTCAACTCTCGGATAACAGGTTTATATGGCAATTACGAAAAACAAATACTCCATATATACTGTACACCCTGGGATACTTAAAAAATCCCGTTTGTAGCGCCATAGATTCCCACGGTGAAATCAGATCGTTCCGGGAACCCCAAAAATGGATTCTACGTCCAAAAATACCGAAAACGATGCCTAAATCGATCCCATAGCCAAAACCCTTTTAAAAAACCCTCAAGTAGCCCCATTTTAGCCCCATAGTGCCCCACGGGTTTGGGCTATCGAGCTGAAATCCTTGCGGGCACAACTAGATGGTAAACCAAGTATGTTGTCAAAATTTGAGTATGTAGGCAAAAAAATGCCTACTGCTAAAAACTGCTCAGACGGCGTAAGGTAGGACATTTCGGTTTTGGAATCTAGACTGACCAACCGGCCACCCAGATTATAATTTCCAGCCAGTGAGGGCTTTTCAAAGAAAATTCGCAGGTTGGGTTAACGTTTCCTGACTAGGTTTATTTTTAAACTGGAAGAAAACTGAATAAGAAAAATCCTTGTTTTGCCCTTGTTTTGCTTCCCCTTTTTAAACTGGAAGAAAACTGAATAAGAAAAATCCTTGTTTTGCCCTTGTTTTGCTCCGTTACAAACAGCAAAACGCCCCCCTGCATATTCGTCGTCAAGGTCCACACAAACCTCGAACTGCGTCTTTATTTATTAACAAATTAACAATTAGTGAATTATTCTTCTTCAATTTCCAATTTTCGTACCCCGACATGGCTATAATTGGAAGAAAACTGAATAATTAGGTGCCGGGCTCTTCAAATTACATAGGGCAGGCGGGTGACTTGCCGTTTTTGAGTGAGTCTTCCGAGCGCCACCAGAGTTCGCATGCTTAATGTAAATCGCGAATCAGTTTCATTACGATTGAATCAGCGATACGCTCAGCGCATGCGCGAACGTAATTTCCTTGCCACAGCAATAACTCCCACAATTTTGATCGGATTTAAATCAAATTTTCCGGAATTGTGTGGGTTTAGCCCCAGATGGTTCCCTATCAGTTTCATCACGATTGCATCAGTGTTACTCCTGCGCATGCGCGAACGTAATTTTCTTGTTACAGTCACAACTACGTTAATTTTGAACCTACATTTCATACAATATGCGAGGAAGCTATGGGCCATGTCCCACTTGGCAGTGTATTTTTTTTTTTTTTTTTTTTTTTCAAATTAAAAAAGGTTGAAAACCTGTTTTCTCCTCATAATGAGGTGGTTAGGGAGAGAGAACGACTCCTCTGCTGATTTGAATACTAAATTGTTTATTTCGGTAAACAATTGTTGCGTGGGGACCGGTTTCGAGCATCTAAGCTAATAATATAATCTACAGCCCTGACAAGAAAAAACATTTGTCATTAGCATCATAGAATCATCAGTAAAAACCATGAAATTATATTATACTGAAGGTATTGGAACAAGTACAAATAGTGTAAAGTGTTACTGATGAAATCGGTCCAGAATGGTGGTAACTTGACAATAGTAATTTTGGAATATGGATCCACTGCTAAAATTGGCTCCATGACTGATGGCCATTTGAACCATTTGAAAACCAATTAGGCTATACTACACTACTGAAATGAGAAAATTGTTGATTATTCTAGTGGTAACACAAAATTTGTGTTAATACTCGATATGTGAGTAGTGACAAGGATAGTATAGCCTAATTGGTTTTCAAATGGTTCACTGGCCATCAGTCATGGAGCCAATTTTAAGAGTGGGTCCATATTCCAAAATTACTGTTGTCAAGTTAGGACCGATTTCATCAGTTATACTTTACTCTATTTGTACTTGTTACAATACCTTCAGTATAATGTAATTTTATGGGTTTCTCTGATGATTATGATTAGATGCCAATGACAAATGTTTTTTCTTGTCAGGGCTGTAGATTAGCTTAGTTGCTCGAAACCGGTCCCCACGCTACAATTGTTTACCGAAATAAACAATTTAGTATTCAAACCAGCAGAGGAGTCGTTTTCTCTCCCTAACCACCTCATTGGATTAGACCTCTGCACCATCAGCTAACAACCACTTTGTCTTACCTACTACATAGATAAGACACATGGAGTAACTTTTTGATGGTTGCAGACTTTTCTCGTTATCTTCTCGCCGAGCTGAATTTTTTATGACCAAATTCAAAATTTCCGACCTCTAGATGTACCTACCTACTCTAGAATAAAAATGAGCATCTTCCTCGTTCTTTTCAGGTTGCAGCTCCAATGTAATATATTATGTAGGTAGTAGAAAAAATCGCGTTTGTTGGGCCACCAAACGTTCAGCACACCTCCCTCGATGGTTCTAACTTATTCCTCTTATTTGAGCCCAATAGGAGCGATCATCACAGTTTCTAGCTTTCCGCCTATTATTATTTCGTTGTCAAAAAAACGGCCTCATTTTACTGGACTAGTTGAAAATAGAATAGGAAGAAAATTAAATCGGATCTGAATTGGAAAAATTTTAAACAGGGTAATATCGGTCATACAGTATCAATACTTCCGGTAGGACAATCGATCGGAGAAGATTGTAGTTATACCAGGTTTTTATCGGAAGAAAAGTATCGATACCACCATGGTGCACGATAAATCAGAAGCATCGTATCATCGGCCCTGGCTCTGAGGCCGGTCGAGTTCAACTCCAAACTTAGTCGCTGTCGCCGGTCTACTGTTCCCGCGGTTACTCTGAATCCACCTCCCTCTCTCATTCATTTCAGCCTCAAATATCCTCTCTTTCACCCCTCCTGCCCCCCTCCACCCATTTTATACATCGAACGTCGACTCCTCCGTATCGAACTCAAGGTTTCTTCGGGTATGAAGGGCAGCCATTCGCCTCGTGAACTGCTTAGCCCTGTCCCCCGGGAATGAAAAAGTCTAATTGAACCAAGAATAATTTAGTGTAAACTAGTGGGTCCGCTGATTAGGAGCCTCCGGGAATAGACAAACTCCGTGCGGTCATGTACAAACTCCGTGCCTCTACCTATATGCAGCCGGTTTAGCGCTACCAAGGATGCACCACGAGGAGGCGAACTGATTTACACCCCAAAAGCCTCTGCCAAGAAATAAGGAAATTTGAAGGACACAGCTCTGACGAAATCGATGCGAGGGATATTGCCCGAAGAGTATGCAAGCATCTGCTGCCTTAGAAATTCCTCTTTTTTCCTGTCTTTCGGCCCAAGAATGCATTTTTACTTAAGTCATGGCCTTGGAGTGCTTCATCCTTCATGGAGTCATGGATGTCTTTGAGTGCTTCAATAAATTTGAAGATGTGCGGATGACTTTGGTGAAACATTTGATCAAATTTGGAGTGAAAAGCCTCACAGCTATTCGCTCCTGAGAGTGGGTGGAAATGAGACATTGTCAGCAATGTTAGTGTCCAAGAGGTAATTCAAAAATTTATCAAACACTGTCGAACCTCCGAATCGACGTTCTTGAATTCTGGGGCGAGCTGTTCGTTCTGGATTGGTCGCCACCAGCTTTGACATAAGTAAGTGGAAGCGGCATCCTCGAATTTAGACCGCACGGAATTTGTACTCTACCCTTCGAGCCCCCCGCACGGAGATTTTACATTTGCTTCCGATGACGGGGATTATCAGCACGGAAATTGTACATAGCCGAGCCTCCCACGGTGTGTAACTTGAAATTATAATGGTGAGATATGTGTCACATGGCCAACACTTTGATCGCTGCGGATGCGGCAAGTCCTACTACCGACTCGATTCTTTCGATATGTGTGAGGCGGAAAACGAAACGAAACCATTTGGCGGAACACACACGCAGACATTTATTATAATAGGTATAATGCAGGTTGAGTCAAAGAAGAACCTCACTTCGTTCGGCAATTATTTATTTTTCTTCTGTAAATTTTTTTAACTTCTAAAAAGTTATTTATTCGATGTCAACTTTCTGGGTTTCAGTTCTCAACATTTTCGGAATTCTTGGAACCTCGTTTGGTTGAAATAATTTTTCATCTTTTCAGAAGCAAACGATGCCTCTGGAGGTGGGCGGAGGACCGAGCAGCTGTGGCAAGCCGGTGGGTCTGGTTACAATCCCAAATCGCTGATCTCGAATACAAAATCAGGCAGGTGAACGACATCAGGAGGCAAATGAAAACGAACAAAGGCTCCGTCAAATTCGAATTTCCATCAGCAACCGTAGAAACTCACGGTCCTATTTTCCCGAGGTGAGTTGTGACATTTTGTTGATTCGCTGTCAGGACAAGCCAGAAAAGTGGGATTCCTGATTAGGGCTTCGATTAGTAAAGGATTTATAATCTGAGAGCGATTTTCAGTGTCGAAGAAACTGCAGCCAGAACTCGGCCTTGGATCAGGTCGACGTTCACCAACCGGAAGGTTGTCCGGCTGTCAGCACAACTCCGGGGAAACAAGAGAGCGAGCCGACCGTCATCCGTGCGATGTTCGTGCCAAGGGACTATCCTACTCGGCGAGGGGACGACCGACCATTGCTGCGGCCTTTGCGCCGGGCGGACGCTGGATGTTGGCCCGAGGGACCCGCTGGAGCTGGCTCCGGTCAACGAAAGGGTCGGCATGCTCGATCCTGGTTACCATCCGCAGCTTTCCTTCTCCACCGGTAGCTGTTGCCTTATGTCCGGATCAAACTTAGTTCAAAAGAGCAAGTCTTTCATTTCTGTCATTCATTTTGCAGATATATCGCAAGGTTTACACTACAATTCAATCATGCGGACACCTGAGTGGCAACTGAGAGCTTCAAGAGTCCAAAGGGCGGCAGCATCGGATCTCAATCCTGACCATACCGGTCAGTGTTTTTTTCTTTTGTTTACGAGGATGTCCAGTTTGACGGTATTGTCATTTCTCAGATGGGGTTTATACATTTTCATTCTGTTTTTGCAGGCCGAGGGAGAAAACCCACGAGCATTGGGTTAGCAGGGGGTGGGAGCGTCGTGTTACCTGGTCTCCCTCCGCATCCCACCCCCGTTTCCGGCCCGTCGACCTCCGCCTTGCACGCTGACTACCTTGTGGACGCTGATCGTAGCAGAGCAGCCGTCATGGCAGTCACAGGCAGTACGTTCGATATTTGCCCGTGTTAGACCTAGCCCAGGCGTTTCGGGCCACAGCCTCGCTTTGCAGTCCAGACAATGCGTATCAGGACGTGGAAAAATTACATGGTTGCATTTTTTGGTCTTATTCCAAGTTTTTTGGGGTGCTGAATCCGAATCTGAAGAGTTCCAACAAATATGTGTTATGCGTTTTGAGATATTCGCGAAACCCAAAAATGTTATACATAACTCCATAACTATGCGTCCTATGGCAAACGTCACTAGTATAAAAGAGATAGAGCATTAAATTTCCTAAAACAATCATCCGTCAACTTTGATTGTAGAGCCAGTAGAACAGGAGCTAATGTGCGTTGAAAACCGATCACATTTTTCCACTTGTGTCAAAACGCATTCTAGCCGACGCACAGTGGGCGCGAAGTAGAATCTAGCGGTTCACTAGACTGAAATTATATATATATAAATTGACAGTTGAACTTCATCACCACAATTATTGTGGTCATGAAGTTCAGGTTTTTAACTTATTGAAATGATGCTTCACAAAAATGGACACCCAAGGGCAAAAAACTGTATAAATTCATCTTCGACAGTCACATACCTTTCGTAATACATGAATCCGGAATTTATTACACAATAGTAATTTATTTGAAATTTTACAATAGGTAATTGTTAAAAAAAAATAATTTTACAAATGATTAATGTAAAATTGTCAACAATTACGCATTTCACATCCCCATCACATTCCCTGGGAAGGGTACTCAATAAAAGTTAGTACAAGTGACTTTATTAGGAAAACTGTACGCTATTTGAAAATTGGAAGAAAATGATGTTAACGTTAATAATATAATTAAAACCTGGGAAAATATTCTTCTTACCTCCCTCCGTGATACGTCAAATTCATGGAAATGGTAAACAGTATTATTGGCGAGTTTAAAACAGACTGAGGCGCGGCGTGTTTCCTTGGGTCATGCAGTTCCGTGTTCCGTATCTTCTCAGGCGGTTCTAAACTTAAAATGTACTTGTACATTTTCTGCATTTTACCATGTACATTTTCTGCATTTTACCATTTTGTTTACGACCTACCTGGATGTCTAGGAAGTGTTGAATCGCTTTTCACCAGATAAGGAACACCTTCAATTTTTTACTTTTGAACTGCTAGATCCTATTTTGCGACCACTGTGCGACGGTTTTCCTCTGCTTTCCATTTTTTTTAAATAAAATATTATCAATCTAATACTTTTTGAAGGTATCCCTATCATTTATTGTGCGTATTAAAAGCGCCAAAATTTTACCAAAAACATTTCCTTGTCATGCTTCTGGAATTACTTCTTTTTTTTTTTAATAGTAGATGATAGGGGTATCTTCGAAAAGTGTCATATTTGCATAATATTGTATAAAAAATGGAAATCAGAGGAAAATAGACGGCTAGAATTCGTTTTGACACAAGTGGAAAAATGTGATCGGTTTTCAACGCGCTCTAGCTGGCTCTACAATAGTTTCTGCAGGCTCTACAATAGTTTCAGGGGGGTTTCCGAAATGAGCCCCGAAAAAGGTTGAGCCGGACGAAATGAGCCCTGAATTTTTCTGATTAACTTTAAGTACCGGCAGAAATGAGCCCCGAGCAGTGTAGATGGAATTTTCATCGCGTCCGAAATGACCCCGCGCGTTCTGGATAGTGACCGATAGTTCCTTTTGGGGCTTATTTCGGTTACAGTATATATATATTTTTTGCGATTATCTCAAAACGCATAACAGATAACTTCACTTCAGATTCGGATTCAGCACCCGGAATTAGACCAAAAATCCAACCATATATTTTTTCCACGTCGCTGTTATTTTCGCTACGGATTAACTGTACTATTTTGTAGCTTTCTTTCCGGCTGGCCGCACAACTCCCCTCCAGTTTCTGTCTTCAGTCTGTCTTCTATCGCTGATAATTTCTTCATTATTTCCAGAAGTGAGACGAAAAAACGGACCTAGAGGAGGGAGAAGGGGGAGGAGGAACCACATCGGTGGCAATGACCGGGTCCACAAACGCCGGAAGTATTCTAGTAAGTTATGAAACGACGCGAATTGTCGCAAAACCCAACGGGTTACACTATCTCTAAACCGTTTTGTGTCGTCGGTTTTGGCTCCTCTGATGGTCCTTGTGTTTTTTCAGGTCAATTCGTTGATGGGAGAGAGTACGAAAGCGTCGATGGGCACCTCGAAGAAGGCAGCGATGGTCTCCATCTCCCTGTAACACCTGTACCCTCGCCCGCTTCCACTATTTCCAAAGACAAGGATATAAACCAAATCAAGTGAGCCAATTGATTATCGTTGAACCTTATTTCAAATTTTGAGTTTATAAAATGGCTGATGGGGTTTGTCATTATTTACGGATTGGTAATAATTAACAATGTTCATTATATACAATTATTGTAAGAACATGAACAATTCTTGGGAAAGGTTTGTATAGTCTATGAGCTCTAAGAGAAGTTCGGAATTCAGCATTTCTACCAACGTATTCGGATTGAGCTCCCTAAAAAAAAACCCTACACAAAGTTTTAGTTCGAAAATTCGCACAGTTACATGCAGAACAGTTTAGAATTGTTGGAAATTTTAAACTGATAGCGGAGGGTAAAGCCCTGGAGTTCCGGGAACCCGAAAACTAATTAATGACGAGGATTTATTGAGGACGGTATTGCACGTGTGATACAAGCTTGATCGATTACTTTATCTCTTTCCGATCACTTGATATCGAGGCTGCGCTGGATCTTACTTGTATTGGCGCCGATATTCAAACGCCAACACCCCCCTTCAATACAAGCAAGAATAAACACCCCATTAAAGTTTCATTAACTAACATTAATCTACAAATATCACAGACTGAATGAAACTGAGACGCAACATGACTTTGACTAGACTCTACCATAATAAAAACATTGACTTAAACTGATAACTTAAACATGAAAGACTTAAAGGGGAAAGACGTTCGGGGTTGGTGCACAGCAGCCGATGCAGCACCATCTCCCGGCACCAAGTCCGCTCTTCCGGCAAAGCCGCCATCTTCAAGTCTTCTACGGACAATGTGCTTCACGATCAGTCCTCTCTTCCGGCCATGGCGCCATCTTCAAGTCTTCTGAAGGACATCACGTGACTTCCCTCGACGACATTAAACATTCCTCTGAAACGTTCGAACTTAGGTGCAGCCAGGCCCTTTGTCAGCTGGTCCGCCACCTGCAGATCAGTAGGCACATCTTAATCTTCACCTCACCGTTTTCGACCATATCACGTACAAAATGGTGGACGACATCAATGTGCTTGGAGCACTTCGTTTCAAGCGACTCTGCCATCCTGACCGCTGACTGGTTGTCTTCGTACAGTAGTACCGGACCAGATCCCAACTTGAGGGAATGGCCCAACATCTGCTTCAGGAATACGCACTCGGACAGGCAGTGAGACATCGAGACGTATTCTGCCTCACTAGTGCACCTGGAGACAGGCCGGTTTCTTCGACTTCCACGCGACGGCGTTGGCGCTCAACTTGACCACATAGCCACTGACGCTTTTCCTATCGAAGGGGTCCATCGCGTAATCGGAGTCCGAATACGCGCTTAACTGGAAGCTTGAACTATTCGAATTCGAATAGTTGAAGTGTGTATCGCCAAACTCGTTCTGAAAACGTCCAAAATACGAGACCGAGTAGGCAAGATCGGGCCTCGTACCTGTCATCACATACATGAGACTTCCAAGGACTTCCTTGTTCGGAACACCGCAACTCCCTGATGCCTTCTCCAAAAACAACTTTGGCTGTAGGTATAGGAATTCTGGACGGTCTAGAACTCGCCATCCCAAACTTCTTAATTATTTTCTGAATTAGGTTCCATTTCAATTATTTGCTGAAACAAACCATTTCCTACCCTTCCAAGAAAGTTCATATGTATTTGCTGCGTCCGAGAGCTCGGTCAGCTGAAACTTCTCTTTTTCGATCGATCTTTTTCCTAAGCAGGTACAAATGAGTAAAGCTGGTTTGTGAACGTCACAAAGTATTTAAAGCCATCAAATGTGAGGGGACTGACAGCACCTTTAACGTCACCACTTATTACTTCTAAAAGTCGCTTAGGTTTCCTAGCTTCAGGCAAGTCCACAAAAGGTGTACGTGATTATTTACCCATAACACAGATATCACAAATACCTTTAACGGGGTAATACGACGAATGACTCATTCTCCGGTGAGTGTCCATGTCCACAGTAGCTGCGCCAGCCTGTTCGCCAAGAACATCGAGGTAAACAGCATACATATTTCCTTCAAGTTTTCCTTCCAAGATGACACCACCTGCCGACGAAACACTGACTTTGAGCTCAAAAACAATCTTTCTCCATTTTGGAAACGGACAATAAATTGAATGGAAGATCTTCACAAAGTAAGGGTTGTTTTAAAACGTTCAAAAGCTTCGCCGTCTTTCCATTCCAAACAACACGCTAACTACCGCGCTTCACAGCCTTAAGTGTTTTTCCAGCTTTCGCAACACTTATTTGAATGTCAACCTCCTCAACGTCGAACAAGAAGTTTCCTACGGCCTTCGTACAAAGATGCGAACTGCAACCCGAATCCGCAAAGAAAAGCACCTTTTCCGGCGAAAGAAATTGGGCGAAAGCACCTTTTTTCGTAGAAATTGGGTTGTTTTGATGATAAGAGAGCGCTACCTTATCACAAACTTCATCCACGAAAGCTCTCTCCTGCTCGCCTCCCTCATTCACCATTTCACTACAGAAAGCAACTTCACCATGATCCTGCAGCTCTTCCTAGGCCTTATTTGCTTTGTACGAACTGTTGGATTTCTTCAAAGGACAGTCACGAGCCTTGTGACCAGCGAATTTCTTGCATGAATTACATTTCCAGGGAAAACGGGAGTTAGCATCGGACGGTTTTCCCGCATCCGCTAAACCAGAACCTCGCGGCTGACCACCTGCACGCGCCGGGTCACCAAAACTTCCCCGCTTTTGGTTCAACTTTCCTCTACCTTTTCCTGAAAAAGTCCCCGCGTAAAAAGCGGTTTGACCAGAATCCGAGTTCGATTGATGCTGAGATTTCTTCCCGAGCTTCCTTTCGGCCAATAATAGACGATTCTTGACAAACTGAAGAGTCACCATCGAACCATCTTGACACGATGCGATGTCTATAGCGAGCGTAACCTGCTGATAGGCCGGTGGCATTTTTGACAATAAATTTATGATTACCTCCTTTTCGGACATCACACCTCCCGCAGCTTCGAATCCACAATTCTTCGCAAATCCGCAGCTTCGAAATCGCATCGTAAACGTCAAAGAACTCGCGCAAACTCCCGTTCCTGAACCTCAGGTCGTTTATTTCTTGCCGCAAATCCACTTGAACCGACAGACCTTTGCGAACATACGTCTTTTCGAGAGCTCTAAACATTTGCCTCGCAGTTCGTTTATTGGCAGTAGGGATCAACCCCTTGCCATCAATCCACCTGACAATGATATCGCGTGCCGCGAGATCCATCTTCTGGAACTTGTCGTAGGCTTCCCTTTCGGCCTCATTCTTGGGATCAAATCTCGGAGGATCCTTAGTTAGAACATCTAACAGGCCTTCTTTCTCCAACTGAAGTTTAAGTCGAAACGCCCAAGTCGAGAATTGGCGTAGGCCCGGAACCACCAGTTGAGCAGAGGGCATTTTCAGAAGACAATAAAGGCTTCGCAGAAAAACTGGAATTTTTCGGAAAAACTTTTTCCACGAGCACCCTAATTTCTGGGTCCATAACCTAAAGCCCTGGAGATCCGGGAACCCGAAAAGAGCCGAGCTAATTAATGACGAGGATTTATTGAGGACGGTACTGCACGTGTGATACAACCTTGATATATTACGTCATCTTTTTCCTATCACTTGATATCAAGGCCGAGCTGGATCGTACAAGTCTTGTATTGGTGCCAATATTCAAACGGCCGATATGCCAACAGAGGGCATGTGACGTCACACCTCGCCTCGCTGGGCATTGATTAGTTGGCCACAGAGCCGCCAGAGCTGAATAATAAATCTGAATGGAATAGGTATAAAAACACACAGCCCAGGTCGATTTTCGAATAATCTTCTCTGGTGATAATAACCTCGATGCTGGATTTTTGAATGACCTCTGATGAATAACTCGATTTTCAATTTTCAGGTTCGGCTTTTCGCGTAGCAAAGTTGGCTAACTTGTATAGATGCAAGAGAAAGATATCTCTAGACCAATCAAAAGATGACTATGCAGCCCGCGTCATGTACCCCCTCCAGGCCTAGGAATGGGGGATTTGCATAAATTTTTTTCTATTTTTTCCTGAAAGTACTCCCTGAGAATGTAGGGGAAACATTAGTCAGCCGCCTGAAATCGCTTCCAGAAAATTTAAATAATTTAACGAAAAACGCGGGGGAACACAGCCATGGAGGGAGCTTCACTACCTACCTATTTTAGAACTAACCTGAGGTGATTGTTCCGCCCAGGGTTGCTACTCCACTACTCATCACAGAATAAAATTCAAGAGCCGTGAATCCTTCTGATAAGGCTTTAAACTTCAAGTATCGTGTATTATGAATTGTGTTTACCGTCGTATCTAGTTATAATAATTATAGCAATTATTGCTATATATGTATCATCTAAGCTGATGACACTAGCGCTCCTGGTGAGAGATTCATTGGAACTGTGACGTCACTACCTAAAGAGTGACTGGTGGGAAACCCTTGCTGATTCAAACTGTGCGTTTCGTTTTTTCGTTATAACTCCTAGAATGATTTTTTTTTTTTTTTTTTTTTTTTTTCGTGAGTATTGGATGCTGTGCAAGTTACTTTTTAACCATATTATTAAACTGTAGGGAAGAATTCCAAATCTAAAATAAATTCAAATCCCCCATTCAAATATTATATTTTTCCTAAGGCCCCATAAATAATAGGGATGGTTTTTTTTGCAATGTTGACCCGTTTTCGTAACTTTTGAACCATAACCTTTCCAGGAAATAATTGGCAGTAGCAATAAATAATCATTGGCAGTCTGTATTTACTATGAGAAAAGACGCTAATATAATATTGTTTTCTTTCAGCAGGCGCAAGCGGGAAAACTCATACGACATTGACAACATCGTCATACCTCACAGTATGGCAGCCTCAACACGAACCGAGATGCTCAAGTATAAAGAAATTCTCACGCCTAAGTAAGTTCTGTACAATCAGTTTAGAACTGGTTTCATTCTAACGTGTTGGATTTGATCCCACCCTCTGGCATGGTAATTTGGAGTATGCAGTACAGTATGGAGTATGCCACCTGTTCTGTGCTATTCTGTTTGAATAACGGCAAATTTTGCTGAGCGAGTGTTTGCCGAAGGGAGAGTGATAGGGTCTCTGCTGGTGGTCAAGATTGATTATCATCACGAACCAAAGATTCAATGTAGCATGCGAGCTGATAAGCACATCAACAGCCCTCACAAGAATAGTAGGTATATGATTAGCCGGACTACTACTTTTGAGTAGGATTAGGAAATTGAAAGGGAGAAAAGTTGGATAAGGTGGTGTGCTAAATTAGTTCCAACATTTCCAATATTGGAGATCTATTCCTATCGCCGTGGTGGATGTTATTAAGATGGGTTGTCGCTGAAGGCTTTTAAAATTTCATATTTTTCGCCCGACCTCATGTACCAAAATTTGAGGTTCTATTTAATAGAAAATTGTATAATTGCATGATTCATTTCGAAAAGGGATCATATCCTGCATGATCATCATGTACATTATCCCTTTTCGAAATTATTCATTCAATTATAACTACCTATGCATTGTTTCAAACTGCAGGTAAAGTAGTCATCACTGTTTACTATTGGGAATCAATTTTGTAAATTTGGGCCATGTTAATTAATCTCGCCATATTCCTCCATCATTGGTACTTGTTTAATTGTTAATTGAATTTAGCCATAAAACGTTTAAAGCGCATTAGTCAATCTGTTATTTGCAAAATTTTTTGCTAGGGCTGTAGATGGGCTAGCATCGAAACCACATTTTTCATGATCTAAATTATTTTAACAACCAGCTCCACTTTCCCGTATCAGCAAATTTGATCGTACGAATTTACGTAGTTAGTCATAACATGCCTGCGTTTCAAGTATTTTGAATGTGCTGTGTTTACATTTTGTTACTACCACACCGAGAAAGTGGCCCCCTTGTAAGAGTGCTAGTTAGTTTGGAATCAAATCCCTTATCTCCATGGGATGGCGGGCCTCGGGAAGAAGGATAGGACTGTTGATAGCCTAGGTCGCGCGCGTCGTAATGCCAAACGCCAGTCGCGAACACCTGTCGAATGTGAATGAGCTCCATTTCCATTTCACCCCCTGGTGGACGCGACAGCCCTCCATCATGCATACCCCGTAATGTTTGGGCTGCCACTTAGGTGGGAGATGCATGCAAAGCGGTGGAGGGGGACAAAACTTCTGTCCTTCTCGGGCCTCTGACTGGAGCAGCCTTAAAGTGGAGTTGTGTGGTATTCCCGCCCTCCTAATACAGTAATCCTCAGGATAGGGGTCTGTGCCTGCAAAGCGCCACCGGCCGTCCCCTTCAATAGGTGTTGGATTCGAGGTTGGTCATGGTGAATAACCCTCTGTCGCAAGAGACAATGGTAGCCAGTCTGACTCGCTGGTGGCATGTGAGTTTTGTTTCAAACTCGGGTTACCAGCCTGCGTAGCTGGGAGAGTGTGCTAGAACACTCAGTCTCACTTGTGGCCCAGTAATACAGGCGATCAGTTTCAAAACCGGTAGTTGTGGCCCAGACTTAGTACTGTCTTCCTATGGAGCCGGGCCACTCCCCCGTCTTGGCGTTTAGACCCCAGTGGTGGGATTTGCCAATTACTTGCAACTGGCGGGAGAGGCATAGGCCCTCGAAATGGGCGAGCCCCCTCCTTAACATACAAGAGACAACTTCAGAATGCTGCCTTTCTTTTGGACATAATTTAATGATTAAATATAATTAATTAAGCTAATAAATGCTACCTATAATAATTAAGCTTAAAATAATAATAATGAGCTATAAAAGCATTTTTTCTGTTTATTGTAATTGAAAGCTAGTTCCATTAAATGACTAATAACGCCCTGATACGGTAAAAAAAGTCCCGATTTATCCTTCAGGACCTTCCGAAGTTGGAAGGTTAGAAACCGAAAGGAACCTGAAAGCAGACCTGACTACTGTTCTCCAAATATCCGTAGAAATCGACTGTAACTAATCATCCCTAATACATATAAACAATCAGCCATCTTGAAGGGAGGTTCAGATTAGCCAACCTTCGCGGACGTGAAATCTGTACATTCGATGCCAGCGTCCATGGTGGCGTTGTGTTGTACTACTTTCGGAAGGTCAATCTTACCGCCAAAAGTTCAAACGCTGATTATTTTCATACTCTCTCCTGATTTCCGTAGAGGATTAAAAGTTGTGCAGACGCTATAAAAACAAGTATTTCACTCTACAGAATGGGATTCGACTGAAAAAACTGCGATTTTCATCCGTCCTTATAGAGCTCATTATTATTATTCGGTTCCAGTCTAATGCCATCTCTTCCGTGTCGGAAATTCCTATCCTTCCATCAAGATATGGCGGCGGCGTGAACGTGGAGATAGCGCTCCGCCAACCACATCACACAAATTTAAATTGATTTAGAAATAACCTCTTTTGACACTCAGAATAACACCCGAATTGGGACCTGATCCCTCAGAGGGGTTCCCTTCAATGCAGCTTGTAGATTCCGCTCCTTACGTGAGAACAGCCATCCTGTACGTGGGGATTCGTCTGGCAATGCTAATCCCTTGGTCTCCCTCTCTACTAGTGAATTAATTGACATGCTTCTTATTGACCTAACCTGCCTGTGACGATAACAAAGTGTTATGATTTCTGTGATTGCATTTTACATTTTGTCACTACCACCGAGGCAACCGAAAGGTCTCAATGATTCCTGTTTCTGTAGGTTTTCAGGGCATATAATGTTGACTGATTTTAAATTGACTGTTTGCCAGGTGGAGGCGAGTCAAGGATGAACCTAGTGCTGTGAACGCGGTGGAACACAAGAACGGCGTGATTCGCCGGCCTAGTCATGATGTTGAGGTATGGATTCGTTATTCGATGTGGTCCCTTAATTGGGGACGAGAAACGCACATAATTACATTTAATCTTGCCCTTGATTTTATTCAGGATCACGAGGATTTGAGCGAGGAAGCCTATGTGATTCGGCACGAACGCTGTGAAATCGAGGAGAGGAAAAAGTTCCTGAGTTACATGAAGAGGAATGCGGGGGTTGGCTCTGGGGCGCAGGCTGGACCCGGTGGTCGTGGACGTGGAAGGGCGCGCACCGACTCGAGAGCCGAATCGTCCGGCCCTAACACC
The DNA here is from genome assembly GCA_955831195.1 of Pilophorus perplexus. Lineage (NCBI taxonomy): Eukaryota > Metazoa > Arthropoda > Insecta > Hemiptera > Miridae > Pilophorus > Pilophorus perplexus. The sequence goes on along the minus strand of OY037008.1, from coordinate 1,128,057 downwards.
CCTGGTGAGTAGACGGCTAACTGAAGGTGTAACCCAGTATTCCGTCTTGATGGTTATTGTATGCCAGACATCTTGATGCTTATGAGTCGGGTGTGTGATATCATCTTCATAGTCCTGATGAAGAGCACATACTGTTCGAAAGCTCGGCAAATGAAGTAGTTTTCCCGTTCTTGGCTCTAATCCCAATACAACTCTGACACACATTGTATACTCCATTGGATCAATCTTCACTATTCTCATCTTGATGCTTATTGTATGGTTCTTGATGTTGCTTGTGTAGATCCCATGTCACCTGATCCGGGAACGACGGGTGATTCGTTGACGAGCCCTCCCGCGACGCCTGCACCACTGGACGACCCTCCCGCACCTTCGGCTCCAATGTCAACATCAGTCTCGTCGTCGGTGAGGAGGCGAACAGTCTCGTCTTCCAAGACGTTGGCTCCCGAAATTCCTCAGGCGCGCATCAATGTGGAATACATACCTGAGGTACATACCGGATGACGTATCATTATCAGTGTGACTTAGAATTAGGTATATTGTGATAACACTACTCATGCTCGTAACAACGTGTACTAACAAGGTATACAACATTAAATGTAGAAGAATTGTAGAATAATAAAGCCATGTAATCGCGACGGAGGTTAAAATTTGACATTATCCGTTTCAAGGCTCGTAGATTCCGAAAACGAAAAGGCTGTTTGAGCCGCTGTGGGCAGTAAGAATTTTTTTGAATGAAATTTTGACAATATACTCGGTTTACCATCTAGTTGTGCCCGCAAAGTTTTCAGCCTGATCGCCCAAACCCTTGGGGCTAAAAAGGCGGTGGCTTACCTACACTTGCGCCAATACACATAATTCCACCATACACATGCGCTAGGCCATCGAGTTTTGCCTACCATTCACTTGCGCGAAGCTCAATCATTTCCGCAAACCTCCTGCTTGAGCTATCAAAAAAAAAAAAGAAGATTTTTTGGTGATGTGTTGGAGGCGGGTTATGGCTTTGGCTGAGTATTGTTCCCGTAATTCGATGGTGCTGGAGTCCTGGTGCTCAGGCCTTTTCTTCGTCCGCGGATCTGTACACTGCCAACTATGGGATGGCCAACTATGGGATGAAACCTTGGGGCCTTTCACTTACTTTATATCGTCGCTGAAGCAACCACATGATATAACTCAATTTTGCCAACTTTTCAGGAGACACGAAAAACCGATTTATGTACCACAAGCTGTAACTCAGGAATGGACATTTCCACATGGAACAAAACCAAAACCATCAACCAAATGCTATAACTCAAAATTCTATTTTGCCCACAAGCTATAACTCGGGTGCAAAACAACTGAACTGAATTTTTCACGGATGATTCCAACGTGAAAACAATTTTTTCAGATGTAATAAGGTGCTTAATATTTCAAAAAACATCTGATAAAACAATGGAAACAAAAAAAAAACGTTTTTATTGCTTAGTATAAGATAAAAATCAAAAACCCACACGTGCCTCCATTTCGCCGGTGTATTGCATGCAAAACAGCATGAGTTGTAGCATGTGGAAAAACGAAATCGTTTGTAGCATGTGGTCAAAACTCGCTGTAGCAGTGTTGCTTTTGGTTTTTTCTTTAATCTGACCTCGGAAATGGATCCAGAGCAACATTTTACATAAAGAATAGGGTCTAACTCATTTTGGCCAAAAATTGAGTTGTAGCATGTGGTTGCTTCAGCGACGATATACTGAAATGTAAGGCTGCCGACGGGGTGAACCTATGGCTGGGCACAAGTCAGGAGAATGAGTGGTCGCTCATGTTTTTCTTTTTCCTGAGCATGCTAACTGTAAAATGCCGGACAAAATAAGGTCCGGTCTTGGAAAGATTGTCCTTCGCACAAACGAAACAACTTTGGGGCCGGATTTGGTCGGATAAGCGCAAACGTATGGCAGCCCTAAGAAGGGGCTACAGGAGGGGGTTTTTGAAGGGTTTCGGCTATGAGGTAGAGTTAGGAGCGGTTTTCATAGTATTTTTGGACGTAGAATCCATTTTTGGGGGTCCCAGAACGATCCGATTCCACTGTAATGGGGCTATAAACACGGATTTTTTTAAGGACCCCAGGAGGTCAAATGAGGTGTCGTTTTCCGAGTAATGTCGGACGCATACTCCATTTTTCGAGGTCCCACAGCTGTCCAAACTTTGTACAAAATTTTTGTTAATGATGAAATTAATTTTTGCCCAATGAACCTATATTAACGAATGACATACGCTTGTGTAAAGTTTTTGACTGGATCCCAAATCCGATTCATGTGATGGTTACCATCTCACTACCCCATCTCCAGTATTGATGTGGACCAGCTTCTTGGCTTCCCTCAGCTGAAACCACATCGTTCCTCTTTTCCGCAACGACCCATGCGCCGTCCATTGTGGTTGGAGCTTTGGGCACCGCCCCACCGTTCGTTTTGGGCCTTGTAGCCCAATCACCAGCCATGAAGGCTTTCTGCCGAGCACGACTCTTTCTGCGCATCTGGCCCCGGATGAGCCATGTAGCGTTTTCTCTGGTTTCCTGCATGTGCTTTCGAAGTGAGAACACATACGGGACCGAGAGTGGCTGTTGCTTCATGACAGGCCTTACCAAGTCTTCTGGTAACTAGAGCTCGTGGCCTTAACACCATCAAGGATGTCGAGAAACCGGTCGTGACATGGGGCGCACTCCTGTGGGTCAGCAGGAATACCGTTTCGACCGTCGTGCTCGGCAGAAAGACTTCAAGGCTGGGGTTTGGGTCTGGCCACATGATCCAAAACGAAAGGTGGGGCGCTGTCTGAAGCTCCAACCACAATGGACAGGCCCATGGGTCGTCGTGGAGTAGAGAATCGATGGTATGGTCCTTTATCGGGTTTAGCTGGAGAAAGCCTAGAAGCTGATCCACATCAATAGGCTGGCTCACGCCGACGTAAAGAGGGTTAGTGTGATGGCCACCATGTATTATAATATAATATTATTGTATCAACAAGGTATACAATAACCTTTTGACAGGATCCCCAATCCGACTCATATGCTGGTTGCTATAATGTGATGGTTCCCGTTACACTAGAGAAACACGTAAGGGCCCCCTTCTCAGGTCGAGGTTGTGAGAAATTGTATTTTGACTCATCTTTTATACTTTTATGTATACCTTTTATATTTTTCTTTGGCTTGTATCTTTTGTTTTTAATATTTTATTGCCAATAAATGATCGCAATTGAATTGAAGAATGTTTAGCTGCTTCCTTGGCTCGCTTTGGATGTGGTCCAATTGTATGTAACTTAAATCCACTTTTTTCAGGGATCTCATTACGAGCCGCGAACGTTCCCTTTGTCGGACGAAGAATTCAGAAAACTGCTAGCCGAGTCCTCAGAGGGCACGTCTAACTGCAACTTTTCCGATTCCATATCCAAACTACACACGACTCCGTTTGACGTAAGTGCCATTATTGCTTGGTATCCTTTTTGCACAAAACTAAAGAGAAGACGATCAACATAACTATCTGAAGAAAAAGGGCAATGATTCAGCTCAATCAAGAGATGGTAACAATGATCCAGGAGGTCCCTAGAGCCAATGAAATGGCTCTTTGCTATGAATGGAAATGAATGGCGCCTTCTACCACACCATACAATTTATTTAATGGCCTGGCCGGAATTGACCCCCAGTGTTTTGGATGAGTACTCACCGTGGTCAATAGGAGGGTAGAGGACTCTGGAGGAATTATATCAGTCCTATTTGGGGGGAAAGTATTAGGAGAGGATTTCTATTCCTTCAGATTTGAACAATTTTGAATCAATTTCAAGATTGAGAACAAGATCCGAGATATCCGCCGTGGAGAACATCTCGTGAACATTTATAGCCAAACCGATTTGGGATCTGTTGAAAACGGGCGGATAAAGCGTTAAGACTACTGAAAGTGCCCCACTGGGTTAATGAGGATTAGTCAAACTGTTTCTTTTTAAACCGTAACTTCTTGATTCGTGGTGAGATTGCCGTGGAGAGACTTGTAGGAAAATTATCTGCCTTGATTATTTAACAACAAATTTCAATGGGCTTCCGCCATGTGCTCGTGAGTTTCAACTGTTACCAAGTATTTGGCTGACAGGGTATCCGCCGAGGATTTCGTCCGCAAGCTATACAGTTCGTAAATACATTATTCAATAAATAATTTAGTCAAAAAGCCGATAATTATCGGCTTTTCGACGCGCCTCTCCCGTTGACTGTTGAACTGAAAGCCAGACGAACAGTCAATGAGAGAGCCCGTCTTGAGGCACCCAATCTTCCCTCCAGATTCAAAGTTGAAATTTTCTAAAATGCCCTGGAAATTGGTATTACACCGTAATAGCCCAAAACTATTGCTTCAAATTAAAAAGTTCTTTCAGAAAAAATATTAGTCGACATGAAACCAGACATGTCTCATCGTCTTTATCAACTACAAACGATTTTAGTTGGCAGTCAAATCATCTTACTACCGTACTTTTGGTCAGCTGGAATGCGAAGGTTACTTTTGCTGAGGCCCACTTATCACGTGCTTCTGATAACCAATATTCTATTCGAATTAGTATAATAATAGTACGTTTTCATTTGCAGTTCGAAAGCTTGGATTCCCCTCGGAGCATTTCGACCGACTCCGCAGACTCCTTGACGGGCGAAGACCCCAACGACCCCGAGTGGACGTCGGCGGAACCCCGAAGATGAACGCGCCCGCTTCTTCCGCCTATGAATTGTATTCACGAAATCAAACGTTAGAAACCCCCTTACTACTACGACCGGTTACGGTTTTTGAATTCTCGTTCAATTGAAATTGAAAAAAAAAAAAAAAAAGGAAAAACCCCATTTTCATTTGTATATATATCTATGGAAATGTAGTATTTTCTCGTTCTGTATCCTCTCCTTTTGCTGTTAGCCCCACGTTTGATCCCCCAAAGCTCATACCATGAAACCATAAATATCTACGTAACGTGAAAGTTGTTGTTTTGTCACGCGTTCTGAACGTACTTGAACGTAATAGGTTGACTGTGCAATTTTTCTTCTTTTTTTTTTTCAACGCATTGTTTTGTGAACTACAAACTCAAGTCTTCTTCTTCCGTTCCGTGGCTCAACAACCCGCGAGGGGTCAAGGCCGCCCAAGTATAGTCCGCCAGTCATCTCGGCGTTGTGCAGGTACTCTCCAATCACGGACTCCCAGTAACGTACGCGCATCTTTCTTGACACCATCTACCCAGCGCAGTCTAGGGCGTCCCTTTCGTTGGGTGGAATGAATTTCCTCTTCTCAGAGCCTCCTAGGAACCGAATCAGGGCTAAGAGAACGGATTCTGCACCATCTGGCAGTTCCCAATCTCGTTTGAGATAGTCAAGCGAATCAGGGCAAGGCGACCCACAACAAACACAAAGTGGGAAACAAAATGTAAACTCTCTATTTTACAAAATTCCCCGTACTGTCCATAGCTTTTTTTAAAACTGGTAATTTCTCCCCTCACTTACTTTCATTGGGAGCTATGTCAAACTGACATTCGAGAGCGCCGTTTCGGATACTTAGACATACAGGAAGGCGGAGTATGTAGTTGAACGTTAGAATGCACTTTTTCGTCTCCCCTACACTTTTTTTCTTAAGTGAGTAATTTTGTTTCTCCTGTGAAATTTGTACATATTCATGAAAATAATAGATTAATGAACAGTTATTTCGTTTTCGTTTTTTCTTTTCTTTATTCATAATGTTACATTTTTAAAGCTTATACTCTTTATAAGAGCAGGATATTTGTATGTATATATATTTGTAGATGTACCTATAGAAAACACGGAAATGTGAAACGACACTCTTCTATATTTGTTTGGAAAGTCGTTTTAATGTGTAAATATAATTGAAGAAGATGTAAAATTGAAAATATCGAAGAAAAAAATCTTTAAAGAAAATAGTTTAACAAGAACACTTTTTAAGAATTAAGGTAACAAAATGAAACAAAAACAAAAAAAAAAAAAAAAAAACATCTTGCGATAATCATGTGAGTCGCATACAGCACGCATTACGCTTAAAAGTCTGTCTAAAATGTTTGAGAAGTTGTTTAAAAGCAGAATTTTAAGAGAATCACTGAAACTCTCGGTACATTTCGAAGTTAAAATTCTGACGACTTGACATGTTATAGTGAATGTTTATACGTCTGTAATGTTTAGTAACGTTGTAACGGGGTGAGCGGGTTGCAAAGCCCGTTCATCTTGAAGTGAATTTTCTGGATGATGCAAACAAAAAAAAAGTAGACGGATTTACCAAATGACAAAAAGTTTAAAAATCCTTTTAAAAAAATAATAAAAAAATAGATGGTAATCTTGAAAAACGTCGTGTTTTAATGGGTTGAATCATCCGTCCAGGCGGGAAAAAATATTGATTAGTAGATGTGACGGAACGGTTTTATTCTTATTGAGTAAAATATCTACATATTTTTCTTGAAGTTAAACCCACTCATTGCCAGTGTCACAGACAGGAGGTTGATGTAATAGTGTTTGTTCTCCGTGCTTCATTTTTCACAGCTCACAGTGCGTTTACTGAGCGATTTAGGGGAAGAAAAATCGAAAAAAGAGTTGCAATAAAACATTTCGGACATGGATACCTAAAGTAAGAGAAAATACACTGCCAAGGCAATGACACATGAGCTTCCTCGTGCCAGGTTCAAAATGAACGTAGTTGTGACTGTAACAAGAAACTTACGTTCGCGCATGCGCAGGGAGTACCACTGATGCAATCGTGATGAAAATGATAGGGGACCATCTTGGGCTAAACCCACAAAATTCCTGAAAATTTGATTGAAATCCGATCAAAATACTGGGAGTTATGGCTGTGGCAAGGAAATTACGTTCGCGCATGCGCTGAGCGTACCGCTGATTTAATCGTAATGAAACTGATAGGGAACCATCTAGAGCAGTGGTTCTCAAACTTGAATGCACCCCATACCCCCTTGGGGAACGCCCGTCATTCCACGTACCCCATAGGTATTTCTCAAGATCTTTATGAATCCAATCGAGGAAAGGAAAAATGCGATTTGTACATTGAGAACCATATGCCCGAAATTGTTATTTTATTGATGTAAGTGTTTCGAAAAATGGTATGAAAATAAGAATAAATATTAAGATGAGAGTCAAATCCAAATCCATGGAGGAAAGAAAAGGAGATTCCTCTTCTGTGTTAACTTGCGTCCGCGGTTGTGGTTTCGAGACCGACGCTGCTGCGACCTGCTGGATCTCATTTGAGTGAACCATCTGATGGTGTTGACCCTCAACAACCACAGAGAGCGGTAGTGGAGGACATTTGGGAAACTCGCCACGCCCAATGACCTTCAAAGCAGTTATCCCGCGAAAATTTAAGATACCAATAATCAGTACCTACTAGGAATTTCGGGGTAGGTACCTAATGATCTCTTCATAGATTCACCTACTACATAAGCTTACCCAACCCGCGTGAATATTGAACTATCATTACTCTTGTTCTACACTTCTCTGTTGATTCAAAACATAAAAAATTTTAAACCAACATTGATAAATGTGATATCCCTTTCCTACAAAAACAGATAATAATTCAGTTTTAGATAAAAGCTGATCAAAAGAGAATAAATTACAGTTGGAGAAATTATTACAGTTGGAATATTGCATAGTGAGAGCAGGGGATAAACAAAATAACTGTATGTACGAGTATTTCTTCACCAGTTATATTTACAAACGACTTATTAATACAAACAAAACTTATTAATACAATCCTTCACCCTGAACATAGATACATACATTATAATCCAAATCACACATTATTTACAATGGTTCATAAGCCTATTATAAAAACGCTGCAAATTGTACACAAGGGGTTATTAATCTTTGATTTAGGTTACTTGTGCAAAAATTAATTCTGTGTCAATAAAAAAATATCTTGAAAAAATAAGAAATAACGTGGACCTCGAAAAATGGATTACTAAGTAATTTTCCGAGTATATTTGGACGTATAAGTCTTATACGTCCAAATATACTCGGAAAATATTTGACCTCTTGGAATCCTTCAAAAATCCTATTTGAAGCCCCATGAGAGCCCAATAGATCCCCATGGTGAAATCCAATCGGTCTGGGATTCTACGTTCAAAAATACTTTGAAAAAGACACCTAACTCGATTCAATAGCCAAATGCCTTCAAATAACCCCTCCCGTAGCCCCTTTTTAGCTCCACAGAGCCCCACGGGTTTGGGCGATCGGGCTGAAAACCTCGAGATTATACATGTATAATCTGTATATATACAGATCGAGATTATAATACAGCTACGTAATCTAGACGTACGACTTGCTCGTAAACTTTCTTTGAGATTTTTATGGTGTTAAAATTCTTTCTTCTCTTCTCTTGCAATAATACCACTTCTAGCACAAATCAAATGATTGGTGTGACCCGATTTCTACCTTTAATTGACATCGTTGTTAAATCCCTTTGATAACTTTTATCTGAGTCCTGAAGAAGAAAATATAAATTTTCGAAAACTCGGCGAAAGAGTGGAAATTTTCTTATGACCAAAAAACATTTTGTATAGGTAATAACATTATTTTCTGTAATAAGAAAATCGGTACTTAACCTACTAGAGTGTTAAAATATTGTTTCCATGGGAGCTTATACAGCTTTCAATTTGTAAGCAGCAGTTAATAATTAACTAAATATGAGTTTCAACGAATTATTCGTTGAAACTCATATTTTGTCGAGAACCCCGATGAAACCAACCCCCTATGGTAACTTTTCTCGCAGAATCCAAATTTGCAACCGGATTCACGTGTGGACCTCTTGGCTTTAAGGAACACTAGGTACCTATAAGAACTGCGTAAAAACAGAAAACGCGGCCAAGTTTACACCAGGGTTCATTATTCTTGGATATACAGTATCTAATTGAGTAATTGCGCAAAAATTTATTCTGTCATTATTACCTACCTATTTAAAAAATTTGAAAGAAAAGAAAATCTGTACAATGTTTGGATAGATGTGGAATTTTGAAAAATGGATTATGCGTCCAAAATTACTCGTAAACCGACACCTTATCAGACCTCCTGGGATCCTTCAAAAATACCAATTATAGTACCACAAATGCCCCATGGTGAAATCGTACCGTTCTGGGACCCCCAAAAATGGATTCTACGTCCAAAAATACTTCGAAAACGACACCTAACTCGACCCCATAGCCGAAAACCTTCAAAAGCCTTCCCTTAGTACCCCACGGATTCAGTGAATCGGGCTGAAAACCATGCAGTCACAACTAGATAGTAAACCTAGTATTTGGTAAAATTTTCACATGTTTAAAAATGTCTACTGCCCAAAACGGCTCGGACGTGGATGGACATTACGTTTATGGAATCTTGATACGTATAATATTAAATTTTGAGGGCGGTCAGAATTTTCCACCTCCATCGCGATTACATAGGAGTATTAATACACCTACGTAATCGCGACGGAGATCGAAAATTCGGGAATAACTATTCCAAGAATAATAAACCAAAAGTAGGCGTATCCCAAAAAATGGACGTAACCTTGACAAACGGTGGTCATTTGAATTCAGCACACCAAAATATCCCTGAAACTATGGTTTTTAGCTAATCACCTCGAAACTCACTTGTGTAAACCTGTGTAATGCTTAAAACTATGAGGCAGAGAACTGGGCTGCGAAGAAGTTGATGAACTTTACGATGGGGTTAAGGTTTCTTCGTTTGAATCTGGAAAAAATAAGTCACATTAGGATACGGACATCACAATTAGCAGGAAACGGAAAATCCAAAAATACAACAACAAAAAATTAAAAAATAAAATAAAGTCAATAAAACCTGGAATTCCGCCCCTTTGACATTCACTGATTCAATTACCAGGTATATAATGCTTAAAATTACCTTGCAGAGGACTGGGCAGCGGTGACGTTGAACTTGATGATTAAGGTGGACTCATTGATTAGTTATGTTTCTTCGTTTGGAACTGGAAAAAGATACCTACGTTAGATTAGGATAATATCATTTCCTACTAATTATGATATACATCACATCATCAATTAGCAGGAAGTTCTGCAAATCACAGGATGATCGAGTGTTACATCAGATGGAAGCCATTTCCGGAGCTTTAAAGTAATAGATTCTATTACTTTAAAGCTCCGGCCCAGGCCACAACGACCGCCCCCGTCAGGGCGGAACCAGTGGCCCGCCAGGCCGCAACGACTGCTCCGTCAGGGCGGAACGAGCGGCCTGCCAGGCCTTTGCATGTAAACGGTTTTACCTACCATGAAGATAATGAGCTGATGCTGTAAGCGTCGTAACTGCAGTTTTATTACAGGTGAAGTGGTTGTCGGAGGCCCCTTTGACATCTGCAAAAAATGAACAAATTTCAAGTACTAGGAAGCCCAAAAAAACTAAAGATACGTACCTAGTGTAAAGTAATGTACATTGTAGGTCATACCAAGACGAGGCAAACTTTAATTACCTTGAGATACCTTCTTCTTCGTGTACTGCTTTCTTGAAGGGTGCATTGCATGAGGTGGCTTCGGCGACAGCTCTGAAGGGCGATGAGGATGAGAAATGGGAGACATGTTTGATTTTGAGCGAGGGTCAGCGATAGGCTTCAATGGGAGTTGATTTTCAAACTGGCGGACAGGTAGAGAGGCAAAGAGGACGACAACGATCCTTTCTTTGGATGAAGTTGAGCCAACTTCTCTGTCTGAAATACAGAAATATGATTTTGAAGTAAATCCACTATACCTAGGTACTTTAGACGTGTAGTTCTGTATTGTAGCAAGTGTACGAAAGAGGTAAGAGGCTATCTCTCAAGAAACTAATTAACAACCAACGTAAATAACATATTCATCCCTTAATTTAAATCGTGTACCTAGTCGGACTTTCCAACACTTACCTTAGTTGAGATCGCGGAGGGACGTGAAGATAAATTCCTTCGGATATAATATAGGTATGTACTATATTATTATGGCCGGCTGCACCAAAGAAATGACCACTAAACGTCTCGTTTTGCCTGCCTTGAAAGGTAAGCTTTTAATAATTCACGAGCCACCCAATGACAACTGTTTATTAAAGGAAGTTATACTTCAATATAATAGATGAATTAACACTGAAATTAATGAATTAACACTGTCTTCGCTGTCGCGACGGGAACGCGACGGTTATAACCGTTTCCCAAGTCACACGTGTGCCGTAAACAAACGGTAGCTCACCCTAGCGAAATAAGTGCGAACTAAAAGAAGGGACAACTCAAATGAGTTCCAGCAGGTAGCGTAGCGCGCGCAGGCATGAAGCGCCTGGACACGATTTCCTATGAAGAGGAATCTCCTTTTCCTTCCTCCATGATCCAAATCAATGCGAAGGTGGAGTTGCTTTATCTGGATGAGATGATTGAAGTTTGGAGGAAAGCCGCAGTTTCAAATCGGATTCGACGTTCAGTCTGCTTCTGTATTTATTTTTCACGTAAGCAAGGGACGAAAAACTGCTTTCGCAAAGATAGATCGTTGCGAATTGGACCAATATTTAAACTGCCTCCATGTACAACTTTGGATACTCATTTTAAATTGCAAGCCATGTATTTACAGGTTGAAAAGATTGTCTGTGAGCTGCCTCATGTACGAATTCGATGAACTCTTCTTTGGCCTTTATCTCGAACGAATCGAGTAGGTACCTACCTGAAAAATGTTGTCAGCAGTAGCGCGCTCAGACAAAGGCTTACAAAATAACATCTACTCTCGGAGTTCATTTTTCGAGATGAATCGAATGCAAACTAGTAATTGGGCAAGGTTCGCAACGTCAGTGCTCTCATCGAGTTGCAATGCGAAAGAGGGGCTTTCCTTTATCATAGAAATGATATTATTCTCGACATCTGCCGCCATCTCGTCAATTCTTCCGCGTACCTCATGTGAGTTCCTCGCGTACCCCAGTTTGAGAACCACTGATCTAGAGCGAATATCGCGATTTACATTACCATTGGAGCGCTGAAGTCGTTTTCCAAAATGGCCGCCCATTCACGGCAAGTTGCCTCAATCTCAAGAGGCAATTTGGAGAATTTCTACACAAAATCGCTCATAAATACTTTTTGGCACTCACAAGCTCAATGGAGGCATGATAAATCGAAAACTAGATAATCTGAGGACAAGAAGAAAAATAAGGAATCTGTCATCTCTCTTATAGCAGCTCTGAGAAAATAATGCTAATCATTCCTTCCTCTACTTTTGTTTCCGCTCCAGTTCCTATTTCCCTATTCCCTAGGTAAGATGCTTAGATTAAGTACAATATTTTAATTTGCGAACTGCAATGCATTTTTGAGAGGGGGAGGCGTAAATTAAATGCTGGTCACATACCTGTGGCTTTATTTGCACACATATTAAATAATATTTAACAAAATTAATTTGCATTTATTAGTTTAAATCAAATATTAAATTTTGACCTCCTGGGATCCATTCAAAATCTCATGTGTAGCACCATGAAAGCCCTATAGATCGCAACAGTGAAATCGGATCGTTGCGGGACCCCAAAAAATGGATTCTACGTCCAAAAATACTTCGAAAACGACACCTGACTCGATCCCATAGTCCAAAGCCTTCAAATAACTCAACCAATAGCGCCCCACGGGTTTGGGCGGTCGGGCTGAAAACCTTGCGGGCACAACTAGATGGTAAACCGAGTATTTTGTCAAAATTTCAGATTTTTAAAAACATTCCTACTGCCCAAAACCCCTAACCCCCTAACCCGGTTTTGGAATCTAGACATCTTGAAACGGATAATGACAAATTTTGAGGCCGATCGGAGTTGTCGACCTCTGTCGCGAAAACAGGTGTATTATTCCAAGAATAATAAACCAAAAGCTGAAACGCCGAGGAAATCTTGATCGTTCCAGTGTTCATGCAAGGCAGGAGCGTCAGCTCCAGAATGTAAACACGTCATTTCCGTCTTACTTTATTGCACCGTGTAAGTACCTGCCTAATAATCAAATCTAATTTCAATCGTTTTCTAGCGGTAAAGTCAAATTCGAAGTAACTGTGACCATCAGGGAAGTTATGGGCATTTATGGGAGACAAAAATCTTAATTCGTGCATAACTCCGAAACGGAACCTTTACAACAACAAACAAATCACCGATGCATTATTAAATAATTGAGAAATTTTCTCAAAGATGAGCTGTACACTCGACTACTGCCCTATGTTCCGCGCTGGTCGTTTACACCGTGTATGTACCGATACAAAAGATAAGTAACTTACTAAATTTTGCCTCGACTCACTACTTCTTTTAACCCCGATTTTCCCTCGATATCCACCTTGGAGTTATCGTTAGGGAACCAGTAGCATGAAATGCCTTGATCTGGTCGAGCATAAACACCCATAAACACAACAAAATGCCCCCGGCATGATCGTCATTGAGGTGAACACTGGTCACTGGCCAGTTTGTCCCCACAGATGATTATTTTCCGATGATAGCAAAACTGCGAAATCAACCACCAACTGCATCGTTATCTCTTAACAAACTAATTCTTCTTCAATTTCCAATTTGTGTACCCCGACATGTACATAATTGGAAGAAAACTGAATAAACAGGTGTGGGGCGCTTCAAATTACATAGGGCGGGCGGGCGACTTGCCGTTTTTGAGTGAGTCGTCCGAGCGCCACCAGAGTTCGCATGCTTAATGTAAATCGCGAATACCTACACAATTCCTGAAAATTTGATTGAAATCCGACCAAAATTATGGGAGTTATTGCTGTGGCAAGGAAATTACGTTCGCGCATGCGAAATGAATAAATTTATAAATAAATAGGTAAATAAATTTTTTTTAAACAACTACAGTAGCAGTGTTGAGTTCTTGACCGCAGACGACGAAATTTCAAGTTTTATTTTTGTATAACCCTGATGATGCTGTATAAATATAGCGAAACGTTGGCCTGATGTTTAGTATCATTTACCCGACCGACTCTCAAGAATAAAACACTTGCAACTACATAGAAAGGGCTAGTTTATGATGAATTCGAATGGAAGTGTGAGCCCCTTGAGAAAATCCCGCCAATTCGAACGAAACAAATGCATTTCGATCCCCTCGCTAATTCGAACAAAGTTCGGACAATGGGAGGTCTCTTATCTTTCTCGATAGTCCGATAATTTCCAACTGTTTCAGGGCTTGCGGTTTCGTTAAAGGTTCGGAAAGTCCAGAAGTCGCTATGGACACCGATTCAGAGGACTTAGGAATGGAATGGAACCGCATTCCTCAAAATGATCAGACCATCACATTTTCAGTTTGTTCATTTTGACGATGACGTAGCCGTTGTTGGGTCGTTAAGTGAGGCAGAAATTGTGGAGCAACAAACTGTGGATGAACCCGAAGTACACAACGAAGAAGAATGTGATGAGCCCGTCGAAATCATAACTGGGAAGGCAGCAAATGCTGCAGTGAAATTACTACGCCATTACCTAGTCCAAACTGACGTCGATGATGATATTTTTTCTGCCCTTGCTCTTCTGGAAAACTCCGTAGATCGTACCCAAACAGCAGCAATGCCACAGAAGAAGATCACTGACTTTTTTCAATGAGATCCTACCAGCCCCGTAGAGAGGGGGGGGGGGGGGCACTGGACCCGTTGCCCCGGATTTTCTTGAGAACGTTTTTTTTTTTTTTTTTTTGTTTAGGAGGCAAAATGGGAAAAGGGACAGATCAATATAGGAAAAATTTTCATACTTTTTTTTATATTTTTTTTAGGGGGCCCGAAGAATTTTCTCTCCACGGCCCTGGATCCTACACCGACGGGTGTTATCACGAACGGTCCCGTTCGGGGAGAAAGTGTCTTTTGGTTGTTGACAAAATGTACGAATGGTCCGGCTGTGAGCGAAGGGCAATGTACGAACGGTCCGGCTGCGAGCTCAGATAAAAATGAGTAATACGTAATATGATAGGTTTTCATCATGGGTAATTCAAGCACCAACCCAACAGGCGATAAAGTATGCGGAATACGTACATGACACCTACATTGGCGATTCAGCTAAGTTCCCTCCAGAAATGTGGGCGAGCAGGGTGAGCGATTGCACCGTTAGCACCAGCAATGTATGTGAATCCTTCCATGCAGCTTTTAAGACCAACTTCATTGGAATTCATCCCAATATATTTTTATTTTTTGATGCTTTAGTTGGGTACCAAGTGGACGTGTACGTCAAATTAATTAACGTCAATGGGGACTCCCCATAATAGGCGGAAGAGATCGGTCCAAAAAAATAAGTGGCTGGAAGACTTAATTGCCAAATATGACAGGGGGGAATTGCCGTTGACCCGATTTGTCCAAATTGTGGCAATAAAATATCAACCGCCATGTTGCATAAGATAAGTTTAGTTATGTTTTTGACGTGAATTCTCGTCAATTTCTACTTGCTGACGACTGTTGAGAAAACAATATATATTTTAATAACAATTTAGTTGTCACTTGCATTCATCACCTCCCCAGAGGACGGGACCGTTCGTACGTAGCTGCATTTCGAGCACGGGACCTTTCGTACACAGAGGGAATTAGTGGACCGGACCATTCGTACATACCAAACTTCCGTCGGGACCGTTCGTACATGCGCCCACACCGACGCACAATTTAAAAACCTAATTTTGACGATTTTTTGAAAATTAAAATAAACCATTCGCTAATTCGAATTTTGGTTTATTATTCTTGGAATAATACACCTATGTTTTCGCGACGCGGGTCGACGACTCCGATCGGCCTCAAAATTTGACATTATCCGTTTCAAGAGGTCTACATTCAAAATCCGAAATGTCCGTCCGCCGTCCGCCGTCCGGGCCGTTTTGGGCAGTAGGAATTTTTTTAAAAATCTGAAATTTTGACAAAATACTTGGTTTACCATCTAGTTGTGCCCGCAAGGTTTTTCAGTCCGATCGCCCAAACCCGTGGGGCGCTCTGGGGCTATAATGGGGCTACGGGAGGGGTTTTTTGAAGGCTTTTGGCTATGGGAGCGAGTTAGGTGTCGTTTTCGAAGTATTTTTGGACGTAGAATCCATTTTTTGGGGTCCCGGAACGATCCGATTTCACTGGGGGGATCTTTAGGGCTTTCATGGGGCTAAAAATGGGATTTTTGAAGGATCCCAGGATGTTAAATATTTTTTGGGTAAAAAATACAGAATTTTTGAAAAAACACATTTTTGAACAAAAAAATCCAAAAAAACATTTTTTTGAAATAAAAATCCAAAAAAAAATTTTTTTTTTAATTTTTTCATTGACAGAATTTAATTTCTGCACAAGTAACCAATATCAAAGAATAATAAACCCTTGTGTAAAATTTGCAGCGTTTTTTGTATTGAACTCCAGTTAATACGAACTCTCACTAATTCAAAACTTTCGCTAATTCGAATTTCTGAGCTGGTCCCTTGGGATTCGAATTAGCGGGATTCTACTGTAGAAAGGGCTAGTTTATGACGTTTATTCCGGAAAGTGCCGTTTTATGACGTTTATTCCAAAACTGGCAAATTCATGATAAAAACCTATGACTATGACGTTTATGACTTTTTCCCGTCTCTGCTCATCACGCACCCACTTGAGGGTTCATTGGCACGAGCAGAAATTCGGACAGTTTTCAAAGTCGATGCGAGGGTTTTTCATTCTGCCAGAATATTTTCGGATTGTTTCCAGTTTTCTGTTTTCGGACACTTTCCTGGCCATACTTTTGTAGAATTTTTCGCGAACTACCCGAATCGGTTTCTCCCTGAAGCCGTTGAGGAGTCAGGCGAGGGAAACAATTATTGTCTACAACCATGGAGGAAGGAAAAGGAGATTCCTCTTCATAGGAAATCGTGTCCAGGCGCTTCATGCCTGCGCGCGCTACGCTACCTGCTGGAACTCATTTGAGTTGTCCCTTCTTTTAGTTCGCACTTATTTCGCTAGGGTGAGCTACCGTTTGTTTACGGCACACGTGTGACTTGGGAAACGGTTATAACCGTCGCGTTCCCGTCGCGACAGCGAAGACAGTGTTAATTCATTAATTTCAGTGTTAATTCATCTATTATATTGAAGTATAACTTCCTTTAATAAACAGTTGTCATTGGGTGGCTCGTGAATTATTAAAAGCTTACCTTTCAAGGCAGGCAAAACGAGACGTTTAGTGGTCATTTCTTTGGTGCAGCCGGCCATAATAATATAGTACATACCTATATTATATCCGAAGGAATTTATCTTCACGTCCCTCCGCGATCTCAACTAAGGTAAGTGTTGGAAAGTCCGACTAGGTACACGATTTAAATTAAGGGATGAATATGTTATTTACGTTGGTTGTTAATTAGTTTCTTGAGAGATAGCCTCTTACCTCTTTCGTACACTTGCTACAATACAGAACTACACGTCTAAAGTACCTAGGTATAGTGGATTTACTTCAAAATCATATTTCTGTATTTCAGACAGAGAAGTTGGCTCAACTTCATCCAAAGAAAGGATCGTTGTCGTCCTCTTTGCCTCTCTACCTGTCCGCCAGTTTGAAAATCAACTCCCATTGAAGCCTATCGCTGACCCTCGCTCAAAATCAAACATGTCTCCCATTTCTCATCCTCATCGCCCTTCAGAGCTGTCGCCGAAGCCACCTCATGCAATGCACCCTTCAAGAAAGCAGTACACGAAGAAGAAGGTATCTCAAGGTAATTAAAGTTTGCCTCGTCTTGGTATGACCTACAATGTACATTACTTTACACTAGGTACGTATCTTTAGTTTTTTTGGGCTTCCTAGTACTTGAAATTTGTTCATTTTTTGCAGATGTCAAAGGGGCCTCCGACAACCACTTCACCTGTAATAAAACTGCAGTTACGACGCTTACAGCATCAGCTCATTATCTTCATGGTAGGTAAAACCGTTTACATGCAAAGGCCTGGCAGGCCGCTCGTTCCGCCCTGACGGAGCAGTCGTTGCGGCCTGGCGGGCCACTGGTTCCGCCCTGACGGGGGCGGTCGTTGTGGCCTGGGCCGGAGCTTTAAAGTAATAGAATCTATTACTTTAAAGCTCCGGAAATGGCTTCCATCTGATGTAACACTCGATCATCCTGTGATTTGCAGAACTTCCTGCTAATTGATGATGTGATGTATATCATAATTAGTAGGAAATGATATTATCCTAATCTAACGTAGGTATCTTTTTCCAGTTCCAAACGAAGAAACATAACTAATCAATGAGTCCACCTTAATCATCAAGTTCAACGTCACCGCTGCCCAGTCCTCTGCAAGGTAATTTTAAGCATTATATACCTGGTAATTGAATCAGTGAATGTCAAAGGGGCGGAATTCCAGGTTTTATTGACTTTATTTTATTTTTTAATTTTTTGTTGTTGTATTTTTGGATTTTCCGTTTCCTGCTAATTGTGATGTCCGTATCCTAATGTGACTTATTTTTTCCAGATTCAAACGAAGAAACCTTAACCCCATCGTAAAGTTCATCAACTTCTTCGCAGCCCAGTTCTCTGCCTCATAGTTTTAAGCATTACACAGGTTTACACAAGTGAGTTTCGAGGTGATTAGCTAAAAACCATAGTTTCAGGGATATTTTGGTGTGCTGAATTCAAATGACCACCGTTTGTCAAGGTTACGTCCATTTTTTGGGATACGCCTACTTTTGGTTTATTATTCTTGGAATAGTTATTCCCGAATTTTCGATCTCCGTCGCGATTACGTAGGTGTATTAATACTCCTATGTAATCGCGATGGAGGTGGAAAATTCTGACCGCCCTCAAAATTTAATATTATACGTATCAAGATTCCATAAACGTAATGTCCATCCACGTCCGAGCCGTTTTGGGCAGTAGACATTTTTAAACATGTGAAAATTTTACCAAATACTAGGTTTACTATCTAGTTGTGACTGCATGGTTTTCAGCCCGATTCACTGAATCCGTGGGGTACTAAGGGAAGGCTTTTGAAGGTTTTCGGCTATGGGGTCGAGTTAGGTGTCGTTTTCGAAGTATTTTTGGACGTAGAATCCATTTTTGGGGGTCCCAGAACGGTACGATTTCACCATGGGGCATTTGTGGTACTATAATTGGTATTTTTGAAGGATCCCAGGAGGTCTGATAAGGTGTCGGTTTACGAGTAATTTTGGACGCATAATCCATTTTTCAAAATTCCACATCTATCCAAACATTGTACAGATTTTCTTTTCTTTCAAATTTTTTAAATAGGTAGGTAATAATGACAGAATAAATTTTTGCGCAATTACTCAATTAGATACTGTATATCCAAGAATAATGAACCCTGGTGTAAACTTGGCCGCGTTTTCTGTTTTTACGCAGTTCTTATAGGTACCTAGTGTTCCTTAAAGCCAAGAGGTCCACACGTGAATCCGGTTGCAAATTTGGATTCTGCGAGAAAAGTTACCATAGGGGGTTGGTTTCATCGGGGTTCTCGACAAAATATGAGTTTCAACGAATAATTCGTTGAAACTCATATTTAGTTAATTATTAACTGCTGCTTACAAATTGAAAGCTGTATAAGCTCCCATGGAAACAATATTTTAACACTCTAGTAGGTTAAGTACCGATTTTCTTATTACAGAAAATAATGTTATTACCTATACAAAATGTTTTTTGGTCATAAGAAAATTTCCACTCTTTCGCCGAGTTTTCGAAAATTTATATTTTCTTCTTCAGGACTCAGATAAAAGTTATCAAAGGGATTTAACAACGATGTCAATTAAAGGTAGAAATCGGGTCACACCAATCATTTGATTTGTGCTAGAAGTGGTATTATTGCAAGAGAAGAGAAGAAAGAATTTTAACACCATAAAAATCTCAAAGAAAGTTTACGAGCAAGTCGTACGTCTAGATTACGTAGCTGTATTATAATCTCGATCTGTATATATACAGATTATACATGTATAATCTCGAGGTTTTCAGCCCGATCGCCCAAACCCGTGGGGCTCTGTGGAGCTAAAAAGGGGCTACGGGAGGGGTTATTTGAAGGCATTTGGCTATTGAATCGAGTTAGGTGTCTTTTTCAAAGTATTTTTGAACGTAGAATCCCAGACCGATTGGATTTCACCATGGGGATCTATTGGGCTCTCATGGGGCTTCAAATAGGATTTTTGAAGGATTCCAAGAGGTCAAATATTTTCCGAGTATATTTGGACGTATAAGACTTATACGTCCAAATATACTCGGAAAATTACTTAGTAATCCATTTTTCGAGGTCCACGTTATTTCTTATTTTTTCAAGATATTTTTTTATTGACACAGAATTAATTTTTGCACAAGTAACCTAAATCAAAGATTAATAACCCCTTGTGTACAATTTGCAGCGTTTTTATAATAGGCTTATGAACCATTGTAAATAATGTGTGATTTGGATTATAATGTATGTATCTATGTTCAGGGTGAAGGATTGTATTAATAAGTTTTGTTTGTATTAATAAGTCGTTTGTAAATATAACTGGTGAAGAAATACTCGTACATACAGTTATTTTGTTTATCCCCTGCTCTCACTATGCAATATTCCAACTGTAATAATTTCTCCAACTGTAATTTATTCTCTTTTGATCAGCTTTTATCTAAAACTGAATTATTATCTGTTTTTGTAGGAAAGGGATATCACATTTATCAATGTTGGTTTAAAATTTTTTATGTTTTGAATCAACAGAGAAGTGTAGAACAAGAGTAATGATAGTTCAATATTCACGCGGGTTGGGTAAGCTTATGTAGTAGGTGAATCTATGAAGAGATCATTAGGTACCTACCCCGAAATTCCTAGTAGGTACTGATTATTGGTATCTTAAATTTTCGCGGGATAACTGCTTTGAAGGTCATTGGGCGTGGCGAGTTTCCCAAATGTCCTCCACTACCGCTCTCTGTGGTTGTTGAGGGTCAACACCATCAGATGGTTCACTCAAATGAGATCCAGCAGGTCGCAGCAGCGTCGGTCTCGAAACCACAACCGCGGACGCAAGTTAACACAGAAGAGGAATCTCCTTTTCTTTCCTCCATGGTCTACAACGTTGCCAGGAAATCGCCAGGGGAGGAGGAAGAACAGAATTAAGTGAACGTTCGCGATGTTACTGTTGTTTAATTTTTGAGTTATTCCTAATTCTTCCTAATAACTGCACAACAGCAAAACTAAATAAAAAGTCGTTAGGTTCTATTCAATCATGTGACATTCAAAAGTTTTCAATTAAAAAAACCGTTTGAGGGAAGAAAAGAGAAGTGCTGCAACTAGGAAGGGAAAAAACAAGAGGGACCAGTGAAATTTCGCGCGAATATTAGTTTGATTTCTGCCACCAGAATGCAGTATCGGAGCGCAATATTCTTGTGGGAGGCCTATACTAACCTACTACGGCTGTACACTTTCGCATTCAATTTTATGGACGCTTGTGAATCCCCTCCACTGCTCCCTGCTGATGGAATGCCAGAATGGATGTGGACCCTGCTTTATACCGGCGAATAGCGGATCAGGTGACAGAAGTTCCCAAGATTGTTGAATAACTCTGAATAAATTGGCATTACATCAGCGATGGAACCACGTCGATCCTCCTTGAGACGATAGTGCACAATTTTTCGCCGGTTATATGAACCAGCGTCATCCCCAGCGTTGTCACCATTTCCTGGCATCTCCCCGATAGAGCTGCCCTTTTCAGAGAGGAACTCAGTGGCGGTAGAGCGAGAATCCGACAGGCTTCTTGTAGCCTGTGAAAAAAAATGGAGAGAAAATTCATAAAAGACAAAATAACAAACAAATAACACAACAAAATAACATTGAAAATGGGATCAAAATTCTGATGGTTCACAGGGGAACCGGCGATTGCTTCCGCCTGCTGGTAAAACATGGCGATTGATCCCCCTGTAAATTTCGGTGATTGATCCCGGTTTGTCTACTGCTCCCTAAGCAACTTTCGGTGATTCCTCCCAGTATGGCGATTCCTCCTGATAGAGTTATCGGTTATGTCTAGTCTATAAGATAGGGGCGCCCGGGGGTTGGGTCCCCAAGGGAGGCAATGATATCCTAGATTCAGTCACGATTCTCCAGGATCCTGCCCCCTCTCGATGGGGATCAATGGGGCTTTTGAAGGATGCCTAAAGGTCGAATGTGGTTTCGTTTTCCAAGTTATTTTCGACGTAAGGAAAATCCATTTGATGGGGACCCAAAACTGTGCAAACAGTGGTTAGGAAATAACAAACGGGTAGCGATCGCCGAACACCACTCTGCGATCGCCTGTTCCACCAGGATCAACCGCCACTTTTTAATAGACGCAAATGGAAATTTCACTTTTTCGGGGAGCAATCACCCTCACTACTACCCTCACGGTTGAATCACCTTGACCAGGCGTGAGGGTAGTAAATACCCTGTAAAATGAACTGTTCATCTTACAGACATGGCTACCGCGGGGAAATGTTAACTGGGCAAATCGGATTAAAAATTCCAGCCCCTCGTAGTAAACTGAGCGAAGCGGTTCGGAGGCAGACTAATCCTCTCATGTAAACTGGGCGAAGTAGGTTCTCACCCCTATTAGTAAACTGAGCGAAGGGTGTTCTCGTGACAAACAGAGATATATTTTGCACGTCGTTGAAACAGAGAGACAGAGATCATTGAAAGTACGAAACAGAGATCACTTAAAGTACATATTCACATAATAAATTAGGCAAAGGTTGTTCTCGTGACAAATAGGTAAGTATACGTTGCACAAGTCAGGAATCAAAGTGTCTCAATAAAAACTACATCTACTTTACTTATTCACAGAACTGTAGAAGTGACTCACACGCTGCACAAAGTCTCTTTCGATCTGTACAAGATTAGCTGGTTTTCAATGAAAATCTGTTTTTTTTTTTTAATACTGTGCGAGTTCTTCATTGCGCCGACTGTACCAATGCTATTAATTTTTATTTGCACCTCTTTTTGGTATGTCAGCAACGTGTCAACAAACGGCCGCTCATTCAGCTGCTCTTCTGCTTTCCGTTTTGCTAAGCCACTCACTTGTTGCCTCTCCAAGACTCTATCAGCCAATCTCACAACTGGCCGTCGGAGAGGCTTCAATGCTCGCCTTCGCTCAGTTTACACCTTTGACTTGTTTACTTGTCAAGAGTCGTTCGCCCAGTTCACATCCACAGATAATCTTTTAATCCTCGACCCCGAGCCGAGGGTCATTACATTCGCCCAGCTTACATCCGCCCGCTACCGCCTGGCGGTAGGAGTTGGGGTAGGCTGACGACGTAACCAGAAGGGAGTGGCTCTCTATATTGGAGCTTCAGCCCGAGGAGGAGGAGAAGTATGACCTAGAAGAAGCATTTTTATTCTAAGGTAGGTACTTCTGGAAGTCGGAAAAATTTGAAATTGATCTAAAAAAAAAAAAAAAAAAAAAAAAAAATCAGCACGGCGAGTAGATAACGAGAATTGTCTGAAAACACAAAATGGTTATTGTAGGAGCACCCATGGAAACGGATGTTGGGGGTGTACCTACGTGATTATAACGTGTTCCTAATTGCTTCTCTGGATTAACATTATAATTTGTGTTGTGTGTTTGGGGGAATGCCTCTAGCGTCGTATCTAGGATTACGCTCACGGTGTTTTTGGATGAGGAGGGTAGCGTACGTACACACCTAATTAAGGCGTCGCACGAATTGAGTTTGTGGTCTACGGACTTAATATGTGATGTCGATACAGTACAGTACAGTCGATACAGTAATGGGGGGGGGGGGGGGGGAATAGGGGACAGGGTAGCCTGGTTCGAATGCGGGGAAGAAAACCAATGTTTGACCAAAAGTCAATTATGTGTTGTAATACCTGTCTTGTCGGTTGACAATTCACCTCTGAACTTTAGAACGTTTATGTGAATCCTAGCCTAGGCTCCCATGGCAAAGGCGGCCGAGGCATCCGTCTTCAACAGACAAGATCGAGGGATAACATGAACGAACCTCTCTTGGGACCTCGAACCGAGATAAAATTTTCTGGTGGACCGGTAAAAACATTGCCTTCGTTTGCTGAGAACGTTAAATTAGCCACAGCCATCTACGACTGAGGGGGGAGAGCTGGGGGCCGCTGACCCGGCTTGTTGACGGACCTACCAGTGATAAGTCTTGTATTAGGGATTGGACCTCGACCACCAGGAGGCAATTAGAGTCATCGGTACCATATCAGTGAACAATGTGCCGCCCGGGCGTAAGTTCAAGGTGAGACTCCGTTGATTACCTGATCGGTAAACATCGTGGTCTCTCCCCTGGTTGGTAGCCATTTCCACAATTCTAATTCTACAGTAATGGAGGAAGCCGAGGTACAGGATGATTGGTGGCCCTTCACCGTTGAAAAGGCGGCTCCTCATGAGCACCACTAAGGCAATCCTGCTCTATGGCCCATATCTGATATGGGCTGACGCTCTGAGGCATGCTAAGTAGGTACAGAGCTTGGACGGAGGTTGTCCAGAGAAGAGGAACCTAATATAAGAATTTGCAGTGCCTACAGAAATGTCACTGCTGCTCAGGTAGTTTCAGGTGTAATACCAAATCTGCTTGTGGACCGCCGCTGCATATACCTGAGAAAAAATGAAGGAGAGACCCAGAACATAAAGAAGGAGGAGTGGGTAGAGACATTCCGGAGGTGGAAGGAATCGTGGTCGGCAGAAACCCGTGGTCGAAGGACAGCACGACTCATCCACGACCCCAGAAAATGGACTGAGAGAGAGCATGGATCGGTCAACTACTATGTCACACAGTTCCTCATTGGGCACGGGTATTTCCGAGCGGTTCTACTAGAAATCCGGAAACTTGACGATCCCACGTACTGCAGAGAGGACAACGATGACGCGCATCACACGTTCTTCAGGTGCCCTCAATGGGAAGGTCTCCGTGGAGATCTCAGGGCGAGCCTGGGTGAATTGGCGTCAGAAACCATCGTAGGAAGGATGGTGGAGGGGAGCCGGAGCTGGGAGGCGGTCGTGGCGTTTGTGACTGCCGTACTCAGGACCATGGAAATGAACTGAACTTGGGACCAGGCGGGAGGGAACAGAAAGAGCCGTTGAGGCAAAGCAGGAGAGGTACCCTGAAGTAATACCTAATTGGTTGACATGTTGTTCTTTCCTCCGTGGCTTATCTGGCCTTCAGGGTGTTGTGGGGTAATAGGAGGTGTATGAAATGACTAGTCGTTCTTTGGTGGCCAAGCTTTCGGGTTATAATTAACCATCTTCAGGGCTCTACAAAGGAACAAACCTGCATTGGCTCTTAGAGCATAAATGTTACAACAAAAATACTCTAAGAATCACTGTGCAGCTTAATGATATCTGGACCCTAACGGCAGGTTTGTTCCTTTGTAGAGCCCTGAAGATGGTTAATTATAACCCGAAAGCTTGGCCACCAAAGAACGACTAGTCATTTCATACACCTCCTATTACCCCACAACACCCTGAAGTAATACCGAAAGGGGGCTCGCTTGGCGGAGGAGTTGGAGTTGAGGGTTTTAGTAGGTGAGAGTCCGACACTACCAGGGTGAAGCGGCCCCACCTGGTGTGCATTATGTATTTCCCCCTCTAAAGCGAAAAAAACGAGGTACAGGATGGCTGGAAGAGTCGAGTTGTCCTGTAGAGTGTCTATACTCGGAATGGGGCTGTGGTGAATCCAATATCAAACACGATGTGTCGTGATTGGTATCAATTCTCCCACAGCTCGCAGTTAAATTTTCATTGGGCTGACTGGCTTCCACAAGTAAATTGTAGCTAATGAAGATCGTCCAATTCAATCATACGAAGGGCAGTTCCCCCGCCGTTACAAGCGAAGTGTCGCTAATAGGTGCCTGGGCAGATGCTCCGCGCGTAAATATTGGTCCCGCTGATCCGGCGTCCCTAACTGAAGTGTCGGCAAGGGATGATTGGACAGTAGATCCGATCAAAAAGCCACTGCGATTATTAGACAGGGTCGGTCCGGGTCGTGGGATGTGAAGCCTCCACTGTGAGCAGCTGGGCCTCCCAATCTCCTGATCTCACAGTCAGTCACAGCGCTTCCCTTGGCGGGCTGGCGAATTGAAGACAATAGAGTGTGGCCCATGAGTGCCACAGTTTCAAAGCTCAAAGAGGTCCAAAATGAACGAAAAAGTGTTCAACAAATAGGAACAAGGCGAGTTTTGCGGAAGGGTTGGGAATCTGTCAGAGTGTACGAAGGGGGGTGTCGAGATCGATCCTGGACAGCGGTCCCGGTCCGGAGCTATTACGCTCTCCGACAGGGGGGTTGTCAGATATGTCAGGGGGTCTTTGAAAGGGGGGAACTGAGGGGAAGGCAGCAAATAGTCACAACTCCTCCTCCCCTTGCTCATGGAGAATCGAACCCCCACATAATGAAACATTCACACACAACAATAAAAGGGTGCTCCAATGGTGATGGTTGGGGGGGGGGGGGGGGAAAGGGGGTGCATTATGAAGGTCGGTGATATTATTTGGCTGAGAGTTGGCCAAAGAACGGGTTCAAATAGATTTCCCCTTCCAAAAGAATCCTCTAACTCTCATCCTGTATTTCTTTAAGAAAAGACGCTGCAAATTTTACCCAAGGGTTTATTATTCTTCGATATAGGGGTATCGGTGCAACAGGGATCTACCCAAGTTTCGGCGGTCCAGCAGGCGATCAACACTAGCTCGTGTTGACCTACATGAGATTAGCAGTTTCCTGTCGTCACCTTTCACCTCTTGACCTTAATGACAGAGTTGAACGTGCCAGAATGTCCTCAGTTGAATTGTGTGTGTTGTGGTGTTCGGAGCCGTCGAAATGAGTTTTGGACGTTTATACCGTACGGTCATTTTTAATGAAGAAAGTTGCACAAAATAGTTAATGGAGAAGGGTCTGTTACCGAACCAACCCGTGACTTGTGAAAAAGTTAGAGGGGATGCAATCTGTGGGGGTGAATTAAAAGAATGTTCAAGAAATATTAAGAAACGTGATTTTTTAAAGTTACAAGAGGGACCGTGCCACATTACTCCCGATCATTCAAAATGAAATAGAACCGGGCAGGAGCATTCATTCCGACATGTGAAGCTCCTACAGCACATTGAGTGAGCACGGCTACATCCACAAAAAAGTCAACCGCTCGGAAAACTTCATCGACCCAACCAGCGGAGCACACACGCAAACTATTGAAAGTACGTGGAATCAAACAAAACAAAAATACAAAATTAAACGATGTGGTGCCACTCAACTATTGGACAGGCATTTAATGGAAGAATGGCGGAGAACTGTTAACGGTGGTGAAAATCTATTTGAATGCTTCTTCAATGACATGAAATCAACATTTCTGGTGACGTGAACTACTGACCCCCTACCTCCCCTGATACTCTTCACATCAGAAGAAATCACCCTCACACTCTTCACATCTGAAGAAATCGAACTGAGGCTCTTCACTTTAGAAGAATCAAGAATTCAAGAATCAAGAATTTTTTTATTTGCCAAAGCCAAATAATGACAGAGCAAAAGTCAAAAGTTAGAACATACAGAATAAGCTGACTGGTTATAGGGCCGATTATATTGACTGTAATAATGGGAATGACAGAGAAAATAGCATCAACTCGACTGCAGATGTACAAAACAATGAATGGCCGTGCACAAGACAATGACAAGAAAATACATGACAAGACAATGAAGACTAATTCACCACAGGCCATTTGATCTTGAAAAATTCCTCTAGAGAATATAATTCTTCTTTTACCAGGTGGGACTTCACGTACTTATAGAAGGATTTAGCTGGTAAATCCCGAACATGGTGGGGTAGGGAGTTGAACAGACGGGAGCCCACCTGTATTGGGTCGTTCTGTTGGGCATTAGAGAGGCGGGTGAAAGGGATGATGACATCACCCCGGGAGCGAGTATTATGCTGGTGCGAGTCAGCAACCATGGGCAGACACGAAGAATTGGACTTTACATGGTTTAACACAACCAATACATAAGTGCTAGGAATAGTAAGAATTCCTAAGCGAGTGAAAGAGCCCCTACAACTCTGACCCCATGATAGATTGGCCATTATTCTGATGACTCGCTTTTGAAGTTTAAATATGGTTAAAGCATGATTGGAATTGCCCCAAGCGATGATACAATAGGAGGCTCTACTGGCAAAGCAAGCATGATAAACCGAAAGCAGGACCTGGTCGGACACTATTCCTTTCAATCTCCTAACCATGTAAATAACGGATGATAGCTTAGGCGACAATACCTCAACATGTGAAAGCCACGAGAGACGATTATCCACCATCAAGCCCAGGAAATTTACCGATTGGTCCAGGCGCCTGTTTAGACCCAATTCCAGAGTCTGGGTTTTACTTTTGTTTAAAATTAATTCATTGGCCGAGCACCAACTTTCGATAATCTTTGATCTGTTTAAAGAATCATGCCTAAGCTCAGTACATGAAGCTCCCCTCGCCAAGCTAGTTATATCATCAGCAAATAAGAATATTGTCTTCGAGTCTGGAAACTGATAAGCCAAGTCATTGATAAACATAAGAAAAAAACATGGACCTAGGATACTACCTTGTTTGACACCACAGGGTATAGCTACTTCCTGGGAAACACAACCGTTGAAGTAAACCACCTGCGACCACCCTTCAAGAAAGCTCTTGATGAACAAAACTGATTTATAAGTAAAACCATAGTGGTCGAGTTTTTTGAGAAGCAGGTCATGCGGCACAAGATCAAAAGCCTTCGACAAATCGAAGAGGCAGAGCGAGGTGTGTTGTTTACTCTCTAATGCGGAGTATAACTGAGAGATCAATGAGATCACAGCTGTGGAAGTACTACGGCCTTTTCGAAAGCCAAACTGCTGAGGATGGAGCACATCATGGTCAACCAAATGCCCTAAAATTCTCCGCAACATGACCCCCTCCATAACCTTCACCAAAGTGGGCAACTTAGAGACCGGTCGAAAACCCTCGTACTCATTGGAACTCCCTTTCTTAGGGATGGGAGATATAACAGTCTTCTTCAAGCAGTGGGGGAACCTACTATAGATGAAGCAGTTATTAATAAGAAATGTCAGCGGCTCAATGATGAGACTCGCCACTGACTTAAGCGCGCGCGAGTTTATGCCCAAGAAGTCCGTAGCGTTACTGTTTCTGAGAGCCATAACGGACGCGAAGACTTCCTCCACCGATGCTGGATGAAAAGCAAATTCAACAGGCACACTGGGAGCACGACTTAGAAACTCATCAAACTCCTGAGCCGACGACGGGGAAGGACGCTGCTGGAAAACGCTAGCAAAAGAGTCACTGAAGCCTGAGCTATTCAGATTAGAATTCTGATAAGTTTTTCTAGATTTGTAATTCAGTACCTCATTTATCACCTCCCAGCAAACCTTGTGTTTATTTGAAGCTGAACTTATACGACTATCATTGGACTCGCGGGAAGCTCTGATCAATACGCTCCTAAACTTATTTCGACTCTCATTCGCTAATAATTTGAAGTCGGGATTTCCAGAGGAACGAGCTATGTCCCTAAAATGGTGGTAACGGTCCCGTAATTCCATGGATTCCCGAGTAAAGTGGTGGTATTTCGGCTGCCTCTTCTTTGAGGCCGGTTTAACCCGATGAGAAACCCAAGGACAGGCCACATCGAGGGCCGACAATAGAATCCTCAGAAACTCCTCTGTAGACGCCTCTACGTCATTGGCCTCATAAACTGGGAACCAAGAAACCAATGACAACTGATGGTACAGAGAGAGGATGTTTTCAGGTCTCATACGTCTGAAAAGATTAATGACGGGTTTCTGAGTAGGGATACGCTTGAATAAACGAAATTCAACTCCTTGGTGGTCACTCAACCCCACATTGCTTACTGCGGCTCTGTACCAGCCGACACCAAAATTGGTTATAATCACATCCAGGCACGATGGCTCTCCAGACTGGCCCGCGTGGGGACGACGAGTGAACTCCCTCAGAGTAACCTGAAGGCCGAAACTCCCGAGGAGGTCCTCGAATACAACGCGATTTCTGACAAGAGCAGAGTTCGCACATGAGGACTCGAAATGAATATTGAAGTCTCCCATTAGGAGCAGCAAACGGTTAGGGGAACATAGTATCTCAAGGACAGCCCCCATGGAAGAGATGAAATTGTCAAAGTTACTTTGGTAGGGAGGGCGGTACACACAACAAATCGAAAGGTTGAGGGGGGCCACATGCACAGCAGATACCTCACAGCAGTCTTCAATTGACAAACCCTCAATATTATTGAGGACAGAAAACCCTACTTCTTGTCTCATCAGAATTGCAGAACCACCACCCCTTCTTGATTTCCTAGAGAAGGAAGATGCCAAAACATACCCTGTGGGGGTGTAGTATCCAATCTCCTCAGGCCTGCACCAATGCTCCGTCACTCCCATACAGAAAATATCGTGGCGCTGCTCTAGTAAAAAATTCATTTCATTAATTTTTGAGCGAATACCTTGGGTGTTGAACAAAATAACTGTTATACCGTCCTCAGTGGCGGCAGAAGCCACGTCGTTCCTACACGGTAGTTGTCAAATAGGTTGAGAAACGCCAGATGGGCCAACTGAGAAGACACCAGACAAATTCTGTTCGTACTGTAAAATTGAATACTTGATTCTTTTCCCAATGATGTCTCTCGCTACATAATTATAAAAGGGGTTGGAAGCTTTCGAGAGAATCATACTTTTATCAATAAGGCTCAAGTCTACCATGCTAACAAACGAAAACTTAGTAGCTAGCCCCGATAAAAATGTATTGAGGCGACCAATCTCCACATTAACTGATGACCAAACTGGGAGATTGTACTTGAATGGAGCTTTAAGCAAAATTAACTTGGTTTTCGAGTTGCCTAAAGAAATACATGTACGCAGCAACGTGCGTTTAAATTTTGCTAATTCATTGTATTCGACGTCTACCGAGCCTGCAGACAAAATCATGTAGTCAGGAGGGGCATTTTGATTGAAGGAGGAATCCAGCAAAACCGGCAATGGAGCATCATTCTTCCGCATAGAGAAAACCGTGAAACCATGAGGAAGAACCGAACTAACCTCGCTACACAAATCTTTTGCAAAAGAATCACCCAACAAAAGGACACGCTTCGGCCTTACACCCGCCTCTAAAAGCCCACCAGATTCCCCCCGAGGGAGTCCAGGGGGGGAGAAAGGGGGAGCAGGCCGCCGCCGATCGGAAACCACCATTGATGACTAACGAGAAAATATTTCCATGATTTCATTGATTTGAAAGAGTAGATATCCTGCTGCACCACGGGACGGTTCGGGTAGGTAGCCACGGATCGGGTAGATTGCACCGGACCGGTACCGATATAGGCTACTTGTGCAAAAATTAATTCTTAGACAATAAAAAAAAATATTTTTGGGGGAAAAAAAAATTCTTTACATTGTTTGGACAGATTTCGGACCTCGAAAAAAGATTTTGCGTCCAAAAGTTTTTGTTTTTACTCGAAAAATATTAAGTCTTAAATATTTTTTCAAATGTTGACCTCCTGGTGGGATCCTTCAAAAATTCCATTGGTAGCTCCATGAAAGCCCTATAGATCCCCACAGTGCAATCGGATCGTTCCGGGACCCCCAAAAATGCATTCTCCGTCCAAAAATACTTGGAAAACGGCGCCTAACTCGATCCAATAGCTAACATTTCAAATTTTACTAAAGTCGATATGAAGACTGTGAACTCGTTTTTCGTCTCTCCTATAAAGAAACAGTTATGAGCCAGGGCTAGGGTTAGAGAAGAGTTTTGCTATCGTACTGATAGATGAAATTAATGACGTGTGAAGGATGTGTAAAACGTAATAGCAAATCAACGTTGTAGTTCCATCGACTCACTTGGTGAAATATGAACTAGGAACTTCTGAGTAATGTTGAAAGAGAGGGATCAAAAATTTATTGACATCCTTCTCCAGCACTTGCCCACCATAGGAGTTGAAGTAATTTTCCAAGACGATCTCCTCAAGGAAGAACTGTAATAACCGACAGGAATCTGATAAAGTTCAATAATTCAATGAGATTCAAATTGGTCAACAACATACCTGGCAAATGCGGTTGGCTACCATTTTCCAAAATTTAGAAAACAAGGTTTCGGTTATTTTTCCATGCACGAGATGGAGTTGGTCGGACAGAGCTTGGTACATCCCACAGCCGGACAGAGACACTATCGACTCGTCCACGTCTCCCGCCGTCATGCAATGCCACCTGTAAATACCATAATGTGAGGACTTCCAGTTTATTGTACGGCCAGACGGTGATGTATTCACATCGAAAGCCGTCACACAGTGGTTCGAAAACCAAATAGACTTGCAGCTAGAGAATTTCCGAGTTGAAAGGTTTGGCCCCAGCAGGTCTTGACATGCATTATAATAGGTCTAGACTAGTGGATCTCAAGGGCGTTTACGACGGTCAGTGCAGGCTAAAGAATGTGGAAAAACGCCGATTAATAACAACTTGTTACCAGTTCGCTTCAACAGATCAACAAGTGCACATCTTATTCAGTCCTGCTTGGGACCCGACAAAACCGTCCACAATGATCCATTTGAACAGAGGCAAGCAAAAAATTATTGATTAGGTAGATTGGTATTCTTTTTAGCATGAAAATAAGTAAATTTTTGAATATTTATTACTACATATAAAGTCCTTGTAACTCAGATCTGGAACAAGACTTGTTCCAGTTCTTACTTAGTAAAATGGGATGCCTACTAAAAGTATCAGATTAAAATTGTTTGCATCTTTTTGCCTTAAGTTAGGTCCTTACTAAGGTGCCTTTAGTAAGATCCTGGAAAACGTGTAACGCAAAATAATCTCGAAATTGAAAAAAAGCAGTGATAGTATCTCTTCAAGCAGGATTATAGTATCTCTTCAGAGAAATAGCTGAGACCAATTATTTTCGTAATTCAAGCAGAAGACTCAATGAATTGGCTCGGTGACAAGAACTGTCCGCCGTTCTGCAAAACGGCCTTACATGACAACACAATAATAGTTTTTTTTTAAAACGCTGCAAATTTTACACAAGGGTTTATTATTCTGTGATATAGGTTACTTGTACAGACATTTAATTCTGTCAATAAAAAAAATTAAAAAATTTTTTTTTTGGATTTTTATATTTCAAAAAAAATTTTTTGGGGGGATTTTTTTTTTTCAAAAATGTGTTTTTTCAAAAATTCTTTAATTTTTACTCGAAAAATATTTAACTTCTTGGGATCCTTCAAAAATCCCATTTTTAGCCCCATGAAAGCCCTATAGAACGCCTCAGTGAAATCGGTTCGTTCCGGGACCCCCAAAAATGGATTCTACGTCCAAAAATACTTCGAAAACGACACCTAACTCGATCCCATAGCTAAAAGCCTTCAAAACACCCCTCCTGTAGCCCCATTTTAGCCCCATAGCGCCCCACGGGTTTGGACGATCGGACTGAAAACCTTGCGGGCACAACTAGATGGTAAACCAAGTATTTTGCCAAAATTTCAGATTTTTTAAAAAATTCCTACTGCCCAAAACGGCCCGGACGGCAGACGGACATTTCGGATTTTGAATGTAGACCTCTTGAAACGGATAATGTCAAATTTTGAGGCCGATCGGAGTCGTCGACCCGCGTCGCGAAAACATAGGTGTATTATTCCAAGAATAATAAACCAAAAGGCAAGTAAAAATCGAACGTAACCTGTCTTTTCTGTAAGGTCGAGATTTAGCGTCAACTTCTCTCATCACGTTGTCGCACAATTCTTTTAAAAGCTGTGACTCCAGACGTTCCAAGAGCATCAACGAATTGTGGAAAATACCTTCCGCAGGTTCGTCGAGAGGAGGGTTAGCTCGGGATTTGCCGACTCCGTCGTTCGCGATAACGGCATTGTACTGCGAACTGTAGTGGTTGAGAAGTAGTATACCCTGGAAAATAACATTTTTGGAATGAGGATCACTAACAATGACGATGTAGGTGCAAATATTTAAAAAAAAAATCATTTTAACGAGAATCAAGAACCGAAGCTTGCGAACGAGGCGGTGAGTTCTTAGTTCAGGCGTACCTACATGGGCCTCCTCTTTTCCTGGTTGTGCCTAATAGGTGAATACGCAGAGTAATTCTGAAAATTCCAACAGTTCAGCGCATGCGCCGTATTGCCCTTTTCAATGAACGAGAGTGGGGTACCACGTTGACTTTGGGGTCAACCCAAGCAAGTAACCCCAAAGTCAACGTGGTAAACTCAACATGTTTTCGGCAAATACCCCCTAATATCCCCAAAATACGGCATCCCAAATGAAAATACAACCAGAAACGACCACCAAACCCCATCCCTGCGAGGCGCTCTGAAGGAGGAAGCCAACATGCAGCTTAACTTAATGGTTATAGTGCGCGAGAAATGAGAATGGGACCAGAAGTCCCCCCCCCCCCCCCCCCCATTTTACCTGTACAGAGGAGAGGCGCTTGTGCCAACGTAACAAGGAATTTCCCCTAATTACGCCAGTCCCTCAGTCTGCGTCTATTCTCGCAAGTATCACATCGGATATCACTGGATATCACTGATGTAAGTAAGGTATACATACTTTTTTTAATCTGTGCCAGTATTTTTATTGTATTTCTGAATAAAGTATTCAAACATGATGGGTATGAGTTGATTGAGACTTTTCCATTCCCCTTTCGTCTAAGAAAGGTAGGTAAGGAATTTTCCCTCAGTTGAAAGGGAATTATTCCCTCTCAGTAGCACACCTTTTTCCGTCAGAGTGCAGATGATAGGAGAGAGGGTAGTTCGAAGGAGAGGGGTACATCTTCTGTCTCCTCAACCCTCCTTGTCGGCCGGTCCCATTCTCATTTCTCGCGCACTATAATGTTACACTCCTGAAGAGCTCTGAACCCAAAAGGGCAGGAGCGAAAGGCGCCTTGAGTTGCATACTTCATTAAATGCAATTTACACCAATCAACGTACGGTTTTTTGCCCTCACAACATCCCACAAAATTTTGTTTGTTTTGAAATTTTTCGTCTACGTTGTTCGTGTTTGAACGTCCCCTCAAAAGACGGAAAGGACCATTTTGAAAAGGGGGACATAACAGGGTGGCCCTGTGGACTAAGGCGACAGAGCGTTTCGAAGTGCAAGTGCGGGGTCGGCTCCTGCCCCATTTGTGAGAACCGAAAATGGTTAACACAAAAAAATCCCACTTTACTTTCTTTTACCATTTTGAAAAGTTAAACTTACAATGTATATTATACATTGTATAAAATACATTGTATAATTTATTATCCTACGCTGAACCCATCGGTGATATTCAAATTAAGACGTTAGTCTTATGGTTGAAGGGCAATCGATTGAATCCAGGCATGCATTTATGAAAATACAAATCATGTAATGATTTTACGTAGATTGATGCATTATATTCTAGTTCCTTTTTGTTTTTCATGAGCATTATTATTTCTGATTTCCAAGCTTAATACCTGAGTGTACTACCTAAGTCAACACCTACCTAGTTTGGTTTAATACTTACAAATCTGTATTTTCAAACATAAGTTTACTTTTTTGTCTTGTTTGCGTAATGAATCGGGTTTTTAAATTTTTATTCCGGCCCTTCGTTAGTAAAATTATTTTCATTTGATAATGAATTTGTAAAACTAATAATAATATTATTAATATAATATAATATTATTATATTGCAAATATCAATCTTGGAGTGGATGTCCTCCCATTTTACACGGTGTCCTCCCCAATTTTTCCAAGCGTCCTCCCGAACAGAATTTTGGAGTTGGCAACCCTATTTGGGGGGGTTGAGAGTGATCAAATTCGAACTTTGATTTTTTATTGCCACCCTAATGTACAGTCAGTCCCGAACGGTTCGGACGCCCCTTTTGGTTTATTATTCTTGGAATAATACACCTTTGTTTTCGCGACAGAGGTCGACGACTCCGATCGGCCTCAAAATTTGACATTATCCGTTTCAAGAGGTCTAGATTCCAAAACCAAAATGTCCGTCCGCCGTCCGGGCTGTTTTGGGCAGTAGGAATTTTTTTAAATCTGAAATTTTGACAAAATACTCAGTTTACCATCTAGTTGTGCCCGCAAGGTTTTCAGCCCTATCGCCCAAACCCGTGGGGCGCTATGGGGCTACGGGAGGTTTTTTTTTAAGGCTTTCGGCTATGGGATCGATTTAGGTGTCGTTTTCGAAGTATTTTTGTACGTAGAATCCATTTTTTGGGACCCCGCAACGATCCGATTTCACTGTTGCGATCTACAGGGCTTTCATGGGGCTACAAATGAGATTTTTGATGGATCCCAGTTCAATTTTTTTTTTGAAATATAAAAATCCCCCCAAAAAAATTTTTTTAACTTTTTTCACAGACAGAATTAAATTTCTGTACAAGTAACCTATATCAAAGAATAATAAACCCTTGTGTAAAATTTGTGCTAACGTTCACATTCTCAAAACAATTTGGTTCCATTTGTCGGCATACAGCCTTCTGGACCTCAATTTGCTCCAGCCAATATTGCCCTGATGATGGACAAATAAATTGTCGGAAACGTTGGCGAATCACATACATCCACTTCATTGACCGACCCTCAACAACCCTTATAACTAAATAATGAACTATAGCAAATCTTGATAGTAGGTACTTTTTATCTGTATTAGGTGCAATAATATTTTCATAAAATATTATCACGAATCCGTGACTGCACCCCCTTGTTCTGCCATCACCAGTCGCGCCTGGGCCCGAGTTTACCTTTTCGAAAAAAGTCTGAACCGCGACCCCTGGGTTTGGAGCCGACATTTCCTGCGTCAAGGAATGACTTCTGCATGCTGATTCTATTTCGTATAACTTCCGTTTGCAACGAAACAATTCAGTTTGCGCTGACATCCGTCTTCGTATTGTTTTACCTAAATTTTAAAGATTACGTCATGAAGACATTCACAAGAGTATGAAATCCGTTTAAATATTATATAAGTTTAAAACTTATATATTATATAAGTTTACAACTTCTTACAACTTTTATATAGCTCGGAAGAACAATTTCAAAACTTCTTCGTTTACAACTTCTATACATAGAAGTTATACACAGAAATACTCCCGTGTGCATGTAATCGATCAATGTTTTTTGTGTTCTACACACCCGCCGCAACTTGACGATTTTAGATTTTATGTGCCAATACGAAAATATTTTAAAGCGCTGCACATTTTAGACAAAGGTTGATTATTCTTTGGCAATATATTGAAAAATTGTGCAAAAATGAATGAAGTCAATAAAAAATAAGGTATTTAAAAAATAATAATAAATATATATAAATAAAAATGTCTATGCAATGTTTGGACAGACGTGGGACCCCCAAAAATGGATTATGCCTCCACAATTACTCAGAAATCGACACCTCATTCGAGTTCCTGGCATCCTTCAAAAGCCCCACAGATCCACACGGTGAAATCAGATCGTTCTGGGACCCTCAATCATGAATGTACGTCCAAAAATACTTCCAAAACGACACTTAACTCGACCCTTAGCCGAAACCCTTCAAAACCTCCTTCCTAGTTTGGGCGATCCGGCTGAAAACCTTGCGAGCACAACTCGATGGTAAACCGAGTATTTCGTCAAAATTTGAGATTAAAAGGACAAAAATCCTACTTCCCAAAACGGCTCGGACGGCGGAAGGACATTCATAAGTTCGTTTTTGGAATCTACATGTCATAAAACGGATAATGTCAAATTTTGAGTCTAATGTCGGATTTTCAGTATTTTCGACCTCCGACACGAATACATAGGTGTATGTATGTACGTATTATACGTACATACCTATAATAGGTGTGTATGTATTCCAAGAATAATAAAACAAAATCTTCAAGTGTGTTCATTCCGCATTGCTGTTAAAAGTGAACTAAATCTAGTTGGATGTCACTCACTGGGCTCGCGTCGTACTGTTCGATGGCTTTTTGAACGTGGTAGACAGTGTTCAGAATTTGAGGGAGTTTTGAGTTCAGCGGGTCTACGTGCTCAGAATGAAGGACTTGAAGTAGCGAAACCCTCAAGTCATCGATTATTTCGAGGACTAACTCGACGAACTGTAACCTGTCAAAACCATAGAAACTGAATTAGAGATACTGCACAAGATAATCTCAGTTACATTTCGCAAGCAACCCCCCTCACCAAAACGCAAAGGCTTACCTGTGACCAGGCTGAGGCAGTAAACTGTACCGATCGGACATTGTGGACAATAGAGCTAAAAAAGCGTGAGCAACTTCTGTCACCATTTCTTCGTCAGTATCGCCAGCTAGAGTAGTCCAAGCAGTTTCAGATTTGATGATCAAGTCCATCTTTTCCCTTGCAACTGAAACGAAAAAGAAAACGCTGCAAATTTTACACAAGGGTTAATTATTCTTTGATAGTATCAAAGAATTAATTTTTGCACAAATAACCTATATTATAGGTTATTTGTGCAAAAATTAATTCAGTCAATAAAAATATTTTTGAAAAAAAAAGGAAAAAAGTGGGACCTCGAAAAATGGATTATGCGTTCAAAATTACTCGGAAAATATCGTCCCCCTCCGGGCAGAAGGGCGAATACAGCAAAACCTAAATTATGGGAAATCGCGTTTTTCTCTCGCTAGTCGAAAAGTCAAACCAATCATTACGAATTTGGTACTGATCAAACCAGTTTTTTTTTGCAGATTGTTTAAGTATTGTTGGATTCGTTCTAACAACAATACGAACAAAGTTATGCTTGAAAAACTCAAATTTTGTGTCATATTCGCCCTTCCGCGGTAAATGACCTCAATAAAAATTCTCCTATTCGCCCTTCTGCCTGTCAATGATCTCAGCGTTCGCCCTTCTGCCTGTTGCACTTCAGTCCTGTCCGATGACCACTGTCAAAATTCCAAGCCAACACATTAATCATTGTCAATCCAATTAAGAATGAAAACGGAAAAAAGGGATAAGTCTTCGAAAAAATTCAAACAAATCATTCAAAATAGTTATTGCTATACCAATTGAACACTTTTTTTATTTACCTGAACCCCAAATGGCCTATTTTGGTTAAAAATTGTACAGTCTTCATTCTTTCATAAATAAATAATTTATTATTATCCTTTCAAAAATAAAGCTGGTTGGTAACTCACTAATCTAAGTTTGGTACTGCATCAACATTGAAGAAGGAAACATGCCCACTAAAAAAAAGGCACTTTAGTTAGTCAACGTAAATTGAGCCTAGTGCCCAACTCTTACTCGGTACCTCCTCTGACTTAGCCAACAATCACATTGATTCACAAAATTTTAAAATTATTAATGATTTTATCAACTCGAGACGGACAAACTCTTTCATTAAAATAGGTTTTCGAAAAATCACAGAATTCAGTCTTCTCCATTTAGCCAAATCACTGTTGACACCCATCAGAAATATCAGTTTTGGTCATCCAAGTCTTCCTCGTCAGTTTGAGGGAGAGTGTCAGCTGTTTTGTTTGCGTAGGGTAACGAGAGGTACTAGTGTTTGAAATTGCGGGGGATGACGCACTTATCACATAAGTTTTTTAGATCCATATACTTAGCGGAAGATATTGCCAGTTTAGTTCTGTACAGCTGTGAAGGCTGAAGAGTCGACGAAGACGATGAGGGAGACTGCTGAGCGTCCTCGAATGTTTTCCCCCTCCGAGATGAAGTCCTGCGAGATGGAATATAGTGTGATGGGGGAATGTCCACATAACATTCAGGATCTTGTGGATTGTACGAATATGATAAAATTATTTGAGTTGATCCCTTAGAAAAAGTTGCTTTTTTCAATTTGCTGATTTTTAATTTTTCACCATTTGAATCTTTAAGTTTGGTGTTGCTGGCTGCGAATTCTGTCCAATTTTGGAAAAAATCGTGTTGAAGGGTCTTTACCTCATAAGGCTCACCATTGACCCTTGCTTTCCTCATTATTTTTGGCCACTCGGATGGGGCCAAAACCATCTTGTTTTTGACGGCCGTGTCTATCGCCGAATGCATGGAATCAACCGGCATGTATGTGTGTCCTGGGAGTAAATAGGTAATCGACAACGACTCGATGTTCGTCGCTATGTTGTTCATGAACCAATGTAACGTGAACAACATGGTACTATTTCTATTTTGTCCTCCACAGCTGTCGCAATAGAGGGCAACTTGCCTCACGCCTTTCCTGTTTTCCACGGTTTTCAGATAGTAGAAGACAATCGAGGAAATCTCATTGCACCCGCGCTTTCCCTCGGTTTCATTCCACAAAAAGCACAGTCCACGTTTTGATCCACTCTCATAAAACGTTTCATTGTACACAGCCAACTTCCTACTGAAGTACAGCAACATACTTTCTCCTTGGGGTGTATTTAATACCTTCTCGAGAACGAAACTGGCACAAACGAAATTGGGTGTTTGAGCAGCTCTTTTCTGATCTTGCTGGAAGGCAGTATATGCCTCTTTCTTCTCTTCCAAGTGCAGCAAATAACTGTCAGATGGTTCTGATTGTGTTTCATTTTTTTAGACAGGTCACGCATTTGTCTTTTTTTGGTTTATGGAACCCAATATTGTACTCTGAGTTGAAGAGACCACGAAAGACGCGACTGGTTAGTGTAGGTTCATTTTTCTCATCACAATAGACGGTGTACATTCGGTACAAATTGGCCAGATTACCTACATCACTCATGAAGTATTTTCGTGTAGTTGAAGCCCTGCAATAGTGGGACTGTACAGCAGGCAACTTCTCAATGAAGTTCCGAGCGAAAACGAGTTTTTCTTCAGGTGTCTTATTGTGAGGAGAGTGTCTTCCTCTTTCGTCCAGTTTTCCCAAGTGAATGTCGGTTTGGTGTTCCTGCGTGTAACGAAGAAATTTCTCCGAGATTCCAAGAGTTCCCAGGAAAAACCTCCGGCAAACTCTTATTTTTCGACAGTTCAGAGGTAAAAAGTAATGCTGGTTCGAATTTTTCCTGCTGTCTACGCTCTTTTTTATTCTCCGTTTAATTTCAACTTTCATGGTATTCGCAAGCAAAAAATTTTTACGACATGCCTCGCTGCTGCTCCAAAAACTTTCAAACACAGTCTTTCTCATTTGGTGGTCAAAATCCCCACACTTTCTGTTCATTTTTAGGCATTTTGCTGGATTACACGGGCTCAATTCCATCTTTTTCGCAGGCCTCTTCACTCCACCATTTTTTGACTTGTACGCCTTGCCTTCAGCTCTTAGCTGTTTATTTACAAGAGCTTCATTCAACTTTGTAATGCGCTTACCTCCGTCACCAACGACTAAATCTTCAGTTCGCGAGGAAAGTTCTGGAAGCTCTTCTAAATCCTGCCGTTCGAGAACTTCTGGATGGGCTTGTGAATTTTGGGCTTCAGTATCATTCATTTCGAGTTGAACATTAGCGAGAACTTCGTTGACGACATTTTCGAGTTCCGTGGAAGAGATAGAATCATTCACCTCTTCGTTGTCTTGTACAAAATCTTCATCACCCAAAAGATTAGACTCGTACGGTTCTTCTTGGAAATCCCGAACAAGGCACCCGCCAACGAGATCGTACACCCCACAAACCACATCAGTGTAGTAGTTTTCATCATCCATTGTCGCACTTCGCCTTTTGAACAAAGAAGAAGAACTCAAATGAAGTTACTTGAAAAACACACAATTTATGAAAATAATAGTCCATGAAAATAGAAAAAGATTATGTACCTGAAGCTGGAACTTTGGAAAAATTACACGCCTTCAGGCCTCAGCTCACCGGCTCACCGCTTCAACAAATCCCTCGAAAACCTAATACAGTTATAGCCTCCGAGCTTCTTCTTCTTCTTCTCTGTTACGAAACTGGGTTGTTACAAGCCTTATAATATACCTGCTACTGCTACCTACCCTAAAAAAACGTCACAAGTGAGGAAAAAACATTTTGCCTCCGACCCTTACGTTCATTTTCAGTCATATTCGCCCTTCTGCCGGTCTCGCTGTCATATTCGCCCTGAACTTTTCTTCTTTCACCTTTAATAGCGTCTCTCTGATTGGTGCTATCTTCGCGATATTTTCAGGTTCGAAAAGAGGAGAAAAAAACGAAAAAAACCTGTTATTTTTGCTAAAAATCGCATTTTTGCTGTATTCGCCCTTCTGCCCGGAGGGGGACGATATTTAACCTCCTGGGATTTTTCAAAAATCTCATTTATAGCCGAATGAGATCACGATAGATCCCCACGGTGAAATCGAATCGTTATGGGCCCCCCAAAAATGGATTCTACGTCCAAAAATACTTCGAAAACGACACCTAACTCGACCCCATAGCCGAAACCCTCCAAAAAACCCTCCCGTAGCCCCTTTTTAGCCCCACAGAGCCCCACTGGTTTGGGCGATCGGCTGCGGGCACAACTAGACGGTATTTTGTCAAACTTTCATATTTTTAAAAACATTCCTACAGCTCAAAAGGGCTTGGACGGCGTACGGCGGACGGACATTTCGTTTTGGTTCGTGTCGCACCTCGAAATGACACATCAACCACCACGCATCTAATAAAAATACATCGGGTCGCTCCGCCCACAAAATCTACTCCATTCCTCGGTTGCGACACAATGCCACGTGCGGCAGCAAATTCCACCGAACAGGCGCCGACGTGGCGAGAAGAAAATCAACCGCACCGTGGGATGTGAGAACCGACACCGGCGCAGAAATCCAACATCTG
Source organism: Pilophorus perplexus (assembly GCA_955831195.1). NCBI lineage: Eukaryota > Metazoa > Arthropoda > Insecta > Hemiptera > Miridae > Pilophorus > Pilophorus perplexus. The sequence goes on along the minus strand of OY037008.1, from coordinate 1,085,506 downwards.
CAGGTATCTCGACCGGCAGGAACCTGAGCGGAGCCACGACAAGACGCCAACATCAGCAAGAACGAACCTCCGCTCGCAATATTCCGAGAAATGAGAGGTTGAACGTCCCAGAAGACAAAGGTTTACCAGAAAGGGCTCGCCAGAGAATCATCCAACACCTGTAAGACGAGTCCTAGATCTAGCGGACACCACGGTGAGAACCCGCTTAGATCAGAAAGTTAACAACCTTCTGGTTGAACCTGGACGACCTCTGGAGGCGGCCCCCTGAGGGAGGTGGAGTCGTCTGGTGACCAATAATGAGCCAGACACTCTCCTTTTCATCTGAAAAATGGAGATAATCCACCAATCTCCAAGTCCCACGCAATCCCACGCAGATCCTCAATAGACCTCAACTGTATCATCATTAATTTGTCTTTCAAGAATGCATTCAAATTCCTTAAGATCTCGCCTAACATTTCCGTTTCATCAATCTTCCTCTCCAGTTGATTGTACATTCCACAAATCTTAGCCAGGAAGACATCTATGCTTTGGGTGTCACTCTGTTTAGTGGCGCGAATCTGTTCACGCAAGTGGCTGTCCTGACCAAAGCCGTGGTACGAAATTAGCAGCTCCCTGCGCAGGTCGGCCCAAGTGTGCACCCGCTTGACCGCATCACGGTGCCAGATGAGAGCTTCACCCTCAAACAGCTCGGCCGACTCCAGAAACAAGCGTCCATTTGACAGTGACCGGGTTCGAGCCTTCTCCTCGACCTAATGTAAGGTGGATGCGGCGAGATAGTGGGAATCCATCTTAAAAAAGGCGATTTAAGACGAAATAGTCTATTTCCACGATAAAAATATATAAACTTGTAGACGCGTTTCGGTTGATTAGACCATCATCAGTACAATACAGAATGAGGAAGATGTGAGAAGTTACTTATATACAAAAGTGAAATGTGCCTTCTAATGGGCCTTCTCCTCGACCTCCGCCAAAAAGTCGTGAACACCTTCAGGGTTTGACCCATTAAACTTCTTGATGTTCCACTTGTAGATAGGTTCCCCACGGGGTTCGTTGGGCGGGATGTACAGTGGTTGAGGCTCACGGGGAGGAGCAGGAGACGACAACACTTGAGGAGCATCAGCAGGCACGGTGATTGTCTCTGGAGGCTTCAGAGGGGTCGAAGGAGCTTTTTGTTTCTCCTCTCCTTCGGAGTCACTAGCTGTCGACATATATAGCTCCTCTATCCTCTCTGTGAGCTGCTGTGCCTGGAGTATGAATTCATCGGACTGCTGGGAAAGTGACTCATCAATCCCCTTGGCGTTCCTAGCCCTATTTATTAGGTGGATTATGTTTGACTGGATCGCCCTGGCTTTGTTAGACTTAGATTTTCCTTTAAGCCCACTGGTTTCCTTAGTCAACTGCTCAAGGCCACCCCTGCAGTATTCCAGCTCTCCCGAAGGGTTGTCGACCTCGACAGTACCACATTCAGTCGCAAGAAGTATGTGTAATTTCAACCTGTTCGCGAGGACACTCAAATCTCCCTGGGTACTTTTGCCCCAACACGCAACCCCCCACTCGGGTAATTGTATAAAACCAGTGACCCTTCAATGACCTTCCCAACTGGACAATGCCCTCGTACACAGCCTCCATCTCCTTAAGGCCCTTTCACACATACACGGTTGACCCGTCAGCCGCACTCGGAGCCAACCAACGTTGGCGCATAGACCTGAACAATATTAGGTTTGTTCATGGAGCGTGAGTGTGAGGCTATGTAAGGTGATCAGTGATCACTGATCACACATAATCATATTTCCGACTGTGAGCATGTGTGAGTGAGTTACCCCCTCTACAACTCGGTTGTTAACCTGGGTAACCTCGCCAGATCTCCTATAACCTGACTTCAGGTGTTTGTTTACTTGACTTGCCGACAGGTTCAATTTAAGTGCAGAAAGTTTTATGAGGTTTGTTCTTGATGCATGAGTGATGGAAATGGATCTTTCCCAACTGTTAGACTTAATTGCTGAGGATGAAGCTGGGGGTTTTGCGTCACTTCAAGGAAACCTCATTCGTTAACGCGAAAGTATGCCTACATCCGTGAAAAATCCGTTCTAGCAGCATGAGCATCCTCACGCCCACACTCACGTCGCCTCATGTTCACACTCACAGGCAACTTACACTCACGCTCCAGGAACAAACCTATTAACGTTCAGTGGTTTCCCGAAGATGCAGCAGCATAACACGTAAAGGTTGTTTATAAGACTTACAAACAACAATACTAAGTATAAAATGCATTACTCACATTTCTTCTCCATACCCAACCATTTGACGAACAGCTGGGCTTGCGACAGGATGTGTACAGGGCCAGGAAGCTCCTGCGGGTAAAGGCAAGTATTTCTGAGCTCCCTCTCATAAGCGAGGGCCTCGTCGACGATATGCGAGAAAGTCAAGTCGTCGTATTGAGCCTGTTCAATATCAGCTTGGAGCTTTTCCAGCGATAGCTCGACCAAACCAGCCATAAATTCAGCCTGTAACAATGAATCATATAGAACCATTTTCTGCAATTAACCACTTAATATTGAACAGATTTTGATGAAAATGGGCTTAAAATGTTCGGAAAGATGTCCCCATGTGCGTGTAAACTGTCGAAATTTTTAAGACAACTTGTTGAAATTTTTTTAATGAAAACATACAATCATACCAATGCCGATTTACCAACGTCCATATCATCGTAAACAGGTTGGACCCAATTGAGTATGAAATTTTCATGGTCTCTAATCCACGTTAGAACCTGAGAAAGGAGAAAGGAGGATCAGAGCACATAGTAATTTAAAACCTATTTAGGTAGGTACGCCACTAATTTGGGCTAGAAATAAATTTGGGTGCTCTCAGCAAAAACGCTGCAAATTTTACACAAGGGTTCATTACTCTTTGATATAGGTTACTTGTGCACAAATTATTTCTTTGTCAATTTTCCAACCTCCCTGTCCAGAACATGTTACGGACAACCGAGTACCGCGCATGCGCGGACAGGACTTGTATCATACCAGTTCTGGACACGCGTGGTTGGAATAGATTTAGGACTGTCCCTGTAGACATCGATTACAGTAACTGTTGCAACCTGATTGGCTGAGAGGCGCGGCCTCCTTCCCCCACTACGTAGTTACACATCCCGAGCGATGGTGGGGGAACCTGTCCTCAAGCAGTCCTCAGAAAAATCCGGAACAACCTGGGACTGGTTCGAAAGCGGGTTGGAATACAGAACATTTGGTCCTGGACTTGTCCTCGCGGTGGTTGGAATACGCTCGGTTGTCATAACACTCTAGAGCGCATGCGTTCTTGTCCGTAACCTGTCCTGGACAAGGGGTTGGAAAATACCTACTGTCTAGATGTATCGATACTTTAGAAGTATCAAACATCCCTACACTCCACCCGAAAACCTTCAAAACCCTCTCTCGTAGACCCATTTTAGCCCCATAGGCGCATCCCACGGGATTGAGCAATCGAGAGAAAACCTTGCAGGCACAATTTGATGGCGAACCGAGTATTTTGTCGAAATTTCAGATTGAAGAAAAAATCCTTCTTCCCAAAATGGGCTGGACTCTACTTTTGAAGTCTTTTCGGCACACAGTGCACAGCCGAGACGTTAGGGTAATTGCAGGTCCTACGACTTGGGCGGGATGGAAATCCTTAATGTGCCGATTGAAAATCTGTTTAGGTATTATAGGCTATACTAGGTTAGTGTATTTCCCACCACATAAATTGCAAGGATAAATGGAATCCATGACAACGAATTTTCGAAAAGATTGCCGGAATCTGACATCAAGAACACGACAAACGAAGAGCGGAAACAGCTGATTTAAGCCCATCTGAGCGCTACGTGAGCTTGATGCGGAAGGAAATGTAACTATATTTCCGCGAGATCTATGCAACAAAACACACACGATAGGATCACCACAGTAGGATCACCTACCTAATGATAAAATATTATAATTATTTTTACCTGGGTAAAATACCATTCAGGTTTGTCGATTCTGTTGGTTTTACTACTTCCGGAGAAATGGAATAGAAATCGTTTGCGCAGAGGCTGCATGAGCAGCATGATTGGCATAGTAGGCGTGGGGAAAGCCATGACTAGGGATGAACTCACCAACACCAAATCAAGTTCAGTTCTGATACCACCCCTGATAAGGAAAATACTAGCAGAGACTTATTCAAAGGTTCATCAAAAGCAGGGCTTATCTATATGTGCAAAGTGAAAGAACTACTCGCCAAATCCCATTTAATCATAAGATTAATCGGAAACTAAAGGACAAAGACTCGTCCAGGCCCGTGTCTCTCTTATTCCTTCTTGACATTCCATTGTCAAAGGGTTCAACAGTAGATCAGGTGTAAACATCTGACATTTAAGTAAAAACGCCTTAAATACTTCAAACAGAATGTCCTTACAGTCTACATCTATTAATCACATTATTCGCATTCCCATCGTCCATCAAGTGTATCTATAGATACTGTGAAGGAAACTTATATATACCCATGTAAGTTATATATACCAAGTAAGTTTCCTTCACAGTTTTTCCTCTAAAGTTTTGGGAAAGATGTAGTTTTGATATCTGAGGGTGGCAAATTTTCAAATAGCGCCAGTCCCAGCCAGAGTACCTGTCTCATGAAGAAGAAGGTTTTAGGGCGAATTATTGTTAGTATACTCGCAAGGTTTGCTCTGGTGTCTCTGACCATCCAGGAGTTTTCCATAGGTTTCGAGATATAATATATAACATATTATGTGAACATGTAATGCAAATCTATAGACATAGGTCATTCGCGGAGGAAGTATCTACATCATAATATATTATACCTCAAAGAGGTTTGTTTTTGGGGATCTTCTACTCTTAACACAGTATTAGTCACTCCATTAAGCTTACTGAAGTCAACCCCATGTAATTATACCATAACTTAGTATACTGTTTACAAATGCAAAGTAGATGATCATACAGAGGATTTGCGGGCTCAGCCAACTTCTCAACATAACAAAGATGTGAAAGGTTTACTCCTCAGTGCCAGGCCTTCCATGAGTTCTTTCCATTTTAAATGTTGGTCTAAAGAGCCCCCTAAGTACCTATTTTATAATATAAATAGAATAGAATATTATTATATTCTACTTTCTAGCCCCCGACAGGAGTTCTTACAAGAGGTTGCGTTGCATCCTTTCCCATTGTGTAGGATTACCTTTGATTGACCTGGTTGCCCCACTTTATTCATCGAAAATAATATGAATTTAGTTTTGGAAATATTCATTGTTAAACTGTTCAAGTAAACCAACCGTAACCTTTTCCATTATTATCTCAGCACCATTATGCGCGTTCTCCCATGTTTCTTCCTTGACTAATAATCATCGGCAAAAGCTATAAACTTTGCGTTTGTACTTCATTAGAGTAGGCATTAACTTGTATTATGAACAAAATTGACCCAAGTACCTACCGACCCTATGGGGAACCCCGTAATTTGAGGTGGTTAGGGTGAGAAATGACTCTTCTGCTGAGTCATGCAGCAGAGGAGTCATTTCTCACCCTAACCACTTCATTGGATTAGACCTCTGCACCGTCGGCAAACACCACACTGTGACCCCGTAATTTATTGATTTTGTGTCGCTTTCTACTCCCTGTAATCTTACAAACTGTTGCCTATTTGATAGGTAAGATGTGAACCATCTGACGGCTGCGTCATCCCAAGTTCCCTGAGTTTGAGAATAAGTCTGGTGGTTTCAATTGAGTCAATAGCCTTGGTTAAATCAACGATACCAATCATTACGAAGTTGTCATGAGCTTTTTTGGCTGAGTTGCCAGCTTTTTGTTCGCAAGCGTTTCGCTAGGATGATTTTAATTTTGCCGAAATTTCGGTTACCGTCCCAACGAAAATTCCTCTTTTCTGCTGCAGCATCACAGCTCTCTTTTCTTAATTCTATGTTCACACAGCCCATTTTTGTTATTGATGAGTAACCGTTTCTTTCCAATAGCCGTAATAGCTAAGTAATTTATAGTATTAAAGCTTGCCTTTCAAAGCAACAACCTTTCAAACCTCCCTGCACCTATTTTTGATAACGATCACCCAAAATGACCGTGCAATGCACGGCGTGCATGGATTCGTTAATGAAAACCCAGAAACGAACAATACATTAAACTGATATCCATTACGATTTTACACAATTTTTATGATCTTGAGTTGGGATGGGGTAATGGGATGGTCAAAAATCGGTAAATTCGTTGGCATATCTGTTTACAGTAGATATTTGAAGCGGTTCTTCGCTGCACCTTTGGAAATTACTGACGTCCGACGCATTGGCAACGTGGGGTATGAAAGGGGAAACGATTTTCTTGTTGATAAGAGGCAGCCATTGAATGCTTTTGAAATATTTGTGATGTTTCACGTCCTCAGCCCCGTTTTTCAAATTGCCCAACCTTTTGGAAATGTCCACTTGAACGATGGCTTTGATAATTTCCTTGAGATCGGCGGAAAACCCGGTAGGGAAATGGTACTTGCAGGAGACGATCCTTTCGTAGAGTTTCATCGTGTCTTTGGCACTAAACGGAGGATATCCGGCGGCCATTTCATATATCAGGACTCCCAGCGTCCACCAGTCGACAGACTGTCCGTATCCCTTCCTGAGAATGATTTCAGGCGCGAGATATTCCGGCGTGCCACAGACGGTGTACGTCCTCTTCTTCAGAACTTTACAGAACCCGAAATCCGTCACTTTGAGGTATCCGATATGATCGATCAAAATATTTTCGGGTTTCAAATCCCTGTACACCAAATCCAGATAGTGCAAATATTCAAATGCAAGCACAACCTGAGCCGCGTAAAATTTAGTAGCGTTCTCTTGAAATTTTCCTATTTTCCTCAAATGGGAAAACATTTCACCTCCCAATATCAACGGCAGTACAAAGAAAAGGTACAAATTGTCCTGGAAAAAACACTCCAAGTAAATTGTAAACGGACACCTAATAGCTTGAAGAATCTGTTTTTCATTCAAAGTGTGTTCAATCTGCTTGGTTTTTATCACTTTCGACTTATCCAAAACTTTTATTGCAAAATAATTGTTATCACTTTTCCTTCGAGCAAGCACTACACGACCGAAGCTCCCTGACCCCAGAGTTCTCATAATTTCGAAATCGTCCCTCGTTATATCGAGCGGGGACTTGTTGTACAGGTTCTTCTTGAATTTTTGTTTTGACACGACCAAGAATTCTTTCCAGTCACCGATAGAAAAACTGATACTGCCGAACCTATCTTTCATGATGATGGATTAACTAAGTTCTTAATCAACGGCCAAACGTAGATTTGATCTAAGAAGAAAATACTAGGTGACCAAAAACAATTTTGCACTCCATAGCGACCCATGTGTAGAGATGAGTTATGAAATCGTAGAATCCATCGTTTTCGGTATAACTGGCCAAAGTTGAACGTTGAAAAAACGAAGAAAACCACGTAATACATGCGTACATATTATAATATTATTATAATAGCTCATTTCATTTTATGTTAGCTCATTTCTGCATGACATATACATTGTATTGCGTGGTACGTTTTTCTTCGTTTTTTCAACGTTCAACTTTGGCCAGTAATACCGAAAACGATGGATAATAATATATTATATAATATATTATATTAAGATATATGTTAAATTATAAATATTATATAAATAGCTTCTTTAATATATATATATATATATTCTAGTTTTGGAGTTACCAGAAGTGTCATCTTCATTTGAGTGAAATCTTAACATTTGGTGACAGCGGTAGGACCATCATTCATGACCACTCGTTCGGGACACAGTTATCAGCCGCCAGCTGCGGCGCCAGTGCAACTAGAAGAAGACGGAGGAGGTGACGAGGAGTTTCGACCGGCGCAGGAGGAGGTGAGTGGTGGACAGCTTGTCGTCCGACCAGTGGCAGAGGTCGTACAGGTAAGCCACGCGAGTGGTGTAAATTAGACCCCAGAACCCAGAACGCCCAACTGAAGTGAGGGCATGTATAGCCGATCAGGTATGGAGGATGTTGGACGTCGTAAGGAGGGAAGTCAGGGACATGGTTAGGGAGTCCGCCCAAGCAGGCGAGAGAGCGGCATTTTGGGCGGAAACGAACATTATTAGTAATAATTTAGCAATAGGAATAATTTATTACTACAGTAGACTCCACTTTTTGGGGCCAGCGGATAATTGGGGCAACCGCATATTTGGGGCAAAATGTGCTGGTCCCAATCGAACGTATGTTAGTAATGTTAAAAAACTCCGGTTAGTTGGGGCACTCCTCCTCTTTATCGGGGCAACGAAGAGTCGAGATGTGCAGCAAATTGAGCTCAAACTTCTAGAATCATCGTCAGCCACCGAGGTTAGCGGTAAAATCAATGTTCTCCAAGCCATACAATTTGTTTCTGACAGCTGGAGGGAAATAAGCAGAGAAACAGAGAAACCCAGTGTACCAGTAGCGAATCAAGAGGAGTTCGAGAATGTGGACGAACATGTGTCATGTTATGATGAAGAGGGTACGGACGATGATGTGATTGTACATGAAGCAATAAAACGATTTAAGGAAGACGATGCTTCGGACAGCCCCATCAATGAGCTGAACAGGTGCGCAGACTTCGTCACGAAAAAGAACTTGAATAACCTGAAGCAATCTTCTGACAGACTTAAAAAAAAAAAAAAAGATTCGATGATTTACATGCTACTATATATGTATGTATACATACATATGTACATATTTTGACTTCAAGACTTCAATAAATTCATTTATTGCTACACAACTCGATTCACTATGAACTCCCTTTTCATAAAATTCAAAGATTAGGGAGGGTGGGGGATTTAGGAATTCCGCCTTATTGGGGCACCCGCTTAATTGGGGCAAAATGATCTGGTCCCGAGGTGCCCCCATAAAGCGGAGTCTACTGTATTGCTCACCCAGTAGGTACCTACTATTGGCCCAGGATGCAGGGAGACATGAAGAGGTTCTGTGCTGGCTGTGAGTCCTGATGGCAGCGTGGGGGGAACACCACGAAAAGGAAGGCAACTCCGAAGCCGTATTTAGTTGGATCTCCAGGAGACGCCTTCTGATAGATGTGTTGGGACTAGGGGTCGCAATCCCGCACGATTTTCAATCCCGCGGGATCCCACAGAATTTCGTAATAATTATTTCTGCGTTTATTAATTATTAATAAAATAATTTTGTTTAAAAACCGCAATTTCTTTTCAAAATCGCTGCAAATTTCGCACAAGCGTTTACAATTCTTTGATATAGGTTAATTGCGCAAAAATTAGTACTGTGCCATTAAGAAAATACTTTTGACAAAAAAATAAATAAATAAATAAACAAATAAAAAATAAAATTTATTTTCTGTGAGATGTTTGTTTAGATGTGGGACCTCGAAAAACGGATTACTCGGAAAACCACACCTTATTGGACCTCCTGGGTTTCCTCAAAAATCCTATTTTCAGCCCCACGAAAGCCCCACCGGTCAAAATTTCTGATTTAAAAAAATGCCTACTGCCCAAAACGGCTCGGACGGCGGACGGACATTCTGTTTTTGGAATCAAGACATCCAGAAACGTATGATGTAAAATTTTGAGGCCGAACAGAATTTTCGACTCAGTCGCTATTTAATAGGTGTATTACTCCAAGAATAATAAACCAAAATGTATATATTTAAAAATATTTGAACAAATATAAGGAAATAAATGCAAGTTATGTTAGGCGAAGTCAGAAATATGTTTTAAAAAAAAAACTTTTATTTTAAAAACATACAAGAGAAGTACAATATGCAGTCGTGCGCCTTGGGGAGCTTAAGACAGTACGGGATCCAAACAGAAACTGAGCAAGGGCTCGCAGGCCCGTTGGAAGGAAAACTAGGTTTGCCTAGCCAGCACTATTATAGTTCTAGGAAACAGGACGGGTTGACGGGGCTCTTTTTGTGCAACGATATCAATATCAACTGAGGTAACTTGCATTGAAGGGAATGAGATGGAGTCATCCTCTGCAGCTGGGAAATACCCAACTTGCTGAATGAAAGACCACCAGAGAAGGTCATTGAGTTAATAGTTTCTCTCACCCAAATTTGGTCGGCGCTGATTGCAGAAAGAGGTTCCCAGCTGTAGAGAATTCTCTCTCTGACTCCTCACTTGTGGGAGGAATCGTCAAACGAAAGGTATAATATACTCTACTGCATATTACGCAAACTGGTGACAGCGCCCCCTCTTTCCTCTCAGATAGGTTAGATAGTATATGGATCTTAGATACCACAAGAATAGCAAAAATATTGTGAACTATACCACAACAGGCATGAGGAGGACTTATATGAATCACAGGCAATGAGAATGTGATTTACAGTGTGCAGGCTGCGATTCACACCACAGTAAACGCGACTTTTTTTAAACAAGAGAAAGCCCGCGGGATCCCGCGTTGAGAATCCCACATTTGCAAGATTGGAAAAACACCGCGGGATCCCTCATTGAGGGATTGCGACCCCTAGTTGGGACCATTGCCAGTGTCTCGGGATGGTAACCGGTATATTGTGGTAGTGGTGGATCAGTTTACAAAGTGGTCTGAAGCGTTTCCTGATGCCTGAAGGACGTGAAAGCAGAGACCGCAGATGAGGGTTTTGACAACAATGTCGTCCCCGTTTTGCCGTGCCTAGGGAGCTACCCTCAGACCAGGGGAGGAACTTCGAGTCCTCGATCTTCTATATAAGCTTAGGAGCTTCTTTAAGCTTAGGAGGATAGATAATATCTATCCTACACATTATGTACATTGTATTTCACAACAATTTTTTAATTTTAATAATTCATAATTAATAGTAATTTGTAATTCTGAGACCGTTTAGAGTTGGTAATGATGTATGTTTTATAGGACTGAAGATGAGCGTGTAAGCTCGAAACCGGTCTCCAACTGATGTAGTTGGAATCAAAGTTGGATCAGCCAATTTGCTTCTTAGCTTTGTCGAAAATAGCCCTGCTGCTCAAAAGACCCTCTCAGCGTCTACGGAGATCAGTGGGATTGGTCGGGACACCGACTACTGACCCCCGCACCGTAGCCACTGACCCCCATCTCGTGAACACTGACCCCCAAGGCCCGGCAAAATGAAGTGGCCACTAACCCCCGTCAACTAAAAATACGATTGGCTACCGACCCCCGTCCCAGGTTGCTCACGTTGTCCACCATTATCGGTGACGGAAGTCAGCTCGTCTACAATGTTAAAAAGGATAGCACCTCGTCACCTTCGTTTCCAAAAAAAAAAAAAAAAAAAAAAAAACCAATAAGGAAGCGTATTTTGACAAACATCACCGTATACACCCTTAAGTAGGTTAAATTTTCTACAATTTGAAACTAATTGGAGCTCTGTATGTCCATTGGTTGCGGAAATGCAGTCAAAAAAGTCCCCCAATCTGACACCTCTCAGTATGCAGAAAACCACGTTCCAAAAAAATTTGGAATGGAATGGAATCGGGCAAATTTTAGAACAAGGTTTACAGGGTTGCAAACTTAGGTATGAACTCCTCAAAAGGACCTTAACAACATATAAAAAATCCGCAGTTACATGCAACTTTGCGAGGTGTGCCCTTTTTTCGGGTTAGATTGACTGGCCGAATTATTTTGATCCGATTATTGTGGAATCTATTGTTGAAGTTATGCCTGTTACAAGGAAACCCAAGGAATGAAATTGTAGAGCAGTGATTCAGCTTCAATTTAAGCACAACCAGAACACGTAGGACCATCCGGGCGTTATACCTGAATCACTGCTCTACAATTTCATTCCTAATTACTTTCCTCGTGGCATAATGAATATTATAGCCGATATTCCGTATGGAAGAAGGATAAAACCAAGATTTCTAACAATTGGGGAAAAATGGCCAATGTTTGAAGAGGGTTAATCTCGGGACCTATTGGACCTACAAAGCTGCCGTTGCGCTCAAATGGTAGCGAATCTTGTCTACTTGAAAATAGTATTAAAAGGCAAAAACTGAAAAAAATTCCGAAAATTTCGCGGTTTTTCGAGCACCCAGCATTCAGCACACGGGTTTCGAAGTCTCTTTACCGTCCCTGACAACATTCCAACCAAAATTAGAACGTATCGATTTTTTCCGTCCTAAGCCGTTTTTTTTTTTTTTTTTTTTTTTTGTCCGCTGACCGGCCTCTATCACGAGATATTAAATATCCACAAATTTTGTATACAAAATCCAAATGGTGGCCTCGGCTGCCTCCATTTTTGAACAGGCTCGTTTCTTTTTTAATTATGGTCAATAAATCTTTTCGTATTTTCGGCACCGGCTGGTTCATCGATTTCCGAACTCTTTCTTCGGGGGAATTCACAGTTTTCAGCTTAGAGCACCATCACTTAGCCTTCGAACTATTTTCCGTTGTTAAAAGATTTTTCCCAACAAGACGAGCAATTTACGTACGAGGTGCAACTGATTCTCGAATCCCGGGATTTCAAATTGGCCAAAAACCGACCGAGATCCCGGGATCGCAACCCCTACAGGAGTCCTGCTCCATTGTGAGAACAAAAAATCGGTCAACACAGCAAAATGTGCTTTACTTTACTAAGATTTGGTCTCTATCAGAAGGACTTTTGTCTGTTCGGTTGGTTGCTCGTGATTTCACCCAAGAGCTGGATGTGTTCATTTTCTTTTTAGCGCAACCTTTCCAAAAAATCGGACAAAAACTTTCGTCCCCCTTTTGAGGCCTCCTTAGTTACACATCAGAGATAAACAACTTTCGTCGTGAAGGACCTCCCGAAAACCGATGAAGGGGATGAGGGAGGAAAAATCAAGGTAGCCTATAACCACCCCCCGAACTCGCTGATCACAATGAGACCACCCTCATGAAAATCTGTTGAGCCGCTCGGGCGTGATGCTGTGAAAAACAAACAAACAAACAAACAAAAACGTCGAAGAGGTGAGCGCACCTTTCCATTTTTTGAGGGAAAGGTTGCGCTAAAAATGGACCTCTTCGACATGTTTGTTTGTTTTTTTTTTTTTTTGTGTGTGTTTTTCACAGCATCACGCCCGAGCGGCTCAACAGATTTTCATGAGGGTGGTCTCATTGTGATCAGCGAGTTCGGGGGGTGGTTATAGGCTACCTTGATTTTTCCTCCTTCGTCCCCTTCATCGGTTTTCGGGAGGTCCTTCACGACGAAAGTTGTTTATCTCTGATGTGTAACTAAGGAGGCTTCAAAAGGGGGACGAAAGTTTTTGTCCGATTTCGTTGGTACAAGGATCTATGGAAAGAGCTTTTTAGGCTGATTCCAACGACTCCAAAACGATTTTTGCAGCCTGAGCCGTTCCTTACCTCTGATCGGCATAAGGTTTTTTACGCATCGGTCGTTAGGGTGCAGTTGTTTACGTAATGAGCATCACGTGGATATTTTTGATGTGTTGTGTGGCATAGTTTGGTCGCTAGATACCTACTGTTTCTTAGTTTCTCTCGCTCATTAAATAATATTTAATGAGCGAGAGATATATTATAGATATACGAGAGATATATTATATCGTAATAACAGAAAGGTTGCGCTCATCTATTCAATTCAATTGATGGCTTGTTTTGTGTGTGTGTTTTTTTTTTTTGTGTATCACAGCATCACGCCCGAGCGGCTGAACAGATTTTCATGAGGGTGGTCTCATTGTGATCAGCGAGTTCTGGGAGTGGTTATAGGCTATCAAAATCACCTCCGTCGTCGACGATTCGTCCTATCCCGAGAAGATGACTCTCGAAAAAGGCGACCCAGCGCATTTTGTTGATGTGCTTAGGTTGTGTGGCATAGTTTGGACGTTAGATACCTAGTGTGTCAAGTTACGAATTACTTAGTCACGGTTTTGGTTTCAATAAAGACGCGGTAATATTTCGTAGTAACAGAAAGGTTGCGCTCATAATATGAGCCATCAATAGAATTGAATATAATATATTCAATAGAATTGAATATATCAATAGAATTGAATATAATATTATTATATTCAATTCTATTGATGGCTTGTTTCACTCATTATGGATATACTATGAATGTAATTACGACTTTTCTAGTAACTGTTATTAATTCAATGGAATATTGTATCAACGTCGGCTTGGAAACGGAAGTTCTGCTTGCACCCATTCCAGATAATATCTATAAGGGGGTGTCGAACATATTATGTTCGACGGCAACACCGTAACACAAAATGTTTGTAGTTTGTTCTACATCGCCCTCGTCCTTATCTACGTGCGTACGCAGTAGAAAGTACTGCTTGTAGAGAGGCTTGCAAAAATACAATTCTTAACAGTTGTAAACAAAGGATACGGAATTGAGATTTGGAGGAGTTTCTTGAGTCCATGTTGGAATTTGGAAAGAGCATCTGTAGTAGGAGTCGAAGTCAAGTTATTACTAGTCACGATGGGCCACATCACATTTTTCATACAAGCGTAGAAATCTCTGCAAACATCACACGACAGTTAGGTAGTTGATTAACTATTTAGCATGGTCCCTACTTGTTTTGTTACGGGGAGTGAACGGGTTGGAGACTGTCCAACTGACCAGTTTTCTGAGAGTTACCCACTGGCGGGGATTAGCCTCTTTATCCGTCCCTCTTCACTAATGTAGAGTAGATCAAGGAATAGGAACGTGTAACTCGTTTCCCGTGAAGTTTTGGGTAAACCATTCTATTACCCGAATTGTAGAGGACACAATTTCCTACAAATTTGATCCCATAAGTTCTTTGATCCGACCAACGGGTCCAGGAATCCACTGAACCTCAGAGCAGACGCAACCAAGTGATGATGTCCAAAGTTCATAAGCCAGGTTTTATCTCACATACAATGTATATACACATACATGCCATGTCAACATGAGGTCCTGACGCCGGGCTGAAGGGCAAAGGAATGCAGGCGGCCTTGTTCCTTGTTTATGTTTTTACATGACTCATGTAACATGAGGTAGAGCCGCCGGAATGAGCTCCTTGAAAATGGGAGCGTTTCTAACAACGCATTTGCTTTCAGCACGATTTAAAACCCCCAATCTTCATTTCAAAAATCTGTATAGCGACGCGCAGAGCTGTTAAATACAGTTTTGAGATTTCGAACTGAAAGCTGAGGTTGGTGTCGACACATTTCGGGCCTCGATGGGCATCGAACCGTCAGAGCGCTCGAATGAAACGTTAAAAACCTGATACAAATCGGTTCACACTCAAATTAACAAAACCTTTCAAAATCCAGACCAAACAGTATGACATTGTGTTAGAGGGGATTTTAACCCAAGGAGATTATCCTCTTCACACTCCGAAAAAGTAACAGTTGACATTGATTCAGCAGTAGGAAAGTTGGCAGGATGGACTAGAACAAAGGGGAACTAGAACTCTTGGCCAGTCGTTTGTGGATCGCCAGTGAAGCAAGTGACACAACCGGCTACTGTACGGGTCCTGTAGCCAAGGACCTTCAGCGCAGGCCACCCTCGTTGCCAACATTCAGGTCAGATCCAAACCAAATACTTCGTAAATCCCGAATTGCCTCCGACGGGCTCGCTTATCGCGTACGGTGCTCGGGTAGGCCAAAGCCTCTTACATTAATACCAGAGAGGGTATGGAAGTGGGTTCCTGAAGGGTGCCCCACTTCCCGCACCTAGGCCTGTAGAGCTGCCTCTCGGAGTTACTATGCTGTGCCCTTGAAGAGGTTCAATAGTCCTCCTACCAGGTCCTACTGCGCCAGTATCTTTCCCCGGTCCACCGAGCCCAGAGCAAGATACCTTCTGCGCTCCAGGACCTCACACTCGAAGATGGTGATCCTTTGTCTCATCCTCATCTCCGCAGAACCTGCAGCCAGGTTCATCATTTATGACCCCTATCCTGTTTAAATGCTTCCTCTCAGTCTCAATGTGGAGGAGAGATTATGGATGGGCAATGATAGTGACCTCTCTGCTTCTTCCTTTTAACTTCTGTATTTAGATAAAATACATCAGTTGGAGACCGGTTTCGAGCTTATACGCTCATCTTCAGTCCTATAGGATATTTATATATAAATTAACATGGACACTTGGTTATAATAGTTTCCGTGACCAGGTAATTACTTCAGGACACCCCATAGAAAGGACACCATGCCTTCAGCATCTCCATTTCATGACAAAAGGGAACAGGATGAATAAATGGGAGAACTTGGAGATTTTGAAATCTTTTGCACAAGATCCAGCATCTTGTTGCAACGAGAGGGATACCATGTATCGGTCTGTGATGTCAGATTTCTTGAAAGTTAACAGCCAACCAGAATCCTAATGGGATATAATGCAATAGTCAAGGAGGTACACACTCTCGCCGTCAATGTTTAAAATCGCCCGTTACTAAACGCCGACAGCCAGTCCCCCCCCCCCCCACCCCATGTGACCGAAGCAGAAAACCTCATTGATGTTTGAAAGCTTTTTGCAACAACATCTCCATCGTCTCCTGGTATGTGTTATTGCCTAATTTTCAAATTTCACTCATAGCCTAAAGGGGCCTTTACACGAGCAATTTTCCCCTGCAATAATTGCGTGCGAGAAGTGTTGCTCAGATTTAGTGTTGCTCGTGTAAATGTGACATGCAACACAAAGCAATTATTCTCGCCCTGAAAAAATTGCAAGCAATAATTGCCGAGTGTTGGCCAACATTTTTCGGTCCACACACGCTCCCGGAAGGTGTTGTGTTGTATTGGAAGTGAAGTCCTAGGGGTTCGGAAAATTAACTGCAATTTTCCGAACCCCGTGGACTTCACTTCCAACACAACGCAACACCTTTCGAGCGTGTGTGGACCCAAAACTGTTGGCCAACACTCGGCAATTATTGCTTGCAATTTTTCAGGGCGAGAAAAATTGCATTGTGTTGCATGTCACATTTACACAAGCAACACTAAATCTGAGCAACACTTCTCGCACGCAATTATTGCAGGGAAAAATTGCTCGTGTAAAGGGGCCTTTAGGCTAGCTCCAGCTTAAAGAATTATTCTTTAACAGGGTGGCCGCCAAGCTGGGAAAAATTAATTCCCTGACTTTTCCCTGCAAAAATACCTAATTTCCAGACCCGAAATTATTCAAAATCTGAGATTTTAATAATTTAATTATTAATTATTAATAATAATAATTTAATCTGACATTTTATTAATTCTGATAATTTTAATCGCTTGAATTTTTTTTTTTTTTTGTTATTGAAAGTTGATTAGAAAATACATAAATTTTTACACCAAACAATTAAAACCCAGGGAAAGTAGATAAGTAAACTGCGTTTTAAAAACTATTTATTTGACAAAAATAGTAACACTTGAAAAATAAAAACGCTGCAAATTTTACACAAGGGTTTATTATTCTTTGATATAGGTACGTTACTTGTGTAGAAATTTAATTCTGTCAATGAAAAAATAAAAAAAAAAAAATTTTTTTTGGATTTCTATCTCGAAAAATTTTTTTTTTTGGATTTTTGTTGTCCAAGAATGTGTTTTTTTCCAAAATTCTGTATTTTTTACTCGAAAAATATTCAACATCCTGGGATCCTTCACAAATCCCATGTTTACCCCAAGAATGCCCTTAAGATCGCCCCAGTGAAATCGGATCGTTCCGGGGCCCCAAAAAAGGGATTCTACGCCCAAAAATACTTCGAAAACGACACCTAACTCGATATTATAGCTAAAAGCCTTCAAAAAAACCTCCCGTAGCCCCATTATAGCCCCATAGCGCCCCACGGGTTTGGGCGATCGGACTGAAAACCTTGCGGGCACAACTAGATGGTAAACCAGGTATTTTGTCAAAATTTCAGATTTAAAAAAAATTCCTACTGCCCAAAACGGCCTGGACGGCGTACGGCGGACGGACATTTCGCATTAAATTCTAAATTTTAGAATGGAGACCTCTTGAAACTGATAATGTCAAATTTTGAGCCCGATCGGAGTCGTCGACCCGCGTCGCGAAAACATAGGTGTATTATTCCAAGAATAATAAACCAAAAACAATAGAATAATTTATACCTTAATGAGGTCCTTTAATGATTTTGGTTTATTATTCTTGGAATAATACACCTATGTTTTCGCGACGGGGGTCGACGACTCCGATCGGGCTCAAAATTTGACATCATCCGTTTCAAGAGGTCTACATTCTAAATCCGAAATGTCCGTCCGCCGTCCGCCGTCCGCCGTCCAGGCCGTTTTGGGCAGTAAGAATTTTTTTAAAAATCTGAAATTTCGGCAAAATACTTGGTTTACCATCTAGTTGTGCCCGCAAGGTTTTCAGTCCGATCGCCCAAACCCGTGGGGCGCTATGGGGCTATAATGGGGCTACGGGAGGGGTTTATTGAAGGCTTTTAGCTATGGGATCGAGTTAGGTGTCGTTTTCGAAGTATTTTTGGACGTAGAATCCATTTTTTGGGGTCCCGGAACGATCCGATTTCACTGGGGCGATGTTTAGGGCATTCGTGGGGCTAAAAATGGGATTTTTGAAGGACTCCAGGATGTTAAATATTTTTCGAGTAAAAAATACAGAGCTTTTGAAAAAACACATTTTTGAACAAAAAAATCAACAAAAAAAATATATATATTTTTTGAGATAAAAATCCAAAAAAAAATTTTTTTTTTAAATTTTTTCATTGACAGAATTAAATTTCTGCACAAGTAACGTATATCAAAGAATAATAAACCCTTGTGTAAAATTTGCAGCGTTTTTTTTCGAATACTTTTGGTCGCATAATCCATTAATCGGGGCTTTTGGTCCCAAATCCGTCCACGATCATTACAATAAAGTGAATAGTTAAATTGGTTTTTCAAATTATCAAAATTAATTTAATTACCCATGAAATTAAAATAATTTTTTTATTGATATCGAATCAATTTTTGGAAAATTTATATCGAAGAATAATAAACCCTCGTGTGAAATTTGCAGCGTTTTTTAAAATGTTTTTCCTGCAAAGGTCGTGCTTCAAAAGTTAAGAAAACGGGTCCATATTGCAGAAAACCCGTTTTAATTATTTATAGGGCCTCAGGAAAAATATGATATTTGAATTCTGAGGTCTGGAGAGGGTACATGACGTCGTCTTTTGATTGGCCAGGAGATTCCTCTCTCTCTCATCTATGCAAGTCAGCCAACTTTGCTACGCGAAAAGTCGACCCCAAAAATCGAAAATCGGGATAATCATTATAGAAGGTCATTCGAAAATTGAGCATCGAGGTAATTATCAAAGAAGGTTATTCAAAAATCGACCCGGGCCGAGTGTTTTTATTCCGATTCTGTTCAGATTTATTATTTAGCGCTCTGGCGGCTCAGTGCCCAACTACTCGACGCCCAGCCTTGCGAGGTGTGACGTCAAATATGCCCGGCGTTCATTTCAAAATCTCTAACATTTCGAAAACAGCTCAGCACGTACCTATACGGATTTTCGAACTAAAAATTGGGGTTTATGGGTTTTAAAGGGTGCTGAATCCAAATATGTTGTCAGAAATGCTGAATTCTAACCTTTTCAAGAAGCCCATTGGAACTTGGTTGTATCCATGACATGGAATTACTAGGATGGGATCTATTACATCTAGTCACATTGTTGCATATTACAGAGATGAATTAACTATATTTAAAAGACTAGTTAGATACCTTTAGGTACCTACGGTTTTAGAGAGCCCGACTGCCTAGTCACAACCACAATCAGAGATCAAAATTTTCCCTACTTGACACAGAACAAAAACCCCACAACAAACTCGCCTCAGAGCCGAGGGTCTAAAACGCCTCCTTCAGAAGTTACTGCCTACAACTCGCAAGAGCAGAGCGGGAGAAACTCAACTCTAAAATGTCCACATGTGGTGTTGTGATTTTTGCTCATATTCCTTGAATAAAGTTTTATTGTGTTTGTTAAAAAAAAAAAAAAAAAAAATTCCCTACTTCCCCATCAGTTTTAACAGATTTCCCGATAATTTCTCCGTACATTTTTTCTAGCTAAAATAATTTTCGAGAAGCCAGATTCTGCGAATAAAAGCAGGGTTCGGGTACGTACCCGAACAGAAAAAAATCTTTTTAATTAACTAGTAATGATTACAAGGACAGAGATCTCGAACCAAAATACCAAGTGAAAGATTGATAGGTTACTTCGTGGGTGAAGTGGAACATTCCATTATGAAGAGAGGGATATTGGTGCATGAAGTGGGACTTTTCATCGTGTGAATGGGGATATTATATCTGTAACGGGAATTCCGCCAACTCATTGAACTTGTGCGGGCAACATGGATGAAGAGTGAGGGGAAAACAAACCCGGCAAAGTCGCTGCCACCAAAATTCAAAAATTATCATTTTCGGGACGGAAGAGAGGGACAAACTAGACACCAAACAAAATTCGTATTTTAATACAATTTTTGATTTTTTTTTTTAATCAAAAATTTTTCCCTGACTTGTGACCGATTTCCCTGACTTTTCCCTGACTTTTCCTGAAATTTTTCATTCCCTGACTTTTCCAGGTTTTCCCTGACTTTTCCAGATGGCGGCCACCCTGTTTAAGCTTTTATTATAATATAATTGTATAAGCTTAGGTTATGACAATCTATAGAGGATTTCACAATAATTTTGTATTTTTAATATTTCGTAATTAATAGTAATTTGTAATTCTGAGACCGAATAGAGTTGGTAATAATCATGTTTGTTTTATAGGATTGAAGATGAGCGTGTAAGCTCGAAACCGGTCTCCAACTGATGTATTTTATCGAAATACAGAAGTTAAAAGGAAGAAGCAGAGAGGTCACTACCATTGCCCATCCGTTCTCTTGGCTCAGCACCTCTGCACCATCTGGCAGTTCCCAATCTCGTTTGAGATAGGGAAGAGGAGAGATCAGGCTAGAGATCTCAATAAGTTCAATAAAACAAAAATCCAAAGTCATTGGGTTTCTCGCTGGCTAATTTGAAGTTTGAAGGAAGGACCTGAGGACAGCATAAAAGAGAGGATTGGCAGCTCATAAGATGCCCATGGTCTCGAACTAAACATTTCAGCTGCCAAACTTAACGGAGGGCCCGGATTGATACAAGACTTGACGAAACAACATCGTCAATCCTGCTATGTATCTCGCACATGTTCGCAATTGAGGAGGTCTGTGCAGGAAGTGCAGGAAAGGGCCTATGGCTCAGAGGCCTTTCTTGGAGATTGCAAAATCGATCCGCCATATGTACTTTTTTCGTGCGACTCATCAGGTTTCATAAAAAAATCTCAACCTTTTTTTATGGCAGACTGTATTTTGTTACCTTCCACCATAGGCCCTTCTTTGTTCAACTGTATCTCAAAACGTGGTTTTACCATAATATGGTATCGTATATTACCATCGTATTTACCATAATATCGTATATTATACGCCCTTCGTGCATAGCCCTCCTCAATTACACTTCAGTTAGGAACTGGAAAAAATGCACTTACTCAACAATATCTTTTTTCAAAATGGCGTGCCAATACCGCAGCGTGTCCACCAAATAAACTCTTAAGTGGGTACAATTGGTTTTGTTGATTTTCATGCAAAGTTCGCTCAACTTTTTGTACTCATCAATAGCTCGGCCAGTGTTTGCCTCCCTATTGGCTAAATATCCTTCCATACGGTTGCTGAAAAAGAGTAATAACTCTTATAGAAAAAAGGAACGAGTGACATATCATATCATAGTGTGATGATCATACTATAACGAGACTGGGCATTATCAAATTTCGCTAATAACCAGTCTCGTTGGTGCCCACCTCAAGTGCTCAACGAATTCGACTATACTCAAGTACGCGTGAGCATTCGTGAGCTGGTTTATTTTGTCGAAGTTATCTTTTAGAAGAAGATATAGCTCGTCGGTGCTACACGTCTCTTTAGAGATTTCCGTCAGAACCAGAGAAATTTCGTGGCAGCTACTGGACAATTCCGAACACAGCGTTTCCGTCGTGTTGGTGATTTGGCCCAGTTTGGAAGGAACCTCGTCGCTCAAGGAAAACTAGAGAACAAAAAAGTCATTCATTGTTATCAAAAGTAGAAATTTGGACGACGAGGGGCACAAACAACCAAAACTTGGGATACTATACTGATCCCGTTATGTTCTAAACGAACGAGAAAGCGTTCCTCTTTTCCCCTCTGAAATCAACAGTCCCACATACTGAAATCCAAAGTCGGGCCACCGAATTATCCGATCTTGCTCACAATTAGACAAGATTGAGCAGTAGTGGGGGCGCGGGAGGGCTCCGGATTTTTAAGAGGACGGATCAAGGGTTAAATGGGCTGTTTCAAGAGGCCTAAGTAATACGAGGAAAAGTGCAAATATTGGAGGTATCGCTTCTTGGGGACACCTTTCCGGATATTTTAGGCCTAAAGTAAATTCAAGAAAACGGCAGGAAAAAAAAGAAGTTTATTAGGTATTCTCTGATCTAAAAACACTGTGAACATGTTCTGTCAATAATTTTTTTTTTTTTTCAAACAAAATTGAAAAAAAAAAAAAATCCGGTAAAATGTTTGGACAGATGTGAGACCCCACTGCCGAAACCCTTCAAAAACCCCTCCCGTAGCCTCTTTTTTAGCCTCATAGAGCCCCACGGATTTGGGCAAACGGGTTGAAAACCTTGCGGGCACAACTAGAAAGTAAATCGAGTATTCTGTAGAATTTTTAGATTTTTAAGCAAAAATCTCTACTAAGTAGAGATCATCCGCCTCAAAGTTTGTCAATAAGTCTTAATGACAAACTTTGAGGTGGATGAAAATTTTCGACCTCCGACACGAATACAAAGGTGTATTATTCCAAGAATAATAAACCAAAAAACGCTGCAAATTTTACACAAGGGTTTATTATTCTTAGATATAGGTTACTTGTGCAGAAATTTAATTCTGTTAATGAAAAAAAAATTAGAAAAAACTTTTTACTTATTTTATTTTTTCCAAAAAAGATTTTTTTGATTTTTTTTTCCAGAAAAATATTTTTTTTCCGAATTTTTTGTTTTTTAGTTTTTGCTTGAAAATTATTTGCCTTCCTGGAATCTTACAAAAATCCCATTTGTAGCCCCATGAAAGCCCTATTATACAGGGTGGCCGCCAAGCTGGGAAAAATTAATTCCCTGACTTTTCCCTGCAAAAATACCTAATTTCCAGACCCGAAATTATTCAAAATCTGAGATTTTAATAATTTAATTATTAATAATAATAATTTAATCTGACATTTTATTAATTCTGATAATTTTAATCGCTTGAATTTTTTTTCTTTTGTTATTGAAAGTTGATTAGAAAATACATAAATTTTTACACCAAACAATTAAAACCCAGGGAAAGTAGATAAGTAAACTGCGTTTTAAAAACTATTTATTTGACAAAAATAGTAACACTTGAAAAATAAAAACGCTGCAAATTTTACACAAGGGTTTATTATTCTTTGATATACGTTACTTGTGTAGAAATTTAATTCTGTCAATGAAAAAAATTTTTTTTGGATTTTTGTTGTCCAAGAATGTGTTTTTTTTTCTCCAAAATTCTGTATTTTTTACTCGAAAAATATTCAACATCCTGGGATCCTTCACAAATCCCATTTTTACCCCAAGAAAGCCCTAAAGATCGCCCCAGTGAAATCGGATCGTTCCGGTACCCCAAAAAAGGGATTCTACGTCCAAAAATACTTCGAAAACGACACCTAACTCGATATTATAGCTAAAAGCCTTAAAAAAAACCCTCCCGTAGCCCCATTATAGCCCCATAGCGCCCCACGGGTTCGGGCGATCGGACTGAAAACCTTGCGGGCACAACTAGATGGTAAACCAAGTATTTTCTCAAAATTTCAGATTTTTAAAAAAATTCCTACTGCCCAAAACGGCCTGGACGGCGGACGGCGTACGGCGGACGGACATTTCGGATTTAGAATGTAGACCTCTTGAAACGGATAATGTCACATTTTGAGCCCGATCGGAGTCGTCGACCCGCGTCGCGAAAACATAGGTGTATTATTCCAAAAATAATAAACCAAAAACAATATCAGAATCAGAATCAGAATCAGAAAGCGTTTTATTTGCCATATTACACAGAGTGCTTTTGACAATGGTCACGGTTACTTAAAGTTAGGCCTGAAAATACAAAGTAAGATGGTAACATTAAATTTTAATCGTAAATTGATGAATTAAGGGCATGTACACGTTAAAGACGTTTCACTGGATTGATGTTGAGAAAAAAGTCTTCAAATGAGTACGGCACCATTTGTGACAGTCGGGATTTACATGAGATTCTAAATTTTGGCACAGGCTCTTCTCGGACAGATTTTGGAAGGGCATTAAAAAATAGAATAGAATAATTTATACCTTAATTGGAACTTGGTCGTATCCATATGACATGGAATTACTAGGATGGGATCTATTACATCTAGTCACATTGTTGCATATTACAGAGATGAATTAAATATATTTAAAAGACTAGTTAGATACCTTTAGGTACCTACGGTTTTAGAGAGCCCGACTGCCTAGTCACAACCACAATCAGAGATCAAAATTTTCCCTACTTCCCCATCAGTTATAACGGATTTCCCGATAATTTCTCCGTACATTTTTTCTAGCTAAAAATAATTTTCGAGAAGCCAGATTCTGCGAATAAAAGCAGGGTTCGGGTACGTACCCGAACAGAAAAAAATCTTTTTAATTAACTAGTAATGATTACAAGGACAGAGATCAAGAACCAAAATACCAAGTGAAAGATTGATAGGTTACTTCGTGGGTGAAGTGGAACATTCCATTATGAAGAGAGGGATATTGGTGCATGAAGTGTGACTTTTCATCGTGTGAATGGGGGTATTATATCTGTAACGGGAATTCCGCCAACTCATTGAACTTGTGCTGCCCGCCACAAGGCGCACCGGGCGCATTGGGCTTGTGCTTGCACAACATCTAAAGTATAGCGTACCTCAGAGCGCCAAGAAAAACTACCTACAGAAACCAGACGGCTTAGAGTCGAAATTAAGGGAATTTTCGCTTTTCTGGCCATCCCTAACCATACCTAACCATCTCTAACAATCCCTAACCATACCTAACCATACCTAACCATCTCTAACAATCCTTAACCATCCCTAACCATCCCTAACCATCCCTAACCATGTGTAACCATTGATAACCATCCCTAACCATCCCTAACCATACCTAACCATCTCTAACAATCCTTAACCATCTGTCACCGTTTCTAACCCTCTGTCCACCATCCTAACCATTGGTTACAATCATTATAACAATGGTAAGCATCACAATAATTCGCCAACATGCCTCATGGTTCCTCCCCCCCCCCCCCCCCCCCCTTGAAAAAAAAATAAAAAAATAAAATTCCGAAAATATTTTCCGATGACAGTCAACCTTAATTTAATTTTTTTTTTAACTTTAATCATTCGTTCTAGAGGCGAAGGAATTGTTTAGCCAGGTGCAAGTACCGAAATGACACTCCCTCAAGTGCAACGTACCCTCAAGGTTTTTAAGGTGTTGGCGTGCCTTGCAAATCAAATTGGTAGCCCGCGCAATGTAATTACTTAGTGATTATTCCTCTCCGCCCACAATGATAAACAAAAATCGTTTCATTTAAATACCCATGGTCCACTAAAGGGTTGCAAACCCCTTCACCAGGTGCCTCGTCCGTTATAAATCCTGGGAGTAATGTGAAGAGTTGCATTTATTCTTTGAACCTACCTGCACTTGGATTTGAACCACTTTTCGTTTCAGAATAATATTCTGGCCTAATAATATAACTAGGCCACGCTAGTTGCGGAATTTGCTGGAACTACGTGCAATATACTTGAGTTCATTTTGGTACATTACTGCATCCTCAATGTTGCTCCTAATCGATTTTATAATTAATCACGGCACTGTTAACGTTGAAGGTGCTTGTGACACCCGTATGTGGAAGCCATAATGCGGTGGGTCCCATAATGATGGCACTCTCCTGCGTGTGCGGACGCCATAATCCGTTCAAATGTATTTAAAATTTACATCTAGCATGCAGTAGGTACCTACATACCGATTGTTCGAGTTCCTTCAATTTCGATTCCCAATCATTATGAAGAGCGCGAATCTTCGATAGATTTTGGGCATCTGCCCCCAAAGTATCATTTATCCGGTTCTGTGCTCTGATGACCACGTTGTTAAGCTGAACCTTCTTGAGGGCCATTCTAGAAAGGACGATAATCCTCTCACAGCCTAAAATCACAAAAGCACGTCTAGAATTGAGGTTTTCAGTGAAAACTTTTCACTATTGACATGACATTAAAGAATTAACACATAATGTACGTAGGCGTTTTTTCTGAACGAACGATACAATTGACAGAACCAGACTCAGAAGAATAACGCGGCAACACAGGCGGAAGAGGGTTTATAATAATGAATTATGGGAATAACTTGCCTACCTATACACACCACAGAGCCACAGAGTAACAGAGAACATCTACACACCTACTAGGAACTAGGATAGAACCTGGGGGTAGATTCTACACTCCGCGGTGTAGCAGCGCATTAGCGAGAGCTTTACGTTTCAATGTAACGTACTCGGGACGTTACTTCATGGAAAGCGATTCTACACTCGTCGGAGGCGGTTGCGTTCAGCCGAAACGCGGTCCTAAAGCAAGATGGTGGATGTAACGCAAACATCTGTTTGGAGGGGCGGCAAAGTTCGGAATATCGACGCTAGGCGTCGCTGAATGCATGAATTTACAGGGAAAATGCAGGTTTTTTTGTTGGCAGCTTGTTATTTTTCGATGATTTTCCGCGAAATCTCGTTTTGAGATTTGTTTTCATTTTCGGATTGACATATAACTTTGACAACCCAAAAATTTTGGGCCAAAATGTTTAGGTACCTTCCTTTTCGAATTAGTGTTTTTCTATTTACGTAAGTTTTCAGAATCTAGCAAAGAGTAACAGAGGACAATCTAGTCTTTACACTAGGATCCTGACGAATGTGTAGAAGCAAGGAAGAGTCTTTATTTATCCAAAATAGGCGAACTCGTTCATTCACTCGTTCGAGCCTGAGGAACAAATTCAAACATCCTCGAAGGAGGCATCTACTATTCCTCGCCGTACATGAAGGGCTGTGACACAGAGGTGAGTGCCAACCCGTCACTAAATAGAATTGATTAAATCTGATTATCAGAACATAGATGAAACAATCGTGCGTCGCATTTCTAGTGTCATCCATTATTAGACAATTTTCCTGCTCATTGGGGTAAGGTTTTTTGGATTTCCGAAATTATGGGATGTCGAATATCATAAGCGCTGAATGGCCTAAGGTGGGCGATATGGAAAAATGCTGGTGGCGGTGTTGGGGTGCATTATGAAAAATGCACTCCCTCACTTTCTGCATGCTAACTTACAGAAAATATATTGATTTTCAGCTCATGACAGCGAGAAAGAACTTCGTGGATTCTGAAACAACTGGTAGATCCATTGACTGTGAGTGTAATTCTCGTCTCATGTTACCATGATGTGAACAGCACGCTAGCTGTTATGTAGCTGATGTTATGTAGCTACTATTTTATTAATAGTTCCTTTTATTATTTTTGCAGACAATATTTGAGGGGCTCAATAAATTAACGGGCGGACTACCTACCTGCATCTTCAGCCACACAACAAATTTTCGGTAAGACAGACGTAAAACAGTCGTCAAAATTGTATACCTACATCTAGTACATGGCAGACGTACCTACGTCTAATAAGTTTTATAAGACTAGTATAGGGAAAACTTCCCTAATTATGTATGCTGATCGATGGGAGGTACCTAATAATTAGGTAAATTATTTACCTAATAGTTAGGTAAATTATTTACCTAACGCTGGCCGTCCATTTCTTAGTTGAAACCTAGGTGTAGGGAGCAATTTTGACGACACCGATTATATCGTTATTCTACAAAACTCTTTTCAGCATTTTAATTTAGGTCATTTGTTTCAGGCAAGCTTTTAGATGGGAGTGGAGTATTTACCTTCATCCGAAAGATCAAACGAAAGCCTTCCACACCAATTGTGGTCTACCTTGCCAAATAGTCATTAAATTACTACTTACATTTTGTGGTTTCATATTGGCTTATCCATTTATTTAATAAATAAATAATATGCTAATGAGTTGTACCTACTACCAGGTGCCCCTGTTCTTGTTGTTTTGTAATTATATTGCGAGGCTTTTGAAATAGGTACTTAGTGAATAGCAATCCAGTTTTTTATATATTTTGCTTTGTGTATGCAATGAGATGAAAATTCATCATCAAATTTTATTTTATTTTTCCCCCAATAATCTGATGTTGGCTGTATGATGTGTGGGGCCATGGCTAGGAAATTTGACTTTGCTTCGACTCCTATTGGCAACCATGGCATTTTAAAATTAAAGCGCCACCATGTTATAACATGCTGGTGCTTTAATTTTAAATGGTGATTGGGCTAAAAATCTAGACGAATGGAAGGAGGAATAATATTCCGGGAAGTATATTATACTTCCATCTTCCATGATCTTGACGTTAAACTCTGCACCCATAATTTTTTTTATTGAAAAGTTGAAGAGAATAATGGGGGTTGAGGAGAATAAGTTGGGAAGAATAATGAAGCCTCATCTGGTGGTTATAAATTAAATCGGAAAGGTTTCACAAAAAAGCTGCAAAATTTGCATAAATGCAAAATGCTAAAATAATTTGCTTAAATGTGACATTTAATGTTTCACAATAGTTTATGGCTTTGTTGTAAATAGTGCGGAAAATAATCCTGTCAATAAAAAATTATTTAAAAAAATTCCTGTACTGTTTTTGGACTGATGTTGGACCCAGAAAAATGGAATCATCCTCGGTGAAAATTTATGGTTCGGGGATCCCCGAAAATACCCCATGGCGAAAAGCCCTCTCGTAACCCCACGGAGTTGAGCGATCAGGCTTTTGCCTTGCCGGTGTTTTTCTAAAAACCATGCGGAAACACCTAGATGACGGATCCGTCCTAGTACCTAGGTATACCTATTTTGTGATATATTGTCCGAGTATTTTCAGATTAAAAACAAATTCTACTGCCCAAAACGGCGGACAGATTGAGACGGAATTTTTATTTTACTGTATCGTAGTAAGTATACTCATACGTTCTTATAAGAACCTCTCTGAAAATAGGTATTAAGGCCTTGTAATACTACCTACCTCTTCTACCATTAAGAAAACGTTTGCTAGCGACATTTTCCTGCCACTGTATGTTCCAACGAACTGCGACAATAAGACATAGGTAGGTATGTAGGCTAAAACTTTGGAACGGTTCAGAAGTGCTGCGTGTAATGAGCAGAATCTTGTGCATTCACGGGACCAAAATTTGGTTATTTAATCAGTTAAGCGACATTGGCACATGATGATTTATGAAAAATTTGGTTGTTCATTGTTACGAATAATCTCCTTTCTGCGCTGGGAATTGAATCGCCCCAGCAGCAGTAAAGGACTGTCGCAATGACAGGAAAGTAAAATTTACATAATTTATGCACCTACCAAGTTTTTACAACCTTTCAATTGTCTAGCTGGACCTCCCAGAAGTGAACAGAGTGGTTGAAACGGTGTCAAAATGTATTTAATAACTAGCGACAAATTTGTGTCTTGGCAGACATTACAAAGTAAATTTTATAATAAAAAAGTAGGTTGGTACATAGAATTCTTTATAAAATAAAATACCTAACAGCGAAATTGTCAAAAATCGGACCTCTGCCGCACTCCTACCCATGGTTAATAAAAACAATCACATGGCTCTTATAGAGATATATGACGATACGCTTTGCAAGGTCTATGCTAAGCGCGGTGACAAGCCCGTAAGGTTGGTCCTCGGCCCACCTTACGAAAAGTGAAAGTCGCCGCCATTTGTAGCCTAGATGATGGTATACGCTACGGTTCGGAGCGGTGTAGAATCGCTTCCGGGCGCCATCGAGTCACGAGAGCTACAAACGGCCCCCGTAGCGCTAACGTAAACGGTGTAGAATTGGCCCCCTGTACAACCTATTAGGTTCTTGCTGCTGTTGATAATTAAATTGTTGATAACAAATTTTGTTGTTGTTGAACACTGGTTTAGCTGGCACTCTCTTGAAAGGTGCGGCCATCACTGATGTTGTGGTTGTTGTTGATTAATATAGAAATATTATTTGAATATTATTCAAACTTCCATGGTAGTGGTGGTACTGGTGGGGGGGGGGGGGATAGTAGGTAACAATAAACTTAAAAATAAACGAAAGAAAATAAATAATGACTAATGTGATGTAATGTTGGAAAAAGAACAACCTTACCCTTTACCTATTATTAATTATTCATTATTATTATAATAATTAAAAATAATAAAACTCACTTTTCTTGCGGCCAGCGAAATGAAATAATTTCATTTCGCTGGCTAATTATTAGTAAATTAATTAATTATTAAATTGACTAATTATTAGTAAAGTAATTACTTAGCTGAAATTGAACCAATGAAATAATGTAAAACAAAACAAAATCAGAGGCGAATGTTTATCTTTGCGCTTTCTGTGGACAGAATCTGAGCACCGAATTTTTGGCTTCCTCAAAGAGATAAAAATTCGCCTCTGGATCTGTTTTCTTTGACATTATTTCACTGGTTCAATTTCAGCTAAGTAATTTAATTTACTAATCTCATTTCTCTGGCCGAAAGAAAAGTGAGTTTTTAATTAGGTATTATAATTTTTAATTAGGTATTATAATAATGAACAATTACAGGTAAAGGTTGTTCTTTTTCCAACATTAAATTACATTAGTCATTATTTATTTTCTATCGTTTTTTTTAAACTAGCTGGGACACCCGTGCTTTGCACGAAATATGAAATATCAAACTCCCGTTCAAATCCGCCAAAAGAAACTGGTAGGTACCTACCCACTGACCGACGATCTTCGAATAACTTCCCATGTTTGCTGGGACACCCGTGCTTCGCCCCCGAAATATCATATTCCGTAGCAACCCGTCAATTCGTGATTATTCTTAGTAGGTATCCGTTTCAAGAGGTCTAGATTCAAAAACCAAAATGTCCGTCCGATGTACTTTTTGTAAATAATTTTTGAAAAAAAAAAAAAAAAAAATCCAAAAAAATATTTTTTTTCCAAAGTTTTTTTCCATTGACACAATTAATTTTCTGCACAAGTAACCTATATCGAAGAATAATAAACCCTAGTGTAAAATTTGCAGCGTTTTTTAAACACAGGTGATGTATGGGTCAAAACTTCTTCGCAGAAGACACCATAATGGAGTGGAAAACTTCTCTTTAAAAAAAAAAAAAAAAAAAAAAAAATTATCTCACTCTCTTGGTGCGGTTGGTTTGTCCTCGTCAGCAATATCGTGCTCTGAGATGCTGATTGCGAGATACACAACAACTGTATGATTGTTTTCTCAGAATGTAGATGTTTGACGCACCCATCTGACTCACAACGTAGCGACTCACAACGTGAACATCATATGTACGGCGGATAAGTAACGGCAATGAAAATTTGAGATAAGGCGCTCCAATTATCCAATTATCCAATCTTAAAAATCAGAAATTTAAAAAACTTATGTATCATTGATCTTAGGTACCTACATACATGTACCTACGTGTATCTTTCAGTACCTAACTAAACCAAGGACCATTGCTGAAAGGTTGCCTGTTAGCGCCACTACGGGAAGTTTTTTCAGGTAGGTAGGTACAACAGTTACTTACTGTTCACGGCTTTAAGGAAAGGTTTGTAATATCAGATTCTGATATTACAAACCTCTCCTTGAAGTCGTGAACAATTTTTCTATTAATAAAATAAAATCCTCAACCAACTAGGTCTTCTTCCCGAATCTGAAATTTCATCAACCTGAGTCATGATGTTGGTAGCATTGCCATCTCTGACAACCGTGTTGGCCTCAGCCATTTTGTTGTAAACTAGCGTCTTCGTTCCGTTAGTGCCGATTATTTTCGTTTGATATATTTCTCTGATTGAAGTAAAGTACTAACATGGGCCGACCAGCTCCGGTAAGATGATTATTATTATTTAATTTTGCGTTGGTTAAGTAATATCGTTGTTTCTCGTATTCAATGTTATGTTGGTGGATCGGTCCTTCTCGTGCGAACGGGTTGAAGTTGGCTTTTCTTTCGAAGTTTTCGGTCTCCGCACATCAGTGTGTACCTACTACCTACACATAAATGGGTGCATGTTTTTAGGTCATGTCTTATTATTCAAGTTTTCGCGATTCCGTGTCTTGTTTCCAAACTATTTTATCCCTACCGTTTGGTGGATCTGATGGGTACTTACCTACGAGCGTAGATTTCTAGCCTGGTTCGGCTTCTTTCTATAGAATGTTACCAAATTCTTTCTTATTTCCATAATTTATTTTCGAGTAACCGATTCATCATAGAGCTAATGTAACCCCTAGCCCTATCGGTTTACTACGCATGTCTCTATATCGGCATAAGCTGTCAATGATTAATTCCCGCGAAGTATAACTCCATGGATGTGAATTTCACATTGTGAAACCTTCGCTGGTTCTTCTCAGCCGGACCTCCTACCACCGTTTCAGTGAGATTTCTTCTGTTTATTATCCTTATATCCTTATACCGCTTGAAAATGAGAAATTAGGTTGGGTTAGCTCCGATTCGAATCTCGCTCCTATTGATCGCCTCCGGTTGGCGTTGCGCTCTGGCCTCGGTCTTGATCATTTAGATTTGACTTCCTTGTCTGTATTCGT
This sequence comes from Pilophorus perplexus, assembly GCA_955831195.1. Taxonomy (NCBI): domain Eukaryota; kingdom Metazoa; phylum Arthropoda; class Insecta; order Hemiptera; family Miridae; genus Pilophorus; species Pilophorus perplexus. Next base: position 1,052,878 of record OY037008.1, on the reverse strand, counting down.
AGAAGACCTTACGAATTTTGCTCCACCGGTAGGTATTCCTGTCTGTTTGATGCCATGGAAGCTTGGTGAAGGGTGTTGTAAGGATGATTAAATCATCTTTCAAAATTTTTGAAAGTTGGATCAAGGGACTGAAAATCTTCTGATAACCACTGTTTCTGTGACGGATTCAATCCCCGGTCTACATTCGAAAAACGCTGCCAATTTTACACAGAGCCCCACGGGTTTGGGCGATCGGACTGAATACCTTGTTGCGATTCAGGGGCGTTGTTATCAAAACGCTGCAAATTTTAGAAAAGGGTTTATTCTTTGATGTAGGTAGGTTAATTTTCCAAAAATAATTCTGTGTCAATGAAGGAATATTTTTGAAAAAAAAAAAAAAAAAAAAAAAAAAAAAAAAAAAGGATTTCTGTACAACGTTCGGCCGGATGTGGGACCTCGAAAAATGGGGTTTGCGTCCTAAATTACTCGGAAAACGACACCTTATTTAATAAGGTCAAATTTTGAACTTCTTGGCTCCTTCAAAAAACCCATTAAATACTACAAATTACACTACAAATTTTGTAGCCCCATGAAAGCCCCCAGCTCGAACGGCGCACATCGATAGAGATGGATTTAGCATAAAAAATGAAAAACCTATGAAAAACCATGGTACCTGTGTATTATCATTTTTTAAACAAAATAATAAAATTTAAAATAATACTTATGCATAAAAATTGGAAAATGATTTTACTTAAATTTAAAATAATTTTGCATAAACGAAGCAAAATCTAAATGTTCGGCCGTTTATTATCATTAAAAAAATTTAAAACCACCTTTTCCTTAGTTTTACGTTTTTGAGCAATTTGCGCACGATCTGACTTTGGAGTCACATTCTGTGGTCCTTACTGTACACATAGAAAGAAAAAACTTCGTGCACTTCGGTGAACATCGCGACTTTTTTTCGATTTTCTGTTTTTTGTTTTTTCTGTATTTTTAATCTGTAAAGTCAATGAAGGCCAATTTAATGAAGAGAATATTTTTAATGCCTTCGGATACCTAGCCTGAATACATATCAATCGTGGTTTAAGGCTTAATTAATATGTGGGGCTCGCCACGGAAAAAAACTGTACTTAGTGGTGAAAACGCCGATTCTCAACTTTCCGCCCCTCTGCATTCCTCCAGACAGCTCGAAGTACCAGTACCAGTACCTAAGTCGAATACCTCAACTTTTCAGTAGACACAAAAACTGTTTTATTATTGAACCATTAGCGTTTTTCCCAGTGTGGAATGTTTTCTGGTATCCAAGCACCTCTTATGTTGTTTCCATGGAGCCAAAATTCCATAGTTTGAACTAATAATAAAAAGGCGAGACTTAGGCCTTGTTGGCTTCAGATTTTCCGAATTAGGCCATGTTGCAGAGGTAATTTTTCCTGTTTCAAAAATCAGATTTGGAATTGATTCACTAAGATATTCAATATAATATTGAGAGCCCCCGTATTTTAGTAAAGCAATTCCAAATTACGCCCTCAACAATTTTCTGGCTTGCAGTGGGATCAATGTAAAAACGAGTACTAAAACAATATTTTTTATGAAAAATTATGAACAGTTTATTCAAAAAGTATATAATATATTTTTTATTAGGAAAATTGTACAGATAACTAATTTTCAGTCTTCTGATTCAGACTTTAAGCGTTCAAAATAAGGACTAAATATTAATGCAGCCATTGAGGAAACATTGAAAAGTAATGCAGTTAAATAAATACTGTTGCCTCAGTCGGTTTCAAAAGTTTTAGTTTTGAGTCACTTAGTTGGGTTGTTGTCTTTTCTTTTGTGCAGCTTCTTGCTGAGCCTTCTTCCTCTTAGCTTTCCGAATGCTCTCGTCTTCGTGGGGGAGATAAGAATAATATGGACGGCAATCTTCCGGTAGGAATTTTTTGAGATCTTGAAGGTCGTCGTACTTGTCTTTCTTCAGCTTGATTTTTTCTTTCAATAACTTGGGGAATGCCTCCATGCTATGAACGCTGAGTAGTTTTGGTCTTCTTGGGAGAGGTTTCCATTCTTCATCATCGCCATGATTTAGTTTAAACATGATTTTCCCTGCTGGATCATAGAGTAGGCTTCTAATATCAATTACTTGAGGATCGTTTGGGTTCTTTCCTGGACGGATTGAAGAATAAATCATGCTTTTTTCATCAGAGTAGTCGTGAAAAAAATCGAAAGTCAGCATCCTTGCCCTGTAGGGTGATGGATTTTGTCGAGCATTCTGCGAGATGGTCACGAGTTGACTGGGGAGGTGTACATCACGATTACGTAAGGACGTTTCAATTTTCGCGTGCACGCTGTCACACTCCATTTGAGTGTGACCCTTTTCTAAGTAGTTTTGAGTGATCACTACTCCCTCAATAATTGCCAAATGCAATAGGGCGTTCGACACAACTGAGTTCCTATTCTGATAGGGACAACCATCAGAAAAAATCACCACAGGTTTCTTCCCTGACACTCGGAATATTTCCTGAATGTAGTCGACAAGGCATGAGGCAAAAGTGGAGGCAGTGAGGTTGCCGTCTGTCTCAGTGAACCAATAACAGAGGGCGTCGTTGTTTGCTACGTTGTATATAGTGAAATTATGTACTGCTAATTTCATTTTGAAGTAACAAACACTAGCTTGAATGTGAGGAACTAATTTGACAGCTTGGACATCAATACAAAGTGTGTAGCATTCTCCAAGAACTGATCTCTCCTTGTCTGATTCCTTTCGAGATCTCGCAAGATTTTTCATTCGTACATGGTGGTCCATTGCTTCCTGGCTGAGATTTTTAACTGCAAATAAAGAGCATTTATCGCACATGTCCTTCCTCGGTTGGAAAAAACTGATGTTTTTAGATTTCATCACTTTATCAAAAGTGAACCTGCTTAATGGCTGAAACGACAGGTCAACATCAGTCTGGCATTGTTGTTTGTACAGGGCATACAGCTGGGACACGCTTGTCAAGTCAGTTTGGAGGTATTCTTTGCTGGTACTTTGTCTGCAGTAGTGGGAGGGTAGCTTGGGAAGTTTTTCAAAAAACTTTTCGAGGAACTCCATCATCTCTCTTTTGGTCCATTTTTTTGGGTGGGGATTGCTGCTTTGTGCATCTTGATTTACTAAGAAGTCTTCTGTTTGATGGTTCTTGGTTCTGGTGTTGGTTGGTGGATGGTTCTTCGGAGCTGCGCGGGGGATTATTTTGCGTTCCAATCACAGAATAATCGGCTATCCATCTTTTGACGGTCGACCACTTCAAACCGAACGTGTTCAAAAACAGTGGCCTGCAAACGGGGAGCTGTTGGTCTTCAACTTTAAGATGGTAAACGAAAGTTTTTTCCCGTCTAGAGACTCCATCCTTTCGTTCTTTTGGACGATCCACCTTCACCAGAGAATTGATAAACATTCGTTTTTCTCCCCAACTGCCAAGATTCCAAAAATCTGTGAAGAGACGCTGTCTCTGTCCTTCATCAATCTCCCTACATGACCTACTCTGGTACTTGATGCAAGTTGTACCCTGACAGGCTGGTCCCATTTGTTTGGCATCTCTCATCGTATCTTGTAAAACTATTGCAGTGGAGGTTTTATCAGCCCGCCTAAATCCAAGGTACGCGTCTCCTTTAAGGCGCTTTTCTTTGTTCTCATTTTTAGTCCATGTTTTTGGCTGAGGCAAACGTGCCCTCTTCCTCTTCGAAACTTCTGTTTCTGCTCCACTCACGCTCTCTGGGACATTCGAAGTATAGCGAGGATTTCCCCTCTCGCTCTGGATATCACAGTCAATGGTAACGTCGTCAATAATTATTGGATTAGTATCACAAAGGTTGAAATCCATCAAACCTCCTGTTTCAGCTCCACCCACGCTTTCTGGGCCACTCGAAATATGGCTAGGGCTTCCCGAAATATTAGGGTTTTCATTTTCCCCTTCGCATTGGCTATCACAGTCAGGGGTAACGTCAGCAAAAAGTATTGGAATATCACAAATGTTGTAGTCCATCAAATTGGGGGTTCCGATTTTTATCACAGTGGAGTTCAGATCGACAGAGTGATCTTGGTTCGCTAAGCTCGTACATGGTTCTGAATGCTTGCTTCCTGATGCCACGGCAGCAGTAGGTTCATGACACTGGATTGAATTGGGATAGTCTTGATCAATGTATTCAACCACTACTTTCTTACCATCTGGTGGCGGGAATTTTTTCATATTACCAGCCAGTGAGACGTTAAGGCATAGCTCATCCAAAGGAACCACTGAAGTCTCGGATTCATCTTCTGAACTTTCTTCTGCAGAGGAAGGCTTGTAATCAGGATCAACCTCCATTTTTTTGGTTTGTGCGTGTGATCTATAAAACAAAACAAAAAATCGTTAAGGTAATTTATTAGACTGCAATGATATTTCAGCAAGATATTTTTGATGGTTAAATTTGTGAAAGGTGCGAGTCCACCGAAAAAGTTGAAATCACTTATTTTGAGAATACCTCTCAATTCAGCGAGGATTCATCTTCTGAACTTTCTTCTGCAGAGGAAGGCTTGTAATCAGGATCAACCTCCATTTTTTTGGTTTGTGCGTGTGATCTATAAAACAAAACAAAAAGTCATTAACGTAATTTATTAGACTGCAATGAACGAGGTCAGCAAGATAATATTGATGGTTAAATTTGTGAAAGGTGCGAGTCTACTGAAAAAGTTAAAATCAATAATTGATTTTTATTTTTCTCAAAATAATTATTATTTTGAGAATACCTCTCAATTCAGCGCGAAATATTAAATATTTTGATTAAATGAATAATATCATTTTCATATATTATATTTAAGGATTATTAACCCTGGGTTAATACATATAATATATAAATATTTTAATTAAGTAAATAATATGTTAATATTTCACGCTCAGGTATTCTCAACAAGGCCCAAGTCGTTTGAAACAAAAAGCAACAAGGCCTAACTCCATACTTTATTTTCATCACTCGCCTCCAGGTGACAAACGCATGTGATTGTAATCAAAAACATCTTATTCCAATGAGTTTGGTTAGGGAGAGAGAACGACTCCTCTGCTGAATACTAAATTGTTTATTCAGGTAAACAATTATAGCGTGGGGACCGGTTTCGAGCAACTAAGCTCATCTACAGCCCTGACAAGAAAACCATTTGTCATTAGCATCAGAGGAAAAACCATAAAATTATATTAACAATGTAAACTCGAAATTATATTATACTGAAGGTATATGAACAAACACAAATGGTGAAAAATTATAACTGACGAAAACGGTCCAGAATGGTGGTACATAACTTGACAATAGTAAATTCGGAATATCGATGGTCTACTTCTAAACCCCCGTAAGTCCAAATTCGAAGATTTTTCAGGGGGAGGAAAAAACTATTTTGTGAAAGCTCTTTTAGAAGTAAGGACTCGTTACCACAACCAAAAAATGTGTTCGGGTACCATACATTTGATGTGGCGAAGAAAGTGTTCATAATTTTGTTCTGAACTTAAAAAATTTGTGAAATAGGACTTACGAGTTTTTATTTAGGAATTGATGCGGACTTACGAGGGTTTATGCTCTTGCCTCACAGCACGTCATTACCATACCTAATTAGTTTTAGAAGATAGGTAGGTTGTTAAGAAGTTTTTAGAAAATTAAAATTGTTTAAATTTATGTTTATTAAAGTTATAATAATAGAAAACTATGAAATCAATGTTCCAATGAAAAATCACAGAATAATAATGGTAAGCAGGAAATCACACAAATTATCACATGAAATTACATTATAATCACACAACCATTTTGGTAACGAAGCACAGTGTCGTGATTATTATTTTTGCTATCTCGTTAAAAGTATCAAATTCAAAATAAAATTAGTAATTCATTGTCGGATATTTGTAACTAGGCATACCTAGTAATGGCAACACAGCCGTTTTGAAAAGAAAGCACTTTAGCTGTTCATTCTTGAAAATACTGGGGGTCTCAAAATCACTGTCGCAAGTTATCATAAAAAGAGTGGTAGTCAGAGTGAATCACTTCTTTGAGCTCCTGCAGATGTTTATATTTTTCTGATTTGATTTTCAACGGCTCGCGATACAGGGGTCGGAGTACCGGAGATTCAGCAGGCGTGGATTTCTTCCTCCTTTCAAGAATGGACCAATCGTTATCAAATTGTAATTTGTATTGTATTTTCTTGTCAGGAGTGTATTTCAGGCACTTGAGTTGAGCAAAAGTTGGGTCTCCAGGTTTACATCCCGGTCGAATTGATGTTACAAATTTCAAGGACGAAAAGTCTTGGAAAAATTTGTGACTCAAGTAAGATACCTTGTAGGGAGATGGACTTTTCCGAGCATCATGAAAAGTTGTAATATAATCAGCAGGCACGTTAATTTTCTTGTTCCTCAGTTTCCTTTCAATGCATGCATGCATTGCATCACATTCCATTTCAGTGTGTCCTCGTTCGAGATGCTTCTGAATTATGGTGATGTTTAATTTGGTTGCCAAGTACATCAACGCATTGGTCAGAAGAGAATTTTTGTTTTGGTACCCACAATTATCGCTCCAGATTATTATTTCCTCATTTTGCTGTGGTTTTAATTCATTCTCAATGAAAGAGAAGAGAATGGAGGCAAATTCATTGGCAGTGATACCTCCTTCTCCTTCATGCCATGTATAACAGTAACCATCGTTTATGGCATTTATCTCGTTCTCGCAACCACTATCAAGCAAGATTTCATTTTCTTGAATGTCTCCACTTTCTTCACCTAACCCAACTTGCAGTATCCAATCTTCACCACCAAAATCTTCACGACACGTGTGATTTTCTTCATAATATTCTTCCGACTTCTTCAGAAAATCCCCTTTTCTTTCAAGTGCTGTCCCACTTTTCTGAACTTGGCATCGATGTTCGTCTTGATGTATTATCACAGCGAGTGGTTCAACTAGCTCATCTTGCAGGCTCCGGTCTTCTTCACGTCCTGAGATCCTTCTTCGATCCTGAGATCGTCTCTTAATTCTTCATCTTCAGCATTGTTAGTTTCTTTTTCCAAAGAAATGCTATCACTTGTAATGATCACAGCATCGTTTTCACAGCCAGGGATCTTGTCAAAGCACAAATTGTTGAACTCCATGGTTACTTCTTTCAAATTATCAGGTACTTCAGGCGTGTGAGTTGCAGTATCTACGTCATCATTTCCAGGGTTTTTTTTCTCAGCGCGACTTTTCATTCTGTAACATGAAAAGCGCAATGCCAGGAAATTATTTCTCCCAACAATGGCATACCGAGCAGGTAACTATTCTCGAAAAGAATGAAATACGTTGCCGTTTTTGGAGTTTCCACTCTTCCACAATAGAGGAACATTGAATAATATTGTCGGAATATTTAACAATAATGTCAGATTGACAGAAAAATCCCAATTTTCATTTTATTTCTCCGTTGACGATAGAAATTTTTTCTTTGCATGAAGTTCTAAAAATACGTAAGTCTATCACCTTACTGAAAAGTCTGAACATAAATCCTCGTAACTCTTACCCCGCATTCCCCATGCTTGAAACAATTATAAAAGTAATGCACAAAATAAACTCACCATTAGATTCATACAGCAAAGCTTGGACAGTGGAAAATTCGGTCAGACAAGAAAAAATGCTACTAATCACGCCAAAAACTTTATTTTTCGGCAACATCACAACAACACCAAGCAGAAGACGCAGACTTACGAGCTTTTAGGGGGGGTTGTAGAAGGTTCTCGAGTTACAAGGGTTTAGAATTCCCTCCAATTCATCAGCTAATTTTTTCATGGCCACAATCGATTCTCCATGCTATAGATGACGTCAGTTTGGACCAAATACAAAAAAAACTCATATCCTCACTTTTTGGGACTTACGAGGATTTAGAAGTAGACCATCGATATGGACCCACTGTTAAAATTGGCTCCATGACTGATGGCCAGTGAACCATTTGAAAACCAGTTATGGTATACTACAGGTAGGTACTGAAAGGAGAATTGTTTATTATTCTAGTGGCAAAACATCTACTTGATATGTGATTAGTGACAAAGAGAAAGTCAGAGATAATTTTAAAAATGGACCCATTTGACAAGGTTATTAATTGGTACTACGAAAGATGAATTTGGAATTATTCGTTTTTTAAAAACAATTGATAAGTTAAAACTACAGAAAATGATGACATACCTAGGTGACCTAGTTGACATGGTGAATTTTGAATTTATACAGAAGGTAAATTTGAATATGAAGGTTTAAATAAAGTCTTTAAATTAATAATAAAGTCTTTAAATTAATTGAATTTGTGAATCTATTTGAAGTTACTGTTGAATCTTGAGAAGTTAAATTTTTATAAGAGCTAATTTTTCAGCAGTTTTCATACTGAGGTAATTTTTGAAAAAATGTTATTAAGTACATGAGGTTGGGTGAAATAGAAATATCTAGATGAGCTTACCAGAGTGACTTGAGGTGGTTGAACGTACAATTAGTTCTGAACAATTGTGTTAGACGCCTGAGGGTTTATATAGGTAGGTACCTGAGAGGGCTGAGGGATTAGGTGGCGGTATCCCTGGGTTTATAAATTAACATTTGGAGAACCGTCTTGTGAAGTAAATTATGTAGGACAATCAGGCAGAGCATTCAGAACCCGATTGGCAGAACATGAAAGCAAGATTCGCCTTCAGCATCTTGGCTATAATGATTTTGCCGACCATTGTATCAGCTCGAATCATCCTTTTAACCCAAATAGGGATAGTAAACTTTTACATTTCCAACCCAAGGGTCGCCTGCTCAATGAGTGGGAGAACCTGGAAATCCTGAAAGCTTATACTATCCACCCTGATCTTAATAAAAACGACCATGGCAAAATCAGTAGATCCCCAATATTAGAAATTCAGAAACCAATTTAACTCTCTCAATCAATATTATTCCCCCCCCTCCCCGTTCTATTAATTTAAAACTTTAAAATTCATACTTGAGCCTTCTCAAATATCCCCAATAACCAACCCTCAATAACGGTTATCCACAAACAAACTCGGAATTTCTGCTATTAATGTCGTTTTCCTTTCAAAACACTCAAAGGATACCGCCACCTAATCTCTCAGCCCTCTCAGGTACCTACCTATATAAATCCTCAGGCGTCTAACACAATTGTTCAGAACTAATTGTACGTTCAACCACCTCAAGTCACTCTGGTAAGCTCATCTAGATATTTCTATTTCACCCAACCTCATGTACTTAATAACATTTTTTCAAAAATTACCTCAGTATGAAAACTGCTGAAAAATTAACTCTTATAAAAATTTAACTTCTCAAGATTCAACAGTAACTTCAAATAGATTCACAAATTCAATTAATTTAAAGACTTTATTATTAATTTAAAGACTTTATTTAAACCTTCATATTCAAATTTACCTTCTGTATAAATTCAAAATTCACCATGTCAACTAGGTCACCTAGGTATGTCATCATTTTCTGTAGTTTTAACTTATCAATTGTTTTAAAAAAACGAATAATTCCAAATTCATCTTTCGTAGTACCAATTAATAACCTTGTCAAATGGGTCCATTTTTAAAATTATCTCTGACTTTCTTACCTCTAATTTCTCTTTGTCACTAATCACATATCAAGTAGATGTTTTGCCACTAGAATAATAAACAATTCTCCTTTCAGTACCTACCTGTAGTATACCATAACTGGTTTTCAAATGGTTCACTGGCCATCAGTCATGGAGCCAATTTTAACAGTGGGTCCATATTCCGAATTTACTATTGTCAAGTTATGTACCACCATTCTGGACCGTTTTCGTCAGTTATAATTTTTCACCATTTGTGTTTGTTCATATACCTTCAGTATAATATAATTTCGAGTTTACATTGTTAATATAATTTTATGGTTTTCTTGTCAGGGCTGTAGATGAGCTTAGTTGCTCGAAACCGGTCCCCACGCTATAATTGTTTACCTGAATAAACAATTTAGTATTCAGCAGAGGAGTCGTTCTCTCTCCCTAACCAAACTCATTGGATTAGACCTCTGCACCATCGGCAAACAACCACTTTGACATCTTATTCCCCTCAGTAAACAATAGCGGTTCAGAAATGAACAAAAAAAGCGATTATATAATACACCTTACCTCTGAAATTCACGCCGACATCGGAGAGTAGCTCAACACGGTTAAAATTGAATGGTAAACAAAAGGCTTAGGCCTTGTTATCAAAAATCTGACGTTGGCCATGTTGCGTTTTTGCCGTTTTGAGCGCTAAGATCGCCAAAACCGTAGGTAATCCATTTAATTTACATCTGGTTACCCAAGACACAGCTGCTAGAACTAAAAACCAATTTCGGCCAAAAATCGACTTAGGCCATGTTAGAACTTAAATGACGTTATATAACAGCTAAACAATCAATTTTAAACCGATCGACCAGTTTCGATTTTAATTTTTAGAATTTCCGCCACCTTTTAGCGTCATCTAGCGGCCACTTTTAGCGTCATCTAGCCGCCATCTTTAGCGGCGCACAGTGTGGCCGATGACGCTAAAAGGTGGCGGAAATTATTCAAGGTAGACAGATTGATTGATAGAGATGGGCTTATAATAAAAATTGCAAATTCTAAACGTTCAGCTGTTTCTCATTTTTTTAAACAAAAATAAAATTAAAAATAATTTACATAAAAATTGAAAAATGATTTTGCATAAATACCTAATGCTGCTTAAATTTACAATAATTTTGCACAAACAATGCAAATTCTAACAACATTCTAACAACAAACATTTAGATGTTTAGCCGTTTATTATCACTTTTTAACAAAAAATTAAAAATCGTTTTCCCTTAGGTATTTTCATGTTTTTAATGCGCAAATTTGCGCACGATTTGACTGTGGACTCACATTCTGGGGTCCTTACTGAACATACAGGGGGAAAAAAAAACTCCGTGCACTTCGATGAACTCCCGACTTTTTTCCGATTTTCTGTTTTTTTTTTCTTTCTGTATTTTTGGTCTGTAAAATCGATGAAGGCTGTTATGACTCCGCTCACCCCGTGCACTCAAATAAATACTCGAAATTGACTTTGCAAAAAAACCAAAATAAAGCATAAGGGAATAAATAGATCATTTTTGTGACAAAGAGTCTTTCACGTAGTATATAATCATCTTAAGTAGTTCTGGCCGATTCAAAAACCGGTGTAGGTGACGCATCAGGCACCAGAGTGCAGGTCGATTTTCAATTTTGGTTTATTATTCATGGACTAATACACTTATGTTTTCGCGACGGGGGTCGACGACTCCGATCGGCCTCAAAATTTGATATTATCCGTTTCAAGAGGTCTACATTCTAAATCCGAAATGTCCGTCCGCAGTCCGGACCGTTTTGGGCAGTAGGAGTTTTTTTAAATATCTGAAATTTCGACAAAATGGAATGGTGGTCTGGATGGTCTACCATCTAGTTGTGCCCGCAAGGTTTTCAGCCCGATCGCCCAAACCTGTGGGGCGCTATGGGGCTAAAATGGGGCTACGGGAGGGTTTTTTGAAGGCTTTTAGCTCTGGGATCGAATTAGGTGTCGTTTTCGAAGTATTTTTGGACGTAGAATCCAGTTTTGGGGGTCCCGGAACGACCCGATTTCACTGTTGCGATCTATAGGGCTGTCATGGGGCTAAAAATGGGATTTGTGAAGGATCCCAGGACGTCAAATATTTTTCGAGTAAAAAATGAAGAATTTTTGAAAAAAATAATCCAAAAAATTTTTTTTTGAAAATTTCATTATAATCTTAATCAATATAAATTTAATGTAAAAATCCAAGTTAAATTTCTGCACAAGTAACCTATATTCAAGATTAATAAACCGTTGTGTAAAATTTGCAGCGTTTTTTTCTTCATTTTCTTGGTGTTTGGCACTTTGGTGACACTGGAGTAACGAGAAATTGGCAGTGTTCGCTTGGTTGAATGTGATCGTGTGTATTGACTCAACTTATTCGTGAATTAATTTAACTTATTCGACATGTCCGATCCTTCAGTTTTTAGTTTTTTATTGGTGGCAAACTCTTCGACCAATAGGAGTTGACTTCGGGTTTCCGCCAAAATTCAAATTGCAATTTTTCGACAAATTTTATAAATTCGTACGAACTTGTAGTTTGTGTTTTAACCCCATTTACAGTATTATTTGGACGCCTTCTATCGATAAAAAAATAATCCAGACACTTTTCCATTCCTAATTACCACTTGAGAGAGTTCACACAACTTCTACAAACCATGAATCAGAGCCCGAAAAACGAATTTTGACCAAAAGTGGAAATGTTGAGTTTTGATAACCTCCTCCTCATATAGGTATATATGATATATCATAATTAGGGTGGCCAGATATACTGCTTTTTACAGTACAGCACTACCTACTGCTTTAAGGTATGTGATACTGCTTTACTCAGAGACCCTTGTGTAAGCACACCTGAAATGTACTGATGTTTTTTCATGGGGCTACAAATGGGTTTTTTGAAGGATCCCAGGAAGTAAAATATTTTTCGAGTAAAAGCAGAGGTATTTTGAAGAAAAAAAGAATTTTGCAAAAAAAAACTTTCCAGAATTATTTTTATTGACACAGAACTTATTTTCGCACAAGGAACCTATATCATAGAATAATAAAGTTTATTATTCTACCGCTGCAAATTTTAGACAAGGGTTTAACCCTTGTCTAAAATTTGCAGCGGTTTTCTTTTCGTATAAGTTTGCTCAAGTTTTCTTTTTTGGTTTATTATTCTTGGAATAATACACCTATGTTTTCGCGACGGGGGTCGACGACTCCGATCGGGCTCAAAATTTGACATTATCCGTTTCAAGTGGTCTACATTCAAAATCCGAAATGGCCGTACGCCGTCCGCCGTCCGCCGTCCATGCCGGTTTGGGCAGTAGGATTTTTTTTAAAAATCTGAAATTTTGGCAAAATACTTGGTTTACCATCTAGTTGTGCCCGCAAGGTTTTCAGTCCGATCGCCCAAACCCGTGGGGCTCTATGGGGCTATAATGGGGCTACGGGAGGGTTTTTTTTAAGGCTTTTATCGATGGGCTCGAGTTAGGTGTCGTTTTCGAAGTATTTTTGGACGTAGAATCCATTTTTTGGGGTCCCGGAACGATCCGATTTCACTGTGGCGATCTACAGGGCTTTCATGGGGCTAAAAGTGGGATTTTTGAAGGATCCCAGGATGTTAAATATTTTTCGAGTAAAAAATACAGAATTAAAAAAAAAAAACACTTTTTTGAACAAAAAAATTCAAAAAAAAAATTTTTTTTTAGATAAAAATAAAAGAAAAATTTTTTTTAAATTTTTTCATTGACAGAATTAAATTTCTGCACAAGTAACGTATATCAAAGAATAATAAACCCTTGTGTAAAATTTGCAGCGTTTTTTGCCTTATCATTAATCGATGTTACGTTTCAAATTTTCAATTTTTTATTTTATTTTATTGACTGCTTTTGTTTTAATACCTTACGTTAATTGGCTGTGTCAAAGTACCCACGTACCAACCTCACTTCCTACAAGTAAGTAGGAACTTAAAGTTGAAAGAATTTGTAGAAAGCCTTGAGTAAAAAATCTTCTTATAAAAAAAAGAAAAATAAAAAATAAAATAAAAATAAAGACGATTTAAGTCGTTTCGGTTGATTAGACCATCATCAGTACAATACATAATTCATACAATACATTCTGTATTGTACTGATGATGGTCTAATCAACCGAATCGCGTCTACAAGTTATATTTATATTTAACGTGGAAATAGGCTACTTCGTCTTAAATCGTCTTTATGATGGATTCCCACTATCTCGCCGCATCCACCTTACATTAAATCGTCTTATCTCTGCGATATTTTTCATCTTCGTGATATTTTTGAAGAAATTATTCTAGACGTGGAAAAATTGACTAAATCTTAACTTATTTAGACTGCAACTGCACAATGAATTCTCTAGTGTCCAACGACTATTTGTTTTCAAACATTAAAATTTACCTACTGCTTCGTCGAAAAAAAAAAAAATCCGGCCACCCTAGTTATTAGTACCTACATAATATGTAGGTATATTTTACCCTTGCAACAAAATTTGTTACTGAATTTAATTCAGTAAGATCGTAAGGATAATTAGAGATAAGGTAGAGAATTAAGAAGATCATCATGTCAAATTATGTCATAATATTATATTATAATGTATGGACCTTTTATGGTTTCACGGTTTCTCGGTTTCTGGTGTATTTTTTTCATGGTTGTTTTAATAGTGTTAGTTTACAAAAAATTAAATTCGCCGCCATGTTTATGCCTTCGTGGCAATCGACGATTGGACCGGCTTGAGTTTTTTGAAGGATTCTCCCCTCGCTGGGGAGGACCCTTGTGCGTTTGTGTGCTTCTGGTGATGTACTACCCGACTGGGCTTGTCTCGACTGTCGGGTTTTGGTAAAAACATCTCGTGGTTGGGCGACAACGGTTCGGCGATGAATTTGGAGTGACGTCTGACGTGATTGGTGGAATACAGTAATCCGCTCGGATATGGTACGCAGTAGGGAAACGCCCAAATTCCATTTCCCTTAGTTACAGACCACTGGGTCACATTCTCATCTGCTGCTCTTTTCCTTTGGTTGTCGCGATTTCTAGTGTCCAACCTATGTTGGTTTAACATTGTTGAAGTAATCAAACTCTTTCCGTTACGGGGGTCAACCATTAAGATCGACTCAAAATTCATTTCAAAAATTAAAATGTGTCGTCCAGGTTGGGCTGTAGGATTTTTTGAAATCTAAAATACAAGTTCTCCATCTAGTTGCCTTCGTAAGTAGGGCTCTGTGGGGATAAATAGGAGCTACGGGAGGGTTTTTGAAGGTTTCGGCTTTAATATCGAGTAGGGTATCATTCTTGATGTATTTTGGGTCGTATATTCCCTATTTTGAAGTTCCGCATCAGTCCAAACACTGCACAGAAGTAGTTTTTTATTAATTTGAAATTTTGTTGTGAAGTTTTTTCATGGACAGCATTCATTCTTTCTATTGATAAGAATTCACGATAAAATTGAAATAAATACTAAAGAGCATTAGTGATAGTCTACCACCTATGCGATACTCCTATTGCCAAACCCAAATGAATGTAATGTATAATATACACATATATAATATTATTATTATTATTATAGTAACCAGTGCTGTATGTCCCAAACCGTTCATAGAAAGATAAGATTTGCTTCATCGTAATCGTCAAATGTTTATGCTTTTACTCCATTATCATACTAATTGTGAATAGAATAAAAGCGTAATAGTTCGGTGGTTTTGGTAAAACAAGTCTGATCCGATCAACGCACAGGTGGTAGACTATTATAGTCTAATGGAATAATATTATTCCATTACATTATAAGGGGTTGTTTATGAAAATTTCACCAGTATCAGAGTAGCTGATGAAAATTACAAAAGCTCACTTTTTTGTGAGAAAGGTGAGATTTGGGCAACCGTTGCCAATTTATCTTGTTAATATGGTTGAAAATTATCTCAGAAAATAATGATTCCTTGTGTTGAATTAAATTCAAATTTTTCAAATGACTTTAAATGAAAGAATTTTAAATGACGTCACTTCTTTTCGTGGTAAGTGAAGTTCTCACGAGTCGCACATTTACCTACCTGCCTGACGTTTTCAGGACGGCCTGATTTTCCGTGGTAGGGCGGTGGGAGCTCCGGTTCACCCCCACTATTCCACCTCCTCGTGCCACGTTTTCCTCCCATCTCCCCTTTTGTCGACCGGTTTCTCGGCCTCCTTCTTGTTTCATCGCTCGTTCTTGGTTCTACAGTCGAAATTTCAGTTTTTTCCCGGTTCTGTGCGCCGCATTTCCCATAATCTGACCGGATAAAAATCGTTATATTCGGTTTTCCAGTAGTTTTTGTTCCCTCCAGTTGAGAATTCATCCGGGCTTTTTCTTTCACTTGTGTGAAACGCAGAAATTCCGCCCATCGGCACCAACTGTTGAAGGAAGCCATTTTTACATCTCGTTCCAGAAGTGACGCTGTCATGGCTGATATGGTATGTTATTTCAGTCTTCATTTACTATTCTATATTAAACTTCTTTCAAAACTTGATAATTTAATGTTATCGTTATTTACTTGAGTTCATAATTTAGCTCCCTCCTCACGGTTTATCTTCCACCTAATTCCACTTGAGAATTCCTACCATAGGAACTCGATAAGTTTGAAAGGGCGCCTTATTGTTGGGTATGTTTGGGTGAGTTCATTGAATACCTAGCTTTTTCGTCAAATACCGTGCCAATTCTTCAATACCATAGGTTCTACGTAGTCGAAATGAGGCCACGTCCCCCCCCCCCCCTTCACCCCCACCACCGGTTGTTCACGGAAATTTCCCTTTTTCAGCACTTTTTTCGCTTATTAATTTCCCCGAAATTGATCTTATTGATTCAATTTGTTGTTGAGGAAACATTTTCAAAGGTTCCTTCTGGCTATTTGTTTTACATAGGAGCGAGGTGTTAGGCTTGGTTTGTGAGAGGTTGCCACGTGGTGAGCTGGCATTGGCGCGAAACCTCGTGTAGGACGCGTGAAGCCAGGGAACATCATTGAAATTAAATCTAATATGGAGGCTTCACACTCCATGTGAACCTCCATATTGAATGCCTTATAGTCATTAGTAGTAGTCTAGGCGATTCTCAGAAAAAAAGTCCCGAAATAAAAACGCTGCAAACACAAGGGTTTATTATTCTTTGATAGGGGAGACTGGGGTAATACCGCCACCTTAAGGAAATCTACCCACAACAGCCAAATTAGGCGGTTTCGAGCTCCAAATTCTGATGGAAATCAACGTATGATATCTCCCCTAGTGAATCATAATGGTTCGATGGTTTCTTGGCATCTTAGGTAACTGTAAATAGCGATTTACAAATACCTTCGAAATGGCGGTATTACTTACCCCAGCTAGCTGGGGAAATACCGCCATGGGGTGTTGGGTAATACCGCCACATGAATAGAACGAGAAATCAAGCACACTAAAAGATATGAATACCCAATTTTTTAAAATATCCTTCCTGAATAACTTCCCAGTTCCATGATTTGGGTGAATGAAATTGCAAAGGATATTTATTAAGTGACTCTAACCCTTAATATTATTGGCATAGCAATGCCATTGAAACAATAGCATAATAACTAATAAAAAAAATAAAAAAATATCGGTAACGAAACTTGGTTTTTTTGAGGATCTCAATATATTACATTATTCTTAAATGTTTTAGGAACTTACATACATTTTTTTAGGAACTTATTTGAAAAATAAAATGAACATTGGACAAAAAAAGGTCACTCCTTTTAAAAAGTTTTCAGCTTTCATAGCCTTCTGCAGCTCCTCTTCACTCCATCCAACTCTCCTGTTGGTCGTTCTTGGTCGTGCACGAACAATCTCTTCTCCTATTAAATAAAAAAAAGAACGTTAATTATTTGTCAAAGTATTTGAATTACTTCAGTTACTCTATAGCTACTTCTGGACAAGTTTTTAAAATCCGAGGGGATGAATAATTTGTAATGATAATATTATTAAATAATATTAATATATTAATAATAATAAATATTAAACAATAATATTATTATTTTATAATGCATAATAATAATAATTTAACTATGGGGCAATACCGCCATGGCGGTATTAACCTGAAATTGGTATGGCGGTATTACCCCAAACGCTTTTTCTACGTAATCAACCGTTAATCCAAAAATTATTGGTATAAACCAATAAATTATGGATGGAAACGAAAGTTGAACGATTTTTCTACACTGTCAAAACCAAAAATTGAGCCAAAAGTGAGAAAAACGGCACTTACCTCAATGTTGAAAACTCGTCGATACTAGCTTCAGGAGAGTCAAAAACTTCAATGACCACTACAGCGGATATGAACGAACAAATGATGCCATGCCAATTTTTCCAACGCTACAGCTGATTCAAAGATGAGAAAACACCTGCAATAAGTCTTATAACTCAGGGCGTTGAATAATAATGAGGAGTGGCGGTATTACCCAAGCTGACGGTATTACCCCGGTCTCCCCTATAGGTTACTTGCGCAAAAATTATTTCTGTCAATGGAAAGAAATTTTTTTGGATTTTTTTTCAAAAATTCTTTATTTTTTACTCGGAAAATATTTTACCTCCTGGCATCCTTCAAAAATCCTATTTTTAGCCCCATGAAAGCCCTATAGATCGCCACAGTGAAATCAGATCGTTCCGGGACCCCGAAAATGGATTCTACGTCCAAAAGTACTTCGAAAACGACACCTAACTCGATCCCATAGCTAAAAGCCTTTAAAAAAAACCCTCCAATAGCCCCATTTTAGCCCCATAGCGCCCCACGGGTTTGGGCGATCGGACTGAAAACCTTGAGGGCACAACTATAGGTCGACAACTTAGAGAATAACTAGGGGAGTCACCGAGCCTCCTTCGGAGGGGAAGTTTGCCTTCCCTTTCCAGGTAACCCCTTTAAGCTCGGAAGGTGCGCGCGTAATTCGAAAACTCAGGCCTCTCCCCCCATCGACCACGTGGTCTCTGACCGCTTGGCGAGTTTGCCTAATTATGAGTATTTCAGACCGTACATAAAGTGATCCTATGTACCTTCATGAAGATTCAATAAAAAAAAAGAAAAAAAAAAAAGATTATGATGTATTAACAAAAGAAAAAATTGTATTGTTTTAATAGGCAGGTAAGTACCCATTTAAATGTGTGGAAGAAAAATGGGGCTTCTGAGAAAGAATTATCACCTCACGAAATTAATAGATGTACAGTATATATATATTATAACAGTATCATTACATTAAATGTAAAACAAATTTTGTTTTTCCGCTTCGAAGGGGGCTTCTCGAACCCTCGAGAATGCCTTCACTCTCGGGATGCCGCCAGGTTCGCTGCACGGTGTCATTCCTTAAGTTGTCGACCTATAGATGGTAACCAAGTATTTTGTCGAAATTTCAGATTTAAAAAAAAATTCCTACTGCCCAAAACGGCCTGGACGGCGGACGGACATTTCGGATTTAGAATGTAGACCTCTTGAAACGTTTATGTCAAATTTCGAGGCCGATCGGAGTCGTCGACCCCCGTCGCGAAAACATAGGTGTATTATTCCGAGAATAATTAACCAAAAATCACCAGCATTTTCCGGTCCCGGAGAAGAAATAGCGTTGGCTGAATAGAAATGACAGGAGATGATAATATTATCATGTACATATTATCATATCATCATACACAATAATATAAAATCGTGTTGGCCGCCGTGTGGTAGACGGCCGTGTGGTTTGTTGGTACGGGATAACGCGTTCCCGAATGAGTTTTTTCACTTTCCGCTCGCTGGCCGTTTAGGGGGTCGAAAAAATTACGAAAAAATACGAGCCGTATAGATCAGAACCGGAGGAAGACGTCGGTCAAATCGTAAATCCGAAATTCGCCCGGGAAATTCGTCGAAAAATCGTCTTTCTCCCGTTTGTCCTACGTTTTCCACTTTCAACTCGCGCCAAAGGCCGTTTAAGGGGTCGAAAAAATTACGAAAAAATACGAGCCGTATAGATCAGACCTGGAGGTAGACGTCGGTCAAATCAAAAATCCGAAATTCGCCCGGGAAATTCGTCGAAAAATCGTCTTTCTTGCGTTTGTCCCACGTTTTTTCGGGTTCAAAAATACCCAGTAAGGAGCCATTTTTTGGGTATGGTATCCGCGAACCAAATGCGCGCCAAAATATGGCCAATCCGATTCCGAAGTCGGATTTCAAAAAAACCGAGGGGGAGGGGGCGATTTCACGGTGAGAAGACAATTGGATCGTTTTAATTAGCGCGGGGCCAGGGAAAATTCGTCGAAAAATCGTCTTTCTCCCGTTTGTCCTACGTTTTCCACTTTCAACTCGCGCCAAAGCCCGTTTAAGGGGTCGAAAAAATTACGAAAAAATACCAGCCGTATAGATCAGACCTGGAGGAAGACGTCGGTAAAATCGTAATTCGGAAATTCGCCCGGGAAATTCGCCGGAAATTCGTCGAAAAATCGTCTTTCTCGCGTTTGTCCCACGTTTTTTCGGGTTCAAAAATACCCAGTAAGGAGCCATTTTTTGGGTATGGTACCCGCGAGCCAAATGCGCGCCAAAATATGGCCAATCCGATTCCGAAGTCGGATTTCAAAAAAACCGAGGGGGAGGGGGCGCTTTCACGGTGAGAAGACAATTGGATCGTTTTAATTCGCGCGGGGCCAGGGATCTTAGAAAACGGAGGGTCCAGGGAACTTTGATAGATGGAGAGGCCTTTATTTAAAAAAAGTTGAATTGAATTAAAAATAATAATTTCCTAAACGGTAAGCCCTAAAAATACGCCGATTTTTTCTATCGTCTCTGCTACGAATAGGAGGGGCCGAGCGGAGCGAGGCCTTATGTCTGAGTAGGGGTTTGAACGTGTCCATCGATGCTACGCACCCCACAGGCGGCAATACACCCCACAGGCGGCAATACACCCCACAGGCGGCAATACACCCCACTAGGGGAGCGAGCGAAGCGAGCCAGAGAGACTAGTTATTAATAATATTATGTCATTTCCAAGTTGGTGCCGTCGAATCGGGACCTAATGTTTGTGAATTTCAAAGCTCTGGCTAACCCACTCATCGTGCACTATGTATTTCAAAAATTTTAGGGGCCCAAAAGTTTGGTCTTGACGTCAACTTAGACCCCCGTCTACTTAAATTGTTGGGGGGGTAAAAAAAATTATTTCCGCTTGTTCCTATTTACCTAAGTATATGGGTGAATCGATTGTCACTCATTTTTCGTTTTTGGTTTATTATTCTTTTATTTATTTATTAACGGGCAAGCCCAAATTACAACAGCATAATAAAAGTAGCAATTCAGTGTATACATTCAAGAAAAGAAACGATTTTGCTTGGTTTGGTCGGTTTCCATATTACTTATCATGGTGTGGCGAGGGGAAAAACCGTAGGCAGTCTATGGTGATAATTGCATTTAATAAAGTATGCAATTACATGGTCCTCAAGGCGCCTTTCGCCCTCTCCTTTATCAGGATAAAGGGCTCATCAGGAGTTTAACAATACCTGCCGGCACATCACGAAAGTCTTAGATTGAGGTTCTGCAAGGAGCAGCCTCACGTTGCACAGAAGTAAATCCTTATAAATTTAGATGTAATTTTTACCTTCCGGGTCCATTTGGTGTGTAGGTCTCCTTTAGAGCGCCCCGCAAGATAGAGTTGGGGGTTTATTGGGGTATTGTTAGCTAGGTGGCTATACCCCAATAAACCCCCAACTCTATCTTGCGGGGCGCTCTAAAGGAGACCTACACACCAAATGGACCCGGAAGGTAAAAATTACATCTAAATTTATAAGGATTTACTTCTGTGGAACGTGAGGCTGCTCCTTGCAGAACCTCAATCTAAGACTTTCGTGATGTGCCGGCAGGTATTGTTAAACTCCTGATGAGCCCTTTATCCTGATAAAGGAGAGGGCGAAAGGCGCCTTGAGGACCATGTAATTGCATACTTTATTAAATGCAATTATCACCATAGACTGCCTACGGTTTTTCCCCTCGCCACACCATGATAAGAAACGATTTTACCAGAAACAGCAATAGGTAATGTAGCAGTGATATAACTTATGAAAACAGTGGATCAATTTGGAGATAATAGTCAAAACAAGGCGGGGGAAGAAAGCACTAGAGATTTCAGAGATGACAGGGGACTATTAAAAAAAGTCAAAATATGGGTGCAAATTTAAGAAGAGGTTTGCAGAACGGGGGATGCGATGCAGTGTTCGTTTTCGAAGGTAGTTCGTCGCAGAAAAAGGGACGTGGAAAATTTCAGGCCGACGACTTGAGATGCGAGGGATGGAGAGACGAATTTCCGCCAGCAACGGAGGACATTCGATACGGCCGTTTACGAGCTTGTGAAGAAATGACAGGTCAGCCATGCCACGCCGTACTTCCCGTGGTAGGAGTCTGCAGGTCCTGAGGAGTGATGGATAGTCCACGTTTTCCGAAGATATTCCAAGCTTAAATGCAATGTACCGCAGGAATTTATTTTGAACACGCTCAATTTGATATTTATGGATGGCATAAAATGGGGACCATATCGTTGAGGCGTACTCCAGCTTAGGAAGGACAAGCGCCTTATAAAGCATAACGATGGCTTGAACGTGGCTAAATTCGCGGGTATGCCTTACAAGGCCAAGCGAGCGCATGGCGCTACTGGCAACCAATTCGATATGCCGCGAGAAAGTGAGCTGACCGTCGCACCTAACTCCCAAATCCAAAGTTTCATCCCCTCTCGCCAGTGGTGCATTTCCAAGGGTGTACACAAACTGAAGGGGCGCCACTGAGCGATGAAATGAGACGACAGAACACTTCGACGGGTTCAGAAAAAGGCAGTTCACCACGCACCAATCCTCCAGTTCAGTGATGGCCCGCTGAACGATTTCACGGTCTTCAACTGAGGCGACGTATCGGAAAATCTTCAAATCATCCGCAAAGGTGTATTATTCTTGGAATAATACACCTATGTTTTCGCGACGGGGTTCGACGACTCCGATCGGCCTCAAAATTTGACATTATCCGTTTCAAGAGGTCTACATTCTAAAACCGAAATGTCCGTCCGCCGTAGGTACACCGTACGCCGTCCGGGCCGTTTTGGGAAGTAGGAATTTTTTTTTAAATCTGAAATTTTGACAAAATACTTGGTTTACCATCTAGTTGTGCCCGCAAGGTTTTCAGCCCGATCGCCCAAACCCGTGGGGTGCTATGGGGCTACGGGAAGGGTTTTTTGAATGCTTTAGCTATGGCATCGAGTTAGGTGTCGTTTTCGAAGTATTGTTGGACGTAGAATCCATTTTTGGGGGTCCCGGAACGATCCGATTTCACTGTGGCGATCTACAGGGCTTTCATGGGGCTAAAAATGGGATTTTTGAAGGATCCCAGGAGGTTAAATATTTTTCGAGTAAAAAATAAAGAATTTTTGAAGAAGAAATTTTTGAAACAAAAAAATCAAAAAAAATTTTTTTTTATTGACAATTACATTTCTGTGCAAGTAACTTCTATCAAAGAATAATAAATCCTTGTGTAAAATTGGCAGCGTTTTTCATTTAAAACGCTGCAAATTTTACACAAGGGTTTATTATTCTTTGATATACGTTACTTGTGCAGAAATTTGACTCTTGTCAATAAAAAATTAAAAAATTTTTTTTGGATTGTTATCTCAAAACAATTTTTTTTTTTGGATTTTTTTGTTCAAAAATGTGTTTTTTTCCAAAAATTCTGCATTTGTTACTCGAAAAATATTTAACATCCTGGGATCCTTCAAAAATGCCATTTTTAGCCCCATGAAAGCCCTAAAGATCGCCCCAGTGAAATCGGATCGTTCCGGGACCCAAAAAATGGATTCTACGTCCAAAAATACTTCGAAAACGACACCTAACTCGATCCCATAGCTAAAAGCCTTCAAAAAACCCCTCCCGTAGCCCCATTATAGCCCCATAGAGCCCCACGGGTTTGGGCGATCGGACTGAAAACCTTGCGGGCACAACTAGATGGTAAACCAAGTATTTTGTCAAAATTTCAGATTTTTAAAAAAATTCCTACTGCCCAAAACGGCCTGGACGGCGGACGGCGGACGGCGGACGGACATTTCGGATTTAGAATGTAGACCTCTTGAAACGGATAATGTCAAATTTTGAGTCCGATCGGAGTCGTCGACCCCCGTCGCGAAAACATAGGTGTATTATTCCAAGAATAATAAACCAAAAAAATCTCAATCCCGGCGTTAATTCTGGGATTCTTTTGCCCGGGTACTTTTCCGTTATACCCCCCCCCCCCCCCCCCCACCACTCGATTTCGTGTTCATAAACACCCCTCCCGATGGCTTTAAGGCATCCAAATTCGAGCCCTTTTCCGTTATAACACCCCCCACCCCACACCCCCCGAACTCGATTTCGAGCCCCTCCCGATGGCTTTAAGGCACCCAAAGTCAACCAAAATCGAGTGGGGGGGGGGGGTATAACGGAAAAGTACCGCTCCCGCCCCCTATATCTCCCACCTGGCCTCACACTCCTTCTTCTCGCTTTTTGGTAATGAATAGTTTTCTTTATTCTTGAATAAATACAGGATGCGAGTTAAAAGGATTCATTTGGAAGGTGAAATCTATTGGTACACCTTTGGCCAAAAATCAGCGGTTTCTCAGGCCAAAAATGGCTGTCCCTCTTCTTACTTATCCCATTGTTGGGTTTCCTCTATCAGTTCCATGAGTTGCTCCTTATTCAGTCCCTCAGTTGGTTCATCCTAGAATAATTGATCCTGAATATCTTTTAAAGACATGTCTGCGAAATCTTCCCTCCCAATGCAATGGCATGGGCAACGTTTACAGCTGTTGTTGTTATTGCTTCAGTTGGGGTGGACCTTCATCACCCTCAGCAAGGAGTTAGGATATTGGCCCCGCGAAGTTTGAGACCCAACCCCGAAAATCCCGCGAATGTTGAAAACAGTTAGGTAACTATTTCTTCATCCGCGAATGTTGGGGTCCGACTGAATTGTTGTTCGTGAATATTTCATTACATGAGGGTTTGATTCTCCACGACGGGGCTATATAATATACAATATTATTGTTTCTTTCAGCTGCCTTCCTCGACCTCACCCTTGCCCCCCCCCCCCTCATTTTTTCAAACTTGCCTTGTTCCTATTTTTTTGAACACTGGTTCATTTTTACCACTTTGAACCAACTTTTAAAAGTGTTTTCAAACTTTGCTCGTTATCTACTCGCCGAGTAGGTACACATTTCAGATTGTTCTCTTTCTACATAGATCCACCGTTTTGATTCTAGGATAACAACCCCGAAGCTGAGCAGTTCAGGAAGCTGTTCATTGGAGGTTTGGACTACAGAACAACCGACCAGTCCTTGAAACAGTTCTACGAGCAATGGGGTGAGATCGTCGACGTTGTCGTCATGAAACACCCTCAAACTCAGAAGTGAGGCTTACTGAAAATTGAACTCTTACTCATTTTATAATCTGATGTTCCAAGGAGCCTTGGGGGTCCTTCATAATGGTCATGATTTTGGTTAATCACTTTCTTTTGTTTTTTATGGGTCCATTTTTTTACAGATCAAGGGGATTTGGTTTCGTTACCTACGCAGTTGCCAGCATGGTCGACGAAGCCATGAAGAACAGGCCGCACAAGATCGACGGCAGGGAAGTTGACTCCAAGAGAGCAGTTCCCCGAGACGTTAGTATGGTAGGGTTAATGTTATAAGTTGGGTAAATTGATTTTCGGATAGCTATCCTGAAACTCGTCTGGGACAAAGATCTTCCGTAATCCACTAGATTGAACCAATCCTTCATGTTTTTACAGGAAATGTCAAATATTACAGGTTTATTGAATTTCAATGGACATGACGTGTACCTACTAGAGGGCTCCTATAATATTATTGACTATTAGAAAAGAAAAACTATAAAAAGGCGTTTTAGCGAAATCTTGAGATTCGAGTTCTCTTAGACGATGTGCACTCATGGTAAGCTCTCTCGAAGAAAGATTCGTACAAATAACATTCGCGCGAACCTGGCATGTTTCTGGGGGTGCTCTTTGCAGCCCTGATGATGGATGATAAGTTATGCCTAACGTCAGCATAAGGAGAAAGTTGACTAGTCAACTCCGCCGGCCGAGTAGTAGATATGGCGAAGGATCTCTGCCAAGCCATAGTTGGATCCGCCAAGCTTGATCCTGAACCCAGTGGATAGCAGTGATGTGATATGTCGTCTCTCTGTCGGGTGAAGAACAGCCCAATCAAGCAAAACAAGAGACACCTGGGCGAAGCTGTTCCCGAACTCAAAGCGCCATTCAACTCGATTATTAATCGATAGTTCAATATTTTTTTTAGTCTGCAAGCAGCTCAGCACTCCAACATATAAACTCGAGACATTTATGAATCGGGTATCGAAGGTGCAGGATATTACGTCAGTTGATAGCTGGAGGCAGGTTAACTCTGAATTAGGGATCGGACATCGACGCTACAACATCGATGTTTCAAACCCCTAAACATCGATGTTGGCTGCAAATTTATTGATTTCGAATTTTTGTTGTTTTCAACATTAGAAAAAGACTATATAGTTATAGTCTATATATATACTATAAGTTGTACAGTTTATGTAGAATTGTTTTCTTACTCCCTCCTTTTAAATCATAGAAACAATTGCAACTGTCCGTGAATTCGACTTGAAAAAAAGAAGATAAAAAAGTTTCACTTTAAAAATAAACAGGACTTCAGGGTGATATGAAACTACCACGAGGCAGCTAAACACTGATGATATTGGAGGAAGGGTTCATCCTCAGTCGTGGCAGATTTGGTGTTTGAATCTTTAGATTTTTTTGGTGCTTGTTGATCAGGAGGTTTTCCCCCTTCCCGCTTGTTCGGAGGCAATAACAATGGGTGAATGCTAAAAATGTTGCATTTTAAGTTCGCCGTGTTCCCTGATGCTTTCAGTTGTTTCTCATTATAAAAACTATAGTTTCAATTCGCCTCTTTCGCCAACTCATTGCAGGATGTGATTGACATCGACTAGCCACTGCCTTCTTTTAAAAGGCTCTCGACAGACTTTTTTCATAGGTGAATTATATAATTTACGTTGTTTTTCAGTCGTCCAAAACCGTGGGGCTAAAAAGGGAGATTTTTTTAGGTTTCGGCTATTCGGTCGAGTTAGGTGTCGATTTCGAAGTAGTTTTGGACTTAGAATCCATTTTTGGGGGTCATACAACGATTAGATTATACCGGGGGGATCTATTGGGCTCTAATGGGGCTACAAATGGAATTTTTGAAGGATCCCAGGAGGTCAACTATTTTCCGAGTAATTTTGGCGGCATAGGTAATCTATATTTCGAAGTCTTACTATATCTGTTCGAACAATGTAAAAAATTTTTTTTATTTATTTTTTAATTACGGTTCACGGTTTTATTTTTTAAATTAAAAAAAAAAAAATTCAAATCATTTTTATCGACCCAGAATTAATTTTTGCACAAGTAACCTATATCAAAGAATAATAAATCCTTGTGTAAAATTTGCAGCGTTTATATATATGTAAAATAGCGCTTGGGGGTGCCCCCCCCCTCCCCCCCTGGCTAAATCCTGCCTACGCCCAAGGATCTCACAGAACTCATAGCAGCTCTTGTCACTCTTGTTGCCACCTACAACGGCAACCCGTGGATTCCTTGGATGGAGAACCACTCAATTTGTGGGCTGCAGCCGAAATTTCCTCGGAACGAACAACTAACAGCTGTGAGACGTTTCACGCCAAATTTAAAAAAAAAATCAACTGCGCATCCTCATAATATGAAATATTATTTTAGTCTGAACCGGCGTAGTTCATTACCAGCGGAGCTGACACAATCTGGCGAACTGGCGGAGCTGACTACTTATTTGGCAGAGTTGAAGCGCCCCCCCCCCCCCCCCCTTTCATTGACTTAACGTAGACAACCTCAAAATTTTTTTACACGGAACATGCTTTAGCCTTGAGCTAGCTGGCATAACATGTAACGGTATTGAGCCAAAAGTAGTGATTATGGCTACGAAGATTTTTGAGACGTTAGGTTAGTGTGTTCATTATTTGGTATTACTACATGGGTTTCCAGGCCTCTGGTGCTGCCAATAACGTCAACGTGAAGAAAATGTTCGTTGGAGGTTTGAAGGAACAGTCCGAAGACGAGCTGAGGGATTACTTCGGACAGTACGGCACAATCATTGGTGTCAATGTCGTTGTGGACAAAATCACCAACAAGAGGAAGGGTTACGCTTTCATCGAGTACAATGACTACGATCCTGTGGACAAAGCTCTCCGTAAGTCGTTTTACTGTTTGTACAAATTATTTTGGGAGGCAACGCCTCCAAACACCTCTCAAATAATCCCATCCTAATGGGGTTTGCATGTATTTTTTTCTATTTTTTTTCTGAGAATGTAGGGGAAACAGTAATCAGCCGCCTGAAATCGTTTCCAGAAAATTTAAATAATTTAACGAAAATTACGGCGTTTGAAAAACGCGGGGGGAACACGACCATTGAGGGAGCGTGACGCCACTAACTATTTTAGAGCTGAAGAGCGTCGTCGATAAGTTATCTTCCGCCCAGGGTTGCTACTCCACTACAAATTCAATTGAGCCGTGAATCCTTCTCTTAAGGCTTTAAACTTCAAGTATCGTGTATTATAATTAAAAGTTAATTAGGTTTTCCGTCGTATCAAGTTATAATTGCTATAAATTTATCATAAGCTGACGACACCAGGCTCCTGGTGAGAGATTCACTGGAACTGTGACGTCACTACCTAAAGAGTGACTGGTGGGAAACCCCTGCCGATTCTAACTGTGCGTTTCGTTTTTTCGTTATATCTCCTACAAGGATTTTTTTTTTCGTTGGTATTGGAGGCTGTGCAAGTTACTTTTTAGCCATATTATTGAATGGTAGGGAAGAATTCCAAATCTAAAATCAATGCAAACCCCCCAATGCTACTGCGAATTGTGGGGGGGGGGGGGGGGCTCCTTGACAGGGAGATTGAGTACGGTCCTTGCAGAAGTTTAATAAAACTGTAGGTATAAATAGTTATTTTCTTTCGAAATTTTTTTTAAACAATACTTTCTGTTGGTGTTCACCGGGAAGTTGGAAAATTTGAATACCTATCCATTTTCAAACTCAAAATCACTCATGCTCCCCGTTTCCCCCAAACTACACAATGGGGGGTTTGCATGTATTTTTTTCTATTTTTTTTTTTTCTCTCTGAAAGTACTCCATGAGAATGTAGGGGAAACAGTAGTCAGCCGCCTGAAATCGTTTACAGAAAATTTAAATAATTCAACGAAAATTACGGCTTTTGAAAAACTGTGCGTTTCGTTTTTTCGTTATATCTCCTACAATGATTTTTTTTCGTGGGTATTGGAGGCTATGCAAGTTAATTTTTAGCCATATTATTGAATGGTAGGGAAGAATTCCAAATCTAAAATCAATGCAAACCCCCCCATTCAGTAAAATGGTGGCAGTCTCATTACTTACTTACTATTTACTATCTGTTATTTTTGACCTACTTTTTGATTACATTTACAGTTGTTAGAGACCATCAGGTTGCTGGCAAAAGTGTTACGGTCAAGAAAGCCGTTGTAAAAGAAGGACCCGGAGGCGCCCCTGGTGGCGGCCGAGGAGGCCGCGGTGGCGGACGCGGCGGCGGCCGGGCTGCCGCTAATAGCTGGGGCAGCGGTGGCGCCGGCGGCGGTTGGGGCGGCTCTAACGGTTACAGCGGTGGTGGAGGACCTTGGGACGGCAGCCAAGGCAACGGCTGGGGCGGTGGATGGGATCAATACGGTAAGTTGGTGTTCTAGCGAATGAACGTTCCTGGTAATGAAATCGTTTTATTTTAAGAATGGTGCTCAAAACCGAACAAGATTTACATGAAAAATTCCAGAATTGCGAAAAAAAATTTCCTATACAAATAATAATTACTAGGCACTGGTAGATGTTCGGGGTAAAAATTATAATAATGAAAAGCTAATAGTAATGGGGAACGATTGTTGGGCAACGTTTGTGTTCTCTTCTCATAATACGTTATTGTGCATAATATTATTTGTGCTGCGGCAGAGGGTATACTACCCCGCGAACATGGGTTAGGCACTGCACACTGGACAAGCGTCAGTAAACACACTACATAGTTGCTACTCGTGCTGCTAGTCGCATCGCTTGCCCAAAAGTATTGGAAGGAACGCTCGCTCCCCTTTGCTTTCCAGGAGTCGTTGAGTCGGGGTGGCCAACCAGTGTCATCCTCTCCCCTAATTGGAACCATCTGCCTTCTTTTTTTTTTTGTTTTTTTCACGGCCAAATAGACTTATTGTGCTTTGAGTTTAAATTCGATTAATACCAGAGAGGGTACGGAAGTGGGTTCCTGAAGGGCACCCCACTTCACGCACCATGCCTTTAGACCCATTGTGCTGACTCTCACGAGTTACTATGGCAGGAGTTCTGCGCGCTTGAAGAGGTTAAATAATTGACTTGTTAGGAGGAGTATAATAGTACTAGTACACACTAGTACTAAGTACAATGTACTTAGTAGTGTACGTAATAGTATTATTATAGTCAATTATTATTATTGTACTTAGTAGTGTACTTATTATTATAATAGTAATGTATATAATTGTCCTCCTACCAAGTCCTGTTGCGCCAGTATCTCCCCGGTCCACTGAGCCCAGAGAAAGATACCTTCTGCGCTTTGAGTTAGGACATTGAAAACGGGCCGTTGTAATTCATCGGGATGTAAGAATCCCTCAGTTTGCCTCGACGAATTGAGCAAGGAGTGTGTGAATCCATAATCTGTTTTACGGCAGCCCCGATGTCTCGTACCTAGAAGACTCTAGTGGACGCACGATCAGGCTCTCTGTTTCTGATGCTGTGGTCCCATCCTCTCGAACATCTAGCACCGGGATCAAGGAGTATGCGCCTTTGGACTCCGCCAAACATACCACATTCATTCTAAAGACTTTGAAGCCCTCCCTCATATGGGTATTGGACTCTGCGTCTACCTCAAGTGCGTGCGCAGCAGACCGACGGGAAACTCGACATCTCGAGTGAGGACCCTGGCCAAGCTAACCTGTCCCATCTCATTCCCATTCCAACAACAAGCGACTGCGTGATTGCGTGATATTGCATGAGTTGTTCCTTCAGAGCTCATAAAAGCTGGGCCAGTAACTTCTTAGAAAATCCTCTGTAGATTTTTCTTCAAACTATTTGGTTTTCAGGTAATGGCGGTGGCTGGAACGGTGCCAATGCTGGAGGTGGCTATGGCGGCCAACAAGGGTACGGTGGTGGCCCCGTTCGCTCCAACTATAACAACGCCGGACAGAGGAACGCTCCCTACGGTATATGAATTTTATAATTATTTTTAGATTCCCCGTTTCCTGCCTCTTTCCCTCGTAAATTGTTCCTTTTTTCCATGAAAACGAGCGTCAATGAAAAAATAAAGCTTGAGAAAATATTTAATTTTTTTCTTAAACGGCGTTGAAGTAGAGCCATTATCACTCAAAAGCGAGAATGATTTCAGTACAAATAATTTTTAATTATTATTTCGCAGTACAAATTATAGCAGCAGGTTCCTTTTTTAATACCCTTGAAGTTAGGGTTGAAAAGGGGGACATTTTGACACTGAAGCGGGGTTTGTGGGAATTGCGGGAATTTTAGTTTTTTGTTGTATAGTTTGTGGTTTTTTTTTCTTTTTTTCCATCCAATTAACTTTGGCCATGTTTGATGTAGGTGGTGGTTATGGAGGCGGTCAGTGGGGTGGCAACAATGCCAGATACTAAAGCTGAGGAAGTAGGTAAATTCTTATATTTTTTTCTGGATACCCTTAATTTATTTCTCTTTTGAGTGATTTTTCCTCCTACTTAACCTGCTTACAAAGCCACCAACCCCTTCCGTCCCTTTTTACGTTGAAACCTCAATATTACAACATTCCTTCTCAAAAGTCCCTTTCCGTAGAGCTATGAAGAATACACGTTTAACTTGACATTGAATTTGATTGTTTTTCATTTTTAATATTTTTTCTTTCCCCTTAGATTATTTAATGATGTTTATTTGATCGTTTAGGTGATGTTTGAAGGGATCCCACGTTAATACTAGGATTTTTTCTCCGCTAAAGAAGATTTGGATTATTTGAAATTCGGATTATAATGCACTCGATTTTATTAAACAGACCATCTTTTATTATTCCTTGATAAGTTCCTGAGTTTCGAGACACCCAAAAAAAACAAACGAAAAAAAAAGTCTTTGTATTATTTTTCTGTTTCCGCTCAAGACAGTGTTTTCTTTGTATATACCATTTAGTTCAATTTTCAAGTGACACCGCGTTTCTGTAGTTTTATAATACAGATGAAAATACAAACAATAGGATTTTGAACAGGATCACTGAGAATGCATTGTGAAGTAAATACTGCTAAGGGTAATCTTGTTGTCACTATTTTGACAATTTGATAAAGAAATACGTTTTTATATTATTATTGAAGTATTAGTGACTGTGCTAGCTATCTGTGGAAAGCTGGATTATATTCGGCCTCTTTTTTTCTTTCTTTCTTTTTTCTTTTTTTTTTAAAGAAGCTAGAGCTGCTCCTGGTCTGAGCGGAATAGTAAAACCCGAACGAGGTTCTGATTCTCCTTCACTATGTTATCAATTTTTTTGTACGTGTGCAACTAGGTTTATTTTGACCAATAGATATGTAGAGATTTGTAACTTGTATAAATAAATTTGTTTTTGTACAATATGGAATTAGTGTTTTTGCCAATTTGGGTGGTTTGGATGACGAGGAAACCCCATTAGGCGTTTTTACCTTGATCCTTAGGTTAGGACGGGAATACATGAAGGGTATTGTCACTAGCTAGGGACGTCGCAGGGATAGTAGGGGTTATGGAGGCGACGCAGAATCGAACTAAAAGTCAAGAATTACCAAATCGGAGCTATATAGGAAATTATACTACCACTAGTTCAATACTTGTGAATTTGAAACTTTGGTAGCGCTTAGTGAAATCAATTCCTAAGCATAAAGAAAGTGCTTCAGAGATGGGCGTTTTCTGAAAAATAAAGTATAAATTTTTTTTGGAAAATATACATATTTTACGTTGACTCTTGTGAATAATGAAGACTGTGTGGGGTGTCATACTAGTAAATCTGTTAGGTATTGGTATATGGCAAGGGTGGACGGCAGCGATGTCCGCAATCAAACGTGTGTGATCCCGTTGGTGGGCCTACCTTCAAATGCAGCTGCTCCAGAATAGGTAGCAAGTTGCTACTGTAGGCGCCCACAGGTTGGTGGGTTGCTTGGCATCACTCCCATGCTCACATAATATGGTGCTACATCACAGATATTATGGCAAGGGTGTCGATCTGTCTTGCCTCTCCAACACTGAATTCAGTGCCCCTTCCCGCCTTACCGGGGCTTCTCCACCCTCACACTCTTGTCTCTGAGATTGGAGGTTTATAGTTTTCAAGTGCCTGCGCCTTGAGGAGTGCTTGTGCAACCTGAAGCTGCATGGGGAGCGTCGTAGCTCAATCGAGACCGTGGCCGATTGTAGTGGTTGACGTAGTGGGTTCGAGTCCCGCAGCGGGCTCGATTAATTTCGGTCCATCCTCAGGTCCCGGAACGGAGTATAAAGTATAAATCCGGTTCAGAGCCAGATGAGGTTACCTACGCAACAAAGAGCTTGTGACAACCGCAATGGCTAAACTGTAAAATCGACTTTACTTTTTTTTTAAACTTTTACCTGATGCTGAATGTTCTAGCTCACTCTACCAGCCAAGCAGGCTGGTACCTGAGTTAACAAAACTCACGCGCCACTGGTGCAGAACTCGTCTGCCTCCCTCGGCCCTTGCGGGAGGGGAGTGACCAACCTGTGCGCCTCGAGCAGTGTGGGCTCCCTTCCCCTCGCCGAAGATTGCTGGATTGGAAGGTGGGAATGGCACGTCATCCAAGTCAGAGGCATGAGGCAGACAGATGATATGTCTTCTCTACAGCTTGACATGCCTCTGCCATTAAGACAGAACCAACACTACGGTTTGCATGGAGGAATGTCAGGTCGGCCAGAAAGGCGAGGACCCATCCTCTCATCTGACATCAACCGCCCAATGACACCTGTTTAGTTAGTGAGAGGGAGTTGACACCCATCCAAAGGTGGTCAGTTAGGGTGTATCCGACAATAGCCCGGGCGTGAACACCCCTCTCCACACCTGCTCGCTCCATGGCCCAAGTCTGGAGCTGCTGAGACTGTCTCCACTGTGCGATTACTAGCAGGCACATGACATACGACTCAGTGCTCAGTGCTGGACCTCGTACCGTGATGAGCCGCTTGGCTGCTGAAGCAGGCGGTGTTCATGGGGACTGCACCCAATACTCATACCACGGACCAATATGGGTTTGTCTTGATGACAGCTCTTCTCCTCAATTGGGCTTCCATCCTTGTACGCCGTTGTACAGCAGTATCTACTTGGTTATCAGTCGTCCAAATGCGAGGAATGCGGACAACTCTTCACATGCCCAATCTATTCTCCCATCGAGACTACTACATATGTTCCTCCGTGTGACTCCGCCGTAGTAGTTCTGTGAAATCGGGAAGAAGAAGGGCAACTAGAGGAAAGTTTTGGGGTTGCAATCTATGGTTTTGTCAGGTTTTTTGGGGTGTTTAACACAAATCCGAGGTTTTCGATCAGAAAATTTGCCCAGAACCTTGTCTAAAAAAAAACCGTTTGATTGTTGGCATTGAATCAAAGTTTGATAGGAGATTTTACTAAGAGACACAGGTTCATAAAGAAATTATTTGAAATGAAACCAAAGAAATTTTTATCGCTTACACGAAAAAAATCAAAAAATCATGGCATGGATATGTCTCTTGGATTCTTGTAAAAGTTGCGTTTTTAAAGTAGAAATTTTCATTCTCTCGTACCCCAGCCAATAGACGTATCCATGTAAAAAAAGAAAAAAGTTAGCATTTTTGTTTTTGGCATATAAGTCGAAAAATAAGCGGTTTAGCGCACAAAAGACTACATAATAGGGATATGTGTATGTATAGTATATTATACTAAATTATTGTAGACCACATTTCCTATCTGCTACAGCGCGCCAAAGATTGGATTAAAACTACGAATCCCTTAAACGAGAAGTTACCGTGTTGAGGTCTTGGCGCTCGCTAGGTTTCTTAGTGTGCCAGTTACGAGTCATCACGGCCACACTAAGAAGTCTGGCTTCACTCATGACCAACGAAATAATATTCTCGCTGATGGTGACGGACGTTACGAACATTTTCAAATTAACGTCTCGCCACTATAAATAATTGAACTGTTTGTTTTCTCGACGTCGTTAAACACGTTGTATCACATTGAAAATTATTAGGTTCAAAACTAAGCCCCATGGATTTCGATATTGCTGATAAACATGGCTCCAATTTTAATGTTGTTGGTAGGTAGTTCTGGGCCCAAGGGAGTGCCAGCGTTCAAAACGCCCCTTGGGGCATAGACAGGGTTCTCGATCCCTTCAGTATCCCTGTTGTGCTCCACTGTTTTCTATTGAACAGTTGAAAGAATCAGCGTTTCTGTGTTTCACTATCTCGCGTAAAAGACGTTTCAGTTCATTTGGAAGATAAGTCTGCATCTGTCTCCTCCAATGTCAGGTTTCAAAATAAAGCAGCAAAGGACTTTGAAAAGACTTCTGTCGTGCACCGCCTAGCTCAACTTTACTAAGTGCACTGAAGGCATTTGGCGTTTTAATTACCTCATTAATCAGCGGCCATTTCGAGATCACTAGAAGTAGGAGTACCAGAATGGGCTTAATTAAATTTAGGTACCCTTGAATTGACTTTTAGTAAGTATTGAAACTTCTTTACTTCAGCTATTATTGATTTTTTCTTGACATTTCTGTTTGTTATGATATAGGTTTAAAACAAAACCTCTTTAATATTTCAACGGAAGGAAATCTCATTTCCTTCTTTTTAGTGTTTTTTCAGGTACCATTTTTCTCGCCCTAGGACCGATTGATAGTGTTTCTTCACTGCTACCATTTAAATCCTTTTAGGAATTTTCCGTGAGAATTTTAGCTGGTTTGATTCTGAAGGTTTCTAGGATTTGATTCCTACCAAAGTTTCCTCCAAATAGGTAACTTTTTACAATTACTTATCTCTTATTATAGTGTTAATTGATAGTGTTAATTGACTTATGCATCATATCTTCTCATGTGAATTTTTTTTAGGTTTGTTCCTTCCGTAAATTTGGTTGTGGGATTATTTTTTTTTTTTTTTTTTTTTTTTTTTTTTTAATACTTGTGCATCAAGACTAAATTGGGAAACATACCACAACAACTTGAACTCTGACGTACGTGAACAGTACCACTGCATGACATTACCGAGACAACTTTTATTTGGAACGTTTGTTTCACATGTGCGCTTTTGGATGTACTCTTTTTCTTTTTAAATGGGAACATTACATTGAAAACCGTTCCTCTCTTTTGAATACTGTAATTATTATTCATTTAGCTGGAATATTGATTAATTTGCAGAGCGTGTTCACTACCTTTTTTTTCTAGAAGCCAAAATTATCATTTCAACACGTGGTGCAATCATAAATTGAAAAATTGCCTGAACTTGTGTCAATTTTCATGAATGCTCTCCCTGATTCAAAAATCGTGATTACCTTGTTTTCGTTATAATTAATCTAAATAATCACCTATCAGCTTATAACTTAACTCCTCTGCTTGGAGCTTTAATATAGTAGATGTATCTTCAGCCTTGTCCAGGTTGATAGATTGGTACCTACCAAACTTTCCTACACAGTTCACTACTAGAAGACAACCTACCAGTTTTATTTGATTCCTCACTGCCTTCTCAAAATTAATCGTGTTTATTAATAATAATAACTTTATGATTCCGTTTCACGGTTAAAAAAAGAAATTTTAATTGACTAAATTGACAAAATTGCTGATTTAGTTCACTCCTTAAACTGGAAGGTGGTTATTTATTGACAAGTTTGGTGGCAGAACAAGTACTCTAGTTTTTTCTCTGTTTTAATGCTTGTCGTATCGCTTTATTGTTTCTCGCGTAGATTGACCTTGAATACGCTACCGAATGATGCCCTTATGGGCTGCTGTCTTCGATAAGATGACCCCATCGTCAACCTGGCTAAGCACCGTTTGCGACGGGTGGAGTCAATTTTATGGGTAAGTTTCATTGTCGTATTATCTGGGTTAAGGGCCATTTTTCACTGTTTGTCCTGTTAAAGGCCCATTTTTCATTTTCCAAGCGGAGGGTTGGGGGGAGGCAACCGCTTTACCGTAGGATACCCCTCCGTCCACAACCACCTCAACATACTGTCTATCGCTCCAGCCCCTATTTTTTCTCCACTTTTCAAACTACAATGATGCTCCATTGCCAGTTTTGCTGGATTCCTCCTTCAATCATAATGCCCCTCCTGACTACATGATTTTGCCTACTGGCTCGGTAGACGTCGAATACAATGAATAAGCAAAATTTAAACGCATGTTGCTGAATACATGTATTTCTTTATGCAACTCGAAATCCAAGTTAATTTTGCTCAAAGCTCCCTTCAACTACAATATCCCAGTTTGGTGGAGATTGGCCGCCTCAATACATTTTTATCGGGACTAGCTACTAAGTTTTCGTTTGTTAGCATGGTAGACTTGAGCCTTATTGATAAAAGTATGATTCTCTCGAAAGCTTCCAACCCTTTTTATAATTATGTAGCGAGAGACATCATTGGGAAAAGAATCAAGTAAGCATCAAGTATAGAATCAAGAGTAGAGAGTAGAGAATCAAGTATGCAATTTTACAGTACGAACAGAATTTGTCTGGTATTATTTCAATTGACCCATCTGGTGTTTCTCAACCTATTTGACAACTACCGTGTAGGAACGACGTGGCTTCTGCCGCCACTGATGACGGTATAACAGTTATTTTGTTAAACACCCAAGGTATTCGCTCAAAAATTAACGAAATGCATTTTTGCTAGAGCAGTGCCACGATATTTTCTGTATGGGAGTGACGGAGCATTACAGGGTATGTTTTGGCATCTTCCTTCTCTAGGAAATTAAGAAGGGGTGGTGGTTCTGCGATTCTGATGAGACAAGAGGTAGGGTTTTCTGTCCTCAATAATATTGAGAGTTTGTCGATTGAAGACTGCTGTGAGGTATCTGCTGTGCATGTGGCCCTCCTCAACCTTTCATTTGTTGTGTGTACCGCTCTCCCTACCAAAGTAACTTTGACAATTTCATCTCTTCCATGGGGGCTGTCCTTGAGATACTATGTTCCCCCAACCGTTTGCTGCTCCTTCAATATTCATTTCGAGTCCTCATGTTCGAACTCCGCTCTTGTCAGAAATCGCGTTGTATTCTAGGACCTCCTCGGGAGTTTCGGCCTTCAGGTTACTCTGAGGGAGTTCACTCGTCGTCCCCACGCGGGCCAGTCTGGAGAGCCATTGTGCCTGGATGTGATTATAACCAATTTTGGTGTCGGCTGGTACAGAGCCGCAGTAAGCAATGTGGAGTTGAGTGACCACCAAGGAGTTGAATTTCGTTTATTCAAGCGTATCCCTACTCAGAAACCCGTCATTAATATTTTCAGAGGTATGAGACCTGAAAACATCCTTTTTCTGTACCATCAGTTGTCATTGGTTTCTTGGTTCCCAGTTTATGAGGCCAATGACGTTGAGGCGTCTACGGAGGAGTTTCTGAGAATTCTATTGTCGGCCCTCGATGTGGCCTGTCCTTGGGTTTCTCATCGGGTTAAACCGGCCTCAAAGAAGAGGCAGTCGAAATTCCACCACTTTACTCGGGAATCCATGGAATTACGGGACCCGGGACCACCATTTTAGGGACATAGCTCGTTCCTCTGGAAATCCCGACTTCAAATTATTAGCGAATGAGAGTCGAAATAAGTTTAGGAGCGTATTGATCAGAGCTTCCCGCGAGTCCAATGATAGTCGTATAAGTTCAGCTTCAAACAAACACAAGGTTTGCTGGGAGGTGATAAATAAGGTACTGAATTACAAATCTAGAAAAACTTATCAGAATTCTAATTTGAATAGCTCAGGCTTGAGTGACTGTTGCTAGCGTTTTCCAGCAGCGTCCTTCCCCGTCGTCGGCTCGGGAGTTTTATGAGTTTCTAAGTCGTGCTCCCAGTGTGCCTGTTGAATTTGCTTTTCATCCAGCATCGGTGGAGGAAGTCTTCGCGTCCGGTATGGCTCTCAAAAACAGCAACGCTACGGACTTCTCGCGCGTGCTTAAGTCAGTGGCGAGTCTCATCATTGAGCCGCTGGCATTTCTTATTAATAAGTGCTTCATCTATAGTCGGTTCCCCCACTGCTTGAAGAAGACTTTAATATCTCCCATCTCTAAGAAAGGGAGTTCCATAGAGTATGAGGGTTTTCATCCGGTCTCTAAGTTGCCCACTTTGGTGAAGGTTATGGAGGGGGTCATGTTGCAGAGAATTTAAGGGCATTTGGTTGACCACGATGTGCTCCATCCTCAGCAGTTTGGCTTTCGCAAAGGCCGTAGTACTTCCACAGCTGTGATCTCATTGATCTCTCAGTTATACTCCGCATTAGAGAGTAAACAGCACACCTCACTCAGCCTCTTCGATTTGTCGAAGGCATTTGATCTTGTGCCGCACGACCTGCTTCTCAAAAAACTCGAACACTATGGTTTTACATATAAAACAGTTTTGTTCTTCAAGAGCTTTCTTGAAGGGTGGTCGCAGGTGGTTTATTTCAACGGTTGTGTTTCACAGGAAGTAGCTATACCCTGTGGTGTCAAACAAGGTAGTATCCTAGGTCCATGTTTTTTCCTTGTTTATCAATGACTTGGCTTATCAGTTTCCAGACGTGTCAAACAAGGTAGTATCCTAGGTCCATGTTTTTTCCTTATGTTTATCAATGACTTGGCTTATCAGTTTCCAGTCGCGTTAATGCCATTTTCTCTGTCATTCCCATTATTACAGGCATTATAAAAAATAATCGGCTCTATAACCAGTCAGCTTAGTCTGTATGTTCT
Organism: Pilophorus perplexus; assembly: GCA_955831195.1. NCBI lineage: Eukaryota > Metazoa > Arthropoda > Insecta > Hemiptera > Miridae > Pilophorus > Pilophorus perplexus. Next base: position 1,013,339 of record OY037008.1, on the reverse strand, counting down.
AACTGTTGACTTTTGCTCTGTCATTATTTGGCTTTGGCAAATATAAATTCTTGATTCTAGAAAACTGTGTGATTGGCGACTCACTGAACAATGAAAAATCTGGACTGGAGGCTGCAAGTTAGGAGTAAGGAGGTTAGAAGGAATGGAGGAGCCCTGGCCCGAACGCCCCCTTCGGCCAGCCGCCATTTTGGTATTCCACTTTCAAGCTAAATCTTATGGGAGAACAGTGTTTTTTTTTTTCAATTCTGTGACCGCAGTTTTTGAAATTACGACTTGGAACTTCTCAGCCCACTCGTAATAATATATCCAATTACAATTTCATGCTTTTTCAACGATCCATTGCATTGAGGAGGTGGCAATGGCTTGAAATGGTGGTTACATCATCTGGCCAGGGCTCCTCCATTCCTCCTAACCTCCTTGGTAAGTTGACCAACAGAACAAACCTCGAAATTTGACGAAATCAGATCTCTTTTCTCATTTTAGTGCTTGTGCGCTCTGGCGGATTATTTTCGTTTAGCTGGAAAAGTTTCCAGTTCGGTTTGAGTACAGGTATTTTCCTTTGCGATTTTCTCTACTGAAGACCTACCTATTTCCTTTTCGTGACCGACCCGTTCCTTTTATTTCGGGCCACTGGAAAGATTTTCGGCCGAACTTGTTTATTTTTCCGACGTAGGATCAGACCTCATTGGGGGATGGACACTTTGCCTTTCCCAGTTAGACACACGCTCTTCTCAGGAACCTCCATTTTCGGTCGTGATCACTCCCGTCCAACGGCCTTGTTGGTGGATTGGCCTTATGCCCTGTCCAGCACTGTAGTTTCAGCCTTGTGGGTGGACACCATCTCTCCCACTAGATCTCTGAATTCGACGCTCATCCTTTCCACAGACCTGAAAAACTGGTTTGGATTTAATTGTTGGCGGAGACCTGAAAATTAGCCAACAATCAATTGAGTATCACTTTTCTCCGGTTGAGCATCTCCCTAGTTCTTGACCTGAATAATTAAAAAAAAATGAATGAATGATGATTAAATGAATTATCTTGCCTCTGGTCAGGGTGCCTTTGCCAGTGCAGCTCTCTCTCCTTTCCCTCCCGCCTACATATTGGATTTACTAAAAAGCTCCTCTTCGTCCCAAGAACAAACTCGAGACCTTTAGGAAGACATAGTGAGCTCTTCAAGCTCCAGCTCTGTTGAAAGCTGCTGCATCTCGATAAAGCATGAAGTGGAATTTCCCATGTCCCGTTGGTACTATTTTGGAATATTTTTGGTTTTGCCCAATAAATCCATCATTCTCAGCTGTAAAAATTTCTACCCGAATCGAACAGCACTAATCAATTTTCATGAAGTTGGTGTTGATGACTCCTGTGAGGTTGGGCTCTTATGTTTGCAGTTGATTTACAACGTCTGTATTTTATTTTGTGTTGATGGTTTCAGGGAAGAATTTGGTCAAACTTCATCGTTTGGAATGTGATGGGTACCTACTTGAATGCTGCTGCGTAATCCTCGAGGATCAATTCAAAAGCACCTCGAGATTGCTAGGCGTGCGAGTTCTTGCTACGAGATTACCGGTAGGTGTAGCGTGCGCAGACACAACATTTTGGTTTATTATTTTTGGAATAATACACCTATGTAATCGCGACGGTGGTCGACGACTCGGATCGGCCTCAAAATTTGACATTATCCGTTTCAAGAGGTTTAGATTCCAAAAACGAAATGTCCGTCCGCCGTCCGAGCCGTTTTGGGCAGTAGGAATTTAAAAAAAAATCCTGACAATACTCGGTTTACCATCAAGTGTTGCCCGCAAGGTTTTCAGCCCGATCTCCCAAACCCGGGGGGGACATGTAGTCCAGTCATTAGGTAGTTCGAAACGGAAAAAATACCTGAAGAATTTTTCTCGACGGATCTATGCGTTTTCGAGGGTGCTGAATCCGAAATTCTGGTTATCTACTAGATTCGGATATGGCTTCACCATGAAAATGGCGAAATTTCGGTCCTTTTTTTGGTTTTTTGCGTTTAACTCGGAAACCATGCGTCTTAGCGACATGACTACTCTATACAAAATTACAGCTGAGTAAATTTCCTAAAGAATGAGACCAAAAACGCCTCGGTAGCTTTCTCCGTTTGGCCGCTAGAGCCTGCTGAAGTTTGACCATTTTTTCTAACCATGCCAAAATCATCATATTCCAGACTTCCGAAGCCTATCAAACACTAATAAACACCACAATCTGTCCCCCGACCCCACATAAGGCACCCTGACACCTTATTGTCATAATATGACAATTTCACCGGGCAAATGTTTTTTTGACCGAATTGCTGCTAAGTTATACCGAAACGAAGAATCTGAAAGAAACGTCCAATCTGACACCGCGCGGAGAACGAAAACAACGTTTTGTTAGAACGTTTTCGGTCGTAGCTCAGAAAATATTAGTCCGATTTCAAATTTCTTTTTTTCTCGTGAAAGCTGATTAAGTTCTCCATCGCAGCTATTCCGTGTGAAATTTCGATTTGAGCTTTGATAAGGGAGGGGCGGGCACGGCAAAAAAGGGGCACATTGGGAATAAAAAATGATGCTTTGCACGTTTCTGCCTATAACTCGGGAACGATTTGTCCGATCTTACTTTTCTTTTTTTTATCAGAAAGCTGATTAAATTTTATATAAGTAACGGCACATTGCATGTCTACTGAAACAACAAAAGTGCCGGCATTAAAACGTTGCATTTTTTGTGTCGCAAAATTTTGCAAGACCCCAGAACTAAGAGATATCCATGCCAATTTGCAGCGTTTTTCATTAATGGAGATGATGTTCTGCCTTGTATTCGACATTGATGGACATGAGTACTTTTCTCAACTTTTATTTTATAGGTTGTTAGTTTTGTCGATTCTTATTATAATATAAATGTTATAAAACACAAAGTTCCTTCGTACTTGCCGACAACGTCTGTCAGAAGATGCCTCCTAGAGCGGCGCCAATTTTTTCACACACTTGTGTACATTGTTCATATTTCCGAAGTATTTACGTGTTCTATTATAATTTTCAGGTTTGCGGTGATCACTGGAAATAATTCCGTTTCTGGAACTGGACGGCTTCCTTTGCGAACATTCCATATTTGCGACATCTGCTGGCATTTTGTTGGGACGACTCTTTTCCTGTTCGTACTCACCTTGAAATATACTGGTATATCGTTAGCTTTCAGATTTATTTCGGCACACCTCAGACTCTGGATTAGACTAAGGGATAAAACTACGGTTAATTGATTTATCAGTTGATTGAGAGAGTGAGAAGTGAGCGTCACGAGTAGACAGCAGGCTGAAGCGGCGAGAGAGTTCATCATAGTTCAGGTTTTCACAGGGAATGGAGAGCTTGTAGGCAAGGTATTGGAGGAATGCCCTAAAAACGCTCCATCTGCATAATGTCACACTCGTAGCAGGGGCTGCAATCGGGCAGGGGTTTGTTAGAACTCTGGTTTTTCATTTTATGAAGCCGAGCATGCGCAACCCGAGCTCTGTGGTCTGAGAAGGAGAGCTAGGCGCTACCTGGACTGCCCAGTTACACGCCAAGATCCACAATGCCAGCCAAGCGAGGAAGTGAAACTTCGTTGATTGAGTAGGTATGGTCTCAACTTGATGGACCTTTAGTATGTAGGTATGTGCTCTTTCTAACCACCCTAAACAAACGGTTTCAGAGAAACCTGCTTCCAAAATTCGGAGATAGGATCATTCGGTGACTGGACTATTCCTCCTTTCTTCGCCTAGCTGTACATAATAATATTATTAAAGTGAAACTTTTATTACATCGCCTCAAATTTTTTTGTCTGTGTGTCGTTTTCCGTAACGTAACATCACGCTACCGTTCTGATGATTTTCGCTTACAACCGATTCGTTGCTACGGAACTTCATCTTCGCCAGTTATCATCGTACAAAAATCGTTCACCATTCGTTGGAAAGCTCTCGATTTATCACGCATTTCTTTCGTACTTGTTCTTCGTCATTATGTCCCCATTTTATATTTATTGATGTTATTAATGGATGCAGTAAACAGTGCCGCTTGTTTTGTTGTTATCAGTTGCCACGTTAGAAATCACTTGGAGAAAACGCCAAAATGAAGCCGTGGGTAGAGATACAACGGTAGGTGAATGAGTAGGAAATGGGGGGGACTAAAGACATGAAATGCAGACTGCAATGTAGAAGGAGCAGTTGACCTTGATGCAGGGTTATGAACGTGTCCATCGATGCTACGTACCCCACTAGAGGAGCGAGCGAAGCGAGCCGGAGAGACTAGTGGGAAAAAAAGTGTCACTTTTACCGTGGTTTCATAAAACCACACCCCGATTCTCACCATCGTGCGGGATGATTTTGCGTTTAATATTGAATTTTGCGAAGAAATTTATAAAAATTCTTGAGTGTGTGATTATAATCGTGCAGATTACCTATTGTAATAAGAACGCCCAAGACCAGGCCTGGTAGAAAATCGCGCAACAGTTCCCCTTCTTCAGCCACAATGGGTGAACTCAATATCGTCTCTTTTTCTTATTCAGATTAGCCAAGTTTTGTAAATCCAGCCACAACTTCATCTTCGTCACTGCTTGAAAAAAAAAAAAAAAAAACCAGCTTACTGACGTCCTTTCTCACCACCCCTTCTGTGTGCATTGCATGGGTCACGTCACCGCCACGTCCGTGCCTGGTCAGCGCCACGACGCCGCCTGACGCCCGTTCTATGTGAATTGGGCGTGCAAATGTGCAAAAAAATTGACTTTTTGTTTTGTTTATTAGCGTATCAACTGCAAGTGGTTATATAACGGGTAACATGAAAATTAAACTACAATAATGAACGAGTTAAAGCAACAAAACGAATATAAGCAACAACGAGCACATCTGATTACAGTCTATGGAACAATTCATTGGCTTTCAGCACTTCTAAAAGGGACTGAAGGTCGGTCGGGAGTTACCGTTCTGATGATTTTCGCTTACAACCGATTCGTTGCTACGGAACTTCATCTTCGCCAGTTATCATCGTACAAAAATCGTTCACCATTCGTTGGAAAGCTCTCGATTTATCACGCATTTCTTTCGTACTTGTTCTTCGTCATTATGTCCCCATTTTATATTTATTGATGTTATTAATGGATGCAGTAAACAGTGCCGCTTGTTTTGTTGTTATCAGTTGCCACGTTAGAAATCACTTGGAGAAAACGCCAAAATGAAGCCGTGGGTAGAGATACAACGGTAGGTGAATGAGTAGGAAATGGGGGGGACTAAAGACATGAAATGCAGACTGCAATGTAGAAGGAGCAGTTGACCTTGATGCAGGGTTATGAACGTGTCCATCGATGCTACGTACCCCACTAGAGGAGCGAGCGAAGCGAGCCGGAGAGACTAGTGGGAAAAAAAGTGTCACTTTTACCGTGGTACAAAAGAGCACAAAAACAACACGAATATAAGCAACAACGAGCACATCTGATTACAGTCTATGGAACAATTCATTGGCTTTCAGCACTTCTAAAAGGGACTGAAGGTCGGTCGGGAGTTGTCTGGCATGTCGGCGGAAGGATGGGCACTGCGTGAGGAGATGGTCAATTGTGAGTGGCAGCATACAAGGCGAGCATGATGGTGGTGGATCTCGCGTGAAGACATGGCTATGAGTGATCAAGTAGTGCCCTTGCTTAGTCTGGTCAGAACCACCTGTGGCGTGAAATTCGCCGTAACTTATACAAAAGGGTGGCTGATAAGTATGGGTACAAGAAAACGTGGACTGTCCAGGGAACTGTTCGATGGATAGAAGATGGATGGGTCTACACCGTGACCAGCTTGGATGAATTTACTGACCACATCGCCAAACCACCTGCGCCTCGATGAAGATCTGCCGTACCGCTTTCACTACCCTTTCAGGTTTTCTTCCATTTTTATATTTTGCATTCCACTTTTGTTCCAATTTATTTTTCACTAAACATTAGGAAGTAGGTACAGGTTAGTATGACTTAATTTCCGTTTCATGTTCTTGAGTTTGACTGGGAGCACTTATCACATGAGAGGGGGAGTAATTCATGATGCCACAATTACTATATTTTTTCGTTTGATCATTACTTTGAATTGTTTTGCATATTTTACTCATATATATATATATATATATATATTGTAATGGACACTCCAGGGATGCTAGGGAACCCCATCGAACAAACACCTGGAGAAAAAGGTAGAGAGAGTTGTTGAGAAAGGGAATATACGTTGCATGTTGGACATTGTTAAAAAGTGTTTTTTTACATTTGGGGGCCCGTCCGTTGTTAAAAAGTGTTTTTTTACATTTGGGGGCCCGTCCGTTTCGTGTAACTGCCAGCGATGTCTCGCCCACCCCGGACGATTTCGACACGGCGCCGTCCTGCAGACGTTCCTGTCACTCCGCCTACCGCGGCCCTCGTTCCGGCCGCGTCCCAGTCGTCCGCCACGCGTCCTCCTTCCCGGCGTCGTCGAGAGGGGCTTGATGCGCCGCTACCTGTCCTATAGGAGGTTTGTAAGGAGTTTCTCAGAAATAGCACGGCCTTTGAATAAGTTGACAGAAAGTCGAACACCCTTTGTGTGGGATATGGCCTGCCAACAGAGTTTTGCTCAGTTGAAACAGGCAATGACTACGGCACCAATACCTACTTTGCTATCCTGACCTGAAGCAGCCCTTTAAGCTAGATTGTGATGCCAGTCGACATTCTGTGGGGGCTGTACTGTCGCAAATGGTTGAGGGTACAGAACGTGTTGTAGCTTATTACAGTCAAGCTCTGTCCAGACCGGAACGCAACTATTGCCCTACCCGTCGGGAACTTTTAGCTGCTGTGAAGGGCATCCAGCATTTCCATCAGTACTTGTATGGACGCCACTTTACACTGAGGACGGACCACTCTGCTCTGCAATGGCTTCATTCCTTCCACCGACCTGAAGGCCAGTTAGCTCGATGGATTGAGTTACTTGGGCAGTAAGACTTTAGTGTGATCCATCGGCCAGGTCGGAGGCATGGTAATGCTGATGGAATGTCCAGAAGACCATGTGGCGAGGACTGCAATCACTGTCGTCGACGAGAGGAAGCTGACGTGCTGCCAGCGAAAACAGTTTCCTTGCAGTCAAATGAGTGGAAAGGGAAGCAGGTCGACAACCCTGCCATAAAGTTCATCCTGGAAGCAAAAATTATGGCCGGCACCAAACCAGCGAATATGGAATTGTTGGAGAAGGACGCTGGAGCAAGGAAGCTCGCTCAAAGATGGGACTCTTTAGAAGTGTGTGATCAGCAATTATTTCACCGTTGGAATGGGCCTAGAAACAAAACTTGGCTTCAATGGGTGGTCCCGCCTACGTTGATTCAAGCCGTTCTGGAGCAATGCCATGACAACCCTGCAGGGGGGCATTTTGGATTCTTCAAGACGCTCGGAAAAGTCAGGCAGCAGTTCTACTGGCCTGGAATGAGTACCGACGTACGAATGTGGTGCCGAACCTGTCAGACATGCAAGCGGTTCAAGGGTATGCCAAGATCAAAAGCACCATTACAACAGCATGCTGTGGGAGCTCCGTTTGACCGTATGGGGGTTGATTTGATGGGACCTTTTCCGGTAACTCATAAGGGAAACAGGTACGTGGTGGTAGCTGTGGATTATTTCACGAAGTGGCCCGAAGTCATAGCCGTACCCAACCAGGAGGCTGAAACTGTGGCAGGTGTGTTGATGGAGCATGTCTTCAGCCGTAATGGAATACCCTTGGAGTTGCACACGGACCAAGGGAGGAACTTCGAGTCGCAGCTGGTGAAGGAAGTTACCGGATTATTAGGGATTCAAAAGACAAAAACCAGAACTGGTCGAGAGGCTGAACAGGACATTGGCCAAGTACCTGGGCATATTTGTGGATGGAAATCAAAAGGATTGGGACGAGAAGCTCCCATTGTTCCTTTTGGCCTACAGGTCTGCACCCCATACTACCACAGGCTTGTCCCCAGCTCAGCTGGTTTTTGGGAGAGACCTTCGACTCCCAAGCTCGCTTCTTCATCCAGCACCCCCAGGTCAATGCCCGACTGCCTCTGTTCCATACGCCCTTTGGCTGCGGGAAACACTGGAAAAGGTCCGGGAAATTGCCAGCAATCAGGCGAAGCTCAAAATGAGGTACCAGAAAGAAGCCTATGACCGTCGAACCAAGGTCCCAGGTTTGGCCGTAGACGATTGGGTTGGGGTGCATGATCCAGTCAGGAGGAAAGGCAAGTGTGCCAAACTTTTGCCTCAGTGGACCGGGCCATGGGTGGTGACCCAAAAGATCAATGACGTGCTATTTAAGGTGAAGCTAGGAGGAAAAAGAAGAGTCCTACATGCCAATCGGCTGGTGAAGGCTGAAGTCAGGCCTGAGGACAGGCCTTTTTCGGAAAGAGGGACCGGTGTAATGGACACTCCAGGGATGCTAGGGAACCCCATCGAACAAACACCTGGAGAAAAAGGTAGAGAGAGTTGTTGAGAAAGGGAATATACGTTGCATGTTGGACATTGTTAAAAAGTGTTTTGTTTACAATATATATATTTTCATTTGCACACTATATTCTGTTTTTGGTCCTTTTTGTCCCGCATTGTTTCCTTCAGCGGTCGCGCGTAGGTTTGCTTTCTGGGCGTGCCCCTCGGTGTCGGGGCGTCCCGATCGTTATGTCTGACGATCTAGATACCTGACTTACCTACATTTGTAATCACTGACTGACGAATTCTAAATTCCCGTCCCAATGGAAACATGCAATCGTCACTCCTCGCAATAAAATCCCACAACCAAAAAACCCTAGTGACTTTCGGCCTATCGCGAAACTTCCAGTACTATCGAAAGTTTTAGAACATGACATGTGTGATCTACAAGCAATTACCTACTCAACTACATTAACTCTAACCACCTACTATCAGATTGTCGATCGGGCTTCAGGCCCTACCACAGTTGCACTACGGCGCTCCTGAAGATTACAGATGAGATACGAGAAGTGTTTAATGATGGTCTTGTTACTATCATGGTACTTTCAGATTTTTCTAATGGGTTCGGTACCCTAGACCTAGTTACGCTAGTTGGGATGTTGTCGAGCTCATTCTCCTTCTCTTCGTCCGCCATTTCTCTGATTTCTTCCTAGGTACTTGTGGGGTCGATCTCACAGTGTGGGGATGGGTTCGAAGACTTCCACCCCTCTTCCTCTTTCCACGACTCCACAGCGGTCGGTTTTGAGTCCACAATCTTTTCTCATTGTACGTGAACGATTTATCCGGAAAAATCCCTGAGGTTCGCAAACTTCCACCAATTTCCTGACAACACCCAATTGTACCTCTCATGTCGACCCGATGAGCTCCCTGTTGCAGTTCGGAGGATGAATATGGATTTGGCTTCAGCATCATCACATGCAGCGAAAAACTGCTTGATTTTGAACCCAGGGAAGACCCAAGTTATAGTGTTTTCTAAAACTAAACTGAAGCTCTCCTCCACGCCCAAATTCTCCCTTAATTCTGTTGTTTTGCCCTATTCAGAGATAAAACCTGGGAGTTATGCTCCGCCATAACTTATCTTGGGATCCTCACATAAACTGTTTATGCCGTAAAATTTATTCCTCCCTTCACCCGTTAAAAAAAAAAACTTGCGAATTCACCCCTACATAATATAATATATTATTGTTGTTACAATATTATTGTAACAACACACATCATGAACAATGTTTTAACAAGACTGTATTGCTTGACCACTAATTTTCAAGACGAGACAGACCCACATGTTCTCAATGTAGCAACTGGAGTTAAGCGTAACCTTAAAGGTATCAAGGGATTGTTCTTCCTGCGTCGCTGACTTGGTTGGATGGACATAAGCCCTTGCCAGTCGGTTGGCGTGCAGCAATCGTTTCCGGCGGCCCATTCCGACTTCAAAGAGCACGTCGTTCTTTATCTTTGCGACCCACGGGCCCGTCCACTGGGGTTGCAGTTTCGGGCATCTGCCCCGTACTCGCTTTGGGTCGTGGACCCAGACCCAGTCTCCCTCCTTGAAGCTGGGCTTTTTCGAGTCCCGGTCGAATCTCTCTTTTTGGGCCCTCATTTTCCAGTTTGCTCGTTCCCGAGCAAACTCCTGCATCTCCTCCAAACTTTGCCGCAACTGGAACACATAGGGATCCGTTACATGAAGTTCTTCAGCTGGTTGGCGCACCAAGGTTTCTGGCAGATGTAGATCTCTGCCGTAGGTACCAACTGTGCTGGAGACAGCCTCTCTGTATGTACGTATGTATGCGTTCCACGCTACCCCGCCTCAACGGTAAGGCCTAGAGAGACGCCGTTTTTTCCGTCGGGTTCCGCGTAGGTGCGGATGTGTCGTAGGCCATATTAGATTTCGCAAACTCTCTTCCTTCATCGCGAACCGAGCTTTCCTTCGCAACGAGAGACGGGTCAAAAAGCGTCGTTGCCACGGGTCCATCACGTTGCCAGGATGGATATTTAGTGCGAAGCACGTGCGGGCATCTAGTATTATCTTAAAGTTAGGCTGTTCAAATCCCTAATCCTACCAGTCATGACGTATGGTGAAATATTGTTTGGACTCTCATTGGACAGCAACAGTACTCGTAAGTATCAAGTTGCGTTTAACAATTGTGTGCGCTTTATTTTCGACCTCAAACCAAGAGCACATGTGTCACAGCATGCAGACGGGGTCCTGGGATCGAACATCCTTACCTACGTGAAAGTTCGTTGCGCATCGTGGATGTTGAGGATTTTGAAGCATCAGGAGTTTCAGGTTCCGGTGTATCTTGGCAGACTATTTCAGTTCGGACCATCCGCCCGTCTAAGGACGGTGCGCCTAGCTAGGGTTAATTGTGCCCAGTTTGCTATGTCCTTTAGGATTGCCGGTGGGAGACTTTGGAACTCTCTTCCTATCGATATCCGGACGCTTACCGCCTTGTAGTCCTGGAGCCAGCTCGGAAAAGATGTCAATTGAGGCGGACAATTTTTGGATAGCAGACCTCGTAAAACACACCGACCTGTACCTACATGAAATGAGCGGTCTGCCATTCCAAAGCCGCTGGATTCAAAATTGGCAGGCAATTTAATATGGAGGCCAATAAAGACCAAAGTAGACAGAAGAATACACTGCCAAGGGGGACATAGCTTTCTCGCGTTCCAATTGGAACACTAAGTGTCAACAGTGTTAACACTAAACCGATATTCAACCGAATTGGATTATTAGGTTATCACAAAATTTATGACTAGATATAACAAGATAATTAAGTTATAGCTAATAGTCATCATGAAATTTATAAGGGGCCTCAAGGGGCCGTTATCGCATAATCCCTGAAAATTTGACAAAAATCGGATCAACATTGTGGAAGTTATGGCTGAAAAAGGACATGGGGATGGACAGACAGTCAGGGAACCAAATTTGCTCGGGAAATTGTTAAATGAGCTCACCCCTCTACTTAAACCTCAAGATTAAGACATAATATTGTGTGAATTGAGCCCACAGTGTTTGATCCCCCAAGTTTGAGCCCAAAAGTTTGACTTATAAGTGGTGTACCAAATGAGCCTTTGGGTTAGGTACATACTAAAGAAAAAGCTCATCGTCTCTGTTTGCTCAGGAGGTTCTGAAACGCAAAATGCGAGTGGAAATTTTAATTTTGGAGGACAACAATTTTTTCAAAAGCCAAAGTGAAACCAAGCCTCCTGCTACTCTCAAGAAAGAATTATTATTATTATTATTATTTTTTTTTTTTTAGCAAAAGGTTGATTTCATTGCTTCAACTCATGTTAATCACGATTTCTCTAAATCATCTCTTTTTGTTCACTATAGTTTTCATTTTTGTTAGGTATTGAAAATGTTTCGCTATCTACGGTTCGTTGCTATCATTTGGTGTGTAAGCATGAGACACCGTGTCCTTAATTTCTTTAGATTGAAGGCCCAAATGTGCCTATATCTATCGTAATTAAATAAACGAACTCGCAATCCTTGAAAATTTGACCACCGTTTCAGGAGAGAATGGAATGTGTGAACCGCAGTAGTTCGCGCTCCTGCTCCGTTTATGAACCGGACTCCTCGTCCTTGGCATGAAGGTGTTGCGGGGAGGGGGGGGGGGGGGGGGGGAGGGAATAATCCCAGCCCAAAGGCTCCTTTTAACTTTCACTTCTTTCAAGCCTCCAATATGTAGTCCCCCCCACCACCACCAAGGATCCTTTAAAAACGGACTGTGGAGAGTCGTCCAGCGCCGAGTCAATCTATACCCTGCTCCTAATCAACGGATAATGAAGAAATACCGATAAGGACGTACCCACATCCCGTTTGAATTAGTAGACCTCATCATTAAAACTTTTTTGAATTAGGGAAAAAATAAAAAAAGGAGTAGGCAATAAAAGTAGCGTAAGTATTTTATTGGTTACAAAGGTAAGGTTAATTTATGAAACACCACATCACCATACATTCTATTGGTGGAAAATCTTCGTAAGCATAATATGGCAATTTGTAGATAACAAATTTCAAAAGATAGCTACAGATGAAACCCTAATAGTGCTAAAACAGAAGATGACAACGCACAACTTAAACATTGATAAATTACTTACCTGTTCAATAAACGAACATCCGCACATGAATGTAGACATCCACATTCATGTACCAATTACCTATTGAATCCATATGAAGTACAATGTAATAATTAACGATCAGACTACCTACTTGAAACAAATATGAACTCTACTAATTCTAAGCCATTCGCACGCAGTTTTGGTAACAAAAGTTTCATTAATAGTAGAGCTTATGCAATTATTGCACTATGGCGCGTCAACGCCAATTTGGCTTCGACCCTTAATACTACCTCAACACGATGAATACACTCGGATTAACTATCCGAAACATTTGCTTAGTTATTAAAAAACCCAAATTCCGTCACCGATACATGCTTCAATTTGAGCGCTCTTCTTACTAATATTCTACGTTATTCGTCATTTGGCAATTATTGTGAAACTTCTATTCACAACACTTGACTACTGACTTGAATGGGCTATGTACAGATGATACTCATGATACTTTCGTTCATAGAACTTACAATAAAATATATCATAGATATATAGGATAAAAATCACCAACCTTTCAACGTTTCCTATTTTGGAACTCAAACAACACTGAGAAGATACTTCCAGAATGTCAAATTTGAGCCCCACGAAACTTACTCGGTTAGCAAACATTTGTAATACATTTGTTGTATTTGAAAAAAATGCAACAGAAAATATAGTCGGAAATTACCTTCCGACGATTCTCGATAAATGTCATATTTACATAATATAAGTAAAAATTGCCAAGAAATCGGCATACACTTTGATTCCCCGCCAGTGGTTGCAGGACCGCTTGCTTTGAGAAGCGGAGTGCAACAGTGGCAAGAATGAGGTGCTATTTACAATTACTTTCTGGGCTTTATTGTCAGTTGACAATGAGGACCAGAATTGGAGTTTCGTTTAGGTCTAAAAAAGGGATTCACAGGGAGTAAGGGTGGCAGAACTGATAAACTAGCCTTTGGGACCGCTCGGTCTTCTTCATGATGCCTTTCTTGTAGTATTGCCTGATTGATCGGGAAAGCTTGTCGTAGTTCATCGCTGGGCGGTTCTTCCTTTTGCCCCACAGGCGTGCCACCCTGAAAAAAAGATAAATCGGTTCAATATGGGTACGCTTACGGTTAAGCTGAGGAGTATGAGGGGGAGACCAAGAGAGGGGCCAAGGGAGCAGTTGAGCGCCGGAGTGACCAAGACGGTGGCCTAACCGATGGGTCCCGACGAGTCAGAAGGGATTAGTAAAATTTACTAGATATATTTAATATATCGACGCTTAAGCGGCAACATATCCTATCTCCTATCTCTATATGTTATACATAGGATATTTTGCCGCTTAAGCGTCGATATCTCATGCCTCCCGCTAGTATCTGACCATCCTCTCCGATGGGTCCCGCAAGGTAATCTTAATCGTAAGGCGAGGACGACTAATGCTTGTGAGGCGTTCCACAGCAAGTTCAACCGACTTTTTTACGCCGATCAACCTGAAGTGTTCAAGTTTTGTTCCAGTCTTAATCACATGCAGTTTGACACGGAAACTAGCCTGCGTTCACGCGAGAGGCGGGTAAAGGAGCCACCAAAGCTCGCGTTCATCAGGGACTAGATTGCTGCATTCCGAAGAAACGCTCCACCCCCGATTTCTCGCTGGGAGTTTGTGAAGCTGGTGTCACGGAAAGAAATTATCCCTATTGAAAATACCCAAGAATAAATCTGAACCGAGCGAACATTTACTTAAAACAAGACAATCCCTGAATATTGACGGAGCATGCGTAAAACACATTAAAGGGGTGTGAGCCAGTTGGCCTCCACGCGGTTCACCCTGGATAACGCAAACGAACTGGGCTGAAACATAATATCTATATTATAGACATCGGGAATGGGAGGCATCGGACATGGGAGGCAAGTCTTGCTCCTTAAGCAGCCGGGAGGCATGGGATACCATTTGTCGCAAACGTGGTACCCCTCCACCCCTAAGGCCCCTTCTCCCCACGGGAGGGAGGGACCCAGCGGGCTCAACGCCATGACGGCAGTGTGGGCAGTAAGAACAGAAGCGTTGTGATGTGTCGGTAAAATGTGAAAATTGTGCAAGTGACTTTCATACAAGGTGGTCGTAAGTAACATTTATGTCTGCGGACATACATTTACCCCAGCTCATGTACGTTAAATACAGGTTCGTAGTACGTTAAATACAGGTTCGCCTTCAATTTGGTTAGTCGCCGATACTCCTCCGACTAAAATGCCGTTTAGCTATGACAGGTTCGCCTTCAATCTAGCTAAAGCAGGTTTGCCTTCAATTTGGTTAGTCGTGGAGAACTTGGTGGTCCAGGCTAGTTACCACTCCACGGGAAGTAGCGTTGATCTCCAGCTCCTGCGAGTGCTCTGACGAGAAAGGGTTAAAATCGGGAGTTCACGCCTATTATCAACTGTAGATAAACAGCCCAGAGTGACATGGAACGTTTGAGGCGACCGAGTTTCAAGTACACTTGGAGGAAGTGCATGGGCCACTTTAGCTTAGCTACCCAGGGTCCACACTTGAAGTGTCAAGGATTCCTGCAGGTGGTTGAGGCTGTGGGGGACAATGAAGGTACCTACACAAGAGTACATCTTCTGGATCTACTTCGCTATTGTCAATTCCATGTGACCTTACCACGGTCACATGGGTTTACCTGATGGGCCCTAGAGTAATGTGGATTAGGTACTGCTTGTGACCTAGCGGCTGATCTAGGAAGCACTTCTACCTTCCGTTTCCTGATTATAGAGTAATTGTAGTGATTGAGTGGTTTCCCATATTGATGCACAGTGGATGGCCCTGTTGTCATGAGCCAATCAATTGTAAAGTTTACAATACATCTATTTTTCAAACAAATAATATCAACGACGTCATTCGGAAGAGAGATTACACCAACTCAGGGGAACATTCATTCGCATCATTGGGAAAAAGAGAATCTGCATACCTGACTGAATCTTCGATTTTGAATACTCCCGCTGGCCTATCCAGCCACCTGATGCAGTTTCCATAGAGGGCAGGAGAGGCAAGCAGCTCTTTCAGAAACTGCCACAAATGGATGTGAGAACCACCACCTCTGCTTGAACTGCTCTTAGGAGACGCTTGGGAGACGTCTGTCATATCCTCATCTTCTTCATCTAAAACAGGAAAGTTGCATCTGAACACAAATGTACGTAGGTGTAGTTTTTGGTGTTGCTCCGGCTTGCTCATTGCGGATGCAGCGACTATTGCATATGCGACTGTAATAGTAATAATAATTATTACTAGCGTGCTATTACTAAGCAATTATTGCTTATTAGACGTTTGAGAATATGAACTGAATGATTCGCCTTAAGTGTTTTAAAAGTTCGCGTTATAATGTTATATGACCTGCCAAGTCCAACGGAAGCACTTTCAGAACAGTGCAGTCGGACGCAGCAGCTGACGCATCGGCCGTCATGTGACGCATACCCCAAAAAGACGCCATACATGCCATATGTATATATGTATTTAAGTTGGAGGGGAGGGGGTGTATAGTTACTGCTAATAATGGCAGCCTCGAGAAGGTCGTCCAGTCGGATGAATCGATTAGGGGTTTTGGGGCCAGGATCGATAGAGAAAAGATAATATCGGAGTGATTTCGATGCCAAGACGCCTATAATCAAGGGAAAGCTCCGCAGCTTCAACTCTCTGCCCCAGAAAACGATAAATAATATTTCTTCCTTCGGAAAGATGTAAAGTGGTGGCTAATAGCAGGTTTTTTTGAAACTGAAATGCGGGGACGTCTTTTGCTAATCTCGTTTGATCTAATTACATCAAGACCCCTCCAAAGCGCAACCCGGAAATTCGTCCTCTTAAATTTTCGTCGCCGAAAATCACACCACAATTCACCACAATGTGAAATGTCTTGGGAATACGGTCTAAAACGTGACTGGGGGTCGTCGCTTCGCTGTTTACACTCGGGGAATCACAATTTTGCGGTATGTAGGGCAAAAAATAATAACACCGTCTCCCTGGCCGCTCGTCCCAGGCCCGCCCAGCTTCTGAAAGGGAAGACACTTCACTCAGCCAGTCTGTAACGTAGGCCAAAAATCCAACAATGGAAACTGACCCCACAATGTAGGCGAATCGTGATCGTGTGTTCCTAAAGATGCTAATTTTGTGGTGTGTCTTGGGCGGAGTTCGGAAGGTCCATAATTAAGGGCCTCTAGTGGTTGGAGGAAATGGAATGGGCCAGTTAGCTTTCTCAGGGTCCATGCTAGAGGTGTCAATGATTCTTGGCAACTCTGAAGGTTGAGGCAATGAGCCAACGCAGCAATGAGACAGAAAGCGCAGAGGTTGCTTTCTTGAAGCGTTCGTACCGAAAAACGGCAACCTGACCGCGCAGGAGCTGGATGCCAGGGTAGCGTAGAGTTGGCAGCAGTAACTGCTGTAACAACAGTTGTTACAGCAGTTACAACAGTTACTGTTGTTCAGCAGCACGAGGCTGAGCAAGTTTGCTGCCATTGAGCAGTCCTTGAACAACGGCAGAATCTTGTAGATATCGATTGAGATGGAATGAAGGCTCAATAGCTCGCTAAGTTTTTCACGCTTATCTAGAATGGCGGTTCACCCTGGTTTGAATATAGTCAGCTTCTTAATTACCATGGTAATTCCAGCATTAAGTAGCATTTCTTCCGCCCCAATTTGTCCGAGCAGAGCAGCCCCAAAAACTGCAGACTGTCAGTACCTACAGCTTGTGTGGAGAGCCCCGGGTTGCCATGTGACATCACGGTGTGTATACACTGGGGGACCTGATAGACCGCATCACCACCAAGTGGGTAAAGTAGTCGAACCAAGTTCTTGGCCACCATACGAAGAGACGAGGTGGTCAAATCTGGAGAGCCTCTGGGAGAGCGAAGAAGCGCGGAATCCAACTATATCAGGGATTAGGTCAAGTTATGAGTAGAAGAGAGGACCCAAAGTCCCTCGAGCCTCGTTTTAAACGATTTTCACTGTATAAGAATGTTTTCAGAGGGATGAAAGGAAGGTGGGGAGCCCGAGGGCACTCACCGAACTTGTTTTCTTGTCTTCTCTAGATAGTAGGTACATCCACTTTTGCTAGAATTAAGCCATTCGTAGCCAACGTGTGTGAAGAACTTGCCCGATGGATTAACCAACCATTTATCACCTGGCTGTTCTTCAAAGAATTCCATGAAATTAAAGGTGAGTCAAGCTCCGCTACCCCCACACAATTGCACAACCTCTGCAGGCGGAGTTTCCAGAAAGAAAGCTGACTCCATTGACGTCATCATCTTTGTAGGTCCTTCGGCGGTCTAATGATGTAACTACCTGGTTGAGTTGTCCAACCAAAAATCAAACAGTCCAAGTGACCGTCGTAAAGGTTTTTTGTTTCTCCACCAACTTCCACGAAAACTTAAAGTTTCGAGTTTGAGGGAACCGAAGCGTTCAGCCGGCCCAAAAATAAATGAAAAAATAAAAAAAATTTTACGCTCGTAAATAAGGTAGAAGCCCCCCCAACACGGATATGAACCCAGCTTCGCAGTTCACCACCCAATAATACCCATGTACCGACTCGGCCACCGAGATCTGTACATTGGTAAAAATAAGTATGGGGTCAATCAGGTTTACAGTGGACCCACTGTACACAGTAGTCCGCCAATAAGAATCGTACCCGCACGATTCTTATTGGCGGACAACGGATGATGATTTTCCTATGACATCCACAGGGTTAAGGGTGACCCAGAGCTAAAATTTGGCAGATTTGTCACCTCAGTCATTAAATTTTGTGGAGCAGCGAGAGCCTCCAAATTTCGGTTCTCGAAATGAGAAAAACGAATTATCTTTATCCTTTGATCGAGCAAAGCAAGTCCCTTCTTCAACGGTAGCTTGTTAAAGAAATTGAAACCACCAAGTCCAGTTTTTCCCTGCATTCTTTTGTTATACCCTGATTCCTCGCTGCGCGATATATTCCTAATTATTTGGAGAAAAAAGCATTGCCGCCTGCGCGGTGTTAAAACACAAACACAAAATTGCCGTTTGTGACTACGAAGATAATATCCATATTATGGTTAACTATAGTTATCATGAAGCGTAAATTAAAAGAGAGTTACGTATATATAGGACGTAACTCTCTTTTAATTTACCCTATATATAGGGTATCTCACGAGTGTCTACGTAACTCTCTTTTCATTTACCCAATATATAGGGTATCTCACGAGTCGTCCCCCCCTCCCCCCTCCTAAAATTTCCAAAATGGGGGGAAAATAAATAGAACGGACTTTGGAGGTGTTTCCGCTATTTTTTTTAGGTCATGTGAAATTTCTGAACGAGAAAATAGCTGAATTTTCTTAGAAGATTCGCTTTAAAAAAGTAGGTTATTGGCCCATTTCCATGACATAGGAGTATTTGAGACCCATCATGGGTGGCATATTCGTGTTCAGCGTTAAATTTCATGTAAGAATGGCGCACTTAATTGGGCGGAATCGAAAGTTGAAAATTTCGCAAGTTTACACCATTTTACGGGGCTGTATCTCCAAAACTTGATTCTCTAGCGACAAACTGACTTCAGATTCGGATTCAGCACACCAAAAAACATTAAAGACCCAGGTTACGTGTCAAAAGAAAATTTTTAAGGGTCTGAAAGTAGGATGTCCGCGGAATCGGATCACTCGCCCCACTATGCGGCGCTGCACCCTCAATCTGGTCATTGTCAGTTGTTAAATGGTTGTTATTTTACAATATTATGAAATATATAAACATGACTATGGACTAACGTTTTTGGGCAGTTGGTCACGGCTAAAGCATGTTCCATGCTAAAATTAAAACCGGGAAAATTTTCATAAAATTCTTAGTGTATCGTAACTTACGTAAATGCCTACCTAACTCATATTTTGACATAATATACATTGTATTCCAGTAGGTAGGTATGGAAGTATTGTTTACAACAATTTTTTCACGCTGAATCCAAATTTGAATCGGATTTTCAAAAACCGCCATCCAATATTTCACCATGGAAAAATGTGGAAAACGTAAGAAACCGACAAGCTCCAAATTGGTGTGCCTAATCCGAATCAGAGGTCCGTTTTTTTTTGTTTAGCTCATGAAATGTGTGGAAAAAATGACGAATAATTGGGATTTTTTCACACTTTTTGCAAGTTTTTTGTGAAAACGGGGAGTTGGAAGCGGTGCAATGGAAAAATTATGGTGATATTCGGAATCAGCGATAAATTTTACATAAGTTAGGCACCTTGGAAGGCATTTAATTCAGAAGTGTGCTCAATGAAAAATCCTGAAAAGTTTGTGCACAAAACAAGTGAAAACAAGCTACATCATGGAAAAACGAGCTAAAAAAAACGGACCTCGGATTTGGATTCAGCACAGCAAATAACGTAAGAAACTGACAAGCTCCGGCCGGATGCAAAGCCACCCGTAAATTCTGTAAAGTAGTGTTATCAATTATTATCAATCATTAATATAAATTATTCAATTATTGAAAGTCATTTGATATAACGCCTGAGATCTGTAGCAACCAAATTTTTTACTAAAACGCTGCAAATTTTACACAATAGTTTATTATTCTTTGATATAGGTTACTTGTGCAAAAATTAATTCTATGTCAGTAAAAAATTTTTTTTAAAATTATTATTTTCCAACTTTTTTTATTCGGAAAATATCTGAACTCATGGGATCCTTCAAAAATCCCATTTGTAGCCCATGAAAGCCCCATAGATTCCCACGGTGAAGTAGGGTAGGGTAGGTAGTAAGGGTGGTTGAGCAGTGGCTCTGGGTATCGCTACCCCCCCTCCCCCCCATCAACCATTTCCCCTTCCCTTTCGTCTCCTCCTGTCATGGCGGCCCTAAATATGGGGGCCAGCTGATAGCTCCATTGAGTTCATGTATGCATGGAACCATGCATACATGAACCTAACTGCCCTAACCTTACTGCAGTTACCACTAAAAAAGCCTCATAGCTCCCCACGGATTTGGGTGATCGGCCTGAAAACCTTGCGTGCACAACCAGATGGTACACCAAGTATTTTGTCTAAATTTCAGATTTTAAAAAGAATTCCTACTGCATAAAACGGAACGGACGGCGGACGGACATTTCGGTTTCGGAATCTAGACCTCTTGAAACGGATAATGTCAAATTTTGAGGCCGATCCGGAGTCGTCGACCTCTGTCGCGATTACATAGGTGTATTATTCGAAGATTAATAAACGAAAAATCCAATTACGTAAAAAATCCAAAATCCAAAATCAGTAAAAAATACCTACTTTGTGGGCCACGAAAAAGGTCTAAAACCTGGTAAATACTGTGGACTTGGCATGGATTGTACTTTTTACGTAGATTATCATAATACTACGGCACAAAGGGGACTACAATGTCATGATGTGGGTGATAGTAAAAATAGGAGCGAGTTGATTGAAGGTCGACGGGTTTCCAAGTTACAGCTCCAAGGACACTAACATCCAGCTCACTTCTCTCTCCGATAAGCTTGGAGGCTGAGAAGTAGAAACTATAGAAATAGTTTATTATCCGGCAGATAGATAACTCCTGAGGAGCCCTCAACCCCATACCTACATGGGGACGGGCGAAAGGCGCCTCGAGGCAATCTATTCAACCAAATATATGCCCTGAACAACCAACTACCCACGGCTTATCCCTCACTAAAACCCTTCAAGAATAGTAAATACATTCAGGCAAAACAACAAAATAACAGCTAAAATAGTCATAATTTGATATCAAAAAACTCATTTATTGAATACAGGGGATGGTTGATGAGTTTTTCTTGAATTCAATTTTTAATTCGGTGGGGGAAAGTTCTTTCATAGCCTTTGGTAGGTGGCTATGGCAGTTTCGATCCCAAATATATGAGGTTGTGCTTTTGGGCAGTCGAAGTCCTTAAACGTTGCGTAGGTAAATCATATCTGTGTCGTGTCTCATATGTGAGGTCTGGTAGAGATTCAACATCCACAATTTTATGGATATTGAGGATGAGTTCCAAAGCGAAACAGGCGAAGACAGTGAGGATGTTGAATTAATGGGTTCGTGAAATCGTTCATGGTTAGCTGATTTGATTGAGTCAAATTTTGGTGGAAATAAATCGTGGGAATTCCCGAGGCGAGCAACACCCTACGGATCTGTTAGATTGACTATTAAGAGAACATCCTCAGTAGTTTGGGTTTCGCAGGGGGAAAAGCACGTCCACTGCAGCTTTATCTTTGCTCTCGCAGGTTTTTCTGGCACTGGAGCACAGGCAACTAGCATCCATCAATTTATTTGATCTTTCAAAGGCTTTTGATCTCGTTCCCCACAACCTGCTATTGAGAAAACTTGAGCACTACGGTTTTGCCCACCAGGCAGTGTCCTTTTTCAAGAGTTACCTTGAGGGTTGGTCCCAGGTTGTAAACTACAATGGTAGTGTGTCGGAAGAGGTTGCTATTCCCTGTGGAGTCAAACAGGGAAGTATCCTTGGTCTCTTGTCTCTTCCTCATTTACATAAATGACTTACCTAGCCAATTTCCTGACCCTTCTAAGGTATTCTTATTTGCGGATGATATCACTGCCTTGACCACGGGTTCTTCGCGAGAAGAGTTGCACCAAAATCTGCAAGGTCGGGTGCTGATTGAGAATTGGTGCTCCGTCAATGCGTTGGATTTGAACTCGAAAAAGACACAGACTCTCGAGGTGGGCCTGAGCAGACGTTTGGATCAGGCTGTGAATTTCTTGGGCTTGACGATGGATAACCGTCTGTCATGGTTGTCTCATGTCGAGGCGCTTGTGCCCAGGTTGTCTTCCTCAATCTAAATGATAAGAAGGTTGAGAGGGGTGGTGTCTGACGGCGTGCTGCTTTCGCTTAACCACGCCTGCTTCGCGAGCAGAGCAAGTTACTGCGTCATAGCCTGGGGAAATTCGAGCCATGCACTCAATATCTTCAGGCTGCAAAAGCGAGCTGTAAGAATCTTGGCCAATCTCTCGTGGAACGAAAGTTGTAGAGGCTCCTTTGCTCGTCTGGGCCTGTTGACGATCGCAGGTTTGTACGTCTTGGCAGTCCTGAACCTTGTGAGGACCAATATGGCGAGCCTTCCTCAGGTTTCAGGAGTTCACGACCATTACACTCGGTCCCGTGGCGATCCCCTTCACTCGCCTCAGTACCGCTAAGCAGGGTGACCCAATGTTGGTGGGCTCTCGTCTGTTCAACACTCTTCCCCAGGAGGTACGAGAGCTCCCTATAAAGTCTTTCCTGAGGGTGGTGAAACTGAAACTTATTAGGGCTGAGTTGTACTCTCTGGAGGAATTTATGGAAATTGACTGGGTTGTTTGTTAAGTCTCTCGCACCTTTATTTGTTTTGTATGCTGAGACCTCAAACTTGATGTAATGTTTTTCCTTTTACCTGCTGTATATGTTCATGTGCGGTTTTTTATTTTTATCTGTTTTTCATAGCTGCTATGATATTATGTATCTAAAAGTATTATGTTATTGTGAAGTACCTTTGCGCTTTTTGCGCCTTTGCGACTTTTGTACTGCCTTTTGGCTTTTGCAAAAAAAAAATTCTATTCTATTCTAACAATTAACAAAAAAAAAAAAAAAAATTGCATCGTCAGTCAACCGTTCTCGCCGTTTTCTAAAGTCCAGTAATAGTCCAGTAAAATAGGGAAATAGGTGGTGTATGTACAGCCCCTCCAGTAACCAAGCTAATAAAAAAACAACAAGTCCGGAATCACACGGTTAGCAACAAAAAAAAAAAAAAAAAAAAAATTGAGTTCAGTTATTATTGATTTGGGATTTCAGTGTGATTCTGCCCCTGCGAATTTTCAAAGTTCGTGCTGTCCTATTCCTTTCAGTGTGAGGGTAGATAATATCTAGTACTGTACTATAATTTATTTACTCGATATTAACGAGTACAGGCACAACACTGGTGACCCCAACGTGATCAAAGGGGAATGGAAAACCAACGACAACCTCAAGGCGGCCACGAGGAGCCAGAGCGAGTGGAAGTCGTCAACTCACACTCCAAACGACCCGAGTTCCATGAGGAGGACCCGGACCTTTGGTTTCTTCTCCTTCAATCGTATTTCACCAAGGAAAGTAACTTCCCAGGCCTCAAAATTTCATATAGCCGTAGGAGCGTTAGCGCGGAAAGCATAATATGCAACGGGCGTTCCCCTGGAGTTCTGAGTATGTGGCTTACCTGTGGATATTCCCCCGGAGTTCTGACTATGTGGCCTACCTGTGGATATTATCCACAGGTAGGCCACATACTCAGAACTCCGGGGGAACTCCCGTTCGAGGCGCACATTCGCAAGGTCTACGGGATGTCGACCGAGCAGCGCATGCGGGCAGTGCTCAACGCAACGTCAGACCTGAGCGAGAAACCGTCCCACATACTGGGGGCAATGAGGTATGAACTAGGCGAGACGGCGGTGTCGGAGGTCGTGAAAACACTGTGGCTGAAGCGATTATCTGGGGAGACGCAACGAGCGCTGTTGGCGGCAAACACTACAGATCTGGAGACGCTGGCTGCAATTGCCGACCGATTATACATCCACGTCCTAGAGACAAAAAAGACGGACGAAGAACCGTCATTGAGGCAGCTCATTGGGGAGCTGACAGAGGCAGTGAAACAACTTGCCACCAGAGAAAGGACAAGGTCAAGGTCAAGGGAAGTACAACAGGAGAGGGCGAGCCCGAACGGCGCGCCCGGAACAGGGTAGAGGCCCGAAGACAACGAGCACGCTCGCGATCGCCTGATGAACCGACGTGTTTCTTCCACCGGCAGTTCGGGGGAAAAGGCTTACAGGTGCGAAGGGCAGTGTAGATTCAGGCAGGAAAACTAGAGACGGTGGGAGTGCTGACAGGCCACCAAACCACCGGATATAGAAGACTACACGTAGCCTGTACCGCAAACAGAATCAATTTCTTGGTAGACACCGGAGCCACGACTAGTATCCTGGCCTCAAAACTCTTCCCCCAGCGCAAGAGCACCGCAGAGACACCTTTGGACGGGTGAGAAAGACCATCAACATTGACGGGAGACCCTTGGAGTGGACCTTCCCGATAGCCAAGATAGACAAGTCCATCCTGGGAGCCGACTTCTTGTATTACCACAACCTCATGGTGGACCTACGGAACCGACGATTAGTTCCAACACAAAGAGTGGAGGAAATACGGGCAGAAGAGGGCGACGTGAAAATCGCGCGACTGGCAAGGGAGTTCCCAGGCGTCACAAAACGGCTAGACCCAGACGTCACAAAACCGCTAGACCCAGAAGCCTTGGCAAAAGTCGGCGTATACCACCACGTGGAGACTACGGGCACTGCATCACCCGAAGCCCTGGGCAGAGTTGTTGCTGTTGGTGGATGCAAGCGACACGAGCATAAGCGTAGTACTACAACATCAAGTAGACGGGCAGGTGCAACCGCTGGGATTTTATTCCAAAGGGTTAACAAACACACAAAGAAACTACTCCACTTACGACAGGGAGCTACTAGCCATGTTCGAGGCGGTGAGACATTTTCGAGACGACAGAAGGGCGGCAGGTAGTAATCCAGACAGACCACAAACCACTCACACACGGGATGTCACAAAACCCGAAAACGGCTTGCCCACGAAGAATAGGTCAACTCAACTACATCTCACGATTTACCACTGACATCCGGCACGTTAAAGGAACGCAGAACCTCGCCGCAGACGAGATGAGTAGGGTGAGTAGGGTAGAGGAGATAGTGTTGCCTAATATCGCGGAAGACATACACCAAGCACAACAAGCCGACAAGGAACTCGAACAACTAGCGCGACAACAGCCCACCTTTTTAGAGCATTGCCACAAGAAGAAGGCGGACCGGTCTTATTCTGCGAGATGACAAAGCAACAACCACGCCCAGTGATACCACCGTCGCTGCGAAAAACAATCTTCGACGTCTTGCACTGTGAGGGTAGATATCGAGTACAAGCACAACAGGTAGGTACATGAGTTCGTGGAATCGTTCATGGGGTAATCGGCGGAAAAGGGTTCTTAGTAAGATCTTCTTACCGTCGGAAGGGTCGCCAGAGGAAGACCCAGACCTGGTCGTTGTTCTTTCTTGACAGATTCCACTCACATCCACTTTGGTCTCTTCGACAGCAGCAGCCCTCCAAAGCTCCAACTGAGCATACAGCAACCCTCCACACTGCAACAAAGGTGTAAGGTGGTTAAAACCATTTCTTTCATATTTTCTCTCCTTTAATATTTCACTGGTAGCTGAATGAATGAATATTTATACAGGCTGTATTGTTTTCTTGGAATAAACTTTTTAAATATTGTTGTTACTACAACAATACATGTTAGCTTGGGCTGTTAATAACAGCCTGTTATGTTCACGCCCTACTCCCTCCAGAAACTTCGAGCATGGTTCCCCTCGACAAAAAACCTGCAGAACGAAGATCGAGAATCAATCAATCAAAAGTTTTTTATTGCTGAAGCCAATACTGACAGCTATCGATACATACAGTCGACTCGCGTTATAACGAACCGCGTTATAACGAAATGCTCGATATAACGAAGTAAAGTGTTGGTACCCTCGTTATAACGAAATTTTGTACGTATTCCTTATGGAGTTTGGTCCCCTCGATATAACGAAATTTTGTTGAGGCTCGGGCTCTCGGTGTAGCGAAATTTTGAGGTCTGAAGCTCAATATAACGAAGTTTGTTGTCGTTTCAGGCCTTAATTATTCGTTGTATATGTATGTATGGCCGTTGGCCTTATCATTGACCCCGCCTCATCAAGTGCAAATAAACATAGACATGAGAAGAAAAAAAGGAAAGTGATTTTGTTTATTGACAACTGCACCGCTCATAACAACCCTCCCCCTCTCTCAAACGTTCAAATTGAATTTCTCCCACCAAACACCACCTCTAAACTCCAGCCTTTGGACCAAGGGATAATAAAAAATTTCAAAGTTATGTACCGAAAAGAGATTGTTCAACAGTTGTTGGAATGCATGGAAAGAAATGAGACTCCTAACATAAACATCCTACATGCAATGAACATGGCACCCAAAACGTGGAGCAATGTTAGCCAACAAACAATAGCAAACAAGTCTACAGAACAACTGGCCCAACAACACGAAACTTCAGAGTCGTTAGAGCTTGCTATCCTTCAGAGTGATTGGGACAAAATACTTCCAGAAATTTTTTGAATCTGCGCTTGATATAACGAAATCTCGTTATAACGAAATATTTCCCCGGTCCCTTGGATTTCGTTATAACGCGAGTCGACTGTATTAAAATCAACTTAAAACTAAACAATGAGCAATAAGTGACATTCAGACACAAACGAAAATTGTTTTTTTAGACATGGAATAAACTAACGAACAAAAAAACGCGAGAAGACATTGAGTACCTGCCGATCCACATTAAGATTTTACTCAGGTAAATTGATTTCAAAAAACTCAGAAACCGAGTACAGTTCGGCGTCAATTAAAATGCCCTTAAAAAGCAACAAAGGGGAGTCCAGCAAGAGGCGAGCACCTATTTGAAAAGGGTTACACTTTAGAGAGGTAGTGAGGCGTAGGTACCTACAGCAGGTAAGACTATATTATCTCGATACCGCGTTTATAATATGAACCTCCATCCATATACATAATACATTGTATTATGTATACATAATATGGATCCATCCATATTATGTATACATAATACAATGTATTATGTATATGGATGGAGGTCCATATTATGAACGCGGTCCATATTATGTATACATAATACAATAGGTCGGAACCACGCGCGAGTAAACTTCATTATGTTTAATGAATTTTAGACACTCATACCTACACATAAGCACCATACACTGTTAGAGAGATTACACTGTTAAACTTGGACAGCTGTCGGGGTAATTTTAAGAAGATTCTTCTTAAAATTACCCCGACAGCTGTCCAAGTACCCAAGGACTGCTGCTTTCTGAAGCTTAAAATCTTAACACGTAGGTACCTAGCGTGGCTCACGAAAAGGGCGAAATAAATCGATCACAGTACAGGAAAAGAAACTGCTTTCGTCAAACGAAAAGTCACACGAAGCGAGCCTACTGCATACAGAATCAGTATGTTGAGCCCAGTACAGCCGACTGTCAATCTTGAGACCAAGGAAATTCACAGGGTCTCCTTCTTTACCATTAAACTTCATAAGTGGCTGTTATATGGTGTATTGATATTTCACACCAATTCCAAATCCTTGGCGTAACTCTACTAGTATTGCGCTTACGAATAAAGTCAAAAAATCAAAAATTAAGTCAAAAATGCAAGAGCGGTACGGAGTGCCGCGCGCGTGTACAAAATGTACAAAATTCACATTTAATGTGAAGCCAAAGGGCGCGTGCACGTATGGGTTAAGGGAGAATTTTAGGTCCTGGGTCTTGTCACCGTTCAACCCATGGAGGAATAGAGAGGAGAGCTCACTCTGTGTTAAACCGCGTTCCCAAAACGCCAACCCAGTGATGGAACGGCGGGGGGATTGCGACTGCAGCGCGACCCCTACGAGACGTAGTGAACTTTGAAGGTGGTAAGTTACCAAAACTGAACCAGAAGATGGCGCCCTGCGAATTCCGACGTGTCGTTTGCATTCAAAGTGTACACAACTACACAATCAATTTCGTTTAACGAAATTCGTTATTCAGAGATGGTTCCTTCAATTTTTCCTTTAATTGTTGCAGCACAACAGTGGAAGATAAAATTTATCTGTTTAGTTAAAATTTAATCCGTTTGGAAGATAAAATTTAATCCGTTTAGTGAGGTAATGGGCTTCTTGAAAAGGTCTGAATTCAGCATTTCTGACAACATATTCGGATTCAGCACCCATTAAAACCCATACACCACAATTTTTAGTTCGAAAATCCGTATAGGTACGTGCTGAGCTGTTTTCGAAATGTTAGAGATTTTGAAATGAACGCCGGGCAAATTTGACGTCACACCTCGACAGGCTGGGCGTCGAGTAGTTGGGCACTGAGCCGCCAGAGCGCTAAATAACAAATCTGATCAGAATCGGAATAAAAACAATCGGCCCAGGTCGATTTTTGAATAACCTTCTTTGATAATAACCTCGATGCTCAATTTTCGAATGACCTTCTATCATTGATTAAACCGATTTTCGATTTTTGGGGTCGACTTTTCGCGTAGCAAAGTTGGCTGACTTGCGTACATGAGAGAGAGAGGGATCTCCCTGCCAATCAAAAGACGACGAAGCAGCCCACGTCATGTACCCTCTCCAGACCTCGGAATTCAAATATCATATTTTTCCTAAGGCCCTATAAATAATTGAAACGGGGTTTTTGCAATATGGACCCGTTTTCGTCACTTTTGAAGGACGACCTTTGCAGGAAAAACATTTTCAAAAATCATTAAAGGAGCTCATTGGGGCTTTCCTTCGTAAGAAGGGCTAGAGGCTCACTCTAGTCGGGTTTGAAGGTACTATGAGTAGTTCCCCATGTTCCGTAGGGATAGCGCCACCGTCGACTATGGCACATGAAGTCCTATTCAGTGAACTCTCCTCTCTATTCCTCCATGCGTTCAACCTAAGGCCATTGCGGCACACCAGTCCGGTGGCTGGAGGAAGTTAGCTGTTCTTCTACAGCATTCAAAAGGATCGTCATGTCGTCGGCAAAAAAAAAAAAAAAAAAAAAAAATTCCCTTTTGTCGAAGTTGAAGGCCAAGTCATTGATATACAACAGAAATAAGGTTGGCCCTAACACGGATCTCTGTTTGACATCACAAGGGATTGGGGTAGGTGTCGATGCAGCATCATTGAAAAAAATAAACTGTAGCCAGCCACTCAAGAACTGCTCAAAGAAACTTATATTAAGTTAAGAAACTTATTAAGTTAGTCTGGCAGAACCCATAGTGAGTAAGTTTACTTAAGAGAGAAACATGAGGCACAAGATCGAAGGCCTTAGTCAGATCAAAGAGGCGAATGGCAGCCTGATTCTTACACTCAAGAGCTTCATATAGGTCCATTACTAGAGCACAAGCAGCCTGCGTCGTACTTTTACCCGACTGAAAACCAGGATACCCTCGTTGTTCAAGAATACTCTCAGCTGGGAGAGGATTAACTATTCTATAACCTTCACCATGATAGGCAGTTTGAAAAGTGGCCGCCAATCGTTATAATGCTGAGAGCTCCATTTTTTCGGAATAGGCGATACCGCTGAAAACTTCAAACAATCGGGGAATCAACCCTTAGTGAAGAAGAGGTTAATGAGGAAAGTTAATGGCTCAAGTAACTGAGGAGACTTTATAAAGTCTTAATAGTGTCAGTCGTAAGCTCAAAAAAATCCATAGATAGGTGATTTTTAGACTACAAATCGATGTATACACTTCCTCGATTGACAACTCGCGGAGAACACTTGATGGGGCTGAATTCATGAACTCCTTTAACGCCCGATTTCATGAATTCCTTTAATAAGAATCAGCCCGATTCATTTTATTAGAACGAAACATTTTGACAATCAAAACACCGATCAGACATTTCCTGTGCAGATACGACTTTGAAGCTTGGAAAATCGATAGAAATCACCCCCTTCAACCTTTTCGGCCAAAAATTCAGATAGGTACGGGATCTATTCTTAGGACGGCAGCGGCAGAGCGGCCGCCCGAGCGGCTTTGGGCATTTCCGCTCCTCCTCGCCATCACCCCTCCATCACTTCTCAAGTATGTCTCCCAGGCTTGTTCGTTTCTTTCGAATCAACCACAGGCCCATGGTTAATTGTATCTATTTAAATTTACCTTTTATATCTGTTTAAATTTAATTATTTAAAAAAAAGTTTAAAAATTTTTATTCACAACTTTGGATGGATCCCAAAAAACCCAAAAAATTATTAATCAAGATTACTGGGAAACCGAGTTCTTATCCCACTTCCTGCCATTCTCCAAAAGCCCCATGGATCCATACGGTGAAATCGGATGCTTTTGGGACGTCCAAAAATAGGACTAGGTACTTCGAAAACGACACCTAACTTCAAAAAACCCTCCTGTAGCCTCATTTAGGTCTGCTGAACCCTATGGGCTTGTGCGATTGGGCTGAACACCTTGTGGGTACAACTAAAAAGAGAACCAAGTAAAACGTCGAGGACAGCGTGTCCCGCGTGTCCCGGACAATGTGATGTCCCTTTTGGAATCTAAATATCTTGAAACATAGATATAATGACAAATTTTTGACCCCCGTTGCAAATACCAAACTGTATTAGGAAGATTCCAATTCCCTATTCCAAGAATATTTAACCAAAACAAAATCACATAACGCTCATACACAAAATGCTCGCTGATAAGGGAGAAGGGGCCAAGCGGTAGGTAAGCGATGGCGAGGAAGGCCGAAAACGACTGAAGCCTCTCAGCCGAGAGGCTTCATCGCTCAGCAGAGCACTCACAAGCCATCAACATGAGATCCTCCAGATTGTTGTCATTCCGAGTTTGCCTCAGCCTTGTTTTGATGATTTTCAATCTTTAAAAACTCCTCTAACACTCGACTTGGGTCGTAGTAAGTAAGCGCTAACAAAAATTTGTAAGAAAATCAAAAAGAGACTTGCATAGTTGTGGTATATCAACGGGGGATTCTACTTTGAGGAAATCGTCTGAAAACGCCAAGACGAGTTCCACGGTTCTTCCAGGGCTCCCATCATGACGAGATGTGTGTTTGGGTGTGAAGTGTAACCTTGTTTGTAGTTGTTTTTGTTTCAAGTTGTGCAGATTTGCTTGTTGAAATCTCTGTGGAAAGATCCACACCATTTGTCGTGCGCAAGTACCTCCCGTACCCCCTATTTAGCCCAACCGAGACCCATGGGTTTGGGCGATCGGGTTGAAAACCGTGCGGGCACAACTAGATGGTACACCGAGTATTACAAGTTTGAACAAACATTTTTATCCTCTTAAAAAGTGTGGGTTCATAACTGGACTAAAACCATGAGAAACAATAGGTATGCCGAAATGTCGGAAACATTTTCTGAAATTTTAGAGTTGTCCGGTTTTGATACTAAACCTTAAATAAGGTTTTAAAAACCTGCCTACTGCCCCTATGTTTTGTAATCTACACAACTTGAAACGTATAATGTCAAAGTTTGAAGCCGATCAGAATTTTCGACCTCCGTCACGAATAGGTAGGTACATAGGCTGATTATTCCGTGAATTAGGGAGTTCCTAGTGGTGAGATACGTCGTGCTATCTCGATTCCATTCGATTCTTGTGTAAACCGAAACTTGTGGCTACGGCAAAAGCATTGCCGGTCTTTGCCCCAAAATCATTGCGTCCGCAGCTCCCTTTCACCGTCCATTTCCCCAAAGGCTCATATCAACTACTAGACATTCTCACCTCTGATTTTGAAACTACATTGTAGTTTCTATGTAGTTGTACTTACCAATTGTTTTAAAAGAAAAATTCCAACGTAATCTTTCCTAGTACCAATGAGTTTGGTTAGGGAGAGAGAACGACTCCTCTGCTGAAGCAGAGGAGTCGTTCTCTCTCCCTAACCAAACTCATTGGATTAGACCTCTGCACCATCGGCAAACAACCACTTTGTTTCCTAGTACCTATTAATAAACTTGTCAAATGGGTCCATTTTTAAAATTACCTCCGACAGTCTCACCTCTGATTTTCCTTGTCACTACTCACATATCGAGTAGGTATTAAATTGTATTACCTAGGGGAGACCGCTGTACCTTGAAACATTTGAATTAGCTCCGGCTGGTGCTGTTATCCAGCAGATCTTTCTAGGTCTAAATTCTTCTCTGAGGAGGCCTTACTTATCAGTGTAGTTTCATCAATGCACGAAAACGAGTGGGGGTCGAATTTCATCAAATTTGATAAGAAAGTTACCTATGAGATCTTTGAGTTGAACTCATTTATCCCACGCTTTCGAAGATAAGTGTTCGATGGTTAGCTGTTATGGTTCTATATGCTGTATAGAAACCAAATTGCTTACCAATTTCAATGAGAGAAATGTGAGGTTTGGGTATTTTCCGTTTATGCAAAATGGGAGACCATGTTGTACCTTGGAAAAGACGTGTGGCTGGAAGGGTTGGTACCTCGTGTACCTTGAAACACTTAATTTGCCATCAAACTCATCAATTTTCTGTCTGAGCTATAACCCAGAGTGATTTTCTATAGCATTTTGTTTGTTTCTATAGCATATTATGTAGGTAACTTTTCAGTTTCTTCAGACGCTGATAAAATGATAAGTCTTATCGTTTTCAAGGTGTTTTTTACTTTTCAAGGGATCAGTTACAATTTTCGCACACATAACTGTTAGTCAAGACTGCTGTAAGGTATTGAAACCGAAAGCCGAGCAATATTGATGAATTTCCAGGCACTATCTCTAAAAAACTGAAAAGTGTTCCAAGGTACAACGGTCTCCCCTACCACTAAAGTACCTAATCAACAATTTCTCATTTCTTTAATAGTAGCTTAATTGGTTTTCAAATGTTTCACTGGCCATCAGCCATGTAGCCAATTTTAACAGTGGGTCCATATTCCAAAATTACTATTGTCATGTTACCACCATTCTGCACCGGTTTCATCAGCAACACTCAGTAGGTACTTGTTCCTATACTTTCAGTATAATATATTTTTATGGTTACCTATCTCTGATGCTAATGACTAATGCTTTCTTGTTAGGGCTGTAGATGAGCTCAGTTGCTCGAAACCGGTCCCCACACTGCAAATTGCTTAGTTAAATAAACAATTTAGTATCCAAACCAGCAGAGGAGTCGTTTTCTCTCCCTAGCCACCTCATTGTATAGGTAAAGCTGTTAGCGCCCTTCCGCCGTCTACGTCGCCTTGCGATTGTCTGTTGAATAGTCTTGTGGTTAGCGGCCTTCAGCCATGGTTTGGCGTTTGCAAACCAACGTCACAGTCCGGCGTTCCGAGGCAGTTATGGCTTATATAAGCTTTGAGGCTTTTCCCCCCTACTTATATTTTTTCACAATATATTCCGTTTCGTGTTTAAAATCCGTCTCAGCCTACCTTATTTCTCCCAACTCCCCAGAGCAACAAGGATTTTATTTTCAGGTAATTTTCTAAATAACACGCTACCTTGGAACATCGATAATTCAACAAATCGATTTATTGGTTCAAAATTTGAACAGAAAAAGCTTACAGAAGGAATCAAAATTTTAATGTAACAGCTTGATCGAAAAGTTCTAATTGGAAAAAAAGTTCAATCCAGATATCGTAATTTTACGAAATCTGAATTTGCTGCATGGCATCTTTTCCCTAGGGTTGCCTTCTGGTGGGACCAACGTTGCCACGATATTAATTTATCCACTAATTAAATTTTTAATCCCCCACCACCCTTCTTCTTCCTTTAGAGGCCTCTCCCCTATTTCAAATTATAAACGGGGAAGGCTGTTCCCAAAGACCTTGAAGGTCCCTGAACCCCATCCGGGGCGCTTTCTTTTTGACCACTTTCTCTCCAAGTGCCCTGGACTCAGGCCCAAACGAGTAAATGCGTCAAGCGCTGGTATGACCCAAACTGCCCTCCGTATTAAATACGCTAAATGTTACCTTCTTATTAATAAAACATTCCAACAAACGGTCTGTGCTAGTCCGAAATGAAATACCTATCAGTGAAATACAAATATATGCCGGGAGTTCGGTATAGGTACTGTATACCGTATACAATTAATTACACGTGAGAGGACAACCTTAAACATCATGGAAGAACATGTTCCAAAAATACAGCAACTTTTACAAGGGAATTGATGATAGTTTTAAGTTAATTGTAAAAAAATTCACATCTAGGAATAAAAACGCTGCAAATTTTACACAAAGGCTCATTATTCTTTGATAGACGTTACTAGTGCAAAAATTTAATTCTATCAATGAAAAAAATGAGAATTTTTTTTTTTGGATTTTTATTTTTCTAAAAAAATTTTTTTTTTGTTTCAAAAATTCTTTCTTCGAACATTCTTTATTTTTTTTTTTACTCGAAAAATATTTACTTAACGTCCTGGGATCCTTCAAAATTCCCATTTTTAGCCCCATGAAAGCCCTGTAGATCGCCACAGTGAAATCGGATCGTTCCGGGACCCCCAAAAATGGATTCTACGTCCAAAAATACCTACTTCGAACACGACACCTAACTCGATCCCATAGCCAATCTTTGATATACGTTACTTGTGCAGAAATTTAATTCTGTCAATGAAAAAATTTAAAAAAAAATTTTTTTTTGGATTTTTATCTCAAAAAAAATTTTTTTTTGGATTTTTATCTCAAAAAAAAATTTTTTTTGGATTTTTTTGTTCAAAAATGTTTTTTCAAAAACTCTGTATTTTTCACTCGAAAAATATTCAACATCCTGGGATCCTTCAAAAATCCCATTTTTAGCCCCACGAATGCCCTAAAGATCGCCCCAGTGAAGTCGGATCGTTCCGGGACCCCAAAAAATGGATTTTACGTCCAAAAATACTTCGAAAACGACACCTAACTCGATCCCATAGCTAAAAGCCTTCAAAAAACCCCTCCCGTAGCCCCATTATAGCCCCATAGCGCCCCACGGGTTTGGGCGATCGGACTGAAAACCTTGCGGGCACAACTAGATGGTAAACCAAGTATTTTGTCGAAATTTAAGATTTTTAAAAAAATTCCTACTGCCCAAAACGGCCTGGACGGCGGACGGACATTTCGGATTTAGAATGTAGACCTCTTGAAACGGATAATGTCAAATTTTGAGCCCGATCGGAGTCGTCGACCCCCGTCGCGAAAACATAGGTGTATTATTCCAAGAATAATAAAGCAAAATCATTGAAAAGAATTAGAATTTGTTTAAAAATCTATGTCTGCATGTAAGGACGAAAAAATACCATTCAACTGCTTCTCAAATAACTTCAAAAAACGTCACGTAATTCGACCTTCTGGCCAAAGTCCTTCGTACATCTGATGAGGCTGTGACCCCACAAAAAACTCGCCAAACGTCATCCCACTCAACCACCAGGTACCAACAATCCTTCAAAAACCCTCCTGCAATCCACAAAACCGATATTGCTGTCAATTCCAAATCTGAAACTCACTGCCGAAAATGTTGACAAATTTGATGATTGACGAAGATGATACCTACAAGAAACGCACCTACAGACGAGAATAATCCATTTTTGGGGGTCCCCCGGAACGATTCGATTTTAGTGTAGGGATCTATTATAAATCGAATCGTTCCGGGGGCTATCATGTGGCTACAAATGGGATTTTTGAAATATGTTCTGAAATATGATTTTGTCAAATAATATTTGACAACATATTATGTTCCAAATAATATTTGGAACATATTATGTTCCGAGTAAAAAAAAAAAAATAATAATAA
The DNA here is from genome assembly GCA_955831195.1 of Pilophorus perplexus. Lineage (NCBI taxonomy): Eukaryota > Metazoa > Arthropoda > Insecta > Hemiptera > Miridae > Pilophorus > Pilophorus perplexus. The sequence goes on along the minus strand of OY037008.1, from coordinate 977,498 downwards.
TAATAATAATAATAATTTGAAAACAAATGTTTGAAAACAAAAATTTCAAAAACCATTTTTGAAAAAAAAAAAAATTTTTTTCTAAAATTTTTTTATTGACAATTAATTTTCGGACGAGTAACCTATATTAATTTTTAATTAAAATATTAATATTCTTTAATTAAAATTTAATTAAAAAATCAGCGTTTTTTATGCGGAAGGTTGTGTTTTTATACGGAAGGCGCTAAAACCATTTTGTTTGGGACCCAAACTTTGGGTAGGATCCCCCTCGACCCCCCTCCCGACAACTGGGGAACTGAAAATCGCAATGAATTAATTACCCCCTACAAAGGTAGGTAGGTACCTACCTACTGTTGAAGAGAAAAATTATTCTCTCGCCATCGCACCCTAAACTACGAGAATCGTTAGAAGGCATTTGGGGCGTTACGTCGGGTGTCGAGATAAACATGCCTATTAGGAAACACCAATTCATCAGAAACACGTCACTAGAACAGATTTACATGTTTTTCAGGCTTTGACGTCAAGCACTTCTGAAAACGCTGCCAATTTTACACAAGGGTTTATTATTCTTTGATATAGGTTACTTGTGCAAAAATTTAATTCTGTCAATAAAAAAATTTCAATTTTTTTTTTTCAGAAAATATTTTTAGTCAACATTTTTTCGTTTTTTACCTGAAAGATATTTGACCTCCTGGGATCCTTAAAAAATCCCATTCGTAGCCCCACGAAAGCCCTATAGATCGCAACAGTGAAATCGGATCGTTCCGGGACCCCAAAATTGGATTCTACGTCCAAAAATACTTCGAAAACGACACCTAACTCGATCCCATAACCAAACGCCCTCAAAAAACCCTCCCGTAACCCCATTTTAGCCCCATAGCACCCAACGGGTTTGTGCGATCGGGCTGAAAACCTTGCGGGCACAACTAGATGGTAAACCGAGTATTTTGTCAAAATTTCAGATTAAAAAAAAAATTCCTACTGCCCAAAACGGCCCGGACGGCGGACGGTCATTTCGGTTTTGGAATCTAGACCTCTTGAAACGGATAATGTCAACGATCAGCCTGATCAGGTAGGCTAAGGTATTTTCAACCTTCCACGTGGTCGGATTAGAATTCGAAAGGTCGGGAGGTTTTTACACATTTTAAATTTATATTATCAAGCGTGACGCTAGTCTCGCGATGCCATGCTAAGAGAGACGCGGTGCGTATAATATACTGTTAAGGTGCTTATAATATACAGTTGAATGTGTTGCTTGTGACGGGTTTGTATGATCACTATCAGCCTCTAAAACAAGTTTCAGTCATAGTCCGTACCATCATCCCAGTAGGTATGTACGTTAGTAGCATAATGCTACTTGTTAACAAAGGATCAAATCTGACGTGTGTTTCCTTTACTTCTTCCCTTCAGTCAACCAAACCCATTCTGGGCTTAATTTATTCAACAATATAAGAAGAGATTCTCTTCGTTAAAACATCAACTCATCCAAATCATGTCTTTCCTACAGCAATCACAAAGGCCTCTGATGGGCGGGAAATACCTAAGGAGATCTTGGGCTATATGTAACGACTTTGTTTTTCAGGCCAATATATTTCTGCCTATAGGCATCTTACAATTCAAGTTTGCGAGTAGAAATGAACAACATCGGTAATTAGCGGAAATGCGTACTGCTGCCAGAATGGAATGCATAGTGAAATTTTAGACCTGATAGGTATGTACCTATGCCAATAATGAAATTTGTAATCCGAAAGGATCTGAAACGGAGTTGATGGCAGAATGTCACAAGATAAGATTCTTATATAATCAGAGTCAGATCCCGAAATCTTCATTGTCGTTCGGAAGTAGTTTTCGTGGTAATTTTGGGCGTAAATTTTTTTTCCACTTATCTGTCCAACACAGAACTGATCGGATCTTTTTTAATTATTTTTTCAAATAATTTATTATTAACATAGAATTAATTTTCGCACTATTTATACAACAGAATAATAAACGTTTATGTAAAATGCGGAATATCAAGAAGTTCGAATAATTCGAGAAGACTCACAAAGGTATTGTGAGTCTCCACTCCTTAATGATACATATAAATCACTCACCTCAGGCGCTCTTTCAATGAAATCTTGCTCAGACAAGGCAGCGAAGGTGCTGCCAGGCATTTTGAAAAATTGCACTGTCGTCAATGGGAGGCTGAATTGTGCCAAATTCCATGCCAGCCAAGTCTCAACTTCTTCCAGCGTCCATTTACGGGGCTCTGTGAACAAACGAATTGACAAATAGATTAATGATGAGTTGATTAATAGCACAGGTACAATCGGTACGCAGCAGCTGCTCTTTGAGGTCAAGTTTGGATGTCAGTAACGAAACACATCGGCGGCGCCACTGTCCGCTGCGGCTGTCGGTAGAAGCCAACCAACATGAACAATCATTGCACGTACACCTCAACTTTAAATCCGCCGAATCAAATCGAACATTCTGAAATCTGGTCATGTAGTCCGTCCGGGGAGCACAACCTTTAAAGGGGGAACCCCGGACCAGAGCAGGGAATCTGGTGACCCTTTGTCTGGTCTGCACGGACCTGAGGAACCCAGATTCCTCTAGGGACCCGTCGTCTAGACCCTCGTACGTATGTTGGAAGATCCGAGAGAATTTACGGGGCTCTCAATCAATCAATCAATCAGTTTTTATTGCAAAAGCCAAACTGGCATAGCAATCGTCGATAGTACAATAAAATAGACTTAAAACTAAAACAAACAAATATAACACACAGAAACTTAAAATTAAACAAAGGGCAATACTTGACAGTCAGACACAAACAAACAACTTTTTTAAACATGGTATAAACGATCAAACAAAAAAAAACCAAAAAAAAAAAAAAAAAAAACGCGAGAAGACATTCAGTACCGATCCACATTAAAATTTTACTCAGGTAAATGGATTTCAAAAAACTCAGAAACTGAGTACAGTTCGGCGTCAATTAATATGCCCTTCAATTCTTCTCAAAAGCAATAAAGGGGAGGGCCTTTAACGAGTCTGGCAAGTGATTGAAGAGGCGAGCACCTATTTGAAAAAGGTTACACTTTAGAGAGGTAGTGAGGCGTACAGCAGGTAAGACTATATTATCGCGATACCGCGTTTCATATGTGTGGTGGTCGGAACCACGCACGAGTTTTATAAATTTTAGACACTCATACTCATAAGCACCATAAAGAGTTAGAGAGTTGATCTTCTTAAAACTACCCCGACAGCTCTACAAGTACCCAAGGTTACATATTATGAAAGCTCTATCTATAAAGGTGACTTCAGGGAAGGTACATAGAACGACCCCACCGCTTCAACCATTGGTGCCAGAATAGAAGACCTATATAGGAGGAACCGTTGACATTTCAAGAGTGGAGTCTGGGAAACTAACCTGGTCCACACGTATCCTAAAAACACAAGCGGTGGGGAGATTTTAGATAGAGGGCCTTAGGAACTCAACCCATCGCAAAAAAGGAATATTTAAAATTGTCAGGAACTCAACCACTTACAGCTGCAGGGCCCGCAGAGGACAAGGACTTCCGAGAGTTGTGGAGGAGTGGCGTATTTGGACGAATTCAGTGAAAACACTCTGACCTGCTGTAACGATCCATTAGCCCTTCTGCGCCAAATTCTCGATCTGCTCTTTCTTTAAATGAATCGTTTCATGCAAAAAGGGCCCTTACGCATTTTTCCCCGTTTCGAGATAATCGAAACAAGCCATCAATTGAATTGAATAGATGAGCGCAACCTTTCTGTTATTACGATATATTTAATGAGCGAGAGAAACTAAGAAACAGTATACCTATAGGTATCTAGCGACCAAACTATGCCACACAACACATCAAAAATATCCACGTGATGTTCATTACGTAAACAACTGCACCCTAACGACCGATGCTTAAACCTTACGCCGATCAGAGGTAACGAACGGCTCAGGCTGCAAAAATCGTTTTGGAGTCGTTGGAATCAGCCTAAAAAGCTCATTCCATAGACCCTTGTACCAACGAAATCGGACAAAAACTTTCGTCCCCCTTTTGAGGCCTCCTTAGCTACACATCAGAGATAAACAACTTTCGTCGTGAAGGACCTCCGGAAAACCAATGAAGGGGATGAGGGAGGAAAAATAAAGGTAGCCCATAACCACCCCCCGAACTCGCTGATCACAATGAGACCACCCTCATGAAAATCTGTTGAGCCGCTCGGGCGTGATGCCGTGTACACAAACAAACATACATGTCGAAGAGGTGAGCGCACCTTTCCATTTTTTGGAAAAAGGTTGCCCTAAAAACAAACATGTCGAAGAGGTGAGCGCACCTTTCCATTTTTTGGAAAAAGGTTGCCTAAAAACTGGGTTTCTCTTGAAAAATGTGGGTTATTTCAATGAAATTTTTACTACGCGTTCCTCAAGATAACCACAGTTGGAAACCAAATTGCTTTTGTTCATTTATTGTATAGTTTTTAGGTGAAAAATACAAACAACTGTCGGAATAAGGTCCTTTTCTGCACGTACCAGTTGTGTTGGTGAGGCGTGTTGATGGGGTGTTCGATTTGGTGCAGGAATAAGGTCCCTTTCTGCATGAACCGTGCTCAGTGTCTGCCACAATGAGGTGTTCGATTTCGTGCAAGAAGGGTCCTTAATCCTGGAATAGGGCTCCTTCATGCATGAAATGAAAAACACGCCCGCAATTTGCTAGATGAATTAGTGCGGGGGGAAGGCCCCGTACTGCATGAATCGGTGGAACTGAGGGCAAAGACGCCAAAACCACGATAATCGCGATTCGGCCAAATGTGGCGCTAAGAACCCTTTTTGCATGAAGCGATTAATGCTTGGCTCATGGTATTATCGGACCGTTTTTTGCTAGGGGTTGTGCTATTTAGTGGACTCGAACAATCCCCCTGAAGAAACAGCAGCCCCTTCTGGCCCATCCAGTGTTAGGCGCATCATTCAGGATGTGCCCAGGATGGATCATGCGCAGGTGCCAGGTTTTCTTGGGATCATACGTTTCGCGCTTTTTCTAAGCTGCCGGGACTGGAGTCATCGTAACTTACTATAGTAAGTGTATACACCACCTCTTCTTGTAACTTTTGGTGTTCAGATTATCAGTAGTAGCGGGATGCAAACCGTACCTACTCTCCAGCCTCTTCTTGCAGGTATGTTACAGTTTTTGGATTCTCGGTGGTTGCTCCTTCGTGGTCACTAAAGGGCTCCGCATGAGGACCACTGGCAGCACCAATAGGTACTCTGCTCTCTCTTCTTGAAACTTGGAGTCTTCTCATCACTGGTTGTCGCGACAGCACCATTAAGTTCTGGAAGTGTCTAATTTGGACGAATCCAGTGAAAACACTCTGACTAGACCCTCCGCCTCCAACGCCTACAGCAAAGAAAATCACGGGTACCCGTATCACGTATCACGTGATACTTTGACCGTACGTAGGGACTTCCCTGGAACTCCCACTCACTTCCTCCAACAAGGGCAAGAAGTTAAACACAGCGCCCGTTTCCAACAATCAAACATCACCAATTTGAATTCAAATTCATTTCTGGTTACCTACGTAACACAGACCCATATAGGTACACAAAACACAACGGATAGTGTTCAACTCTTATAAACATCAAGGCATTAGTACAACCTGTGGCCGATGGGCCAAACTCTATTGTAAATTTGCCCGCCCGCCCCGGCTCATGGTGCAGTCGGAGGCCACAGAAAGCGCCACCGTCGGCGGTGCGATTGGGGAAAGCTAAATTATCTCATTAGCGGGATCACCGCTAATTACGCGGACTGCCCTAACCACACTGCCGACTTTATCATTTAACTGACAGACTATTCCTATTGTCCTCTTAAGAATGTCAATGCGCAGTACATTGTTGATTGAGACCGATGACCGGGCCTCCCCCTGGCGACATTTCGTCTGGGAAGTCAGGTCAGCAGACCCAATATTTATGGGCGAATTCGATGCCCGGGCAACCCATTGGAGACAATTCCTCTGGGGTCACCGGGAGAGCAGATTTTCGTGAGATGGTGTCAGTGGGCCCAGCCTCCCTTGGCGACAGTTAGTCTGGGGAAGTCAGTCCCCTGATTCCCGTATCAACTGCGGATCCATAGGCGTACGCAAGGGTGGGCTAGGCCCACCCCCCCCTATACAAACGAGAAATATATATAATATATATATATATTATACACTTTCAGATAAAAAGAAAGAAAAAGAGGAAGTAGTGGTTGAAAAATTCGCAGAGAACCCGATGCGGCTCATGTTGTAAATTTAAAGTGAAAAAAATCAACTTGACATTGCTGGGTAGGTACTTATGTTGTGTACGAATTCGTTTCGATTTACCACCTTGTGGTATGCTCGAGCGAAGCTACTATCAATCCCCTGACTCGATCAAACTATCAAATCAAACAAAATGAGGTTATAGCTCATTACTCACCAAGAGAAGTCTGTTCTTGAAATGAAACACAAATTCACGAGAAGTGGTATATAAACTTGGAGGCGGGTAGCAAGTAAAACGTGATAAATTGAAAAATAATACAAATCGAGAGCACTGATTTCAAAAGAGGCGAAGCGAAAAAGGGAAGCGGACGTGAGACGGAAGTGAGAGACACAGGTAAGCAGAAGTTGCCAGAAAACAGAAAAACGCGGGTTTAGTTGGTAACATTTTAAACCCGGTTTACAATGTTACCAACTGACACAATTTGGAGAGGTGACAGAGTAAATGTTCAGAAAATAAAAGAAAGGTCTGATCATCGATAGCCACAAGGTATCGATATCCTTTATAGTTGACGACAATTTTGTGTAAAGGTTTTATATTAAGAGGGGAAAAAAGTGAACTACAACACTTGATTTTGTAAAAATGATTTGTATGTTATTTTGTAGGTATTATTACTCAAGCTGTGTAATATTTGTTAGAGGTCCGAAATAATTTGAAGGCACTCACCGCACTGTTTCACATAGTTTTTATTAAAGAAACGAGAGAGAGTAAATTGTACAAGTTTTAGTTTTTACAGGAATGCGGGCAAAGATATAAACAAAGATGGCGGAGCGAAAAACCAGTGCCTTCAATACTGAGAGGCGGGAGTTCGAATGAACTTAATTTTCAAATTTATATAAACAAATTATTTTTCAAATTGACTTTAACTATGTAATTTTAATAGCAATAAATTAGCCATTTCAATACACCCCCGTAATTTTTGCAGAAAAATTTACAATTTGAGTAATTTCAAGTAAGTACAAAATTTGCAAGAAAGATTTTAAAGTACAAGATTTTTAAGGTATTCAAGTTCTTCTACATCTAATTTCAACACATATTAAATGTACATAAGCTAAATTAATAAAATCAGAAACGAACAAAGTTTTTACATCCAATTTACATACAATCAATAAACGCCTTAGTAATCAAAATTAGTTTTAAGCGACAAGCTGATTTTTGAAATGATTGAATTTGGTTGGGCCTAGAGGCTTCGTAAATATGTCCGCAACCTGAAGTTCGGTTGAGACATAATCAATTTGCATCAAATTTTCATCGTACTTTTCTTTCAACCAATAAAATTTTATGTCAATATGTTTACGTTTGAAATTCATTGAACCTGTTTTTATAAGTCTAATCGTATTGGTGTTATCAACGAACATTTTAGCATTAACTGTTTTACCTGTGAGTTCTTTTATGAATGATTTTATGAACATGAGTTCTCTGCAACATTCTGCCGCAGAAACTATTTCGGCATCACTGCTGCTTGATGAAGTGGTAGCTTGTTTTCTTGATTTCCAGCTTACAGGACCTCCGCAATAGTAGATCACGTAGCCTGAAGTGCTTTTTGTGTGTGATCGATCGCCTGCGAAGTCCGAGTCACAGTAGACATGGAGTTCTTCAGATGACTTGTCGTTGTAGGATATTCCTTGGTCTTGTGTCCCTTTGAGAAATCGTAGGATCCTCTTGACATTTGAAACGTCGAGGCTGTCTGGATTTTCAACGAAGCGGCTGCAATAGCCTACAGCAAAGCTCAGGTCTGGTCGAGTTTTTGTTGATAAGTAGAGTAAACTACCAACAGCTTCGCGGTAAGGATAATCCACATTCTTTTTAGCGTTTTTGTCGTCGACTGGTTTGTATGAGACAAGTGGCGTTGGAGCAGGTTTGGATTCCATCATGCTGTATTTCTTGAGAATGTTTTCCGAATATGTTTTTTTGAGTGATTTTTATGGCATGAGAGCTTTTCTCAAATTCCATTCCAAGGAATGTGCTTGGATTGTCAACAATTGTGAGTTCAAATTCTTGCTTTATCGATTTTAAAAGTCTTTTCATTTTGTTTTCATCCTTTCCGAAGAGAATACCGTCATCAACATGGATGGCGAGGATTAATGAACGATCTTCATTGACGAAAATGCATTGGTCAGTGATCATGGGTTTCAATCCTTTCATTTTTAGAACTGTTACAAGCCTGGAATGCCATCTTTCGCTGGCTTGGCGTAAGCCATACAAAGCTTTTTCAAGTTTACATATTTTTCCGTTTGGTTTGTATCCTTCAGGTAATCGCATGTAGATGTCTTCCTCCAAAATCCCATGCAGGAAAGCGGTTCGGACATCGAACTTTTTGGTGTGGAATTTATGCTTCACAGCATGAGCAAGCAGTATTCGTAGGGCGTCGGTTCCAACGACAGGGCTGTAAGTTTCTTCAAAGTCGATGCCTGGCTGCTGTTGGCACCCTCTGACAACTAACCTTGCTTTATATCTTCCATCATCTTTTATGCGAAAAACCCAGCGACTTGACAAAATTTTTCTTCCATTCGCTTCACTTTCGTCCACAAGTTTCCAAGTTTTATTCCGGTCGTGAGCTTCCATTTCTTCTTTAATGGCGGCGATCCATTTTTCTCGATTTTCGGAAGTCATTGCGGCCTTGTAGGTGAGAAGAGCTGATTCGTTGGAGTCGAAGTCACTGTCGAGGATGAAGTCTTTCAATTTAGCTGGTTGGGTTTTATGTCTTGTAGATCTTCTGGGAGGTTCTACAGGTCGAAAATTCTGCTCGTCTAGATTTCGTTGGTCCTCAGATGAAGTTGTAGTTGTGTCACTTCTGGAGAAAAAATCTTCAGATGCATTGTCATCAGACTCACCGTCGTCAGAAGCTTCTTCAATTTCAGAGTCGTTTCCGTTGATGCTGTAACTGTCACTTTCTGAGTCGGTAAAGTCCAGAGTTACAACGTTTTTAAGGTCTGAAGTGGTTTTAGCAGTGTCCGGAATTTCAGATGCTTCATCAAGGAAGTAGACGTCTCGCGAAATGATGATTTTTCTCTTGTTTTCATCCCATAGTCGGTAGGCATTTTGGGCATAGCCTACAAAGATGAATTTTTCAGCACGATCGTCGAGTTTCTTGAGGTGTTTCAGATTTTTGGCAAAGGCGGTGGTACCGAAAATTTGTACTTTTGAAAGGTCTGGTTTTTTACTGTACCACATTTCAGCAGGTGTGCAATTTTTTAAAGCTGTGGTGGGACTCCTGTTGAGTAGGAAAGTAGCAGTAAGTAAAGCTTCACTCCACATTTCTTTCTTCAATCCAGCATTGTTCAGGAGTGCACGTACTTTGTCCAATAGAGTTCTATTGAGGCGTTCAGCGTGGGCGTTCAGTTGTGGCGTATAGGGTGGTGTCAAATCGAGTTCTATGCCCTTTTCTGCGCAGAATTCCTTGAATTCCTGGCAAAGGTTTTCACCTGCATTGTCCATGCGGATGCTTTTCACCTTTTTGTCCCATTTATTTTCAGCCTTTTTGATGTAGTCAATCAGATGATCTTTGACTTCACTTTTAGTCTTCAGCAAGAAAACCGAGGTATAATGGGTATAATCATCGAGGATGGTCATGAAGTAATGATATCCGTTCCAGGAAGTTTCAGAAAAAGGTCCACATACATCCATGTGAAGAATCTGGAGAGGCTGCTTGGCTCTGCTTCGGTTGGTTCCAAATGGTTTCCGTGTGGCTTTTGACTTGAGACAAATTTCACACTTCGGTATAGACTGGTTCTTATTCCACGTCATGCCAGTGGACATACCCGAAAGTGCTTCCAAGTTTGACGGACTTAGGTGTGCCATTTTCTTGTGCCATACAACATTTGTGTTTTCAGAAGCAAGATGAGCATGGTCAACTCCAATCTCTATCTCAAAAAGACCGTTTTTAGATTTATGACCTTCAAGTATCACTTTGTCGTCTTTGATGACTTGGACATCATTATTTTCGAAGATCACTTTAGCGCCCTTTGCTGTGAGAGCAGGAACTGAAAGAAGATTTCTGGTGAGTTCTGGGACGAATAAGACATTATTCAGCGAACAATCTTCACCTTCAAAAGTTCCACGATACTCCGCTTTCATTGAACTTGATTGGTTGGCAACACTGATGACTGCATCGCTGGTCGTTTTTGAATGAAGCTTTCCGACGTCGTTGGTCATGTGTGAAGAGGCACCGCTGTCCAGGATCCAATGTGATGAATCGTTTTTGTTCTCTTGGACAAGAAGAGCAACTTTATTTTGACTGGAATCGGTAGATTCTTTTTTGTTTTTGTCACGAAAAAAGCACCGACTTTCATCATGATTATTTTTAGGATTTTTGCAAACATTGCACCGAAATTTGCCTTTTTTACGCGATTTTTGCTGGCCGTTTCCGCGAGATTTGTTGTTGGCGTTAGCTTGAAACGCAACGTTTCCGTCGTTTTGGGGTTTGCGTTTGGCTTTGGCGGATTCTTCTACCAACAGTTGTGAGGTGAGGTTTGTTAGGGTCTTCATTTCTTTAGGTGCATGATTCCATGATGTGGTGAAATGATCGTACGAGGGAGGTAAACATGAAACAATTTTGGCGATCAGCATCGGTTCATCAATGGTATTTGGAGTCAGAACGTTAATGGAATGCGCGATGTTTTCAAGACGACTTATATTCAGGGCGACGTCAACTGATTTATCGTATGAATACGAGAAAAAGTTTTCGAGGGTAATATTCTTTTGATAGTCCGTGTCTCTCTCATGTATTGTACATAATTTCACGAACATGTCATACGCCGTTTCACAAGAAAGTAAATGAAGACGGCATTTTCGATCGATTGAACCAACAATTGCCTGCCTAGCTTTAGCATCTTTGCGTTTGAACTCTTCGTTTTTCAAATCGTCATCACTCGGTTTTTTCTCAATTGAATCAAGGATCCCCTTCGATTCAAACAGGATTTTAATTTCGAATTTCCAAAGAGGGAAAGTCGCGATGTCAGTGAGTTTGTCGATTTGGGCGATAGCGGATTCGTAGGACGTCATGACTACGTCGATCGGTCGGCGATTTTAAGAGTTTTTAAACTTTACCTTCGATGTTGCTGGGCTTCATAACCTGTTAGAGGTCCGAAATAATTTGAAGGCACTCACCGCACTGTTTCACATAGTTTTTATTAAAGAAACGAGAGAGAGTAAATTGTACAAGTTTTAGTTTTTACAGGAATGCGGGCAAAGATATAAACAAAGATGGCGGAGCGAAAAACCAGTGCCTTCAATACTGAGAGGCGGGAGTTCGAATGAACTTAATTTTCAAATTTATATAAACAAATTATTTTTCAAATTGACTTTAACTATGTAATTTTAATAGCAATATATTAGCCATTTCAATAATACTAGATGCTCCGGCTCGCTTTGCTCGCCTACGCACCCAGCTGGGGGGCTCCGCCCCCCAGACCCCCCGTGGGCCTCGCTTCGCGAGGCCGGTGCCTCGCTCCGCGAGGCCGATCGCTTAAGCAGACATAAGGGGTGAATTGCCGCTTGTGGGTGTATTGCCACCTGTGGGTGTATTGCCGCCTGTGAGTGTATATTGCCGCCTGTGGGTGAATTGCCGCCCCCCAGACCCCCCCTAGTGGGTGTATTGCCGCTTGTGGATGTATTGCCCACTGTGGTTGTATATTGCCGCCTGTGATTTGGGTGAATCATGGTACGAAAATGATTAGCCGAGCGAAGTAAGGCCCCCTTGTCAAAGTGCTAGTCTATTAGCTGAGCGAAGTAAGTCAAAGTGCTAGTGAAATCAATTTTCAAAACTCACAGTAAAAAACCCAGTGGGGCGCTATGGGACTAAAATGCCGAGGGGGTAGAGTTAAGTGTCCTTTTCCAAGTATTTTTGGGGACGACCTATGGAGCTTTCATGGGGCTATACGAAATTAGACCCCCTGTCAACGTGCTAGTGAAATCAAATTTCCACCATCAATAATAATAGAACTACCTATGTGGGTGGCCGAGCAAAGCGAGTCCCCTGGCCGTTAAAATGATCGGCTGAGTGAAGTATGCCCCCCCCCTCCCAACCTGTCATAGTGCTAGTGAAATCAAATCAAAGTTGAAAACTCACAGGAAAAATATGGGGCTAAAATGGCGAGGGGGTAGAGTTAAGTGTCGTTTTCCAAGTATTTTTGGGGAAAGGGGAAGTATTTTTGGGGAAATTAAGGCCCCCCTGTCAAGTGCTAGTGAAATTAAGGCCCCCCTGTCAAGTGCTAATGAAATCAAATTTGAAAAGCCTTCCCTTGATAATAATAGAACTACATATGTCGGTGGCCGAGCAAAGCGAGTCCCCTGGCCGTTAAAATGATCGGCCGAGTAAAGTATGCCCCCCCTCCCGCCATGTCATAGTGCTAGTGAAATCAAATCAAAGTTGAAAATTCACAGGAAAAATATGGGGCTAAAATGGCGAGGGGGTAGAGTTAAGTGTCGTTGGAAGGGGGGGGGGGGGGTTGAAGGAGGGGAAAACGGAAAAAATCCTTGAGGGCGCTCAACCAATCTCAGAACGTAGAGCATTTTTGAATTTCTCGAGATTTTCAAGAATATTATATATATTAGTGATATAGATTATTTATAAGGGTCTTGCGTGATCGCTCGTACATATAGATCCTTGTTTGGGGGGGGGGGGGGGGGGGGGAAAGTAAGGACCCCCTGTCAAAGTGCTAGTGAAATCAAATTTGAAAACTCCACCATCAATAATAGGAGAACTACCTATGTTGGTGGTCGAGCAAAGCAAGACCCCTCTGGCTAATAAAATAATCGCCCGAGCGAAGCAAGACCCCCCCTGTCATTTGAAAAGTTTGAAAAAAGCCTCCCCTGGCTGGTAAATTGATCGGCCGAGCGAGAAACCCCCCCCCCCCCCCCTTGACAACGTGTCAAATTTGACAACTCACAGGAAAAAAACCCTGGGGTGCCATCAATAGTTAGTTGCTCGCCTACGCACCCAGCTGAGTAACCCTAGTGGGGTGCATAGCATCGATGGACACGTTCATAACCCTGCATCAAGGTCAACTGCTCCTTCAACATCAACCCCCCTGGCTGATAAAATGATCGGCCGAGTGAAGTATGCCCCCCCTCCCACCCTGTCATAGTGCTAGTGAAATCAAATCATAGTTGAAAACGTATAAGTGTCGTTTTCCAAGTATTTTTGGGGAAAGTAAGGCCCCCTGTCATAGTGCTAGTGAAATCAAATTTGCAAAGCCTTCCCTTGATAATAATAGAACTACCTATGTCGGTGGCCGAGCATTGCGAGTCCCCTGGCCGTTAAAATGATCGGCCGAGTGAAGTATGCCCCCCCTCCCACCCTGTCATAGTGCTAGTGAAATCAAATCATAGTTGAAAACTCACAGGAAAAATTTTAATTTTATTTTTATTTTAATTTTTTTATTTAAATTTTTTAAATTCAATTAAATTCATTTTATGAGATAATCGATTCAGTTTAAATCGATTCTACTTTTCTCGATAATCGATTCAATTTAAATCGATTCATTTAATTTACATCCGTCTGGGAGACCTTGCGCATAGACCTAGCGAGCGCCCCTTAAAGGCTGATGTCCCACCCGCTCGGAGTGAAGAGTGAGGGCGGGGGGATAGAGGGTGTTGAGAGGCTGGGAGTGAAGCCGAGCCAGAATTCACCCGTCGCGAAGGGTCGGTGGCGACGGCCCAGTTTTTTCAAATCTCAACTCGTCGTCATAATTCGCTCATCGTCGGAACGAATTTGGTCGATATCAAGTATTAAAATTCGGATCTCTAGGTAGGCTACGGACGAAACGCGAAAAAAATCCGTCTATTAACGGCGGAATAAGACGCAAAAATTAATTGAGCGAATTCGCGCGCGCCAAAAAATTCGCGCAATTCGCTTATCGGACGTAAAATTGGTCGAGGAATCCGAATCCGATGAAAAAAATAGGGGTTCCCATTTGAAATAAGAAAGTTGATGTCAATTGCGCGGATTTGAGCGCATTTTAGAAAAATCTCGACCCCCCTATTGACTCTTAAACGGTCGCCCGAGACGATAGGAAAAATCGGGGTATTTTTACGACTTACCGTTTAGTCAGAGTAGGCGATTGACATACCCACATAGTCAGCCACAGACACGGTGAGAATTAGTGATTTAGATTATAGATTATTTACGATATAGGCTACCTATCACACCATACTCCGCACTCCAAATACCTACATGCATGGGCGTAGGCAGGATTCAGCCAAGGGGGGGGGCCAAACCCCCCAAGCGCTATTTTACATATATATAAACGCTGCAAATTTTACATAAGGGTTTATTATTCTTTGATATAGGTTACTTGTGCAAAAATTAATTCTGAGGCAATAAAAATAAAATATAAAATAATTTATTTTTTTTTACATTGTTTGAACAGAAGTAGTGCCTCGAAACATGGATTACCCATGCGTCCAAAATACTCGGAAAATATTTGACCTCCTGGGATCCTTCAAAAATTCCATTTGTAGCCCCATTAGAGCCCAATAGATCCCCCGGAGAAATCTTATCGTTCTGTGACCCCCGAAAAAGGATTCTACGTCCAAAACTACTTCGAAAACGACAACTAACTCGAACCAATAGCCGAAACCGTAAAAAAAACCTCCGTTAGCCCTTTTTAGCCCCACGGGTTTGGGCGATCGGGCTGAAAACCTTGCGGGCCCAACTAAATGGTAAACCGAGTACCTACCTATTCTGTCAAATTTTCAGATTAAAAAAAAAAAAGTCCTGCTGCCCAAAACGGCCCAGACGGCGCGGAGTACGGCGTTTCGATTTTGGAATCTAGACTTTTTTTTGTGTTTATTACGGAAAATAATTCCAATGCACAAAATAGTGATAAATAATTTCAAAATGAAAAAATACACTTAAGAAGTTAGTCAACAGCTCGATAGAAAGAAAAACAACGTAAACTGAAATTTATTAATTATTTAACAATTCACCTATGAAAAAGTCTGTCGAGAGCCTTTTAAAAGAAGGCAGTGACTAGTCAATCACATCCTGCAATGAGTTGGCGATCCGTTGCATTCTTGAAAGAGGCGTGTTGAAACTGTTGTTTCGAAGGTGAAAAGGAAAGAGGAATCTTGAAACGTATACCTAATGCCAAATTTTAAGACCGATCTGAATTTTCAACCTCCTTCGCGATTTCATAGGTGTATAATAATTATTCCAATATGCTCGCAAATCGGCGCATTTGCACCCAACTTTCTTATTTTAAATTGGAACTAAATTTTTTTCTTGTGAATTCGGATTCCTGATTATTTTTACGTCCAATAAGCGCATTGAACGACATTTCTGACGCGCGCAAATCCGCGCAACTCCTCCTATCTTCGTTGTTTACAGTCCGATTGAGTCCGCGTTTCCTCTGTATCCTACCTGGAGATCCAAATTTCAATACTAACTCCCTATTATTCAAATGGGCGAGCGAAGCGAGGCCCCCTGCCCAAGAGAGTCCAATCGTGAAGTGCTGCTGGCCATCCCCCTCGGTTGGTGTTGGAATCGTGGAAGTTGTTCGTGGTGATAGTATCTCTCCCTAAATTGGAGGGAAACGCGGTACCAGCCCGTCATGCTGGGAGAGTGTGCTGGAACACTAAGTAGGCCTCACTTTTGGTGCTCAGGCAAACAAGTACCTGCCATTGTGGTGGGGCTCCACATCTGGGCCTGTACAGACCCCCTTCGTGAGACTTGCCGTCTGCAAGCAAACGGGAGAGGCACAGCTCTGCAGTGGGCGAGCCCTCCCTAATTACAAGAGACTAATGCCCAAGAAAGTGGTCGGCCGAGCGAAGCGAGGCCTCCTGTCAGAGTGCTAGTGTTTCCGAATTCCAATAATACCTTTCCACGCCCTAATAACTACGCATTCAATTCTGTTGTTTCTATCAAGTCCAGCACAATTTATTGTTGTTGCCAAAAGTCTAGGGGGGGGCCGAGGCCCCCCCCCCCCCCCTGCCCCACCCTGTCTACGCCCATGCCTACATGCAAAGTTACGATCATTTTGGTTTGTTCTTCTTGGACTAATACACCTATGTAATCACGAAGGGGGTCGAAAATTCGGATCGGCCTCAAAATTTGACATCATTCGTTTCAAGATTCAAGATTGCAAAAACGAAATGGAACCGCTGCCGCAGAGTGGTCCACAAGTAAAACGCTGCAAATTTTACACAAGGGTTTACTATTCTTTGATATAGGTTGATTTGATTTGATTTGATTTAATCGCACGCCAGAATAAGGCGACGGCACGACAAGCGATTGCGCTTTCACGACTCTAAAATAACTCCCACGGCTGAACAAGCCATTCCCGACAGAAGAATTTAGTGAACGACAACAAAAGGATACGAACAACTCTAAAAAAATTTTGCACATCAGTTTAATCAATAACCGACCGTAAAATAAATTGCACGTCAGAAAAAAATCACTTCTTCACTCACCGTGTGAAGGCGACATTGAAGGTTGTGCAATATATTGCGCAATGTCACACTCAGAATTACAACAACATTGTGCAAACAGTACCCATCAGGTCAACATTATTATGTTGCAATCATGCTGTGGTTGCAAGTGCAAAAAAAAAAAAAAAAAGGCTCTCAGAAAGGGAGAAAATGGGCCAAGCAATGGTTTATTGATAGGGAGAAGTACGAGAAGACTGTTGATACTAGGCACGGCTTAAGTGACAGTGAATTGTGTTGCGTGATGATTGCTGTGGGTGCAAGTGTAAACAAAAAAAGAAGAAAGGCTCTCAGAAAGGGAGAAAATGGGCCAAGCAATGGTTTATTGAGAGGGAGAAGTACGAGAAGACGCGAAGACTGTTGATACTAGGCAAGGGCGGAGGAATATTGCGCAATGTTGCCCTCAGACGGCTCAATCTTTTCCAGTTTGTGGAATATATATTGACAACTTCTCATCACGCAATATATTGGACAATCTTTCAATCTCACCCTCAAACGATCAATTATATTGTACAAACCAGAATATTGCACGTTTAGACACCGCTTTAGATCAAAAGGGCAGCTTTGGCCTTGCTTGGCCTTCCTCGCTTACGTTTCTGGCCCATACAGACGTTTTTGGATTCCGGCGGGTGCTCAACCAGCTTCGATACCAGTACGATACTTTCCAGCAGCGCAGCGAAATTCCACTTTTCTCCCGGCCATTGAATCCTTCTGCGATGATTTTTTCCAAATAAGTAATGACCTGACATAATCTTCTGCTTCTTCTGTAACAAACAAAAAAAAAAATAATGTATTATAGTACTATATTAATGTCTACTCATGTTATTGAAATGATTAGTAGGTATGTTATTCGTCATACTTATTTAACTGGTAATTTATTATTACTCACCACTGGACTGAAATTCTCGAATTGTGCCCTTCTCGATCTGCTCTTCTAGCTTTCATCGGTTTAGGTTGAAAATCATCTTCAGACGAACTGTGTTACACGAAACATCACTACCTACCTACTATACAGGTATTATAGTCCTACGTACGTAGGTATGCGAAATTCATTGTGACACAAACGCAACAAGCGGTCGGATCAAATACCAAACGTTATCTATGTCCAAACAGAGCTCAGCCAGTTTTGGGGCAATGGGAGTCTGCAATGGGGGTCTCCCATTGCCCCAAAACTGGCTGAGCTCTGTTTGGACATAGTATTTGATAACGTTATCCCCAAATTGCCTTTCCAGTTACCCTTTATTTTCAAATTCATGGATGACACAATAACAGCTATACCTCAAAATTCAGAACACATCATTCTATCAAAATTTAACAAATTTCACCCACGTCTACATTTCACCATAGAAAGTGAAAATGAGTTCCAATCCATTCCATTCCTTGACACCCTCTTAATTAGAAACCCCAATGGAAATATTGAAACTGATTGGTACACTAAACCTCAAAATTCCGGTAGGATTATTCATTATAAATCAGCCCAACCATACAATCACAAAATCAATACCATCAAAAATATTTTAGATCGAATTGTCAAACTCAGCTCCCCCCAGTTTCACCAAAAAAATCATGAACGTCTCCGTACTTTTCTTACTAAGAATGGCTATCCTAATTCTTTAATCAATAAAATCATTACCCAACATTCAGCTAGCCTCACTAGACCACAAAATTTACGACAACCCCGTAGGTATTGCTCTACCCCATATGTATGGGGGGGTATCGGAAAAACTTTCCAAGATTTTAGATTCTGATTCTGCTCAGCTTGCCTTTAAAAACCAAAAAACTGTAGGAACTCTTTTCACTAAAACCAAAGACCCCATCCCTCATCACCAACAGAACAATATAATTTACGACATCCCATGTCAACAAAATTGTCCCAAACGCTATATTGGCCATACTGCAAATTTCATGTCAAAGCGTATCAATACTCATGAAAAAGAGAGCTCTGGTCCAGTAAAACCCACGTCCACAGCCTTGACTATCCATTCTAGGGAGGCTGGACATAAATTTCAATTTAATAAAGCCAAGATCATTGGTAAAGAACCCATCCTTTTCAAGCGGGAGATGTTGGAAATGATCCATATTGAACGCAACAAACATCAAACAGTTAACTTCAGAACAGATGTCAATCACCTCAGTAAATGTTACTCTGACTTAATCCATAAAGGGAGACCGCCGACATGAAACCGTTAACGCCTAATTACCTGCTCACCGACCAACCCTCAAACCTTACAAAAAGTCGGCATCCTTTGAGTTCTGTTTACCACTTTCTAAAGGAAAAAAACAAACAAACAAAAAAAACAACCCCCACCATCGAAAATTGTCAGTTCCTTCTGTATGTCTGCATCCTACATATTATTTAGTATATTTGTACGACAGCAACGGCTCACATCGTGTGCTGCCCTTTTTCCTGCACTTGTAAGTACCTATGTAAATTTTTTAAAACTTGCTCACTCAATCATTTGGCTCTACTTACCTTCCAAATTATATTTTATATCATATTCATTTTTTCTATGTACACTTTTCACTGTTTCGTACCATCGTATCATATAGTTTCATCAATTGTTAAATTCAAAGTATAAATTCGTGTTTTGTTCATTTCATTAGGCCCTGATGATAGGAGAATATATCTCTTGAAACGTCGGCAAAAAATCTCGTCTTATTTGACTGACCCTCAACAAGTTTCCAACAACATTATTATTATTAGACATTAAAATTTTTTTTGTCTATATAGAGAAAAAAAGTTTTTCAATGTCTAATAAAACATCACATTAGGTTAAATCATTGCCACTGGCACCAAAAATATTATGACTATATGATATAATCTACATTCCATAAAGAAGATCCATAACGAGAGATCAATACTATTCGGCTGCATTTAAAAACTAGAGAACCCGTTTGAAAATCATAAAAACCGTAGCTCCACCAACCAACTTCTTCTTCTCCTAATTGATAAAAGGTGTTCTATCTAATTTAGGGTCCGGGCGTCTGGGCACCATCATTCTTTGGAAGATATTGACAAGTGCGTAAGTAAGTTGGCAGGAAGTAGCGATCCTAAAACTCTACTAGTTTCAAAAAGCAGTACATTTCAGGTGTACACAAGGGTCTCTGTGTACAGCAGTATCACATACCTTAAAGCAGTACTGTACTGCAAAAAGCAGTACATCTGGCCACCCTAGTAATACTGAAAGACCGCCGTCGTGCATTGATTATTCTGACTGGAATCGGCTAATCCGTGTCGTTGTGATCTGTGTTTACTACAGTAACTGTAGTTAACACTGTTTACTAACTGTTAGCAAACATTTTCTCGGCGTGCTCCTTGTGACGTGCACTTCGGATTGTTTCGTCGTTCCACGAGCCGATTCAGAGTTGAAAAATACCTGTCGTGCTGCGGCACCATTTTGGCGGGCGAAATATTATTACCCTTTAAAAAAAATTCATTTTTGGATTTTTTGTTTCAAAAATTTGTTTTCTCTAAAATTCTTTATTTTTCACTCGAAAAATATTTAACCTCCTGGGATCCTTCAAAAATCCCATTTTTAGCCCCATGAAAGCCCTATAGATCGCCAAAGTGAAATCGGATCGTTCCGGGACCCCCAAAATGCAATTATTTTTGTTGAATATCCGTAATACGGATTCCGTATTCACAGTAGGGGGTTTCCCCAAAATATGGCCGTTTTGCACCACCGTGCGTCGTCCGGAACGTTTTGGGCAGTAAGAATTTTTTAAGAATCTGAAATTTTGACAATATACGTGGTTTACAATCTAGTTGTACCCGCAAGGTTTTCAGCCCGATCGCCCAAACCCGTGGGGCGCTATGGGGTTAAAATGGGCGTACGGGACGGGGTTTTTGAAGGCTTTTGGCTATGGGGATCGAGTTAGGTGTCGTTTTCGAAGTATTTTTGGACGTAGAATCCAGTTTTGGGGGTCCCGGAACGATCCGATTTCACTGTGGGGATCTATAGGGCTGTCATAGGTCTACGAATGGGATTTTTGAAGGATACCAAGAGATCAAAAATTGATCTCTTTATAAAAAATATTTAATATTTTCCGAGTAAAAAAAAGTAAAAACAAAAGATTTTGAAAAAAAAAAAATTAATATTTTTTATAAAGAGATCAATTTTTGATCTCTTGGTATCCTTCAAAAATCCCATTCGTAGACCTACCCATTCGTTTACCTACAATACTAATAGGTTGTTTTTTTTTTTTGTAATAATATTTTTTGTAACTCTTTTTTCAAGACAGAATAATTCTGTCTTGAAAATTATTAATTTTAAAAATTAAAATTATTAATTTTCGCACAAGTAACCTATAATATAGGTTCTGTGATATTATCACAGAATAATACACCCTTGTGTAAAATTTGCAGCGTTTTTAATTTTAATTTAATTAGGTAGGTACCCTTGCTGGCAGCATGCAATTATTTGAGACCCCCCCCCCCCCCCCCTAAACCCCCTAAAGGAAGACCTGCGTACGCCCATGTCCCATCCGCAGCGGATCCAGGGCGAACTAATGTTGATGCTGCCGGGTCGGTTGCACCTCCCCCGAAGTGAAAGCGACGTTTATAATCCAAAGTATCAACTCCGCTTGTTGGGGGAGTTGCAAATCGGGGGAGCTGCAAATGAAATCGGGGGACCTGCAACAACCCCGATGCTGCCATCTCAGCTTCAATATTAGATTCCCCTGGACTCCTTTCCGGAGACCAAAGCATTCCAGACTATCACGACACTTCCTGCCGGTCTGGAGATCATGTGTCTCCCATTGCTGCATCGCGTTACGCTCTAGACAGGGATACTCAGGTACTCCCTTCAGCTTCCTCCAAAGATACTGGGGGCGAAATCCCTGTTACGCTGGAGGCCTTCCCCCAAACACACAACACAGATAATGATAGGCCAAGGTCTTCGGGGGTCGTCCATTAATAGCTATTAAAGAATTAGGAACTCATTTTGTGCATGGAGGTACCCCTGTAACATCCGTTAATCAGGGTACGCTACACGACCTATGCATAGGTCATACTGCATGCAGTGTGACCTATTTGTCAGCCTGAATAATAATAGCAGCAGGTCTTGGATGCTTTAATCGTCGGTTGGCATCTATGATCTGAGAATGCGATATGATTTTCCCAGGACTATTAGGTCTTTAAGAAACGGCCTCGGTTAATTATGATCAATCTTGAAGCCAGTCACCGCATCACTGAACGTCTACCCTATCGCTTAACGGCACTTCGTCTTCACGCCCGTTTTTAGGATGAACTTCTACGTACAGACAACATCGGATCCTGAACAACCGAATGATGTACCAACTAGAAGTGGCTCCAGCTATGGCACTATTATGGTACAACAAATACTATTAATAATTAATTATTAATATTTTTTGCACTGGAAAGCTGCCCGGATGCATCCATGGAAACGACGCATCAATGTTTTCGAGTAGAAACATCGATGAATAGAAATAAAGCCTTCGATGGTTCTGAATTGATGTTTTTGGGTCATCTTTTGTTTGGTTGTCGCTGTTAACAAACAGATACACGGATGTTTAAATTTTCCCATCCCTAGGGATGGGTATTAATGCCCGAATTAGTTGGAGAACTCCAAAACTTATTGAATAGAGGAAAAGGGTTGCTGTAAAAAGGGAAGATTTGATTAACCTGGTTGTGTTCTCTACACGAATCTTCCCTTTTTACAGCAACCCTTTTCCTCTATTCAATAAGTTTTGAAATTGAAGCCTTTTTGGTTTATTATTCCGATCAGTTATGGGCAATGGGAATTTTGTCGTTTAATCTGAAATGTTGACAAAATTCTTGGTTTACCATCTAGTTGTGCCCGCAAGGTTTTCAGCCCGATTGTCCAAATCCGTGGGGCGCTATGGGGCTACAGGAGGGTTTTTTTTGGAGGGTTTCGGCTATGGGGTCGAGTTAGGTGTCGTTTTCGAATTATTTTTGGACGAAGAATCCATTTTTGGGGGGCCCTGAACGATCCGATTTAATATGAAACCTATATGAAAGAATAATAAACCCCTATGTAAAATATGCAGCGATTTTAAATCGATCCGTAGCCTCACAGTAAGTTTCACTGACATGCACACATGCACATATATTGTGGAGGCGAAGCACCAAAAGTTATTGCTCATTTGATAAATACAAGAGAATAGCCAGTTTACACGAGGAAGGAGTTTCTTTCACCAAGGAGTAAAACCAAGATTAACAAGGGAAATTTTATTTATCCTTGCCTTCGCTTAAACCGTCGTTTTAGCCGTAAATCACTATTTTATATGAAACCGAGCCTTATACGTTACTTTAATTAGCTACCTCCTCGTTATTTCTTCACTTATTACCAAAGTGTTTGATGAAAGAAAATTGTGCTTTCCGAAAAGTGCTTACTGAGCAATAATAATTATTTTTGGTGTCTAATCGGTAGTAACAGACAAACTTAGATGGGGAAGTTTCACACTACTGGCAATGTTTGATGCCCAGGACAGCTTTCTCATAATATCGTTTATTAGATATAATATTGTATTACATTATGGATACTAGAATCTCTGATATTCTCTAAACTACTTGGCTTCAATCCATCATGTAGCCATTTTTGGAATGAAAAGAAACTTAGATGGGGAAGTTTCACACTAGGTACTGGCAGTGTTTGATGCCCAGGAGAGCTTTCTCATAAAATCGTTTATTAGATATAATATTGTATTACATTATAGATACTAGATATTCGGTAAACTACTTGGCTTCAATCCATCATGTTGCCATTTTTGAATAAAAATTGACTATAACTCAGAAGCTAACCATTTTATGAACTAGCGAATAGTTAAAATCGACTCAGCCCTGAAAATACAAGCTTGTATACCGAGGATATAGTCAATTCGAGTCGATTCGGCACGTACAGTAGGCCAACTCTGAATTAGTGCTGGCTTACTTTGCAATCTAGCCCACTGTGAGCCCCGTGGCGTACCTACCTATTGATTTCTTTTAACTGGAGGATTCGTGAGGTGAGCGAATCAGGCTATCCATCAGTTGGTAGACAAAAGTTGGCACAACTGACGGGGGTTTTCAGGGGAAACTAGTTGGACAGGCTGGAACAAAGGCCCGTGGACGTCCAAGTTATACATCAGTGGCAACTATTACAAGCGGTTCGCCGGGGTCCTCCCATCGACTCAAGTCCACCAGACGCCCCACTTTCCAACGCTAGGATGTCTTGAGGCACAGGGGCTTCCTCCTCGTTAGTAGGGGGGTTTCAGGAGGTCGAGAGAATTTTTCCCCCACTACAGGGCTTGAGAGATGTACCGTTACGTCTTTCTCCAGGTTGTGCAAGGTGCTCGATTGCGTTTTCTAGAGGTGGGCAAACCGTCAGGGCAAACCTTCGCATCATTTTGAGGCGTATTGTGTTCTTTATGGGCACTATACAAAAACGCTGCAAATTTTACACAAGGGTTGACTATTCTTTGGTATAAAATGTGCATAAATGATTATCTTTCTAAAAATATTATTTGACAACAACAACAACTAGGTAGGTATTTCTGTAGGTACTGTTACAGTACTACAGTAGTGTTTGGACATGACATGTGAGACCCCGAAAAATTAATTCTACGTTCAAAATTACTCGGGAAACGAGACCTCATTCGACCTCTGGGCGCCATTTGTAGCCACATGAAAGCACCATAGATCCCCACGATGCAATCCGTTTTTTAAAGGGCTTAAGTCCTTGCAACCAAACTTTAGGGGGAAAAACTTCCTGTATCCTGTACCCTACTGATAGAATTGTGGGAGAAACAAATTTTCCCTGTGACAGCCAGGATTTTGTCATGTTTCACATAATACTATTATGTATATCGGTACCGGAATATAATATATTATATTATATTCCGGTACCGATATGCGGTCTACCCGAAATCCGTGGTCTACACCCCGACATCAGTCCAGTCATTAT
Source organism: Pilophorus perplexus (assembly GCA_955831195.1). Taxonomy (NCBI): domain Eukaryota; kingdom Metazoa; phylum Arthropoda; class Insecta; order Hemiptera; family Miridae; genus Pilophorus; species Pilophorus perplexus. Next base: position 952,862 of record OY037008.1, on the reverse strand, counting down.
ACATATCTTAAAAACGGCCTCTCGTTCGGAAAAATTCCGAACTTTCCGAAACTTTTGAGGGTTGTTCGGGACTATATAGAGGGTCTATACTAAAAAAGTCGGACTGATTAAGCGCGTGCTAAGTTCAGGGGGGCCAAATAACCGCGATTTTTCGGACTTTTTTCAGTTTTTTGACCGTACCTTTTTTTCTATCGTTTATATCGAACTACTATTAACGTCTTCTATTAACGTTGTAGAGCACAAAATTTTGAACATTTTGCACTAGGTACTTGAATGTAATTTTTGACCCAATAGGTAGGGACCTACCTACCGATTTATGTACGTTCAAAAATGGGCTAAATTTCCCAAAATGGCAAAAAACGCCCAATAACGCTGGTTTTTTTCCTTCTAAATTGTATTAAATAGAAGTAAAATTTTTACTCAATATTGACGCATGGAATGGTATATGAATACATAGAATTATGTTTGTAGACCCCCCTACACCAACAACGGTCGTCAGCTGGAAAGGTAGCTGGAATAAAAAAAGGACAATCATAATATGATTGTCCTTTTTTTATTATGCGACACAATCTTGGAAAACATTCGTTCAACCCCTTCCCACCCCCCTCCAAATGGCTGTTGGTATGTACATGAGCTAGGCTGGTGATGGCCATGACTGCGTTGTGATTATAGGGGAAGATGTAGACCTCTTGGTCTTGATGACAGGGCTGGCCTCATCTCACAGCAACATCTACTTTGAAAAGCCTGGAAGAGCGAGCACTCCATCCACGCTCTATTCTACATCTTCTTGCAAATTTGGGCCCCACGACATTCTATTTTTACATGCAGTAATTGGGTGTGACACCTTTTCAGCCTCTTAAGGGATTGGAAAAAAGGGTGTGCAGCCTATTCCAGAAGACTCCTGCTCTGAGCGCCATTGCTAAAACCTTCTGCAATCCCAATTCCATACTAACAGAGGTTGCCCAAGCAGGAGAGAAATTCATGGTGGCACTGTATGGTGGAGACCTGGACACTTGACAACCTTAGCGAGCTGAGGTACAAATTGTTCACTGCTTCCGTGGTCAAATCCAAATTCCAGTTGACAAAACTGCCCCCCACGTCAGATGCAGAAAAGCAACATGCTTTGCGGACATACCTTCAGGTACAGACATGGCTGGGGCTTCAGAACAACCCACTTGTATGGGGATGATCCATGAGCCGAATGGGGGTAGTGCCCATAACAACAACACTGAACGCTGCCCCGAACTCAATACTCAGGATCATCTCCTGCAAATGCTTAAAAGGATGTTCGTCAGCTGCCTGCAGCTGCAAAAAAGCGGGTTGCGGTGTTCAGCTCTCTGCAAGCATTGTTGCGGCAATGCTTGCGAAAATGCACCAGACTCAGACTTGAGAGACGACGACGGAGAGGCCGAAACCGAAGACGGTATCAATGTTGAACGAATGTTTTCCAAGATTGTGTCGCATGATTATCGCTTTTTTATTCTACCTTTCCAGCTGACGGCCGTTGTTGGTGTAGGAGGGTCTACAAACATAATTCTATGTATTCATATACCTACCATTCCATGCTTCAATATTGAGTAAAATACAATTTAGAAGGAAAAAACCAGCGTTATTGGGCGTTTTTTGCCATTTTGGGAAATTTAGCCCATTTTTGAACGTTCATAAATCGGTACCTATTGGGTCAAAAATTTCATTCAAGTAGTGCAAAATGTTCAAAATTTTGTGCTCTACAACGTATATAGAAGACGTTAAAAGCTATTATATTGACTATAGTCGTTCAATATAAACGATAGAAAAAAAGTTACGGTCAAAAAACTGAAAAAAGTTCGAAAAAATCGCGGTTTTTTGGCCCCCCTGAACTTAGCACACGCTTAATCAGTCCGACTTTTTTAGTATAGACCCTCTATATAGTCCCGAACAACCCCAAAAAGTTTCGGAAAGTTCGGAATTTTTCCAAACCCAAAAGGACATAATGGCTGGACTGGACTGGACTGGAATGAGTGGACATGCTGTGTTATAGAATGCAGTCTACGCACAATACCTAGGTACTTTTAGCAGCGGTTGTACCCTACCAATCGACAGGCCAAGTTCTCTTCAAGGTGTAATACTGCCGTGCCAAGTTAAAACGTCCTACAGTACCTACTAAGAATTTGAACCTAGATAGAACCTATTACCTTTGGACGGCAGAATAATATTAATATATGAATAATAATATATTATGAATATCCCGAAACAACTGAAGGTGTCACAGCCACCTTAGCAGACGACACGGCCATCCTGGCAACAGGGAACACTGTGGGGGAAACCAGCGAAAAACTGCAGGGTTCAGTGAACACCATCCGTAATTGTGTGAGCGTGGGGGGGGGGGGGGGGGGCACAACCAACCAGTGAAATGTAGAGACAATCCAAAAAGGGCTTTCATGGTGTTTTGATTAGATTAGATTGATACCTGAGAGGGTAAAGAAGTGGGTTCCTAATGCCGGATTTCACCAAGTGTAGCTTAAAGTTCGTTTTAGCTAAATCTCGGATTTAACGTTAAGTCCGACTTAGGGAAGATTCCGTTTCACCATTAGACTGAAGGTGGCGCTTACCTAAGCCTCGGTTAGCTTTGGAACAGGTTGCCCCAGACTCGTGTTCCCGCGGAAAACTCGGTAATCAGTGACAAAAAAGTGATAAGGCCGTGATAAATCGTCACGTTAGTGGCAACATCAGATGATAGCAGATTCTGCTATCTCATGTTTCTCAGGTTTTAAGGATAGCCTAAAAACTGATTTCTGAATCCCTGGACCGACTTTTATCGCAAGTCAGAAGCTTAGGACAAGGAGGTCCCCAATGATTGATTTCAACGTAAAAAACGCTGCAAATTTTACACAAGGTATTATTCTTTGATATAGGTTACTTGTACAGAAATTTAATTCTATCAATGAAAAAAATTTAAATTTTTGTATTTTTATATTAGTTACCTACAAAAAAAATTTTTTTTGGTTTTTTTTTTTCAAAAATTCTTCATTTTTTACTCGAAAAAAATTTAACCTCCTGGGGTCCTTCAATAATCCCATTTTTAGCCCCATGAAAGCCCTGTAGATCGCCACAGTGAAATCGGATCGTTCCGGGACCCCCAAAATTGGATTCTACGTCTAAAAATACTTCAAAACGACACCTAACTCGATCCCATAGCTAAGCCTTCAAAAAACCTTCTCGTAGCCCCATTATAGCTCCATAGCGCCCCACGGGTTTGGGCGATCGGACTGAAAACCTTGCGGGCACAACTAGATGGTGAAGCGAGTATTTTGTCAAAATTTCAGATTTAAAAAAAAATTCCTACTGCCCAAAACGGCCCGGACGGCGGACGGACATTTCGGATTTAGAATCTAGACCTCTTGAAAAAGATAATTTCAAATTTTGAGGCCGATCCGAGTCGTCGACCTCCGTCGCGAAAACATAGGTGTTCCAAGAATAATATGATAAAGTTGATAAATTGAGAAAAATTAACTTTTTTTCCGGTAAGTACCTAATTTAATTTATTATTCAAAAAATAGGAAGGCGAAGGCACTTAAATTACAAATGAATCTCCAATGTTTCTGCATATTTCAGTCGATAAAATTTAATGGATAAATCGATAAATGGACTAGTCATTAAAAAAATTGGACTAGGGTATATTATCTTATTGAGGACTCTTCCCAAATTTTTCCAACAGTTGACGAAAAGAGAAACATAATTCGATCTGTTTGAAGCCTCCCGGCCGCCTTTGCAACTGAATAATCATCTCAATTTCCTCGTCGTCATCCTCGAATGTATGCCATTCCCAAACACGCAGTACGAACGAAATAATTAACACTCTGGTCGAAAAAGCGAAAATCACACCGTTCGAGGGAAAATGATAATGAATAAATCCAACTATCAAATCCGATATCAACGAAATGGGCACTGCTGTTGTTGGTGATAATTGTAACAACAACTACAACACACGCGTAAATCTCAGATTTAACGCTTAAGACGTGGATGAGTAGGGACTAAAATCTGAGGCTTAACCTCAGACCGTAAACCGAGGATTAAGACTAAGCGGGAGTGGTGAAACGCATCTTTTTCTTATTCTTCGGCTTACCGGTAAGCCGAACCTTAAGCCGAGGTGGTGAAATCCACCATAAGGGCCCCCATTCCCGCACTTAGGCCTATAGACCCATTGTGCTGCCTCTCGGAGTTACTATGGTAGGAGTTCTGTGCCCTTGAAGAGGTTCAATAGTCCTCCTACCAGGTCCTTTCGCGCTAGTATCTCTCCCCGGTCCACAGAGCCCAGAGCAAGATACCGTCTGCGCTCCAGGGCCTCACATTCAAAGATGAGGTGGTCCGCTGTCTCTTCCTCATCTTTGCAGAACCTACAGGTGGGTTCATCATTTGTGACCCCTATCCTGTGTAAATGCTTCCTTTCATGGTGTTACAAATGGGTTTTGTAGGATCCCAGGAGTTCAAATATTTTCCGAGTAAAAACAAAAAACAAATTTGAAACAAAAATTTTAAATTTTTTTATTGACACAGAATTAATTTTCGCACAAGTAACCTATATCAAAGAAAAATAAAGCCTTGTGTAAAATTTACAGCGTTTTTCTAAATCTATACCACTAATAATTAGTGGAATACATTTAGAAAAACGGGTACCAGTTTAGTATGCGATCTCAGGTTCATTCGGACATGCAATATGCGATCTCACGGGTTCCTGCAGTTCCAAACACCAATATAATATATATGCCCGTTCACCTTTGAGTTATCAACTGCCCTTTCACCTTTCAGTTATCAACTCCTCACAACAAATCTAGCCAGGTCAATGTGTCCGGTCGACTGTCAGCATGCTCAGTAGGTAGGTACCTACGTAGGTAGGTAGGTAGGTTCCGAGGGCTATACCCACCGCACTGTGAACCATTCCGAACATTAAATTTTCATTGATCCGATGACAGGAGCCCAAACGCAAACAATCGAAGAGAACACCTAGAATGACGAGCTTCATCTGGAGACGACGAACTTCTTTTGGAGAGAAAGGTAAGGTTCATTAAACCATTTTATTCAGTACAAAATGCTGGTGAGATCGTATACATACTGGGTTTTCGGAGGGTACGCGCGAGATCGCAGGCTGGGCTGAGATCGCATACTAAACTGGTACCTACCTACCCTTTCTTCAATAATACAGCGGTAGGTACATCATGAAAAAGCCATTAGATGGTAATTACTCAAATATATAATAGATAACTCCCAAAATCTATGCCTAACTAGAGCTCTCTGAAATTTTTTATACTGAGGAAAAATTTATTAAAATCATTGGGTGCGATGGATTTTAAAACTTTGTCAAGTTTTGGCCTTCCGTTTTACTCCGTTTAACTACTCATTTTAAAACACTTCAAGTTGAGCACAACAGAATTTTATAACATTTAATGTTATAACACGTAACATGACTGTTCGGAAATGAACGGGTACCTAATAAATTAGGTTTACGGATATAAAGGGTTTTAAGAAAAAGGACAGGAAAATACCTGATGGCGTAGTGGACGTCCCGGGCCCAGGAGTGAAGTTCTCGTCGGTGTCGTAGGAAGAATCCTCGAACGACTAACAATAATTGTTATTGTTAAAGGAGTGTAAGGACGGGTTGCGAATAATTCCGGACAAAACTGGGTAAATTGGGACAACAAATTTAAAGGATTTTGGAGAGCCGTGTGAAAGGAGGTTAGGCACCGCACTAAATCCCAACGTGAACTGTCCCGAATACGGGGAATATGATCGGAAGGAATGCCTTACACCAACTTCCCATTTAGAGAAAAACCGATGCACGATGGGTAAATTTGAGGAAACACTCCCGTAAAATTGTGTCGATCTGATACGCCGTGGATTCCACGAGACTGTCGCGAGCAGTGCTGAATTAGCACTGCTGATAGGTGTCGCTCTTGGCTGATTATCTCAGGGTCGCCATCTGCGAGATTTTAATTGGAGCGGATCTAACGCACCCAGAAGGCGGAAATTTGCCCTCTCGGTTTCCGAACAATGACATTGTATGGCATATAGCAAGCAATAAGTAGAAGCGTTCTTACCTTTTGAGATGCCAAGGACTGCACAGGTGCTGTGAATTTCCGTCTTCAGTTGTTCCATCGCCATTGATAGGACGGGTTGGATCTCCTCTTGCGCCAAATCCATGGACACTTCCTCCATTTCCGCCCTAAAGCCAGTCCCGAGCTCCCCCACAGGCACGGGAATCAAGTTGTACCTTTTCTGGAATGAAGTATCTTTGAGGACTTCCCTGAGCAACTTGTGGTCGGCCAATGCCTGGGGGGCAACGTGATCCTGGGGGGACACCGGCGACCCCAGACCCTCGGACTCCTCTTCGGACAAAGGTTCTTCCTTTACAGGAGACCAAGGGAACCCGAAGGTTTTATTGAACGAGCCAAACTCGAGGTCTTTCCCAAGACAACTGAATTCGTCTTTGCAGAAATGAGGGTTTGGCAGCAACGATAAGTCGAATGCGTCTGCGGCAAATACAGCCGAATAGTCCTCAGGAGCAGGACTCAGCTCTCCTGTTGGCACACGTTGAGGCATCTGAAACCAAAATGAAATTCAAGCTAAATAATTTGAAATTCATTTTATCGAAAATTTTGATTTGTAGCTTAACCTGGCCATGAGCACTTGCATGTTGCTGGCCCTATTTTAACATATTAGAGAGGCTGCAGCAAGGGTGAAATATTTAATGCTGCTTAATAACAGTTATTAAATAGTTACTATTTAATATCTCACCAATATTTGGCACGATTTTCGCAGTTCCATAATGCGTGTTGAATGTTTCAGAAATTAAAATGGAAAAAAACTCTGTAGCTTTAGAAATAATTAATCTAATAGATAACTAAAGATTGATCCCACAGCATTGATTATAACTGGAAGTCTGTCGTGTAACTAACACTCGTTGGAGTCATCCACTAAAGAAGAAAAAAAGGGTACGGAGTGACGTCACATGAGAAGGCAAAGTATGACGTGTAGATACACAAAAAAAAGTGTCTACAGACGGAATATGCACGTGACGTCAAGGGAAATGCTGGACACGCGGGTATCTAAAGACGGGTGTCAAATATATCTTCTTTTTTTTTAGGGACCGTAAGATTCAGTTGGCTCATACTGACTCTTGCTCCAAGCCATTTTCGTCTTGAAACCCTCAACCTGTGGCAACTAAACAGAATCTGTATAGTAGGTACCTCAACCCAAATTTGATACCTGTTTTTTTTTCTGTAGTAGCTCTAGATTTTGGTTTGTTATTCTTGTAATAATATACATTAAATGTATATTAGGTATTATACAAATTATACAAATTTTGTATTCGTGACGGGGATCGAATATAATATTTGGTTTGATTGACCACAAAATTAGTGCTACAGGTTCGTTTCATGGCGCGTAGTTTTCAAAAATCAAATGTCATTCCGCCGTGGTGGGCAGTAGGTTTTTTTTAAATCTGAAATTTTGATGAAGTAGGGGAGAGGTGGGTACACCCCCGTCTTATAAGACGGGACAGTGGAGGTCATATGAGATACCTACCGTCAGATCTGGTCGTCAGGTGTAGCTATCTGTATACAAATATAGGCTGACCAGTTTTATACACCACCTTTTATACACAGACCTTTTAAACCTACACGAAGACCATAAAGTCCAGGTTTTAGCGGAAAATGAGAACAAAGAAGGCATTTGATTGAAATCGGACTAACCAAAAAGGTTTGAACGGCCATACTGAAAACTCGTCAAGTCAGTTGATAACTTTTTTCTTTTCAACCGACAATTTGATTATTGATTATAGGCAGCGTTTATCAAATCTACACATCACGTAGGTACCTATGAATAACACAAAGAAAAATTTTGAGGTACTAAATAAAAAAAGTGAAATCCTGAGCGAAAACATGAGTTGATTATTCGGAGAACAAAAAACCAAAACGGAGAGCTTCGTTGGAAAAAAATGGATTTGAAGAGAACGTAAGAACCTCCGAATTCCCTGAAGACTGGCCAGTGATTTCAACCAAGTAGGTACCAATCAAGGCCCAAGACCAATCACGGAAGAGAAGTAGCATAGGTACCATGTACCCGCTGTACAGAGCTTGTTAGGTTGTATCTAAGGCCATTTCAGGCCCATCACAACTTTTCTCGTACCTTCTGCTGTATACCTGTAGCCAACGCCCTTGTTTATCCCAGCTATCGTCTATTTATTTATTTATTTATTCCGGCCTAGTTCCTGCCCTTTTCACTCTTATTGTTTCGTTGGGTCCTGAACCGATCTCCTTTGGCGAGGTGATTCCGGGGACAGGTGATAACCCCTCCAGGCCTCTTCAGAGGTATGAGCATAGCCGCCAGTTGACCAGTCCTCCTCGGTCTCGATAGCACGACTTTGTACCGCACCGCGAGACCTTGATCGGCATTAAACAAATTTTGTTTCCTGATCTCCAGGGGTCGCAAATTTAGCTCCCAAACTTCTAAAATTCGAGCCTCCTGAAACCAACCATCATTGGAGGCAAGCTCCTACGGATTTAGTTCTACCCGCAATCGGCGATTCGCCTTCTCTCCATTGTTAGGAGCCTTCCCAGGCTCTGTTCATCACGTCGCCGTCTGTCAAGCAAGGAGGGCTGCTGCAGCCGTCGGGTAGAGAGGTACCCTCCCAATTAAGCTAGCTCATTGCTCGTTTGCAGAGGGATAAATTCTCACCCTCAACTACCGAGGTGTAGGAACAAATTAATATTTCACTAAAGATAACAATCAAATAATATTAGACTTTATATGTTTTAATTATATATTTTAAATTCATATTTATTAAAAATTAATATATTCAATCTAGAAGTGGCCACTCAATTTAAAACTAATACCAAGAATAATTTATCATCTGTATGGCACGTGTTACCTAACTTTGTTCTTTTTTTTTTTTTTTTAAATAAACCTATGCTTGTATGAACGAAACAGCTGAGGACGAATTATTTTTTATAAACCCCTCCCATCTCCTATAGCTGGCAGGAAAATTATTTAGGTACCTAGGTAATAATTATTATTGCAGCGAGTAGAATTTCGCTACATACCAAGTACCCACCGCGCCCCCCCCCCCCACCCCTCACCCACAGCAACGCCATGCCATTGCTACCTATGTAGAGTCGCAATCCCGCGGGATCCCGTGGAGTTTTTCCAATCTTGCAAATGCGGGATTCCTTTTGTTTAAAAAAAATCCGCGTTTTCTGTGGAGTGAATCACAGCACATACTCACACTGTCATTGTAAAATTTACATTTACATTAAATGTAAATGTAAATTTTACTGTATTTAATACATTCTCATTGCCTGTGATTCATATAAGTCCCCTCATGCCTGATGTGCTGTTGTTCACAATATTTTTGCTATTCTAGTGGTATCCACGATCCTATCTAAGATCCAGAACTAACCTATTTTAGGGGAAAGAGGGGGCGTGGTCTCCAGTTCGCTGTGGTGTGGAGTCAGGGAGCGTGTTCTCTACAGCTGGGGGCTATCTATTTCTGCAATCAGCTACGATCACATTAAATGTTGGATTAAATTTTGGGTGAGAGAAACTATTTACTGAATGATCTTCTCTGGTGGTCTTTCTTTGAGCAAGTTGGCTGTTTCCCAGCTGCAGAGATTGGCTCCATTACACTCCCTCCCTTCAATGCTTTTATTTCCTAATATTTGCTCAAATATTTTTAAATACACTGGTAGATTACACTAGGTACTTTACAGAATTTAGGGGTGGTCTTGCATCCGGCCGGAGTTTGTCAGTTTCTTACGTTATTTGGTGTGCTGAATCCGAATCCGAGGTCCGTTTTTTTTTTTTTAGCTCGTTTTTCCATGATATAGCTTGTTTTCACTTGTTTTGAGCACAAACTTTTCAGGATTTTTCATTAAGCACACTTCTGAATTCAATGCCTTCCAAAGGTGCCTAACTTATGTAAAATTTATCGCTGATTCCGAATATCACCTTAATTTTTCCATTGCACCGCTTCCAACCCCCCGTTTTCACAAAATACTTGCAAAAAGTGTGGAAAAATCCCAATTATTCGTAATTTTTTCCACTCATTCATGAGCTAAAAAAAAAAAAAAAACGGACCTCGGATTCGGATTCAGCACACCAAATAACGTAAGAAACCGACAAGCTCCGGCCGGATGCAAGACCACCCCTAAATTCTGTAAAGTACCTAGTTATTCTTGGAATAATACACCTATTCAATAGCGAGAGAGTCGAAAATACTGTTACGCCTCAAAATTTGACATTATGATGTCTTTATTCCAAAAACGAAATGTCCGTCCGCCGTCCGAGCCGTAGGATTTTTTTTTTAATATGAAATTTTGAAAAAATTCTCGTACCATCCAGTTGTGCCCGCAAGGTTTTCAGCCCAATCGCCCCAACCCGTGGGGCGATATGGGACTTAACTGGGGCTACGGGAGGGGGTAGTGTTAGGTGTCGTTTTCGAAGTATTTTTGGACGTAGAATCCATTTTTGGGGTCCCAGGACGGTTCGATCCAGGACCTATGGGGCTTTCATGGGGCTAAAAATGGGATTTTCGAAGGAACCCAGGAGGTCAAATAAGGTGTGGTTTTTCGAGTAATTTTGGACGCAAAATCCGCTTTTCGAGGTCCCAAATCTGTCCAAACATCTCACAGAAAATACATTTAAAAGAAAAAATCTTTTTTTCAAAAGTATTGACAGAATTAATTTTTGCGCATTAATTGTTAATTATTAACCTATATCAAAGAATAATAAACCCTTGTGCAAAATTTGCAGCGTTTTTGTAAAGAAATAGCATGTTAATAAATAAATAAATTATTCTGATAATTACAAAATCCCGGATTGGCTTGAATCCCGCGGGATTGCGACCCCTATACCTATGAGGGAATCTGTTATGAAACAACATTTTACACTAGGTACGTGTCCGTCAAATCAAATTTCTACATCGTGAGATGCCTTGTGCCGGTAAATCTAATGGTATGTTGAGCATTAGCTATAATATTGTTGAGCATTAGCTATAATATATTTATATTATAGCTAATGCTCAACAAGAAATGTATGCACAATATTGCGATGGTCTGACTTTTATACGACCTAAGGTAACTTTCTTCCAAGTGACGTAATACCTTCCCCTTTGGATTCCTATCTGGTCATGATTTCACGTGACGAATGAAGAGAAAGTTAGTACCTAACAGCGAACCAGCAAGTTTGTGCAGGTTGCTAGTTCATGTAAACCAGCGCAGGCTTGTCTTCTCAGGTGTCCGCCGACCAACGTCTTCAAGCTGAAATGATCAGCAACGAACCTTTCACAAGGATCCTTGGTAAAGAGGTCGTATTTCGGTACTCAAACATCAATCCTTGTTCGTGGAACCAGTTTTAAAAACTCCTTGTGACATGTTCTAGGCCTCTGAAACACCTAAAACTGGTTCCAAACCCCTGAGATCTGGTTTTACGTCATGAAAACTGGTTTTAACGCCTAAAACCCACTGACAACCGGTTCTAAGCTGATAGAGCTAAGTGGTCACTCCATAATAATAATAATCATCATCATCATATCATATCATCATATCATATCATACAATAATATAAAATCGTGTTGGCCGCCGTGTGGTTTGTTGGTACGGGATAACGCGTTCGTTTTTTCACTTTCCGCTCGCTGGCCGTTTAGGGGGTCGAAAAAATTACGAAAAAATACGAGCCGTATAGATCAGAACTGGAGGAAGACGTCGGTCAAATCGTAAATCCGAAATTCGCCCGGGAAATTCGTCGAAAATTCGTCTTTCTCCCGTTTGTCCTACGTTTTCCACTTTCAACTCGCGCCAAAGGCCGTTTAAGGGGTCGAAAAAATTACGAAAAAATACGAGCCGTATAGATCAGACCTGGAGGTAGACGTCGGTCAAATCGAAAATCCGAAATTCGCCCGGGAAATTCGTCGAAAAATCGTCTTTCTCGCGTTTGTCCCACGTTTTTTCGGGTTCAAAAATACCCAGTAAGGAGCCATTTTTTGGGTATGGTATCCGCGAACCAAATGCGCGCCAAAATATGGCCAATCCGATTCCGAAGTCGGATTTCAAAAAAACCGAGGGGGAGGGGGCGATTTCACGGTGAGAAGACAATTGGATCGTTTTAATTCGCGCGGGGCCAGGGAAAATTCGTCGAAAAATCGTCTTTCTCCCGTTTGTCCTACGTTTTCCACTTTCAACTCGCGCCAAAGACCGTTTAAGGGGTCGAAAAAATTACGAAAAAATACCAGCCATATAGATCAGACCTGGAGGAAGACGTCGGTCAAATCGTAATTCGGAAATTCGCCCGGGAAATTCGCCGGAAATTCGTCGAAAAATCGTCTTTCTCGCGTTTGTCCCACGTTTTTTCGGGTTCAAAAATACCCAGTAAGGAGCCATTTTTTGGGTATGGTATCCGCGAACCAAATGCGCGCCAAAATATGGCCAATCCGATTCCGAAGTCGGATTTCAAAAAAACCGAGGGGGAGGGGGCGATTTCACGGTGAGAAGACAATTGGATCGTTTTAATTCGCGCGGGGCCAGGGATCTTAGAAAATGGAGGGTCAGGGAACTTTGATAGATGGAGAGGCCTTTATTTAAAAAAAGTTGAATTGAATTAAAAATAATAATTTCCTAAACGGTAAGCCCTAAAAATACGCCGATTTTTTCTATCCTCTCTGCTACGAATAGGAGGGGCCGAGCGGAGCGAGGCCTTATGTCTGAGTAGGGGTTTGAACGTGTCCATCGATGCTACGCACCCCACAGGCGGCAATACACCCCACAGGCGGCAATACACCCCACAGGCGGCAATACACCCCACTAGGGGAGCGAGCGAAGCGAGCCAGAGAGACTAGTTAGTTATAACGTGTGGTGTGACATTCGTAGTGACAACTGAAATAAATTTTTTTAAATTTTTCTCACGAGTAAAACTCTGAACGAGTCTTTTTCTTAATAGGTACGAAAATATCAACACACATTTAAACGACACATTAAGTACCTACTAGCACCTGTAGTATATCGATCGGGCAATGAATCGATCATTTGAAATTTGGTTAATCTATTATCTATTATATTGGAGCTCCAGCCCGAGGAGGACGCACATTTTTATTCACATTATTATTATGTATAAGGATCTTCTAGATGCAGCAAAAATTTGAAATCGGTCTTAAAAAATCAAGTTTGGCGAGCATAGTACGAGAAAAGTCTGAAAACACCAAAAAGTCCACTCAAAATGGCTCAAAAATGTGTTAAAATTGTGTTTGGAGGAATGTTATGGGCGGGGGTGGATGGCGATCGCCTGGTTCCCGACGCGTGCCGGCAACTTCAATTTCGCCACTACACAAAAACGCTGCAAATTATACACAAGGGTTTATTATTCTTTGATATAGGTTACTTGAGCAGAAATAATTTCTTTTTTTCATTAACACAGAATTAAATACACTGCCAAGGCAATGGCACATGAGCTTCCTCGTGCTAAGTTCAAAATGAACGTAACAACTATAACAAGAAAATTACGTTCGCGCATGTGCAGGGAGTACCACTGATTCAATCGTGATGAAACTGATAGGGAACCATCTAGGGCTATACCCACACAATTCCTGAAAATTTGATTGAAATCCGATCAAAATTGTAGGAGTTATGGCTGTGGCAAGGAAATTATGTTCGCGCATGCGCTGAGCGTACCGCTGATTCAATCGTGATGAAATCGACAGGGTACCATCTAGAGCTATACGCACACAATTCCTGAAAATTTGATTGAAATCCGATCAAAGTTGAGAAAGTTATGCCTGTTTCAAGAATTTCACGTTAGCGCATGCGCAGAGCGTACCGCTGATTCACTTGTGATGAAATTCGTATGGGACCTCAAGGAGCCTTATCTGCATAATCCCTCAAAATTTGAGCTAAATTCATTTAAAATTGTGGAAATTATGGCTGTAACAAGGAAATGCGGACAGACCGACAGACACGGAACCAAATTTGTTCAGTTGGAAACGCAAAATACGAGTGGAAATTTTGAGGTACTTTTCCGTTATACTCCCACCACTCGATTTCGTGTTCATAAACACCCCTCCCGATGGCTTTAAGGCACCCAAAGCCAACCGAAAGCGAGGGGGGGGGGGGGGGTTATAACGGAAAAGTACCAATTTTGAATTCGGACAACAAAAATTTTTTTTCTCCCGAAAGTGAACAAAAGGCTTCCCCTGCTTCGCAGACTCGGAAGCAATATTTAATTCTGTGTTAATGAAAAAAATTAAAAATTAATTTTATTTCATTTTTTCCAAAAAAAGATTTTTTGATTTTGTTTTTTCAAAAAACTTTTTTTTTTTCAAATTTTGTTTTGTTTTTTACTTGAAAAATATTTGCCCTCCTGGGATCTTTCAAAAATCCCATTTTTCCCCCCATGAAAGCTCTATAGATCGCAACAGTGAAATCGGATCGCTGCGGGACCCCAAAAAATGGATTCTACGTCCAAAAATACTTCGAAAACGACACCTGACTCGATCCCATAGCCAAAAGCCTTCAAAAAAACCCATTCTGTAGCCCCATTTTAGCCCCATAGCGCCCCACGGGTTTGGGCGATCGGGCTGAAAACCTTGCGGGCACAACTAGATGGGAAACCGAGTATTTTTTCAAAATTTCAGATTAAAAAAAAAAATCCTACTGCCCAAAACGGTCCGAACGGCGGACGGACATTTCGGTTTTGGAATCTAGACCACTTGAAACGGATAATGTCAAATTTTGAGGCCGATCGGAGTCGTCGACCCCCGTCGCGAAAACATAGGTGTAATATTCCAATAATAATAAACCAAAAATCGCCCCTACACAAGAAACTGATTTTGGTTTATTATTCTTGGAATAATACACCTATGTTTTCGCGACAAGGGTCGACGACTCCGATCGGCCTCAAAATTTGACATTATCCGTTTCAAGAGGTCTACATTCAAAATCCGAAATGTCCGTCCGCCGTCCGCCGTCCAGGCCGTTTTGGGCAGTAGGAATTTTTTTAAAAATCTGAAATTTTGACAAAATACTTGGTTTACCATCTAGTTGTGCCCGCAAGGTTTTCAGTCCGATCGCCCAAACCCGTGGGGCGCTATGGGGCTATAATGGGGCTACGGGTGGGGTTTTTTGAAGGCTTTGGTGTATGGGATCGAGTGAGGTGTCGTTTTCGAAGTATTTTTGGACGTAGAATCCATTTTTTGGGGTCCCGGAACGATCCGATTTCACTGTCGCGATCTATAGGGCTTTCATGGGGCTAAAAATGGGATTTTTGAAGAATCCCAGGAGGTTAAATGTTTTTCGAGTAAAAAATACATAATTTTTGGAAAAAACATTTTTGAAAAAAATCCCCTCAAAAAAAATTTTAGTTTGAAATATAAAAATCAAAAAAAAATTTTTTAATTTTTTTTCATTGACAGAATTAAATTTTTGTACAAGTAACCTATATCAAAGAATAATAAACCCTTGTGTAAAATTTGCAGCGTTTTGGTTTATTATTCTTGGATACACCTATCAAACATAATGTTTTCGCGACTGGGGTCGACGACTCCGATCGGGCTCAAAATTTGACATTATCCGTTTCAAGAGGTCTACATTCTAAATCCGAAATGTCCGTCCGCCGTACGCCGTCAATTATAAATAACTGCAGATAAATAATAAAAGTAAAGGAAAGAAGAGAGTAACATAGGTACGGGCGCTCGCCCCTTGGGCCAGACGCCGCACAGTGGGGCAGAACTTCCAATTTCGGGAAAAAAATATAATTCCTTGAATTTTCAAAACGTTTGTGATCACTTCTATAGTACTTTTTCGCGCTGAATTGAATACTGCAATAACTTTGACGATTAGAGCAACTGGCCAAAAGATACAGTCAATTATTGGATGAAATAACTACGGAATCACATAATTTTGGCAACAATATTTACTGTAAATTAAAAAAAGTAAATTTAGCTTTATAATAAACTTGAGAAACGACCAATAAATGCAGAAATATTTGATTTAAGTTCAAAATAAATGGTATTTTTTTTTTTTAATGAATAGATAAGACTGCAAATATTAGCTCCTACATTCAGTCACTGAATAATAATTACTAGGTATTACTCTTCTGCCTCGTCACTTAATAGTCCAGTAAAATTAGGAAAAGTGATCGAAATCGGTTCTGGAAAAGGTTTTATTGTTTTGATAGCTTCATTAGGTGTAGAATAGAAGTAGTCCCTAATCTGAGTTTGCACCATCGCAGGAGGTGAGCTTTACTTTTGGCGGCCAAAAAACCGCGAAATTTTCGGACTTTTTTCAGTTTTTCGCTTATAACTTAGAAACGAAGCGTCACACAGAAAATGTTACTCATACCTTTTTTAAATTGCATTAAATTTTGCGTCGAATGGAACCAAAAACGGCAAAATCGGTCCAGCCGTTTCGCCGCAGTCGATTTTCAAAGTTGGACGTTTTTTCCCATCTTGGCGAAAAAAACCTAATTCGTCGACTTTCAGTCGTCTGTATCACCCATACTGCTGCTCCAATTATGCAATAAAAGTTGCAGAGAATGTAATGGCATGTTCAGAGAGCACATTGACTTGGATGGACAGACAGATAGACAGACACAATGTAGTATATTTCTCTACATTCGATTTTTGGATTCCATGTATCATTCAACGTCAAATATCCAACTGTGATTTGGAGTCAGCAATGCTTTTCATGGATAATCTACGTATGTACAGTTAACGGACGGACGGACGCACAGACACAGCTTATTATAGTTTTCCTAATTGATTAGAATAATTCTAATCAATGATCAGTTATCACAATTATTATTGTGATATCTGATTATTGATGGCACTGCTAGAGAAGGCAGAAGGGACGAGAGAAAAATCGTCATCAGTCGGAAAGTAGGTAGTTTTTTATTGTAATTGTTCAAGAATTACTACGTATTTCATACATTACATTATTGGTAGGTTATTTAATTTTTTTGAGGCTGAGGGGCTCTCTCCCGGATTGTAGTATTCAGGATCCTCCTCGAAGAAATTATCTTCGTCGGGCTCGATCAACTCTTCTTCTTCCCCCTAGTCCAACTCTTCTTCTTCCCCTTACAAGGCTGCTGTAACCTCATCTTCTAAATGTACTGGGCCACAGATGAGTCCTTCATCCTGCAATGGTGGATTAGAGCAGGCAGTGCCCTTGCAGTTAGGCAAATCGGTGAACATCCTGCCTTTCTGCAATAGCACTTCCCCTTACAATCCTGGAGGCATTTACATGATATTGCGACTAGCACCTCACTTGGGGCTGGCTCTTAGGTTGTCGTGATCAGGAGAGAAGCCCTTGGGGCGATCTTCTCCAGCCCCATTGTAGAGGGTCGAGCTCTCTCCCAAGCCACCCCTGCACTTAGTGAAAAAATCTGAAAGAGTGCAGACGTGCAGCAGCCGATGTTGGTGGCAGCGATCCCTGTTCGAAGGCAGCCTTTGCCTCTGTTCTTCTGACTGTGAAGAAGCCTTGGTCCAAAAACTGGTGATACTCATCAGCTGTTAGGTCTATCTTTGACTGCAGGTCTATCATGTCCTAGAGATAATATCATAATATGATATTATTATGTCCCAAGTCATGCCAGCTATAATATAATATATTATATTATATTATAGCATGACTTGGCATGACTTGGCATAAAGGAAGTGCCCACTAGCATGAAAATAGGGTAACATTAAATGTTGCTGCACACATTCCAAATGCAGCTTCCAGTCTCCACTTCGTTCAGCCTGCATGAATTTCTTAGCAGGGGTGACCATGTTGAAGTATTGAACCTACAGTTTCGCAGTCGCTCCATTTTCTTCCAAGTTGTGACAATGTATCATTGAAGTTTTGTAAAATTTCTGAGAATGCCGGTTGCTGCAATTTTTGTTGAAACAGTGGGTCACCGACAATGTTCATTAGTTCCTGAATAGCTTCGCTGTCAAAATCACAAATAGCCTTTTTTGGCCACACAATGGTTGCTACCTAAAGCAAGGTGAACTAATGTGTGCCCCCTGACAGCCCTGGAGTAAGCGTGACCTGTCATCATTTTCTCTACTGAGGCGCGAGCATATTATGCTTTTTATATCAGTTTTATAACGTTTTATATTATATAACGCTCAGAACATCTCGTAGCCCACTCCCATCCATGACATATGCTATGGATCCCAGGAAGGACATTAGAAGATGGAAACCACCAAGACGCACTATGACAGAGGCTACTGGGGAACTGGGATCACATGAGGCCGGTTTGGCGGGCTTTCTGGAAAAGCGGCTGGTCAAAAGTGACGAAACAGCACTCCTGGTGTTTGCCTTTTCTTCTAATCGATTCCAGTAGGACAGAATAAATAGTGACAGTGTGTCCTGGAGCACACTTCAGCACAGAATTAGGCTGCCCTGCTGTCACCTTCTCCATAAATCCATTCAATCCAGGCACATCAAGGCGCTGTTTCCACTTCCCGAAAATCCAAATGAAGTCCGTGAATGAAAGTTGCACTTCTTTAACCGTATTGCTTCCGAGTCTGCGAAGCAGCGGAAGCCTTGTGTTCACTTTCGGGAGAAAAAAAATTTTTGTTGTCCGAATTCAAAATTTCCACTCGCATTTTGCGTTTCATAGCCTACTGAACAAATTTGGTTTCGTGTCTGTCGGTCTGTGGGTCTGTCGGTCTGTGGGTCTGTCGGTCTGTGGGTCTGTCCGCATTTCCTTGTTACAGCCATAATTTCCACAATTTTGAATGAATTTAGCTCAAATTTTGAGGGAATATGTGGATCAGGCTCCTTGAGGTCCCATACGAATTTCAGCACAATTGAATCAGCGGTACACTCAGCGCATGCGCTAACGTGAAATTCTTGAAACAGGCATAACTTTCTCAATTTTGATCGGATTTCAATAAAATTTTCAGGAATTGTGTGCGTATAGCTCTAGATGGTCCCCTGTCAGTTTCATCACGATTGAATCAGCGGTACCCCCAAAAATGCGCGCAAATCCGCGCAATTGACATCAACTTTCTTATTTCAAATGGGAACCCCTATTTTTTCCACCGGATTCCGATTCCTCGACCAATTATACGTCCGATAAGCGGGTGTCGCGAATTTTTTGGCGCGCGCGAGTTCGCTCGATTAATTTTTTCGATTTATTCCGTCGTTAATAGACCCCGCTACCCCCCCGTCTACACTCTTCACTTTGAGCGGGTGGGACATCAGCCTTTAAGGGGCGCTCCCAAGGTCTATGCGAAAGGTCTCCCAGACAGAAATGGATGTAAATTAAATGAATCGATTGAACTTTCACAATTTTGATCGGATTTCAATCAAATTTTCAGGAATTGTGTGCGTATAGCTCTAGATGGTCCCCTATCAGTTTCATTAAGATTGAATCAGGGGTACGCTCAGCGCATTTTATAATGGTGTCACTTTGATTGTAACGAGGAAGCTGCTGTGCCATCTCCTTGGCAGTGTCATGCCATTACATTCTCTGCAACTTTTATTGCATAATTGGAGCAGCAGTATGGGTGATACAGACGACTGAAAGTCGACGAATTAGGTTTTTTTCGCCAAGATGGGAAAAAACGTCCAACTTTGAAAATCGACTGCGGCGAAACGGCTGGACCGATTTTGCCGTTTTTGGTTCCATTCGACGCAGAATTTAATGCAATTTAAAAAAGGTATGAGTAACATTTTCTGTGTGACGCTTCGTTTCTAAGTTATAAGCGAAAAACTGAAAAAAGTCCGAAAATTTCGCGGTTTTTTGGCCGCCAAAAGTAAAGCTCACCTCCTGCGATGGTGCAAACTCAGATTAGGGACTACTTCTATTCTACACCTAATGAAGCTATCAAAACAATAAAACCTTTTCCAGAACCGATTTCGATCACACTCCCCTTTTTGGTCTAATTTTACTGGACTATAAGTGAATTGATTACGTTGATTCATTCACCTTTATCTCCTCGACCTCTAACCCGAATACACCAAACTCCTGTTAACCGGCATCTTTGAAAATTCACTGCTCCTGAATACGGTGGAAAAAGGCGACGAAATTTTCACAGCACCTTTATTAGGGTGTGAGGTTTAAGAAAAAAAAAAAAAAAAGCCAGACCTTAGGATGGCCTAGCTCGATTTGCACGCTTCCCTAAAGTCAAATTCAGCAGAAAACCGTGAATTCGGAGGTTCATCGGAATTTATTTTAAAATTGAATTTCGTATTTTTATAGAATACTATTGGTAGGTACATATTGAGAACATGTAAAATTTTCAAAACTGCACGATTAAACTGAGTGCGAGGGGATTTTTTTTATGTTATAGGTACCTATAAAATGCTTAAAATCGCATAATCTCATGTTTCACACCTCATTTAAGTAGTGAAAACTAATTTTAACCGCAAAATGAATATTACACGCTGATTCTACGGTTAAAAACCTTGGAGAAAACCACAAAAATTCTCTGGTATACACACTTTGCAAATTTGACTTTTTTCCACACCGGCCCCACTGGGCGCCGCACAGTGGTGCAAAGGCGGCCGAAACCCCCAAATTGAGTTGTGCCTTTTCCCAGTTTTTATGAGTGGGTTTTACACCTTAATACTTGTAGAATGAAGCCTCATAATTAGTTTTCTTTTAAAAAATTATTTGGAGACTTGAGAGTCCTTGAAAGTTGATTTTTTTTTTTTTATTAAAAAATTACGAATTACATGTTACTTTTTCACCATTTTTTTTAACCTATTGTAATGAATAGTATAATTTTAGTAACCACCCATGAACTTTTCTATACTAATGTAGTTTCCAAAATTTGCTTTAGTTGAGGGATTAATTCCAGTTTGTACTGTCTGTGCCACGACCTTGTAGGTAATAAAAAAAAACGTATTTTTCGCATTTTCGATGGAATCGGGGAAAAAAGCTGCACCGAGCTGAGCTCCGCGAGTAGAAACATTGTAATCTGTGCCTATTGGAGTGTCTTTTCTCAAATTTTCATCGCCGTTATCCGCCGTATATGTTCAGGGTCCACGTTGTAAGTCACTAAGATGGGTGCGTCAATCGACAACATTCTGAAAGAACAATCGTACAGTTGTTGTGTATCGCGCAATCAGCAGCTCAGAGCACGATAATGCTGAAGAGGATAAACCGGCCTCACCAAGAGAGTGAGAGATGAAAGAAATTAATAAAGATAGCGTCCGCGATAATCCGACAAGGTCTGAAGAGTGTCTCGCCACCTCTTGGAGAGTTCAGTTGCAGTGTACGTCCTTTTTAAAAGAGGAAAGATGGAAATGGTTATTCCTCATAGTGTTTTGTGCGATATATTGTTTCGGCCGGGATGCACCCTTAAACAAGGGTTGAGAGAAGAGTACCCGCATTTACATGAGGACAAGCTGGACCAGGTAACACTTGAAGTTACTAAAAAATTTTTACCCACCTTTATTAAAAAAAAGAAAGGAGTGCAACACAGTAAGGTGAATTTTAAGCGTAAATATGAGGATTGGCTGAAGCGCAATTTTCAGCTGGAATTTGAATCACCTTGTGTCGATGCAATCAATGTGGGTGGAAGGCCTTCTAAACATTTCGCAGATTGTGCTAGTCGAACGTAACGTAAAAAAGTCCAGGATTTAAGACGATTTTTAATTGAATTTTTATTTACCTAGCTGTCATTGTAATATTTTAAACGATTATTTCCTTTTTATTAAAGAGCTTTCAAGTCAAACTAATTGAGTTAATGGTATATTATTCTGAAATTAACGCTATTTTCATTTTCATTCATTTTTATTCCATAAATTTCGTAAAAATGGTTTGAATTGTTTTCAAAACCCTTCCTTCAACCCAGGTTTCAAGACACAATGGTTTTTTACTGTATAGAGCGGTGAACTTGGGATACATTTTATGGGTTATACTCGAACATAAGCAAAAACAGCTGAAAAAGTGGAGAGCCAGTGAGTATACCCATTAAAATGTTGAATTATGGTCTTTAAAAAATTGTAGCGCAATAACTGACGTCAAATTCGGATTCTACGCCCGAAAAACATGAGTGTACCGAGTTTTATTGAAATAATCCGATGAAAAGGGGTTTTGGCCGCTTTTTGGCGGTTTTGCACCACTGTGCGCCGTCGGCCCCAAGGGACAGCCTCCCACTTACGGGGCTCCACCTCCCAAAGAGGGCATCCATCGTACACCCGCGTGTACGGAGGGGATTAAGAGAGTCTCAAGTCCCGCCCTGAGACGGTGATAAAGTGCATCAACTGCCGCCCGTATCTGAGTCCAAAATTTGGACTCCAAATGTTATCAACTCTGGCCCTTTTATCAAGCCCAGACCTTTGCCCAGCTTTGCTTGTACCATGTAGACGTAGGTATATGGCAAATTGAAGTCAATATCTGACAACTTATATGAAACGCCGTCATGCCGGACCCAACGGATAGCACGGTGGATAGGTAATTTGATTAAACAAAACGTAGACGGGATATTGTCACCGTATGACTATATGAAGAAGGTAGCAATTAAGTTTGGGGGTCTATGGGATAACCATGAATGAGGTTTTTTAATATAGGTGTACCTATAACTACATGTGACGATCCTCCATATTGAAGAGATTATATTACGTAGATATAAGAGATAGACATCTGACGATCCTGTAATTCGCAGTTGTGATAATTTATTGTGATATTGATGTGAAGTGTTATTTAACAACGTCTGACTGGTTTGTTATAAATTAAATAATTTAATTTATTAATTATTAATATGGAAGGACTACAGTATCTCTCTGGACTAACCTCTGTCGGGCGGGAGTTGAAAAACTATAGCGAGCGCTGGGCAGGAGTTGATTAAAAATAAGGGGTAGGAGTTGATATGTTTTAACGGCCCTGGGCGGGAGTTGATGAACGCCGCCCAAAGAAACCTCTGGGAGAGGGAACACCGAGTGGGGCACGGCAGGTATATAAACGGTTGCACTGACTTTATCGCCTTTTCTAAAACAGTCATCAACAGTTGTTAAAAGTTTTAACCTGAAGGGGTTGTAGGTAAAAGATCACACACAATTTGGAGAGCACAAGGAGTTACTCTCTCCTCTCCTTGTGCTCTCCAAATTGTGTGTGCTCTTTTACCTACAACCCCTTCAGGTTAAAACTCTCCTTAGGGCATTCAAAACGGCTGGCACCCCTTTGACGTGAGTTCCGCCTGAAACAGACAGGCTCCCCATTGATGCGAGATCCGTCGCACTAGGCTTACATTCAAAACGGCTAGCACCCCTTAGATGTGAGTTCCGCCTCAACAGACAGGCTCCCCTGTGAAGTGAGATCAGTCTAACTAGGTTTTGCTAAAACGGGCCGGCACCCCATAGATGTGAGTTCCGCCTCAAACAACCCTAAATTCAGAACCTTTGCAATTCAGCCTAATACAGGTCGGCACCCCATTGATGCGAGTTCCACCTCAACTGTGCTTAATTCAATACAGTCAATTCCTTTCCTCCAACTCTCCATTAGGCACTTATTAGGCTCCATTAGGCATTTAGGTAAAATCTTGGCACAACACACAGCCTAAACGCTTCTCATAACATGTAGATCAGCAGTTTGTTGCATGATGTCATCATGAAACATAAAACGTCACGAAATTTGTTGTAATATTAAATTTTAATATGTGTATTACACTACGGCCCGGCGCGATCCCGCCACTTAATTAGTATTTTTATCACTCACTGTCAGTAAGTCCTTCATACCTACTGTTGTTGTACCTAACTGACCGCCGCATTTTTGAGGATCCTCGACACTAGAGATGGACCCTTGACACGTGGGTCCGCTGACCAGGAGTCCGAACACGACAATACGTGCTGGAAAGATGGGGAGGCGGAACAACGTTTGTTTTCGGGATCTGGGAGGCTTGCTGCCAGTCACGCCCTGTTGGGCGTCAGCTACTCTGGATTTCCCTTCGAAGGGCTCGAGGTGGCCAAGGAATCCTGAGGTAGGTAAGTCTCGCGAAAAAGTTCACCTTTCCTGTAGCAGCATCAACCTCTGGAATTCCAGCTCACGACACTTCGAGCCATGGTCCAGAGGGACTTGTTCCTACACTCCCAACATCATTCTCCAAAACACCTCATGTCGTAATGGGCCCGGGAACCGAACGTCGACTAATACTTTTTTCTGAAAGAACTTCATAATTTGAAGGCATAGTGAGTTTTGGGCTCCTACGGTGTAATACAAATTTCCAGGGCACTGTCGAAAATTTCAACTTTGAATCTGGAGGGAAAAGTGGCGCTACTCTCTCATTGGCTGCTACACGGCCGCCATTTCCGCCGTCACCTCCGGCAGATTCCCGTCGGTCCCTTCTTATGCTAGCGCACTCTGGCGGATTAGTAAAAGTGCCACCGCGGGAAAATTCAAAACGCCAAATATTCACTAGTGATTTCCTCTGCTCAGACACCTAATTTCTCAGTGCTAACTGTACTGAATACTTTGTTCATTACTAGTTCAACTATGTTCGGCCGAATTTTCCCATTTCTCTGACCTAGTTCCTTGGCCCATTGGAGATACAGCGCTCCCGGCATTCCGCCGAACTTACCACGAAACTCTTTATGTCTTTCAAGGATTTAGGTACATGCAATTCACCCCTAATTAATAGTATCAATATAAATAAGTCATATTGGGATTTGATTGTGTTTTTAGAAGTGAAACCCACCAATTTAGATGTAGGTAAGTGATATGATGGAAGGGGCTCTGCCCCCACCCCGAGATTGAAGATGCCGGTTGAGATAGGCAGTCACCTGCGAGCATCGCAATGGTCAATGTCCCTGTCAATCAAGTCTTTACGTAATTGTCTTAATTATAATAAAGTGAAGTTCGTCAGTCTAATTCGGTCGTTTATGTGAAAACCCCCACGTCCTTCTCGAAGGATAATTAGGAGAAATTCGTTACTTAACATTTGGCGACGAGGAACTATATTTCTCCTGTGGGGTGTTGTTTGGTGAACAATCGTTCGTTTGTTCGGACCTGTCGAGCCTGGTCGCTATCATTCATTCAAAACACAAGCCCACCGGACGGCCTAGAACGTTTCAGAACTTTCGTGTGAGTCATATCGTTAAATAAAATATATAAAAAAAAATCGCAAAATTCGCCCGTCAAACCAACCGCGCATGTCCGGCGATTTTGTCTCGTGAAAAGTACTTTGCAGTGCCGAAATGCCAAAAAGTGATGAGTCCAGTTCAACTACGATCGTCCAGATGTCCGAAAACGTGCCAGTGCCGCAGTATTGTCCCGATGTCGAACCTTTCGAGTACTATCTAGAGAGGCTAGAGATATTTTTCAGCCGTCTGAAACTACCCGATCCCGAAAAGGTCTCTCGTCTGTGCTTATACATCGACGCAGATAAATACCGTCTGCTTCGTGAATCTCTGAGTCCGAAGAAGTACGAGCAATGGTCATACAGCGAGTGCATGGAAGAACTCAAAAAGAGATTCTCGCCACAGAAATGCACCATAGCTGAACGATATGAATTTAATCGACGTCATCAGCTTCCGGGTGAGTCCGTTGGTGATTACGTAGCTGTCATCAAACGTATGTCGCTTCCTTGCAAGTTCGGAAGTTTTGCTGACGAAGCACTAAGGGACAAACTCGTCTGTGGTCTCCAGGAAGAAAATATGACCCGTAGGTTGTTGTCCGAAGACGAAAAACTCAAGTTTGAAGAGGCCTGTAAAATCGTCCTTGATATGGAAAGAGTTCAACAAGGCGCGACAAAAATAAAAAATGATGTGGAAAATACATCGAACGCAGTACAGCAAACGTCTTACGGGTCTCGTTCCAGAAGCCGAGCTGAGTCAGCAAAGTCAAATCGGAGGAGGTCTCGCTCAGATACGAGCCATTCATCATCAGTCAGCTCAGTCCACAGCGGTCGGTCGAAAGAAATGTCATATTCAAGTCGAAGTCAAAACAAATCGTCCAAGTCTTTTCATCGTCGTCGGTCCCAGGCAAACCGTTATCGCTCTCCGTCTCCGTCGAACCGTCGTCACAACAAAAAAACCTGTGACCAATGTTTCCGCCAGCACAAACCTGAAGAGTGTCCTGCCAAGAATTGGAAATGTTTCTCCTGCAATGATTATGGTCATACCGCCAGGTACTGTGATAAGAAAGAAAATTCAAATTTTATAGATATTTTCTGCAATGTAACGTCTGATGTCGCGGAACCATTGTTCGTGTCTCTCAAGATAAATGGTAGTCTGATGTCATTTTTGGTAGATACAGGTAGTTCGTCAACACTCATTGATCGTCAGTCATATGATAAATTGTCAAAAGTGTCTAAATTGTCGCCGTACTTTGGCCAGTTGTATGCTGCCAACAAACAGTCGTTAGAAGTTTTTGGTGCTGTCAATGTTGAAGTCACTCACAAAGATAAAAGTCATCAATTGAATTTAATCGTCGTTAACAGTCTGTCTTGTCCCGCAATTTTAGGTCGTCAATGGCTAAGTGTATTGAATCCAGGTTGGGAAAATGCACTTGAGTCGTTTCTTAATGAGCAGTCTAACAAAAAACAAAGCAATGTCAACATCGTCCAGTCAATATCGTCCCAGTCTCAGATTGTGGAAAAATACAGTCAACAATTTCCTAAAGTTTTTTCTAAAATAGATAATGATAAGCCCGTCAATGATTTTCTAGTCCACATAAATCTGAAAGCAAATGCTAAGCCCGTCTTTCACCGGGCATATGAAGTACCCTATGCTCTAAGGGCAGATGTAGAACAAGAATTGAACAATCTGGAATCCCAAGGTATAATTTACAAAGTCAGTCAAAGTGACTGGGCCTCTCCAGTCGTGATCGTACCAAAAAAAGACACAGGTAAATTAAGAATTTGTGCAGATTTGAAAACTACTGTCAACCCACAACTTCGTGTGGATCAATACCCTATACCAAGACCCGAAGATATTTTCAATAAATTGATTGGGTGCAAGTATTTTTGCCAAGTCGACCTAACGAATGCATTCCTACAGTTAGAAATTCACAAGGATAGTCAGGACATTTTAACCATAAATACCTTGAAAGGTCTTTATCGTTATCGTCGTCTCGTTTTTGGGATGGCAAGTTCTTCTGCAATTTTTCAAATGTTCATCGAAATTGCTCTTAAAGGTATAAAGAGATGTGAAGCATATATTGACAACATAATTTTAGGTGGGAAAACGTATGAAGAATTACGCAAGACTTTGGAAACAGTTTTTGCAAGATTAGAAAGATATAATGTGAAAATAAATATAGAGAAAAGTGAATTTTTTGTCGAACAATTAGAACTACTTGGTTTTGTCTTATCAAAAACGGGTAAAAGCCCGTCCCCCAATAAAGTCAAAAAAATAAAATCTACTCCATCTCCCCAAAATATCACTCAGCTAAAATCGTTCTTGTCGATGTTGAGTTTTTACAGAAATTTTTTGCATATGCCTCCAAATATTCTAGAACCACTTCACGTGCTTCTAAGGAAAGATAACCCGTGGAACTGGACGCCGAAATGCGAACGAGCTTTTCAGAATGCGAAACAAATGCTCTCGGAAAAAGCGCTTCTAGTATTATACGATCCCCAAAAGCCCATAAATTTGACCGTGGACAGCAGTTCCTACGGAGTTGGCGCGGTGATCAGCCATACAATTAATGACCAAGAAATTCCTATTGCGTTTGAATCGGCCACTTTAAACAAGGCTCAACGAAATTATAGTCAATTACATAGAGAAGCTCTTGCAATAATCTTTGGTTTACAAAAATTTGATAAATATCTAAGAGGACGTTTCTTCACGATTTTTACAGATCATGAACCACTAAAATATCTTTTTGGAGAAAATAATAAAATTCCATGTCAAGCTCCGGCCAGAATTGTTCGATGGTCGATAATTTTATCATCGTACAGCTACAAAATAATTCACAAAAAAGGTATGAAGATTCCCGAAGCCGACACAATGTCGAGGCTTCCCAGCAGCCAGCCAGTAGAAGATGCTGATTGCAACTTCATTTACTTGTCGACACCAATAGTGTCGGAGTCGGAAGTTTTGAAACATACCGAAGAAGATACAACTCTCAAGAAGGTGCGTGAATTTTTGAGAAATGGTTGGTTTTATTGTCCAAAGAAAGATACCGAATGTCAGAAATATTTCAATATCCGCAATAATTTATCTTTGAAGAATGATGTGATTATGTTCAACAATCGTGTTGTTATACCGAAATCCTTGCAGTTTAAAGCCATGAAAATTTTACACCATAACCATCCAGGAATTTTACGAGCTAAATTGCTTGCACGTTCATATTTTTGGTGGTTTCAATTAGATAAAGATATAGAGTCATTTCATGCTCAATGTCGAGAATGTCAACTTACACAACGTAGAGTTCTAAAAAATTATCGTCAACCGTGGCCTAAACCTACTAGACCATGGGAGCGCATTCATTTAGATTTCTTTCAACTACGGAATTGGCATTTCTTGATAATGATTGATACTTACTCCAAATGGCTAGAATGTTTCATCATGTCTAAAACTGATTATCAAAGCTTATCAAATAAAATTGAAGAAGTAATTTCACGATTTTCATATCCACATACTATAGTTTGTGATAATGGTCCACCATTTTCTTCCCATTTCATGAAAGAATTTTGTGAAAAACGTAATATTAAGCTTCTGTACTCTCCAGCATATAACCCACAAAGCAACGGCGCAGCCGAAAGATCAGTTCAAACATTCAAAAGGATGCTGATCAAATCAATGATGTCTAGTGAAGAATTAAGCATAAATCAACGGTTGAATGATTGTTTATTCAGTTATCGTACAACGCCATCTACAGTCACCGGTGTTTCGCCAATGGCAAAAATGTTAACTTATGAACCTAGAACTCCTTTATCTATGATACATCCTAAAGACAAGCCAAAAAAAATCATGAAAGAAAAGGAATTGAAATTTAAAATTAATGATAGAGTTTTGGTGAACTTGCATCATATAAAAAAACATGTGAAATGGTTCCCTGCTGTAATTAAAATAATCGTCAGTCCGTCAGTATTCATCTGTCAATTAAAAGAGGGTGAAGTGAAGAAAGTTCATGTCAGCCAGATTAAATTAAGTCGTTTGTCCGAAAAAGAACATATCAATAATGAGAAGAACCATTTTAATGATTGGAATAATAAAATGTCAAATGATAAATCCAAAGAACAATCGAATGAAATTATTCATAATAACAGAAATGAAACAATAAATTCTCAACCAGAATTTCATAGCGAAAGTGAAGAATCTGATTCTCAGATAGGAAATAGATATACATCTTCTGGCAGGCTGGTCAAAAATCCTGTCAGGTTTTCTCATAGTCAGTATGATCATTAGGAATCTTTGTAATGGTTGTATTAGTACGTAATTACGCATGTAATAGTTTTAATTCTAGCATGTCCAAAAAGAATGGTTGTCAAGTACGCATGGTTTCAAATTTAGGTATAAACTCACATTCATATTGAAAGCCTGTTTCTTCATATCGTTACATAACATATAAAATGTTTTGTCAAAAAAAAAAAGAAAAAAAAAAGAGTTTGTAGAATTTAAAACTAAAATTAAAGGGGGAGCGAATGATATGATGGAAGGGGCTCTGCCCCCACCCCGAGATTGAAGATGCCGGTTGAGATAGGCAGTCACCTGCGAGCATCGCAATGGTCAATGTCCCTGTCAATCAAGTCTTTACGTAATTGTCTTAATTATAATAAAGTGAAGTTCGTCAGTCTAATTCGGTCGTTTATGTGAAAACCCCCACGTCCTTCTCGAAGGATAATTAGGAGAAATTCGTTACTTAACAGTAAGTAGAATTTTTTCAACTCTAGGCTACCTTTTACGGCTCCTCAGTTGTGTAATCATGGCTCCATTTTCACCATTAAATGGTGAAGCAGAAATTTTTCTGGTCAAGCAGAAATTTTCTGCTTGACTCTGGACAATTTTATTGAAGGTCTCCCAGTGTATACAGAAGGCACATACCAAATGTAAACTTGCACTGGACTTTCTTAAACCCCGATTTAGGTACCCTTTGTAGATATGTGAAGTCAGTAACTTCCCTTATTTTCTTCTCATTCTTTCTAAGGCAAGTTGCTGCCTTTCTAATCCGAATTGAGTAAAATTATCTCTTTGGCGTAGTTTCTCAACGGTTGAAGGAATGTTCCAAGAAACCGACTTCTTGACCTCAACTTGACGGCCTTTACCGCAATCCTTCCGGGACACCTCCTTATCGAAGTTTCTTCTTATTTTCCAACTTGTCGGTTCACTATTTCATTTCTTCAGACTCTACGTCCATCGTGCCTTAACCTTCTTTTGCTCCTTCTTTTTTCCTGTCCTTCTCTAAAGGTGTCAAAGAGTCACTGGGCCGGTATGTCACAAGCCGGACTTTTTTCTTCAGACCTTAATTAAGGTGTACCACCGTTAATCGAGATTGTTAGAACTCGGGTACTCACCTCAACCATGGTAGTTGCAATTGGCCATTGCAATTATTGGCCCAGCGGGCCGTACTATTAAAGTTAGGTTAAATGAAAGTTATGGTATTTTGAATGACATTTTCATCCTTCATGTACCTACCTACCTAGAGTCAATGGAAATGGTTAGGGTAAACTAACTTAGTACCTACCTACCTACTGTATTGAGGAATGTTATTAGGAAGCAACGGTCAACACGTTTATCGATTAATAAAATCGAGGGACTTTGGGTCGCAGCGGAGTAACATGCCCCTCTTTCTGTCCTCTTCACAACTACCTACTTCAATTTCGGCCTGGAACATATCAGGATGAACTCCACGAACAAACGTTTTATGCGTTCTTCGTGGCTTTCAGGGTGGTCTTTGACTGTGTACAGCATGAACTCTTAAGTAGGATCCTATAGGATTTGCTCCGTGCTGCTGAGTTCTTGGCAGACGTGGTAAATTGGTCCATGTAGCGTGCCTGTATTTGTTATGTTACACCTGGTTAGGCTTATCAGTTTTTTCTTGTATTTTTTCCAGTATGTATCTTTTGACTATTGCCTATGGGTCATTCTCCCAACATGTCGGAATTCATGTCCCTTGAAGTTTGTGTGCTCCGTGTTTAACTTAGAGTGGATTTTTTTTTTACCAACGGAAAATAGACACCCTGACCTTGATTTCTAATCAAATTCAATCTCAATATTCACTCGTTTCCATATCAAAATTTAAATTCAAAGTGCCAAAAAATCAGTCCCTAACCTGTCCTCTGACTAAAATTTCTAACTTAAAAATCAATTAGGTATCAAAGAATAATTAACTCTTGAGTAAAATTTGGAGCGTTTTTAATTTTAATTTTACTACCCTAGTTGGCAGCATGCCTCCCTGCAATATTTTTTAGCCCCCCCCCCCCCACCCCCCAAAGGAAGACCAGCGTATGCCCTTGCAAGTTAGCCATTAAACGCTAAATTTTATGCTAATTAATAATGTACCTGAAGAGTGAAAGTTTTTATATGACGCATGGTTTGCAAATTATCGGCGAAAAACCAAAACAAGCCAGAAAATTTCGAAGTTTTTATGCCCCAAAAATTTTGTTGGATTCTCTTAGTTTCCCACTATTGGGGTGCCAAGGGGCGTTTCAACTTTGGGCCAATTGAAAATGAAAGATCGTCGGGAGCCCGATGACTTAGGGCCAAGGTTCAGCAACGATATTGGGCCTGAGTGAAATGTCGAGTCTCCGAGGATGAGCGCGTTTGGTGATGATATTGGGCGAGTTATCTGTGTGTTATTGAGCGACGGTTATCGGTAGTCAGTTGAGTGTGAGATCCCGTTCGATTATGGATGTCTCTATTGAGAAGAAATTTTTAAGCCGTCGCGGGAAAGTCATGGTCGTGATTAACAATTTTAAATTTACGGAATGTCGCACGACGGCTGACGGATCAATTAGGTAGTTTATAAAATTTATTGCATTGTGCTTTCTACCACCCGATTTAGTGTACAATGCATTCACTACTCTTATGTACGACGCCCCTTTGGTAACGAATTATTTCACGTACTACGTTTTGACTAACTACATAGAAGATCGGTGCTCATTTCCACCAGAACTATGGGCTTCTTCACCGCCGAATAACTCTTTGAGAACCACGAATGGTGCGGAGTTGTTCCACAGCGATTTCATGAAATCACCAATTTTATGCACCACACCCCAACATTCACGTAGTAATTGAGGTCTTTATTCAGTTCATTATTTCACTATTGACGAATTGGCCCAAACCCAATACCCATTCCGCGTCTTCAATTTTTTCGCCCAAATCCATTACTTTTTAGTGCTTTTGAGTTGGCCCAATGTCATTACTAAAGTAAAAGCTCCGTGGCTAAAGCTCCCCAGGGGTTGGCCCAAAGCCATTGAAATTTCGGCCCAAACCCATTGCGTTTTGAAGTCTTTGGCCCAAAGTCAAACCGCCCTTAATGTCTAGATTATGTACTGGCTTTTGGACTGGAGCAACAAAAAACATATCAGAAGATTTTCTACCAATAATTGGTGATTTTAAATTTTTGGTTGTGATGACAACAAAAAACATATCAGAAGATTTTCTACCAATGAATTATTCATTGCTTAATATAGTTTTCCCCATTTGAAGCCCCTTGGAATCCCAAAAAATGGATTCCAAAAATGGAATCCCAAAAAATGGATTCCAAGTACAAAAATACTCCGAGTACGACTGCCCAATCGACTTCAAAGGCGATTATTCTGAGAATGATGACACTCTGACACTGTACTGCAAGCCTTTCTCCTGTAGGAGTTTAGCCACGCGGTTGAGTGAGTACTATTTTCTATAACGATAGGTATTAGTAGAATGATGACCCCATGTTTGAAAACGGACAATTTACCTGACATGCTATAGAAGACCTGCTATGAAGAGACCTTACATGTTAACTGGCGTTGGGCTCATCGGGGCTTAGCAGAACGATTTGGGGCTGCCCCCAAGGTCAACTAACCCGTGAAGCTCCCTTCTCCCTGGAGGCCGCTCCTTCTCTCAATCTTTTTTTCTTTTGCTAAATATTGCTAAAAGGAGGAAAAAACAACCTCCCCCCCCTTACCCTTACCAGCGGTCGTAAAAAAGAAAAAAAAAATCACTATTGTGGCCCGCGTACGCATATATATATGTATATATAGCACGAAGGTGTGGTGGCAACCAGGCGGAACTCAAGTCTTGAGTTATGAGGCCTATTACAGTGGGGGTTGAGAACTGTCAGTCAGCCCTGAACAATTGACTGTGAATCCGGCCCTTGACCCCAATCAGGCTGAAATAGCAATGAAAATGGTCAAGTCACCGTAATCGTAATTTACGAAGTCACAATCCAACCAAAATTTAGTCGATTTATGACATTTTAAAATAAAAGCGCTGCAAATTTTACACAAGGGTTTATTATTCCTTAATATAGGTTACTTGTGCGAAAATTAATTCTGTGACAGTAAAAAATGTTGGGGAAAAAAATATTTGGTCTGGCGAGAGTGGACGGCGATCGCCGGGTTCCCGAACACGTGCCGGCAATTGTCACCAATGTCCCTGACGACCGTCTCCGGGGAGGTTGAAAGGCCGAGAAAAAGATGCCACCCCCGAGAGGTTGACTTGTTGACTGGGAGAGGCGGTTGACGGATTCAAAATTAGGAACAAGGCGAGTTTTGAGGATGTGCGACGAGGCGATAAGGTGCCGAATTCGAGAAATTTCTGAATGTGGTGGGCCGATGGGACGCAGCTTACTCAGCAGCCGCCGAGGTGGTGGTGCGGGTGCGGAAGGGTTGTTTCTGTGACAAAACAAAATAGCGGATTTCCGGTCCCTCCTCGCCCACGATCACACGGCGAGAAAAGTCTGAAACCACCAAATAGTGGCTCCATTTGGCGTATCTGACCTCCTAAAATGGAAAAACGGGAAATTAAACTTTTTCTAACAAATTTGAAAAGAAAAGAGAAAAAAAAAAAAAAAAAATCCACCGTTTTGGCGAGTAAATGACGAGAAAAATATTAAAAACCAGGGTTTGGAGCAGTTGACAGGGATGGTGGTGAGCCAAGGAGTGACCAAAGGCTACTCGGCTACCTTGCTCCCCCCCCCCACACACACACACAATAATCTGTACTATTTTTCAAGAAGAAAAAAAAACTTCACAAAAGGGAATACAAAACAAGCCAACAATTGAATTGAATAGATGAGCGCAACCATTCTGTTATTACGATATATTAAATGAACGAGAGAAACTAAGAAACAGTAGGTATCTAGCGACCAAACTATGCCACACAACACATCAAAAATATCCACGTGATGCTCATTAAGTAAACAACTGCACCCTAACGACCGATGCTAAAGAAAACCTTATGTCGATCAGAGGTAACGAACGGCTCATGCTGCAAAAATCGTTTTGGAGTCGTCGGAATCAGCCTAAAAAGCTCATTCCATAGACCCTTGTACCTACCAACGAAATAGGACAAAAACTTTCGTCCCCCCCTTTTGAGGCCTCCTTAGTTACACATCAGAGATAAACAACTTTCGTCGTGAAGGGCCTCCCAAAAACCGATGAAGGGGATGAGGGAGGAAAAATCAAGGTAGCCTATAACCACCCCCCGAACTCGCTGATCACAATGAGACCACCCTCATGAAAATCTGTTGAGCCGCTCGGGCGTGATGCCGTGCAAACATACATGTCGAAGAAGTGAGCGCACCTTTCCATTTTTTGGAAAAAGGTTGCGCTAACAAAACTTCACAAATGGGATACGGTCGGGGGTTGGCTGGCGTAGCCAGCAGAGGCAGGGGATAGCCCCCTAGTCTAATATTATATTGGAGCTCCAGCCCGAGGAAGAGGAGGAGGAGAAGGTGGAGAACGAGGAGAATGTTCATTTCTATTCTAAGGCACTTCTAGATGTCGCAAAAATGGCTCAAAAATGTGTTGAAAGTGTTCCAAAAATACTGGCCATTGGGGGAATGTTGGGGTCAGGGGTGGACGGCGATCGCCGGGTTCCTGACGCGTGCCGGCAATTGGCATTAATTTACGCGGTTTATGAAACAGCACCGGCGATTGGCCCTAATCACCCTGACGACCGTCTCCACAGAGGTTGAAAGGTCGAGAAAAAGACGCCAATTTTGCCGGTGGGCTGACGGGGATTCATTCCACGGGGCGGTGGAGGTGTCCGCAATTCGCGAACGAACGCCAGTATGACCGCCAGTATGACCGTCTCCGCAGACTTTAAAAAAGTGCCAATTTCCGCACTTAGGTTTCCGCATTGTGCGTCCAAGGAGAGGACTTTGAAGGGTGGCGACGAAAACTGCGGAGCTATAAATTGGTAGAAAAACTGTGAATGAGGGGGAGCGGGGGGAGAGGGGGATTTCTGACCGGATCTTCCGACCCGTCGACGATTTCTACGAACTTTTAAAGGTTAGCGACGCGGTTCCAATAACCCCCTTCCCCCTACCTAACATAATAATTTTACCTTATTATTCTCAAGTAAATATATTATATTTACTTGAGAATAATAAGGTAAAAAAAATTAGGTATTTCTGTGATCAAAATGTACCTACAGTTTCTCATCTCTTATATATTTTGATATACCTACTTATTACTTTTATATTATCTGATTTGATATTATTGTGATTGATCTTGTGGTTTTGTGGCAGAGTTGTTGGAGTCTTAGAATTTTGTACGGATTTATTGCTGATTGATACTTGTATCCTATGCATAATAGAGTTATTATTATTATTATTATTATTATTATCTGGAATTAAATACCGGATGAAGTACCTATTTTGAAAATGCGATATCGAATTTGTATTTAGTACCTATGAAAAGTATGTAGGAAAACGATTATTGGGAGAATGGTGAGGAATATGTAATGTTCAGGACAGGCCGCAAAGACCACCCCCTCAGGGCGGAACACGCGGCCCGCCAGGCCGCAACGACCGCCCCTCAATTATATAAACAATTTTCAAGAATTTCAAAAACCTTCACCTCCATTTCTTTAAGAAAAAAATTCATTCATTTTCGAAAAGCGAAAAGAAGTTGTCAAAGGCCAGGTGGGAGAGGTCGGGGGTTGGCTGGTGTTGTGCCTGTGTCGCCGTGTTACTACGTCTGTTAGATCTTCGATCAGCTTCCGTAGAGGGCCTGTTGTGTCGACCGTGTCGAAGACTGCATGAATGGAGTCGTCTGTTGCTTCGTGCAGTCGGTCCGCGATGGTGGTGAGGGCGTTGAGGTCTTCCGTGGGGGCGGTGAGTAGTGCGCGTTGGATGTCGGGCGCAAGTTGACTTAACCACAGGGTTTTAATGATCTTTGGAGGAGTGGTGCAGGACAGTTGGTACCGCACCATCTGTAGGACGTGAGAGGGTCGTTCAGTGACGTCGGCGGTGGCTTGGAGTAGGGCCCTGATGCGGTGGCTCTGAGAGATGACGTACGACCGACGTACCTATAATAGCTTCCAGGTCGTCGAAAGGGTGATTCCCTGGGTTCTGTAGAAGGTGAGCGATGTGGTACATCATCTTCCTTGGTAGTGCTGTGACGGCTGCGTAGAACTTGGATTGTTGAGATGTGAGTCGTTCGGAGGCGAAGTAGGTCTGTAGCAGCAGGAACCACAGGTTTGGGTCGTCTTCTATGAATTCGGGTGCCTTGGCGCGGACGGAGATGGCGGCGACTGGAGCTGGGGCGATCACGTTGGCGTGGGCGTCCATGTCGGAGTGCCGAGAGGGAAAAAAAAATTTTGAAAGCTTTTGAAATTTTTTTTGGAAAGTTTTGGCGAGTTTTGAGGCAAAATTTAAGACGTTTTGGATCACGTCGGGGTCACCAGTGTTGTGCCTGTGTCGCCGTGTGTACTTTATCTCGCTTGTAGTGATGCCCTATTGCTTGTAGTGAGCCGCTCGATTGACCAATGGTCAGGTCCGCTCGAACTACTGATGGCGAATGCCTCTCAAATAGCCAATGGTGAGACCGCTTGAATCAACGATGACTAGGCCGCTCGAAGACCGATGGTCGGAGACCGCTCGTATCACTGATGGCTTTCGCCTCTCAAATGACCGATAGTCAAGAACACTCGAATCCCGATGGCCGATTTGGTGTGATCCACTCAATAACCGATGGCCGCTCGGATTATTGAGGGATGTGTTGATTGAATTTCGAGAGAGAGAAAGAAAAACCCAAGATTAAATTGAACAGAGCACCGGCAGAGGTTCATCCTTCGTGAGGAAAATTTGGAAAGAGAATGAAAGCGGAGGCGGAAGCCGGGGGCCTTTTATACCCGCCTGGCTCGTGCGGAGCTGGGCGGCCAGCAGTTGCTATGTGAAGTGGAGTGTCCCTCCTGCCGGCTCTTTTATATTTCATGAATTATTATAAAGTGAGGGGGAATCCTCACAGCTGGCCCCCTAGTCTACCTATCTAAACCACTAATTCTCAGTGTGTCTGTATCAATGTATGTAGGTATGTATGTATGTCAGTAGCCTACTCCTTCTAAACGGTAAGCCCTAAAAATACGCCGATTTTTCCTATCGTCTCTGCCGACCGTTTTACTTCGAATAGGGGGGTCGAGAACTCCCCAGGCCGAGTGAAGCGAGGCCCCCCTTGTCCGAATAAGTGCTTGGCCTTATTTGCTTATGTCCGATTAAGCGGTCGGCCGAGCGAAGCGAGGCCCCCCTGTCCAATAAGTGCTTGGCCGAGCGAAGCGAGGCCTTATGTCTGAATAGGGGTTTGAACGTGTCCATCGATGCTACGCACCCCACCAGGGGGGGTCTGGGTGCGTAGGCGAGCAAAGCGAGCCGGAGCATAGATTAACTAGATTCTAGTTATATTAAAGCCGCAGCCTGAGGATGAGGAGGGTGACACGATTTGGTCATACATATTTATTCTAGGGCACTTCTAGCAGTCCGCACTCAAATTCGCCGAGGTGGTCCCATTATTTAAAAAAGGCGAACCAAATTTACTGTGAAGTCATCGAACCATCTCAAAACTTCCTGCTTTGTCCAAGGTTTTTGAAAAATTACTAAAATCCGACCTTTATGATTATTTTGATTGAAAAGTACAATTTGTCAGTGCGTTCGGCCGATGCCAGCGGGCGGGAAGAAGTTATTTTTGACGGAGAAGCACTTTCGAAGCTGACTGTACATATCCGAAAAATCAGATATTTCACGGACTGACGCACTGATAAGCATCCATGTTATTGTGGTCGCCATAGCAACGTCAACAAAACACAAATAAACGCGAGAAAGCGGGAAGGAGCAGCTATGTGCAACGCAATGACAATTTGCCGGACGCTTGTGAACGCCTGACGTGAATGCCGGAATCCGCTCCACTGCTTTCCACTGCTGACGCGTTCACGTATTAATGGATTGCCGGATGGATGTGAACCCTGCACGGAAACCAAAGCAAGGAAAAACCTCACTGATTTTGTGGCATCTGCTTTCGAAGACGGTGAATTTGCTTCCGCGACTTTGATGGATGTCGCAAAATGTTTCGATTGCATTTGCCATGAAATACTGGTCAAAAAGCTCCACCAGTAAAATTTTTCCCGCGGCGCCCTATCTTTGATAGAAAGCTATCCGGCAGAGTACAGGCTGTTCGCCATGTCGGAGGTTTATCCCAGTTCTTGCCCATTAACTACCTACCTATGGAGTCCCACAAGGCTCAGTCCTCGGCCCAATTTTATTTTGTATCAATGATCTCCCTACATGTCTTCTTCAACAATCCCATCCTCTTTTCTGCTGATACATCTTTGGTAATGAGAAGCAAATCATGTTCTACTCTCTGCGAAATCGAAGTTGCTTCTCTTGAAGCTATCACAAATTGGTTCACAGTAAGCCGACTCTCAGTAAATTGTGACAAGACCAGCAGTATGACGTTTGGGTTGAGAGATTTTTTGAGTCTCGACAAGAGATTAAGATTAATTAAGTAAGATTCCTTGGTGTCTCCCTTGATCCAAGGCTTGACTGGAAGTCCTCTGTTTCAAGCCTCAATAGCTACACCTTTTGGTTTATTATTCTTGGAATAATACACCTATGTTTTCGCGACGGGGGTCGACGACTCCGATCGGCCTCAAAATTTGACATTATCCGTTTCAAGTGGTCTAGATTCCAAAACCGAAATGTCCGTCCACCGTCCGGGCCGTTTTGGGCAGAAGGAATTTTTTTAAAAATCTGAAATTTTGACAAAATACTCGGTTTACCATCTAGTTGTGCCCGCAAGGTTTTCAGCCCGATCGCCCAAACCCGTGGGGCGCTCTGGGGCTAAAATGGGGCTACAGAAGGTGGTTTTTGAAGGCTTTTGGCTATGGGATCGAGTCAGGTGTCGTTTTCGAAGTATTTTTGGACGTAGAATCCATTTTTTGGGGTCACGGAACGATCCGATTTCACTGTGGCGATCTATAGGGCTTTCATGGGGCTAAAAATGGGATTTTTGAAAGATCCCAAGAAGTTAAATATCTTTCGAGTAAAAATTAAAGAATTTTTGAAAAAACACATTTTTGAAAAAAAAAAAAATCCCCTCAAAAATGTTTTTTTGAAATATAAAAATCTAAAAAAAAAATGTTTTTTTAAATTTTTTTCATTGACAGAATTAAATTTCTGTACAAGTACCTAACCTATATCAAAGAATAATAAACCCTTGTGTAAAATTTGCAGCGTTTTATTGAGGGCATCTCTCTGAAAGACTGACAAAGCCTGCTGTCCTCGCGGCTTATTATGCTTGTTTTCAGAGCAGAGCTGTCTATGCAATTCTCTGTTGGGGACACTCCCCTGCAGCTTCCATTGTTTTTGTATCTCAGAGAAAGGCAGGGGCGTGGCAGGTATTCGCTATCGAGAGAAATGTTACAGTAGACCAGCATTTGTCGAGCTAGGAATTCTCACTATCCCTGCTACTTATATCCTTAAATGCTTAAATTATATAGGTAAGCATTAAATTTTGCTGCAGCAAAAGCAAACTCATACTCCCCTTTCATAGCATATTTCCCGGAATAGCACCATTTGGTAGGGGCTCATATTTTTAACGCTCTCCCAGCAGATATCCAAGATGCTCCAGCTGGTCAGTTCAGGGCCCGTATCAAGGGTTACCTCATCAAGCTCGCTCCATACAGCTTTGATGAGTTCTTGGCAGAGGAGGTAAATTTGCAAAGTGGTTGT
Organism: Pilophorus perplexus; assembly: GCA_955831195.1. Lineage (NCBI taxonomy): Eukaryota > Metazoa > Arthropoda > Insecta > Hemiptera > Miridae > Pilophorus > Pilophorus perplexus. The sequence continues at coordinate 912,809 of OY037008.1, read as the reverse complement.
TTGCCGATGGTGCAGAGGTCTAATCCAATGAGTTTGGTTAGGGAGAGAGAACGACTCCTCTGCTGAATATTCTTGAATATTCAGCAGAGGTAAATTTGGTCCATGTGAATCGCTTCACAAAGAAAGGGCATCAGTCCTTTGAACAAGTTTTTGGTAAATCGAATAAACTACCTATAGTTGAAGGCTTTTGAAGCTTATGGTCGAGATGGCCAAAAATGGTTAAAACGTGTTGGAATGGAGTTTCTATAAGGTGTTCAGCAAATATAAACAATGAGGTATATATTTTTTTTCTCAATTTCAAAAGTCTTGGACTCATGCCCCTTCTTTGTGAAACAATTTTTTCATGCAAAATTTGGGTAATTTTTGGTACCTAATAAAATTCATATTGTCATGAAATCCCTCATTTCTAATGGAATTATAAATTGAAAAAGTGGATAAAATCACCGAAGTTGTAAACCTAAAATCAGTTAGTGTAACGGAAATCAGTCTGGACTCATGCCCTTCTTTTACTACGCCGAAACACGAGGCGCTAGAACTACGCGTAGGGGAAGCGTCGGACTCATGCCCTTCTTTTACAAAACGCCGAATCACGAGGCTGTAAAACTACACGAAGGAAGCGTCGGACTGATGCCCTTTCATTGTAAATCGATGCAAAGTAGGTATGTCTCAGACCTAGAAATGAGAAAAAAAACATTTCGCCATTTTTGGGACTCATGTCCTTTCTTTGTGAAGCGATTCACACTACATTGTAGTGTGCCTGTAATAGTAGGTAGTGTAGGTAATACCTAGGTAACGTTCATAAGGTTTTTCTTCCCCCCCCCCCCCCCCCCGTATCTCATGACTATTGCCTATACAAAATTATGTGTCTCTGGCAAATAAATGATTTGATTAGAAAATAATTCAAACAACACAATCCTATAATATTGGAGCTGAAAAATGTTAGGTTTCTTATCTTATATTATTCAGGAATTAAATAAAGGATGACGGTGTTTTGGACATGCGGTTTCCAATAATTGCTTGGAGCACTTGACTGGATGTGGAGGTTGTTATGGGACGAGGGGTGTCTGAAGGCTATGCCCCCCCCCCCCCCCAAATCTCAAAAATCTGTATTTCTTTGAGAAAAAACACACTATGGGAAAACGTGTTGTTGGGTCTGAGACCAGGTGGGATACAGTCGGGGTTTCGACTAGATTTTGGTTTATTATTCTTGGAATAATACATCTATGTAATCGCGACGGAGGTTGACGACACCGATCGGCTCCAAAATTTTGAAATACGTTTCAAGAGGTCTAGATTTCAAAACCGAAATGTCCCCCTCCGTATGCCGTCCGGGCCGTTTTGGGCAGTAGGATTTTTTTTTTAAATCTGACATTTTGACAAAATACTTGGTTTACCATCTAGTTGTGCCCGCAAGGTTTTCAGCCCGATCGCCCAAACCCGTGGGGCGCTATGGGGCTAAAATTGGGCTATGGGAGGTTTTTTTGAAGGCTTTTGGCTATGGGATCGAGTCAGGTGTCGTCTTCTTGGTATTTTTGGGCGTAGAATCCATTTTTGGCGGTCTCGGAACGATCCGAGTTCACTGTGGCGATCTATAGTCCTTCATGGGGCTAAAATTGGGATTTTCGAAGGATCCCAGGAAGTCAACATATTTAATATGTTTCAAGTAAAAACAGGAAAAATCGGTTTCATGTCGGTAAGACCTATTTAGAAAAAAAATTTGTTTTCCGAAAAACATTTTTTGTGTAATTTTTTTCTTGACACAGAACCTATTTTCGCACAAGTAACCTATATCAAAGAGAAATAAACCCTTGAGTAAAATTTGCAGCGTTTTTTTTTTTTTTTTTCTGGGGGTGTAACACTTAGGTACTGCTTCTTCATGACTAGGTACTCTCAATCAATACGTGATAACATATTTAATCAGGATAAGCTGAATACACCAATTCTCACGAAATACAAGTGTCACAAGGTGTAGGTTGTCTACTCCTAAAATTATCTTGTGTCCGTTAAGAGGACTTTGAATACCTCAATACAAAAGCAAAAATGTTTTTTTGACTCGGGTTACATACTTTCCTCTTCAATAATCAGAGGAGGTTGAAGATAAAATCCGTCTCTGGACTGTACTTTCATACCGTTTTTCGTATGGCACATGGTTTTGAATTCACGACCTACAATTTTATTTTTTTTTTAAATCTCTCCCCAAAACCAGGAAACTGCATTTTGCAATGAAATTGGGAGGATACAACACTGTTACATCATGGCTTCCCAAGCACCCATTTGATGATCAGCTAGCTTAGTAGGCTTATAGTGGCCTGACAGCAGGAAAAATCGGTTAGTCCTCAATTTCTTACTACGGCACTTAATACTTTCTCAAAACCTACACCGACCAATTCAATAAATTTATTCCTTTAAATTGATAATAATTATCAACTGTAATTATTACCTAGTTATTATAATAACTAACTGTAATAATTACAGTTGATAAATAGACTGTCTATAAATAGACATTTATTGACATTAAATGGGAATTTTGCAGCCCCATAGATCCCCACGATGAAATCGGATTGTTCTGGGACCACCAAAAATGGATTCCACGGCCCAAAGTACCTCTCAAACGACATCCCACTCGATATCATAGCCGAAAAACCTTCAAAAACCCCTCCTCTAGTCCCTTTTTAGCCCCACAGAGTCCCAAAAGCTAGCGGGCAATATGTAGTAGATGGGGAACCGAGTAGGTACCTATTATGAAAATAGGTACTTTAGATTAAAAAAACAAAAAAAACACTCCTTTCCCCCGTATTAGGTTTTTACCTAATCAACAAGCTGAGGTAAATCCACGAAGATAGGATCCACCATCGTTTAAGGGTTATAAATGTCACTGTTTCAGCGTTATCAAGTGATACCTAGGTACGTGCCATGTTGAAGCAAAACACTTACGCTGGAAATTCGATTATAATCGAGAATAAATTCTCTGACGTACGCATCGAGAATAAATTCTCTGACGTACGCATCGAGAATGTGACTGACCGGATAAATCTGGGGCGTACATAGGGCTAATGATTTCTGCTATTAAATTTTGGGGTACTTGGAAAATGGAACTTGGTTCAACTCCATGGTTAAACTCGCTTGGTGGTGGGGGGGGGGGGGGGGGGGGGAGTTGAATCAGGGCTTCAAAAACGTGTCGAGTTATGCGCGAAGGTCATAGGTACGTTGTAAACATCTGGTAGACTTCTTGAAAATTCCACTGACAAGAAAAAATCGCCACTTACCGTATCGAGGAAACTCGTGCTTAGTACCATTATGAGGCGGAAGGGCGAGAAAATTCACTTGAAAGGCAGATTCAGCAAAAAAAAGGGGGGGAAATCACACGGGCTGATAAGACTTGTGAGCGACCTTTTTTTTAAAGCCTTTCACTTGGCTTGGCACTTGGAACACTGAATTGTCGGGCGGAGGTCGTCATCCCCACCGATTGGACCGACGAGTCCTCCCACCTGAGATCCATTCCCTGGAACTTCAAACCTGTCCGGAGTTCTGGAGAAGGAGTGCCCAAGGATCCTGAACAGATGTAGTACCTACAATGTACAACTTGGGTGATGTCATCATCCACGTATTCTGTAAACAGCAGCAGGCTTCTTCAATGTAAGGGGCGTAATAAACGTATTTCATGCAGTAGAGATATTCCAGTGCACCATATCTTCTATTCCAGTGCACTATTCTTCATGAAGAATATAACCGTGAACGCCATAAAATTTACCGAAAAAGAACAAAAAAAAAAAAAAAAAAAAAAAACTAAAAATCGCTGCACGTAAGTAGCGTGGGGTCCGATTGTACTCAGGGGAAACATGGGTTCTTCATCCAAAAGTAGGTACTCTTGGTTTACTATTCTTGGCATGATATACATACTTAGGTAGGTATGTACCTCGATTCGCGACGAGGGTCAGAAAATTGGATCGTTCACAAAATTTGACATTATACGTTTCATGACACGACGTCGTAGATTTCAAAAATCAAGATTTGATTTAACGTCCGTCCGCCGCGGCGCCGCACGCTGCACAGTGCGTAATCCTAGGCATCTAGAGGGATTTAATTCAACAAGTTATCGTATCTAGGTAACAGAAACCTCGAGCATTTATGTTTTTGAGGGAGCAGAATTCAAGTTTCGGAGTTTTTCGCAATTTTGAATTGCGCAAACCTATACAATGACGTAAAAAACTCACGTTTTCAGCTTAAAATCAACATTTTTACACTACTGAGACCAGAGTACTCGTGTACGATTAATATTGTCAAATTCAATGTGCGCAAACCCTCGCAAAGCTGCCCAGTGGCCTAGATAACTTCAAGTTCCCAACATTTTGACACTATTGACACCCGAGTACTCGTGTATGTCCTGTCAAAATTCAACACATGCACATATGTGCATATGCACATTTGTTTATATAAACAAACTATACTGCATGTCTACGAGATCGATTTGACATCAGATGTCAAAGACAGCAGATTCTGGTATCTGCGCCGGCCCTTGTCAAATAAATCAGTGATTTATAGTTTTAACTGACTCATCATGAACCATCAGGGAATTCTGACTAGGGGGTGCCTTGTGAAAACTAGTATTGACTATTTAAAACGAGAATTAACTGATTTCGGGCAGTAACTGTAACATAATAATATTATTATGTTACATATAGAGTATATATACTTTCAGATAAAAAAAAAAAAAGAAATAAATAAACGAGAACGTTTAAAGAACGAGAAACTACTAGCCGGCTCATGTTGTAAATTTAAAGGAGAAAAAAATTCAACCTGAGGTTGTTGGGTACCTACTTATGTTGTGTACCTATATTTTGCGTTACTGTTGTAAATTTAGAATATAAAAAAGATGTAAAAATGTAAATGGAGTGGGACCGTACCGAGATAGATGTATACCTACATCCCGGAAATCCACACTCTCGAGCACGAAAATAGCGCAGCCTCCTCCTAGCGAACTTCCGCGAAGTTGGATGCTACTGTAAAACGTTTTGGTGCACAGAGCGGTACCTAACTCCTTCGATTTCAACCAATTTTCAGTGACACACAATACTTTGATCATTGGAGTGCCGTATCGACAAAGGATGAATTGGGGTGGTTACTACATGAGTGGTCTTTACCAGTTACATGGTGAAACAATCGGCTGGATCACTCATGCGCTCAGCAGCCAATTTAGAGAAATATTTCACTAGAGCGTTCTGAGGCCAAGCGTCGAAACAGAACACTTTGTAGAGCTCATCCTCAAGGACCTCGACGTGGAAGGAGATATACGTATCATACTTGGTTTTCAGCACGGAGACCTGTGCTGTGTTGGCAGTCTTTCAGGTGACTGCCAACGTGCTCAGCTAAAGTGGACGAGTCAAGACGGGTCACAAAAACTGATTTTGTCCAGGCCACGACCCCAAGCGAACCGGTGGCAGGAGGCATGGGCGTAGGCAGGATTTAGCCAAGGGGGGGGACCCCCCCCCCCCCCCCCCCCCCAAGCGCTATTTTACATATGGACGGCGTTTTGCAAAAACCTATCAAGCGACAAAATTTGAAAAATGGAGTTTTTGGTATCGTTGGATTCATCTCGTTGAGCCATGTGTGTTTCTTGCAGAAAAAGCGCCCTCTATTCAATTTCAGAGGAATTAACACCAATAATACTAAGCGACATTCATAATAAATGGAGTTTTGAAATACGCAATAACCTACCAAGCGCCGATTAGCGAGAAGCAGTTTCGCAAAAACCTATCAAGCGCCATCGCCACTGTCGCTTGATAGGTTTTTGCGAAACTTTCGGTTCTCAACCCACTCAGTTTGGCCCCTTCAATAATGATTATTGACGTACTTTCCAGCCCTAATATTCTGTTTTGTTTGGTCAAACAGCAGGTATTTCCAGCTGTTGCATCATTCTATCTCCCATTCTCCCATTTCTGCTCCATTTTGAGCCTTCGTTTTCTGCTTTGTCGTCTTCGAGACGCTCTGTCTCTTAAAACGTTTTCATTTTTTAAATATATTTGAAAATGTTCTCGCGCGGAAGGAAGCTTGTAGAACTGTGCAAGTTCATCCAACATGAGTCCTCATTTCAACCGGAAAAAGTAAGTTTCCTCGATTTCATGGCTTTTTTTTTTTTTTTTTTTTTTTTTGAGGTTTTGGCTTACCAGTTATATTTTTGTTCACACTAGGCGTTTGATCATTGTCTTTGTTATACCTAGTAGTTTTACAGTAAACCTATTTACTTTATATTGATGATTGGTCGTTTGGGTTTTCCAGCCGATCGCGAGCCGTGCTCCACCGATTCCGGACACCATCCTGGAGAATAATAACGATGATTATCCTGAAGATAAAGCGAACTACACTGAGATGAGTCCAGGCAAAGGAAGGGACTGTTTCGAAGTGATATCCTGTTCGAATGTGCCGTACCCTCGTATTGGTGAGAATCTAAACTTCCTTTTATCCGTTCAAGAAACGCCAGGGGCTTCAAACGATTCAACAGCTCTAGAAATCCATGATGCTAGATTCGAATCGCCCTTTGAGCAGTCCAAAACCCGAACGATCGTGCCACGATGTAGGCGCTGAATGTACAGACAATAATGTTTCTACTGATGAGCAAGTATTGTCAAGCGATTTTTTGCACCCTGCCTCGGCAATTATTGCTTCTGCTCCCTTGGACGAAGAAATTGCACCCAATGAGTTCGAAAGTCCACTGGTTCCTGCTAGTAGGTCACCCAAGCCGATCGCGAGCCTTGCTCCATCGATTCCGGACACCATCCTGGAGAATAATAATGATGATTATCCTGAAGGTAAAGCGTTCTACACTGAGATGAGTCCTGTCAAAGGAAGGGACTGTTTCGAAGTGATATCCTGTTTGAATGTGCCGTACCCTAATACTCGTATCAATACGATCTCACCAATTGTCGAGAATCTAAACATCCTTTTATCCGTTCAAGAAACGCCAGGGGCTTCGAATGATTCAACAGCTCCAGAAATCCATGATGCTAGATTCGAAAATCGCCCTTTGAGCAGTCCAGAACCCGTACGATCGTGCCACGATGTAGGCCCTGAATTATTTACGGACAATAATGTTTCTATTTATGAGCAATTATCGTCAAGCGATTTTATGCACCCTGCCTCGGCAATTATTGCATCAGATTCTGCTCCCTTGGACGAAGAAATTGAATTTGAAAGTCCATCTCCTAGTAATTCACCCAATGCGTTCGAAAGTCCACTGGTTCCTGCTGGTAGTTCACCCAATCCGAATAGGAGTAATTTACTTTCTGGGGCTGAGCCCTACACAGGGAGGCCTAAAAAAGGCAGAAAGCTGAAGCACCCTGGTCAAAATAGGGAATCTCGAAAAAGGAAAATTCTAACCAACCAGGAATACATAAAATGCTCAGGTCGACTTCAACAGCCTAGATCTTTTTCTGAACAAATACCATGTGGTTCCAACTGCCAGGAGAGAGTCTCCGCTGAACTTCGAAAACATGAGTTTGACGCCTTTTGGAGTCTAGCCTCTGTTGAAGCAAAGCGTTTGTTTTTGCAAATAAGGTGCAATCTCATCCCGTAAAACGTCGGAGAACTCAGAACGTCGAAAAAATGAAGCAATGTACCAGGTCATTCTCCCTGGCAGGAGTAACTGTGTGTAAAAAATGTTTCACTCGCACATTATGCATATCAACCTTCACTTTGCATGATTACTTGAGTAAATGTGCCACTGGGGCATACGCTGACGGTCGACAAAAGAATGGAGGCCATAATGCTTTGGATTCGGTAAAAATCGAGGCGGTAATGAACCACATAAAGTTGTTTCCGAAATATAAATCACACTACCGAAGAAATGAGACTGAGAGTGAATACTTACCGTCAAATGTGACTCTTCCTCTCATGTATAAACTATACAGGGAGGAATTATTTCAAGACACTCCTGTGTCTTTCATTACATATAAGAAAATTTTTTATGAGAGATTTAACTTAAAAAGGAAACCATTAAAAAAAGATACATGCAGCAAGTGTGATTCCCTATCAATACGAATTGGCAACAATAGTGAAGACAAGGAGGAAGTCCAAGGATTGTTGAATGCCCACCACGAATTTGCTCAAAACTCGCGCGAAAAACTGAAGTCTGATTTAGTTGAATGCTGTTCTTCATCTGATTTGTACGTTCTCACCTTTGACATGGAAAAAACCCTTCCACTTCCGCGGATCCCCTCGAATGTAGTGTTCTACAAACGTCAGCTTTGGCTCTATAACTGTGGCATACATGATGCTAAAACTAACCAAGGGTTCTGTTACGTATGGTTAGAGGGAGAAGCTGGTAGAGGAGCCCAAGAAGTTGCATCATGTCTGATGAAGCATATTGTGGAGGAAATTCCCAATTCTGCAAAAACCCTGATTCTGTGGTCTGATTCTTGCGGCGGACAGAACCGAAACATCAAAGTCGTTCTTCTTCTGCAGAAAGCGCTGCAGGACCACTCAAGTCTTTGCAAAATAAAACTCCGTTTCCTCGTGCCAGGGCATAGTTTTTTGCCCAATGATGACGACTTCGGAGATATTGAAAGTGCCTTGAAGCGCTACGAGCGAATTTATTCCCCAGATGATTATATGCGAGTCATGAGGGAATGCAGGAAAAAAAAACCATTGGTCGTGAAGAAAATGAAAAAGGAAGACTTCTTTAGCAGCAGTTCCCTGGAGAGAAACACGACAAATAGAAAGAAGGACAAAGCAGGAAATAAGGTGAGCTGGCTTCAAACCAGGGAGATTGAACTTAACAAGGATCGACCATTCATCATAGTCATGAGAGAGCAATTCGAGGATGCAGGACAGGAAGTGGACATAGCAAAAATAAACAGAAGAACCAGGGGAAATGAAACAAACATATTCGGAAACCAGCTACAAACGTTATGGCCAACTGGGAAACCAATTTCACCTCCAAAACTGAACGACCTCAGAAGTTTGATGCACCTCATACCCGAGGCTGACGCCTCCTTCTACAGGAGTTTGCAATCCAGCGATGAAATCGAAGACGACATAGACGGATTCAACGGATCCCTCGACTTTGAAGTTGAAGACCATTAACAAAGTGGATATGGTGAATGTGACATGGTGAAACTGTGGAAAATGTTTAGTTCCTATCAATATTATTTTATTTTATTCTTTTTGGTTCTTTTTCAAAACCTTATATACCTACTCTGGTCATTAATATATTAATAGGTATACCTATTAATACTTTTTTCAATGTGCCAATTAATAAATTACTTTTTCTCCATTTTTACCATGAATATTAATCATAAAGATGAAAGTGGCACTTGGGATTATCCAACTTTTCAAAATGTGATATTCGCAAATGCCTACTAACCGACAAAGTGGCGCTTGGTAGGGTTTTGAAAAACGTACTTCGAGCGAAATTCGATTTTTTTAAAGTGACAAGCGACAAAGTGGCGCTTGGTAGGGTTTTGCAAAACGTACTTCGAGCGAAATTCGATTTTTTTAAAGTGACAAGCGACAAATTGTGTTGATCGGCTGATTTTTTTGGCATTTGAACTGGATAGCCATAATCAGGACCCCAAAAAACATCGACGTGGCAAGTTTCATCTAAATAAGTTGCAAAATGCACCATCTGCAGCCTACAACATGTCAAAATTGTTTTTCAACCTTCCCCAAAAAAATTGTATCTGTCGCTTGATAGGTTTTTGCATAACGCCGTCCATATATATAAACGCTGCAAATCTTAAGGCCGCTTTACACGCTACGACAAATCGTAACAATTTATCGTTCAGATGCGATTTTTACGATTTATCGGAACGTGTAAATGGGACATTAACGCTAAGACAAATCGTAACAATTTATCGTTCAGATGCGATTTTTACGATTTATCGGAACGTGTAAATGGGACATCGTAGCGATTTATTGGAGTTGGAGTTGGGTTGGAAGGTTGATGCCGGTCCCTCCAACTAATCGCTACGATTTGTCGTAGCGTGTAAACACTCCTCCCCCTTTCGATTTATCGGAGCGATAAGTTGGTGCAACCTGATCGTTACGATTTGTCGTTGCGTGTAAACACTCCTCTCCCATTCGATTTATTGGAGCGATAAGTTGGTGCAACCAGATCGTTACGATTTGTCGTTGCGTGTAAAGCGGCCTTTACACAAGAGTTTATTATTCTTTGATATAAAACAACGTAAATTAAATAATTCACCTATGAAAAAAGTCTGTCGAGAGCCTTTTAAAAGAAGGCAGTGGCTAGTCGATGTCAATCACATCCTGCAATGAGTTGGCGACCCGTTGCATTCTTGAAAGAGGCGAGTTGAAACTGTAGTTTCGAAGGTGGAAAGGGACGAGGAATCTTGAAACGAATAATGTCAAATTTTGAGGCCGATATGAATTTTCAACCTCCTTCGCGATTTCATAGGTGAATTATTCCAATAATAATAAACCAAAGGTATGCGTGTGCATATTATAGCAAACGAAAGGTACCTTACGAATTCTGAATTCCGAGAAATAGGTAATTTTCATGATAGATCTTAATTTTAGCTTCTCAGAATAATTATTATTGACTCTGCTTGCAGACGGCGGGAGAGGCACAGCCCTGCAGTGGGCGAGCCCTCCTTAATTAGAAGAGACTAATGCCCAACAAAGTGGTCGGCCGAGCGAAGCGAGGCCTCTGTCAGAGTGCCAGTGTTCCCAAATTTCAATACTACCTTCCCATGCCCCTACCTACGCATTCAATTCTGTTGTTTCTATTAAGCCCAGCACAATAACTGTGCTGGGCTTAATAGAAACAATAAATTATTTATTGTTGTGTTCCCAAAAGTCTAGGGGGGGGGGGGGAGCCCCTCCCCCCCCTGCCCCACGCCCATGGCAGGAGGTGTCGAGGCCCTCAGACCTGGACTCGTTTTCAGTGTGGAATTACCGTTTGAATGGTTTTTCTTTGATACAGGTATCAAAGAAAGAGGTCTCAGCCCAGGAAGCTTCAGCCGCGAGGCCCGAGCACTCGAGGGTATTGCACTGACTGTATTCACCTGTCTCGCAGGCGCAGTTAGAGCCGCCGGCGGTTGTGGGTGCCGTGACGTCAGGCTCAGCTTGGCTATTCGCCGGAGTTTTCTTCGTTGAATTTAAGACCTGTTTTTCCCCGAGGGAACACCTTTTTTTTTTGCGTTTCGGATGCCCGAGTTCGCCGCGTCGTCAGAGGTAGGTTTCGACCTGGTTGCTATTTTTTACATTTAGGTTTGTCACCTCTACAAAATCGGCCTGAATTTTCGAAACATTAATGAATACCTAGGTTAGCTATCATACCGACCAGTTCGCTGGTTCATAAGATCCAGCAATCACGGATAGCACGGTCACCTGGGAGTGCCACGGTGAGCGGATAGCTCGGGGACGGTGCATGTGGGAGCGGAGCAGACCCAAAAGAGGGAATAATTTCGAGTGAGTTAATATCAGATATTAACAGATTCTGTTCTACTCATACCTGTACACGTAGTGTGATACACTTCCTGACAGCTGCCACTACATGGTACACATAACTTGTTCAGACTTATCAATTTATTACATCAATCAGGGATTGAGCGAGGGTTATTTAACCTGTTCACCCCTCAAAGCAGTGGCAAATCTCAGAGAGATACTGGGGATGATTTCAAGTACGTGTGAAAGGCGGAAAGACGTAGTCGCTCACTGGTCCGGAATGGGCACCGGTTCCTTGGGGCTCCAAATCGGAACTTTTGGAATAGAGAACATCCCAAGGCCGAGGGTTACAACGTTGGCCTCCCCTCACAGCATCGCAGACGAATCTCCTACTTTCCCACGTACATCAACAGAAGGCCTGCATCGTCACTGCCGTCCCCAAGCAGTAAGTTAAATCAATCAGGGATTGAGCGAGGGTTATTTAACCTGTTCACCCCTCAAAGCAGTGGCAAATCTCAGAGAGATACTGGGGATGATTTCAAGTACGTGTGAAAGGCGGAAAGACGTAGTCGCTCACTGGTCCGGAATGGGCACCGGTTCCTTGGGGCTCCACTTTCACACGTACTTGAAATCATCCCCAGTATCTCTCTGAGATTTGCCACTGCTTTGAGGGGTGAACAGGTTAAATAACCCTCGCTCAATCCCTGATTGATTTAACTTACTGCTTGGGGACGGCAGTGACGATGCAGGCCTTCTGTTGATGTACGTGGGAAAGTAGGAGATTCGTCTGCGATGCTGTGAGGGGAGGCCAACGTTGTAACCCTCGGCCTTGGGATGTTCTCTATTCCAAAAGTTCCGAAAGTGGAGCCCCAAGGAACCGGTGCCCATTCCGGACCAGTGAGCGACTACGTCTTTCCGCCTTTCACACGTACTTGAAATCATCCCCAGTATCTCTCTGAAATTTATTACATTTCGCACAGAGTACCTATGATACAGTCACCGTCCGGCGGACGGTCCGCCATCGCGGAAAAAAGCTTTCTCGTGACGTCACAGGCTATAGATGTGCGGAAAATAATCGAATAGAACGGCCTCCCCTGAGTGTCGACACGATCGGCTATGTTTTAGCAGACGGAGAAGTAACTGGATTTGTTAGATGATAGGCTGAGTGTTATTTTATTCCCAGACGCTGGTACGTGTGTGTTCCTCCGGGGATGAAATTTCGGGACTATAGAAATTATAAAACGGCAATATGGCCAAAAAAACGACGGTGATAACGCTTATCAATAGAAGTTTGACGGGAAAGAAGTTGATTGCTGTAGTGAACACCGCTTTACCGGGTGTATTTCGTGTACCTACGTGTTCAACGAGTGTTCCTACATTTATTAAATTGTCCCTAACAATAGTGCTGTGTTTGGGAGAAAGCCTCAGGCGTAACCAGAATTTCGCTCCCGTTTGTTTTGGAGGAAGATGAAGGGAGTGCACCAACATATTTGGCTGGGGCATCGCACAATTTGTTGTGGTCTGCAGACCCAGTAAATAATGTCGGAGCAAGATTGAAAATTCCGCTTTTCCCAACTGTACCACAATGGTGTGGGCCAGCTGGGATGCGTAGAATTTCGGAAGGGAGTCTGGTCGCGTTTTCCAAAGACACCGAATTGTTGGCTTCACGAGAAGAGCGTCCCAGATCCACTCATGGTACTCGGTTCTGAGCTATAACGACCGAATTGTCAGCAGCTATGACATCAGATTCGAACCCGAGACCCTTACGGAGGGAACCACTCCCGGCTGATACAAACGAATTGTCGTCAATATCCGCCTGGGCTAGTTCCCTGCGCGAAACATAATTTGGGTCCACTGAGCCGGCCAATCCGTCCGAATGACTGTCGGCAGGAGAGTCCAGGCTAGCGGTCCCTTCAATAAGTGTGTTTATATCCATGTTGCATTGAGTAGATGGTGGTCACAATAAGGCGCCGGACGTACGAGAGGCCCGAGTGAACCATGGGGGGGCTCGCGGTATCGGGAACGTAATCCCCCCCCCCCCCCCCAGGACACGTGGGGCCGGGAGCTGCTTCCCGTGAGCTTGTCGCGAACGAGTGCGGCGTTGCCGACCAATCTTAAGGAAAATACCGTGGGGTTAATACTAAATCCCCACAATTGCCATCACTGTCAAAGTGTGCAATCGACATTTCATCACAGTTTAGTGTCAAGTAAATTAGATTTTGAGTGATTAATAATCATCATCTTGATTAATAATCACTGATTATGGGTGACATTGCTTGAAATCCACGGTTGGGCCGAATCAGTGATCATCACGATGTTAGGTGGATGAACTAACTCCAATTTCGAACAAAAATAGATAGGTGATTTATAACGTGATTTGGCCAACTAGGAGGATGTAAATAGATAGCCTTTTGTTGGAGTTCACATAATGTCACAGTAAACGTATCACTAGATGGATTGCAGTTCTTTTGCCACTATAGTAGGTTAGGTAATGATTCTGATTCATAGTTTTCTTCTGCTTCTTTCATTGAAGGAAAACCGGCACAACTGTTTGACTTTACAAATCCGGAGTGGGCTCCTTCTAATCATTTTGGGTAGGTATGAGAGGAGAGGAGGTCAGACACTGAGTCTGGTGTTAGTCGTTACGTCAGAACTCAGGCGAGAAGGTGCAAAACCCGCCCAGTTCCTTCATCAAACAACCGAAATGCGGCTGGGCACGGAGATGACACAGACAACGCTTCGCCGTCGACCAGTTTCGATTTGTACCCACCTCCCGAGCACGAAGCAAATCAACTTCAGGCTGAAGTCTTCAGCAGAATACCTTGTTGAGCGAGGAACTATCTTCTATGAAAGAGCGTTTGCTAGAACTCCAAGAAGAACGTCACGCGTTTTGTAGAGACGAGAAGAAAATTCAAAGCTCACACTTCATCCGAAAAAGGTTTCTATTGATGAGGCTAGCTTTGTCAGGTGCCTATATAGTTATCCGATCGGCCGATAGAGCGCACGCTCCAGCCAGCCGTCTCCCGTCTCCTCTCTGTTACTCTGTGGTCTCCCCACTGATGTCAGTGTGGCTATAATCTGAGAGAAACTTCTGTGTGCATGGAAGCTCCCCCACCAAGCCGCCTTTGGGAATGTAAATGTAAATTTGTCGGGAGATCGGAATACTGTGAGCAATACCTTGGGGAAATCCCCAGTACGGAAGCCTTCTGGCTTATTGTACTCCCGAGTGTCCGCTTTTGACTCTATTTGCCTCCTGGGTGGTCGAGATTAGGGATCGGACATGGATGATCGATGTTATCGATCATCGATGTTTTAGGTCCGATGTTCGATGTTCAACCCTACCGATGTTATCGCAACATCGTTGTTTCAGCCTTGCAACATCGATGTTGAATTGGCAGAAGAAATTTATGAACTTTCTTCCTCAAAATTATAATAATTATAAACAATTATTGTTTTAATAATGTTAAACAAGATTATTTTACCCAGCAATCGTTTCTATGTTTTAAAAGAAGTGGATAATCGTAGGTAAAATTCAAACCTTGAGAAAAAAACAGCCATTGTCAAATGTGCCCCCCACTCCCCTACAATTTCTAGTAGGTATTTTCTATTTCAGTTGCAATTTTTTCTATGATTTAAAAGGAGGGAGTAAGAAAACAATAATTGTTTTCTTCTTTTTCTTACCTACTCCCTTACTCTTAGTTGTACAGTTTATTTAGAATAATTCTAAATAAACTGTACAACTAAGTTGTCTTATAGTCTTTTTCTAATGTTGAAAACAAAAAAATTCGAAATCAATAAATTTGCAGCCAACATCGATGTTTGGGGTTTGAAACATCGATGTTTTCCGACATCGATGTTCAAGTCAACGACGTTTTACAACATCGATGTTTTGCTCGCGATGTTGACATCGATGTCAACATCGATGTTGTAGCGTCGATGTCCGATCCCTAGTCGAGGTCCAATTCCTAATATACGTCTTATCACTGCATGTTCTTGGGTGGTAGTGAGGAGGGGGGTGGACACAGTTCCCAAGAGAGGTAGTTTACAGTGTAAACTTTGTTCCTCAGATCTTTTGTGTTGAAAACAGAATCATCTGATGCCTTGGCCGCCTTCGCCACGGGAGCCTCTGCTAGGATTCACATAAACGTTCAAAAGTTCAGAGGTGAATTGTCAACTGTCAAGACAGGTATTACAATACATAATTGACTTTTGGTCAAACATTGGTGTTCTTCCCCGGATTCGAACCAGGCTGATCAGCGGAGCGACTGATTGTAAACAAGCGAAAGTATGATATATTTCAGCCCCAGCTCAATGTACGTTACGTGAATTAAACTGAATCATCATCAAGTCCCTGCTGGGCGTTTGCCCAAAACGGCCACCACCATGTCCCCAAATTGCCGCCTCTTCCAACCATAAGGATACTGTTGATGATGTAAGCTGGAGGAATTTCGACAGCTTATTGCACTGCTCGTACTGTACTGAACTGAATTGGGCCTGCATCCTAAATGCTGCTTTTAGTCGGAGGAGTATCCACGATTTAATTACTGCAATTTAGTCCGAACATTCTCCGTGACTCGGTATTTGATCACTGCTATCAGTCGGAGGAGTATCGACGACTTATTGATCACAGTTTTGAGTCAGCTGGCGGAGAAGTGTCCACGACAACCAAATTGCTTGAATACCTGAATCAAATCGGAGGAGTATCAACGATTTAATTACTACAATTTAGTCCGAACATTCTCCGTGACTCGGTATTTGATCCCTGCTATAAGTCGGAGGAGTATCGACGACTTATTGATCACAGTTTTGAGTCAGCTGGCGGAGAAGTGTCCACGACAACCAAATTGCTTGAATACCTACCTGAATTAAATCGGAGGAGTATCAACGATTTAATTACTGCAATTTAGTCCGAACATTCTCTGTAACTCACTGTTTGATCGCCGCTTTAAGTCGGAGGAGTATATACGACTTATGGATCACTGTTTTGAGTCAGAGAAATGTCCACGACAACCAAATTGCTAGGATACCTGCTTTAGCTAGATTGAAGGCGTACCTGTCTTAGCTAGACTGCATTTTAGTCGGAGGAGTATCAACGACTAACCAAATTCAGGGCAAACCTGCTTTAGCTTGATTGAAGGCGAACCTGTCTTAGCTAGACTGCATTTTAGTCGGAGGAGTATCAACGACTAACCAAATTCAGGGCAAACCTGCTTTAGCAAGATTGAAGGCGAACCTGTCTTAGCTAGATTGCATTTTAGTCGGAGGAGTATCAACGACTAACCAAATTGAGGGCAAACCTGCTTTAGCTAGATTGAAGGCGAACCTGTATTTAACGTACTATTCATGAGCTGGGGCAAACGTATGTCCGCAGACATAAATGTTACTTACGACCACCTTGTATGATAGTCACTTGCACAATTTTCATGTTTTGCCGACACATCACAACGCTTCCGTTCATACTGTTCTTTACTGCCGTCATGGCGTTGGGCCCGCTCGGTCCCTCCTCCCCACGGGAGGGAGGGCTCTTAGGGGTGGAGAGGTCCCACGTTTGCGACAGACGCCTTAGACCACGGGGTTACCCTGTCCCCTCGCCTTCGGGAAGGTCAGTGACGCCAACCTAAAAATACCAACATTCCCTGAGGGCAGCGGCCCCGGGGGTCACCCAACTCGCCCAGTCCGAGCCAAAAGTGAAAGGGGCAGGGTGAAAAATGGAAGAGGGAGAACTCGCCCGCAAGCCCAACTCGCCCGCTCTCGTCGTTCAAAAAGTGACACGGAGAACTCGCCCTCAAGCCGCAAGCCGAGAAATCGTCAACTGCCTTCCTTTTCACGGATGCACGAACCTGAGTTTTTCCTGCCTCGTCAGCAGCAATTTCAGGGTGGTTGTGCTCTGCAGTAAGGAAGATAAGTCAATGAACAAGGAACAGAGATAAACCTGAGAACCCAATTGTTGTTATTCTTGTTATTGACTTCTGTCTTCTTAAGGTGCAATTTCCAACACGCGGCTCACGATTGCGACTGCGACTCGCGATTCTTGGTCGACAGACGCAGTCGCACGCCACAAACTTGTACCATTCCTAGGTACGGCTGGCCGCTTCGTCGGTCTGTCTCAAGATGTCCGCGAAGAACGTAGTGCTCGCTCTCCTGTTAGCGGAAGAAGAGGAGAAAAAAAAGTGTCGCGAAAAATTCCTTGACCCCCAGCCAAAAGACATAATATGGATATTATCCATGTCAAAAAATCCCCAAATTTTTTTTTTAACAAAAAAAAAAAAAAATGTTTCCCCAAATTTTTGTTTCATTGACAGAATTAAATTTATGCACAAGTAACCTATATCAAAGAATAATAAACCCTTGTGTAAAGTTTGCAGCGTTTTTCTATCGACTCTTCCTTTTTTTTCTCAATTCGAAAAATGAAAAATGTGCGAAAAATGTTAAAAAATCATCCCAAGACTACCCACTTAATTACAAACCATACAGATATTTCACTACTTTCAGTGTCCTTATATTATGTTCATATGGCCTGTGGTAGTGATGGGAAATCAGTAAAAAAGTTTTGTTTTTTTCATCTAATCCACAAAAGAATATTAAGTGGAGATGCACTCGAGGTAGGTGTGGTTGACCACCTCATAAGAATCACTCACGGGAATGTGAATTTCATTTTCGCTTTCTGTGCTTCACATTTTTTGGTTTGATTCCCTGAAAATGAACTCTTGAGCGGGTTTGCATACCTCAGCCGCAGACGGCGTCCGGCTGGACTGCTCACCCTACCAGTCCAGTCGCAGACGCGCTCATCAGCCGTGAGCCGCATTGCGTCGTACGGCCGGGAAACGCGCCTAGGAATGTGGTTCCGTATGAATGCATTGGAGGAGTGGGACGCGGCCAATCGCGAGCCGCAGTCGCAATCGTGAGCCGCGTGTTGGAAATTGCACCTTACACTTCAAACATCTGCTCATCATCTCGCTCCTCCGGAGTAATAGTGGTATAAGTCCAAAAACAGCTGTTTTGAGTTATATATATACCATTGGGTAGCTCGCGACGAGCTTAACATGGGGGTATTATTGGTTTAAGCATAGTTCAAAAATTACTCAGGAGAGAGCAGATGAACCGGTATGTTTTCCATACAGATATAGAATCCATTTTTTGGGGTCCCGCAGCGATCCGATTTCACGGTTGCGATTTATAGGGCTTTCATGGGGCTAAAAATGGGATTTTTGAAGGATCCCAGGAGGTTAAATATTTTTCGAGTAAAGAATAAAGAATTTTTGAAAAAACAATTTTTTTTGAAAAAAAAACCAAAAAAAAAAAAATTTTTTGTTTACCGTTTGTTAGAAACGCAATATTGGCTTAACAAAAGCCTTAAATATTATCGTAAAATATCTTAAAAGCCTTAAATCTTATCTTAGAAGTCTCTTATATCATTAACTAGCTGTTCCGGCTCGCTTTGCTCGCCTACGCAACAATCCGGGGGGCTCCGCCCCCCCTGGACCCCCCCAGTGGGTGAGTAGCATCGATGGACACGTTGGAACCCCCCAACATATAGAAAATCCCCCCATACATTACATAGCCATCCTGACCCAAGGCCTCGCTTCGCTCGGCCGACCACTCCTGTCGGGTTTTTCGGACGTAGAATTTAACGTAGAATCCGAATCACTGGATTCAACTGATAATGATGAAAAAAGCTGCATCTCCCTAAAAAATGCCAAGCCAACCCCGCGGATCTTGGAAAATACAAAGGTACCTAAAAGCCAAGAATATATCCAAAAACTAGCGGTCTGAATATAGAATATATCCACACAAAAATTGTCTGATTAAGCGGTCGGCCGAGCGAAGCGAGGCCTTATGACTGAGTTGAGAACCCCCCCCCCTGTCCGAATAAGCGCTCGGCCGAGCGAAGCGAGGCCTTATGTCTGAGTAGGGGTTTGAACGTGTTCATCGATGCTATGCACCGCACTAGCGGGGGGTCTGGGGGGCGGAGCCCCCTAGCTGGGTGCGTAGGCGAGCAAAGCGAGCCGGAGCATCTAGTAATATAAAATTATAGAAGGAGCACAATCGACTACCCGAACGAACGGATTACCTATACTGTGCTCGTCTCGTTGTTAAATAAATAAATACTTTAATATGGCATTCCCCCACTCTCCTAACTCCCTTCATTCACATCAAATTATAAAAAGACATATTATGTGGGCGAATTCATTTCGGTAGTGCTAGGTCGAAATGATGGATTAGTCAGTTGTTGTCGGTAAGCCATTCTACGTGGAATGTAATCGTATTTCTTCATGCACTCCAGATGCATAGCAAACAAATCGTCGTTTCTTGAAGTAGCAAGAAGAATCCACGCGCATATGAAGAAAACCGTGAACGCCATAAGTCTGATTTCCCAAAAATACATTATCCTCCGGAATTGCTAAGGATACAAATAACGCATAAAGATAGTAAAAATATCACTTATTCAAACAGTCAATAGGACACAGCACTGCTGGTGCTGTACATAGCACTTACCAGATCAGCCATGATTCCTTGTTCTCGGACTCTACTGATTTCCCAGTCCGTCCAGTCCGCACCATGCAGATAGAAGGCGTCGTTCAGTTGAGCATTTATCAAAAGCAGCAGATACCCCAAAAAGACCATAATGGCAATCAGCCAGACGGTTCTGTGGATGTATGTATCCCACAAGTGCTGAAGATCCATGTGTGCAAAATCCAACCTAGGTACCCACAAAACAAATCCAACTACAGATTTCCCCGGTCAAGGAAATCTTGCTCATGAAATGAAACGATCACATTTCAAATGTAGGAAGAGACAAAACTTGCCATGGCACAACAACAAAATTCAATATGGATGAAAATTTACAAAATGAAAACATACAAGCGTACAAGCGTACCTACGCTAAAACCTGATATGTTCGCAAATGAGGGCGAGGTAAAACCTCCAGTCGTTGGACACCTTAACCTTTTAAAAGTACGTTTTCTACATTAACTACCTACTTCTACCGCATCACCCTCTAGACGGATTTTGACTTTTTTTGGGATTTAATAAATTTTATTAAAGTGAAACTTTTATTACATCGTCTCAAACTTTTTCGTCTTTTTCGTCTGTGTGTTGCATGTCGCGTGACGGTCGGCCGCGGAGTAGGGATAAGAGGGAACGCCGGTCTGCGGGCTGGATTGGCTGATGATCGGGGGGGGGGGGGGGGGGGGGGACGCACGCCCCTCGTTCCGGGCTCCCACGGCACCACCGAAATGTATCTTGGTGTTGCCAGCTCCCACCCATCACGCGCGCCTGATCTCGCGAAATCGTTCAAATTAAACTCGCCATCTAAATTTGCTCATCGTCGGAAGTAGTTTTCGGGATTTCGTATTAAATTCGGATCTCTAGGTAGGACAATGAGAAAACGCGGACTCAACCGAGCCGTTAACGACATAAGAATTCGAAAAAAATGAGTTTCGCGAATTTGCGCGCTCCAAAAAATTCGCGCAACACGCTTATCAGACGTAAAATTTTCCAAGTATAACATTGGAGATTGATGAAGCGATTTTTATACCCTTAAGGGGCCGCGGGAGCAAAGCTGTGACAAAACCTGAGCCAAGAGATGGCGCTGACGATTGCGGGGAATTTACAAGTCGGCCTACTGGTGGCAGAAATAATAACTAAATGAACCACCGGTGGTTTCCGCGGCGGAGTGTCGTGTTATTTCCCCGAAATGATCAGCTCTGTGGTACATTCCCCCCTCGCTTCATAAACATCTCGGGAGTACTAGGTAAGTAGCTACATAAGGTCTAGGTGTTGAACCAAAGTGGACTTTACTATTTACCTTTCGCCGCATATAGGCTCACACCTAGAACGGAGATACCTAACTCACACTTTCTGACAACCCTAATAAATAATTCAATAATTGAATTGTTGAATTATTAAAATAATTATTATTGAATTATTTAGTAGGATTGTCAGAAAGTGTGAGTTACTTGATCGGCACCATTGGAATCATTGAACCACGGGAATCAAAACACTAAAAATACGAGGGAATGCTGTGATCCCGAAAACCGAGAGAACAGAGATTGGACCTCCTCGCCATCGCCTACTGCTTGGTGCCTCCTCAGTGAGTGAGTAGTACTCACTCATCAGCATGCGTTTTGTGTGCGAGCGTTATGTGATCCCGTATTCTTGGAATAATACATTTTGGTATTTGCAACAGGGGTAAAAAATTTTGATCGTCCTCAGAATTTGTAATTATATCTACCTTTCAAGTTGTGTGGATTCCAAAATTAAAATCTCCGTCCGCCGCCCACGACGTTTTGAGTACCTATAGTAGGAATTCATTCGAAAATTCAAATCTACAGGAATTCATTCAATAATCTGAAATTTTTGACAAAATACTTGGGTCTCCTTTTAGTTGAACTCGCAAGGTGTTCTACCCGAGCGCCCAAACCGGTGGGGGCTCAGTGGATCTAAAAAGGGGCTACAGGAGGGTTTTTTGAAGAGTTAGGTGTCGTTTCCGAAGTAATTTTGGACGTAAAATCGAAAGTTTTGGGAGTTCAAAAAGCAGTTCCTTGGATCCATGGAGCTTTTGAAGGATGCCAGGAAGTTGAATAAGGACTCATTTTTCGAGTACCTAACCTTGATAATTGATTTTCCGGGGTCCTTCATCCGTCCAAACACTTGATATGAAAAAAAACACCATGGCCCTGAGGTTGAGCCTTGAATTCGAAAGAAATGAACAAGCAGGGGACGGACGTGAGAAGGGGTGGAGGGGTGAAGGTGAGGAGGGCCAGAAATACCCAAAGCCTCTCGGCTCACTGCTCCAGCCAGATGCTCCTCATGCGAGCCTTCTTTTTTTATTGTTGATCAGCTGTGATTATGTACATAACTGATGAAATGTTCAAAATGCATCTTAGCTTGAAGCGCTATTTTGTTTGCATAAACGGTAGGTACCTACTAATTGTCACTTTACCAACTGATTGACACTGATTTGTTCTACATATCGGCACTGTTATTTTGGTTTATTATTCTTGGAATAATACACCTATGTTTTCGCGACGGGGGTCGACGACTTCGATCGGGCTCAAAATTTCACATTATCCGTCTCAAGAGGTCTACATTCTAAATCCGAAATGTCCGTCCGCCGTCCGCCGTCCGCCGTCCAGGCCGTTTTGGGCAGTAGGCATTTTTTAAAAAATCTGAAATTCCGGCAAAATACTTGGTTTACCATCTAGTTGTGCCCGCAAGGTTTTCAGTCCGATCGCTCAAACCCGTGGGGCGCTATGGGGCTATAATGGGGCTACGGGAGGGTTTTTTTGAAGGCTTTTAGCTATGGGATCGAGTTAGGTGTGGTTTTCGAAGTATTTTTGGACGTAGAATCCATTTCTTGGGGTCCCGGAACGATCCGATTTCACTGGGGCGATCTTTAGGGCATTCGTGGGGCTAAAAATGGAATTTTTGAAGGATCCCACGATGTTAAATATTTTTCGAGTAAAAAATACAGCATTTTTGAAAAAGAAACATTTTTGAACAAAAAATCCAAAAAAAAATTTTTTTTGAGATAAAAATCCAAAAAAAATTTTTATTTCTTTATTTTTTCATTGACAGAATTAAATTTCTGCACAAGTAACGTATATAAAAGAATAATAAACCCTTGTGTAAAATTTGCAGCGTTTTTCTCTTTCACCTAAGTTTTAAAAGTAAGGTCTTTGGATAGGTAACTGTGTGTGTGGTGGCGGTGGCGGGGTAGGGCCGGTCTAATTGAATCGCCCGGGCCGGTCAAAACCGCCTATCCGCCCCAGCCTACAGATCGCAACAGTGAAATCGGATCGTTGTGGGACCCCAAAAAATGGATTCTACGCCCAAAAATACTTCGAAAACGACACCTGACTCGATCCCACAGCCAAAAGCCTTAAAAAAAACCCCCTCTCGTTTAGCCCCATAACGCACAGGTTTGGGCGATTGGGCTGAAAACGTTGCGGGCACAACTAAACTCAAACAGTTCTTTATTACTGTAGATACTAGACAGTACATAGCAAGCGTCAAGATACAACATTAGGAACAGAAGGTGAACTTAAATAAGTGACATGAAACGAGCAAAAAATACACTGCCAAGGCAATGGCACATGAGCTTCCTCGTGCCAAGTTCAAAATGAATGTAGTTGTCACTGTAACAAGAAAATTACGTTCACGCATGCGCAGGGAGTACCACTGATTCAATCGTGATGAAACTGATAGGGAACCATTTAGAGCTATACCCACACAATTCCAGAAAATTTGATTGAAATCCGATCAAAATTGTAAAAGTTATGCGTTTCAAGAATTTCACGTTAGCGCATGCGCAGAGCGTACCGCTGATTCTATTGTGATGAAATTCGTATGGGACCTCAAGGAGCCTGATCGGCACAATCCCTCAAAATCTGAGCTAAATTCATTCAAAATAGTGGAAATTATGGCTGTAACAAGGAAATGCGGACAGACCGACACGGAACCAAATTTGTTCAGTAGGCTATGAAACGCAAAATGCGAGTGGAAATTTTGAATTCGGACAACAAAAATTTTTTGGCTCCCGAAAGTGAACACAAGGCTTCCGCTGCTTCGCAGACTCGGAAGCAATATTGACATGAAACGGACTAACACTAAAGCAAGAGTAGGTACTGATACGAAATTTGTATTTTTAATATTTAATATTCCTCTGCTTGATTGCACGATTACACAAAATTAGGCTGATGAAATAAATTAAATTGAATTATACTGTACTGGGAAAATCATCGTTTGAAAATTCATCAATGGAGTAAAAATTTTACTCCATTGATGAATTTAATGCTTCTTTTTCAATAGTTTTTTTTTATGATGGCGATGAATTTATTTATGGGCAGTTCTCTCATGTGAAAAGGTAATTTATTATAAAGTTTTTTAGCCCTGTAGCTGTGCGAGTTGTCTGCCCGCTTGAGCCTGTTGATGGGCAGCACAAAATTACCGTTTCCTCTAGTGAAATGGTAAACCAAGTATTTTGTCAAAATGTCAAATTTAAAAAAAAAAAATTCCTCCTGCCCAAAACGGCCCGGACGGCGGGCGGCTGCCGGCAGACGGACATTTCGGTTTTGGTTTATTTTTCTTGAAATAATACACCAATGTTTTCGCGACGGGGGTTGACGACTCGGATCGGCCTCAAAATTTGACATTATCCGTTTCAAAATCCGAAATGTCCGTCCGCCGGCCGGGGCGTACCCTGTACCCCGTACGCCGTCCGTGCCGTTTTGGGCAGTAGGAATTTTTTTTAAATCTGAAATTTTGAAAAAATACTAGGTTTACCATCTAGTTGTGCCCGCAAGGTTTGCAGCCCGATCGCCCAAACTAACTAAAATGGGGCTATGGGAGGGTTTTTTTGGAAGGCTTTAAGCAATGGGATCGAATTAGGTGTCGTTTTTGAAGTGTTTTTGGACGTAGAATCCATTTTCGGGGATCCCGAGACGATCCGTTTTCACTGTAGCAATCTATAGGGCTTTAATGGGGCTAAAAATGGGATTTTTGAAGGATCCCGAGGTTAAATATTTTTCGAGCAAAAAATAAAGAATTTAAAAAAAAATTGTTGAAAAAGAAAAATCCAAAAAAAAATTTTTTCCAAAATTTTTTCCATTGACACAGAAATAATTTTCGCACAAGTAACCTATATAAAAGAATGATAAACCCTTGTGTAAAATTTGCAGCGTTTTTCTTCTTCAGACCTCACAGTTCACGATCAAAGCCCTGACATACTACCCAACCATAGAAACCTCAAAGAACCCTTCGGCGTCCAGCGACTAGATGTTTAACCCTTAATTTTTACCTTTTAACCTACCCTCACGAAATTATCAGAACAAGGGTCTAACGTCATAATCATGCAACGAAAGAAATTAGGAATTACCAATCAAGCAAAGCGATGATGGAGAGAATCGCAAAAACTGATATGTACACATTGAACGATGGGCTTATTTTTGGGAATGTATTGAAGAAAGATGACAGATCTTCCTCTTCGACATTTGGAGCCAAAGTCATTACCTGGAGAAAAAGAAACTGCCAATAAAACCGAACAACCGAACTTGAAAATGTAAGCGAAATAACCTCTGTAGAGAAAATATACCCTGATGTGAGTAATAAATTGTTATTGGAATTAACTGTTTGTTAATTGTTTATTGTAGCGTGGAGACCGGTTTCGAGCAAAATACTTGATATGTGTGTAGACGGAGAATTGTCAGAGGCAATTTTAACAAGCCATCAATTGAATTGAATAGATGAGCGCAACCTTTTTGTTATTACGATATATTTAATGAGCGAGAGAAACTAAGAAACAGTAGGTATTTAGCGACCAAACTATGCCACACAACACATCATCCACGTGATGCTCATTACGTAAACAACTGCACCCTAACGACCGATGCGTAATAAAACCTTATGCCGATCAGAGGTAACGAACGGCTCAGGCTGCAAAAATCGTTTTGGAGTCGTTGGAATCAGCCTAAAAAGCTCATTCCATAGACCCTTGTACCAACGAAATCGGACAAAAACTTTCGTCCCCCTATTGAGGCCTCCTTAGTTACACATCAGAGATAAACAACTTTCGTCGTGAAGTACCTCCCGAAAACCGATGAAAGGGATGAGGGAGGAAAAATCAAGGTAGCCTATAACCACCCCACGAACTCGCTGATCACAATGAGACCACCCTCATGAAAATCTGTTGAGCCGCTCGGGCGTGATGCTCTGTACACAAAAAAACAAAAAAACATACATGTCGAGGAGGTGAGCGCACCTTTCCATTTTTTAGCGCAACCTTTTTCCAAAAAATGGAAAGGTGCGCTCACCTCCTCGGCATGTATTTTTTTTTTTTTGTGTACAGAGCATCACGCCCGAGCGGCTCAACAGATTTTCATGAGGGTGGTCTCATTGTGATCAGCGAGTTCGTGGGGTGGTTATAGGCTACCTTGATTTTTCCTCCCTCATCCCTTTCATCGGTTTTCGGGAGGTACTTCACGACGAAAGTTGTTTATCTCTGATGTGTAACTAAGGAGGCCTCAATAGGGGGACGAAAGTTTTTGTCCGATTTCGTTGGTACAAGGGTCTATGGAATGAGCTTTTTAGGCTGATTCCAACGACTCCAAAACGATTTTTGCAGCCTGAGCCGTTCGTTACCTCTGATCGGCATAAGGTTTTCTTAAGCATCGGTCGTTAGGGTGCAGTTGTTTACGTAATTGGTGTGCTCTATCTACAGGCCTTACGGCTCAGACAGTGGCGAATTTTTTGAATGTCTTGACAGCATAATTGCTGCTGCCCACCGGCACGATGAGAGGGCTGTGATCATTCTAGCTGGTGATTTTAATATAGATCTCTTACCTAAGCAATCCAGACCAAAGGAAGAACTTCTCAATCTCCTTTGCTCATTTGATCTAACCCCGACAGTGATTGATGAGCCCACCAGAGTTTTTAATGATGCAAAAACATGCATCGACAATATCTACCAAAACCATGATAAAGAATTACGAGCAGAGGTACACCATAACTACCTGTCTGACCACACAGGGCAATACCTGAAGCTCAATGATTTGATCATGTGTGACAGGGCAAAATACACGCGGAGGGTAGTATACTTCAAAGACTTTACATGTTCATCGTCTATTTCTGGACTGAGTGAAGATATCGGATGCATTGCGTTGCCCTCTTTTGATGTGAATGAGAACTTTGTTCACCTTGTTCAGGGATTGCACGTGCTGTTTGAGAAGCACTTTCCCTCAAAGAAGTTGAAAATTCGGACAACCAGTGACGTAAAGCAAACTAATGTCTCTCGGGTCCCTGAGGTACAGCGTTCCAAAAGAAACCTCGATAGTTTGCGTCAGATCGCCTCTGGTACTCCTCAATATCGGAAACTTTTAAGACGTGCTTGCCGTCGTCATTCTAGACTTGTGAGATATTTCCGTAAGAAGAAAGTAGAAGAAAAAATATTGACAAGTAGTAATAAAGCCAAGGTTATTTGGTCTTACGTCAACTCTGCCAGGAACAAAAATGATGGAACGCGTACTGATTTGGCATTGAATATCAATGGGTTGAGGATCAGCCAACCAGCACGAGTCGCGCATGAGTTATGCAAGTACTTTGATGATGCTGTCAAGAGATATCCGAAGCCCCGCAATGATGGTTATGTCTCCAGCCCATGTGCCTCATCCAATTCGAGGAGTATGTTCTTTCAGCCGGTTACTGAGGAGGAGTTGATTAAAACAGCGCTGAAGGTCAAACCATCGAAGTCCAGTCCTGACGAACCTCCAGGCCAGGTCATGAAATCTGTTATTGTACAGCTGGCGCCTCTATTGGTGATGATCTTCAATGCATCCTTGGAATCGGGTGTTTTTCCTGATCTGCTGAAGAGCGCACTGATCATCCCGGTACTGAAGAAGGGTCATGCCACCCTTCCAGAGAACTACAGACCTATTTATAGGTCTTATAATACATATAAGTATTCTCTCCTTCACTGCGAAGTTGCTTGAAACCTTAGTCTACAACAGGCTGGTTAGTTTCCTTCAGGTCAGCGGTGTCCTCAGTCACAGTCAACATGGATTCTTGAGGGGCAGGTCAGTCGAGACAGCTATATACGAACTGACAGAATTCATCTTTCGGGGTGTCGACGATGGCAGGTGTGTCCTAGGTCTATTTATTGATCTGACAAAGGCTTTTGATCTGGTCCCACATGATCTGCTACTGGCCAGATTGGAGTTTTATGGCGTTAGAGGCGTTTCGCTGAAGTGGTTTGAGTCCTACCTTGCGCACAGACCTTGGAAGGTTGGTGTGCGTGACTCAAGCGGTCTCGTGTACTCTGAGCAGAGATATCTTGACAGATCTGTTCCCCAGGGTAGTATTTTGGGCCCGCTGCTGTTCTTGGTCTTCGTGAATAGATTTCCTGAAGTGATATCATCAGTGGACGGGGACTGTACGGTTGTGCAGTATGCGGATGATACCAACATCATCATACGTAAGGATACTGTCTCCGAGGCAACTGAAGCTTGTTCCACCCTATACTGCGAAATAAAGAAATGGTTGACGGCGAATGGTTTGTGCCTGAACGGTTCAAAAACAACATGCATCTTCTTCAGGACATCCCATTCAAGGGTTGTTCGTCCTGTTTCAATCGCTCTGGATGGATTGCCTGTGAGGGTGGAGGAAGAAACCCGTTTCTTGGGTGTTGAACTTGATGGCCATCTCAAGTATGAAACACATACCTTGAACTTGTGTAGGCAGCTGAGTGGCTACGTTTATTGCCTGAGGCGACTTAAAACCATGGCAAACGATGCTGTGGTGTTCACGGCTTACCACTCGTTGATTATGTCTAGAGCCCTGTACGGCATCCAATTCTGGGGCTCGAGTGTAAATCTGGAGCGTGTCTTCAGGGTACAAAAACGGGCTTTAAGGATTTTGCTGGGGCTTGAACCAGATGAATCCTGTCGAGGGAAATTCCGTATGCGAAACTTGATGACTGTCCCTGCCCAGTATGTCTATCGTTCCCTCTTATTTGCTCGTAAGCTCCGACCAGTGCTCGAGGGGATGAAATTCGATCATCGTTACCCGACTCGCAGAACTGAACTCCTGATGGTCCCTCACCACCACCTATCTTTCTTTGAGCGAAGTGCAAGTTACAACATCATCAAGATCCAGAACCACATGGGTGATGGGGTGCTGAGTTGCCCAGATGGCAAATTCAAGTCGACGATGAAGAGATTCTTTGTAGAAAATGAATTCTACACAATTAATGAATTCTTCGGCTCTCGTGTCCCCTCATTAGTTGAAATCCAGGTCCCTTAGTTTTGTTTTTTTGTTATTGTGATTCAGACATGTCTAGGTACTGATGTATTTTTAACCATTTGTAATGTTATGCCTACTTTTGTATCTGTGATACTCTTGTTATACTTGTACAATTTATACTTGACAATTCCAGTCATACTTGTTGTGAATTTTGGAAATAAATACATTATTATTAATGAGCATCACGTGGATGATGTGTTGTGTGGCATAGTTTGGTCGCTAGATACCTACTGTTTCTTAGTTTCTCTCGCTCATTAAATATATCGTAATAACAAAAAGGTTGCGCTCATCTATTCAATTCAATTGATGGCTTGTTGGAAAAAGGTTGCGCTAAAAATGGACCCACTTGGCAAGGTTAATAATACTAGGAAAGACTGAGTTGGAATGAGAAAACGATAATACCAATTATTGGTAAAAAAGCGGGTAGGTAACCCGACAACAGTAAAAAAAAAAGTAAAGTCGGGAGATCGGAACACTGCGGGCAACACTTGGGGAAATCCCCAATACGGAAGCCTTCTGGCTTATTGTACTCCCGAGTGTCCGTTTTTGACTATATTTGCGTCCTGGGTGGTCGAAGTCCAATTCCTAGTTACCTAATACCTATACGTCTTATCACTGCGTCTTCTTTAGGGGTAGTGAGGAGGGGGGTGGACACAATCACACCACCCCGAACTAGGAGGGGATTGGAGGAACTGATACTTCCCCCCTCCCGTCCTTAGCCCACAAGGGATCACAGATAGCGTAGCTAGCTTAACGTTCTCAGCAAACGAAGACAATGTTTTTACCGGTCTACCAGAAAATTTTTATCCCGGTTCGAGGTCCCAAGAGAGGTTGTTTACGATGTAAACTTTGTCCTCAGATCTTTTGTGTTGAAGACGGATGTCTTGGCTGCCTTCGCCACAGGAGCCTCTGCTAGGATTCACATAAACGTTCCAAAGTTCAGAGGTGAATCGTCAACCGACAAGACAGGTTTTACAACACATAATTGACTTTTGGTCAAACATTGGTGTTCTTTCCCAGATTCGAACCAGGCTGATTAGAGTTCCGACTGATTGTAAACAGACGTCTCGCTGGCTACCCTAGTCCACGGGCTACCCTGTCCCCACCCGACAACAGTGGGTAAGGCGGCGGAAACCTTGCAGCCTGCAGCAGAAGGCTGCCCGACAACCGTCCCGCCAACACCAGGAAGATACCTGTCACCAATGGCTCCACCATCACTGTGAGGAGGAGAGGAGGGAACACCCCCACATCGCAGAGCGTCCATCTTGCTCGTTGTTCAGTTGGAAATCCTCATCTGTCAGCGTGAGACCTCTTTAGTTTGCCTCTCGGTTTCTCTCCCCCCCCCCCCCCTTAGTGGAAAAACCAGTTCAGTATCGTTCCGAGCTGCCGGAAGGCAGACCATCAAGGCGTTCCTCAGCTTTGCCTTTCGAGGCCTAAAGGTTATACGCCCACGACTACCTCCTGACTTGTGGCCCCATCGCCGAGGACAGGGCGCCTGTGCAGGAACGGCTCCCCACAACCATAGGCAGGACGACTCAAACATGCTTACCTATCTCCACAGGTTGCCCGTAATTAACTGCTACTCGACCGAAATTCGGTGCATTAATTGGCATCTTCGTGGATTTAGTTAGCATTCCCCTTTCCCTTATTCCTCCACATATTGTATCGTAGGTTGGTAAGTTTTGGCGTTTTGGATTGTATGATGCCCCGTGCTGCGCCGGCAAGCCACTCCACTTGGGAAGGACACCCCGTTCTTTTGTATATATTTTTTTCCTCCCGTCCCGTGTATTATACAGTTCTCCCCCTTTTCAGATTTTCTTCTATGTTTTAATATCCTCTTCTTCTGTCAGAGAATTATATTTTTTTTATATCTATTCCTATATCTATTTATTCTTTTGTAATAATATTACAAATATTTTGATTTGTACAAATATTCTTTTATATTATATTTCGTTTTGTATTTACGATTAGTTTATCGTTCCCGACTCCTAGACAGAGAATATTATTTTGAAGACAAAGGTATAAAATTGCTCGACCAAACCCAAACAGTAGGTACCAATTTTGGATCATACAGGTATTTTCAGTGGCATTGCAGCAGCAAGGTGCGTTTCGACACCTTAGCTGTCCTAATATAGTAGGTTCTAAGCACGCTACCCCTGCAGTGGAGGGGCTTACAGTACCTAGGTAAGTAAAAAAGGCAGACAGGAAAATGATGTCGTACCTACCAGGCAGTTGACATAGTCAGTTAAATTTGAATTTATACAAATAGTAAATTTAAGTATATAGATTAAAAATTTATAAATTCAATCTACATTTGCAAAATTTAATGTTTGTGGCGGCGGACGGGCGGGCGGACTGGGTATGTATGTTCCAACATCACGAACGGCTCGAAGGATTTTGACGGGAGCGGGCGCAAATTGACGAGCGAGTTCCGGCGATGAACATAGGTCTATCTAACTATCAATAATCTCGTCGGCTGGAGAAACGGATCAAGACCAAGTGAACTCAGCTTTGCTACTCCCATGATAGGGCTGGAACCTACTAATCATCACGACGACTGCTTCTATTGTTTGACACAAATTCCAAAGGGGACGAATAAAGCGAGAAGACGTAAGATCAAGTACGCCATCGTTGATTCAGCTCGACGCCCACAGCCTCACTCCAGCATCCGACCCTATCCTTCGTGCCCGGCGATTGAACTTCCCGATCCAAGTGCTGAACTTTGAAGGAGAAGACATTAAATGTCTTCTCCTCATCAAATTTTGGTTGAAGGAGAAGAAACTAGTCAAACCGGGAACGAATATCACATTTTACCGAAATCGAGAAGAGAAACTACTCCCATATTTTTCATCAGGAGCTTCTGGCCTGAACGCAGCCGAACATTCCCGAACCGCAAAGGTATACCGAGAACTCCCGAATCACCGATGCCGAACCCCCCTCCCAACTACCACTTGTTATCACTCCCGAACCGCCCGGAAACTCAAAATCATCATCACCTCACTAACCTCACCTATGTTCAGTAGGTACCTAGGTATTACTAAGTAAGCAAGTCTTGCAACTTATCAATAAATGTTTCAAGTCTTGAAACTAAGACACTTAGAGCGACTTCTAGATAAAATGGCTCTAAGCGAACCTGTCCAACTACATACGTAGGTCGTACATGTACTACTTTGTTCTTGTAGATACATCGATTATTAGTTTTTTCTTCAAAATTTCAACGCCGTGGACAAGAGTGAAGTGTTCATTTATTTCACCACTCACCGTCTTGACGGCACCCCAATGAACGAGTCTTGAAAATCTTCCGATCACTCTCTCTAGAATGAGTTAGCAAAATTTGCTAACTAGCATTTAATGCTATTTCAAATTAAAAGTTTTATCTGTAATAATTGCAGTGCGAACAGTGGGGCATTTTTAACCCTCTACGCCGTAAAAAAAATCACCGTAAACCAAAACAAAAACGCTGCAAATTTTACACAAGGGTTTATTATTCTTTTATATACGTTACTTGTGCATAAATTTAATTCTGTCAATGAAAAAATAAAGAAATACAATTTTTTTTTGGATTTTTATCTCAAAAAAAATTTTTTTTTTGGATTTTTTGTTCAAAAATGTTTGGTTTTCAAAAATGCTGTATTTTTTACTCGAAAAATATTTAACATCCTGGGATCCTTCAAAAATCCCATTTTTAGCCCCACGAATGCTCTAAAGATCGCCCCAGTGAAATCGGATCGTTCCGGGACCCCAAAAAATGGATTCTACGTCCAAAAATACTTCGAAAACGACACCTAACTCGATCCCATAGCTAAAAGCCTTCAAAAAACCCCTCCCGTAGCCCCATTATAGCCCCATAGCGCCCCACGGGTTTGGGCGATCGGACTGAAAACCTTGCGGGCACAACTAGATGGAAACCAAGTATTTTGCCGAAATTTCAGATATTTAAAAAAATTCCTACTGCCCAAAACGGCCTGGACGGCGGACGGACATTTCGGATTTAGAATGTAGACCTCTTGAAACGGATAATGTCAAATTTTGAGCCCGATCGGAGTCGTCGAACCCCGTCGCGAAAACATAGGTGTATTATTCCAAGAATAATAAACCAAAAACAGCGGCACTTCGGCAAGGTTAGGGGGGAGTGATAAGAAGCGGGCGGAGTGGGTGACGTCGGCATCGGTGATTCGGGGGTTCTCGGTATACCTTTGCGGTTCGGGAACGTTCGGCTATGTTCAGGCCAGAAGCTCCTTTTTTCATCCACCAAAAATCAAGTTGTTTGCAACAACGTGGAAGTAAGGTAAACGCACCAGTAGTGGAAAGCTTAAGGAACAGTTATCACTATTTTCGGCTGTAAAATTTTGCTCTTGGAGTTAGGAGGCTTTGATCTCATGACGTTCAGCAAACCTTCTTTTTCAAGTTTCATATAAAAAATTTGCTTGAGAAGGACCTTTCTGGCTAAAATTTCGTTTTCCCCACAACTTGGTCATGGAACTATAGTGGAAAGCCAAAAATGTGGTGTGTTCCTAAGTTGGAAAATTTTGTACCTGAAGTGGAAAGGCTGGAATTTCAAGTCATATTTAGCTGAAGGATATAGTAAATTCATACAAATAAACTTCAAAATCACTATAAAATTTTAATAACAATCACAAAATATGGAAACAAAACACTTATGGAAAAAATGTATTACACAATTCGAGTTGGTTAGTAGGCAAGATCGGGTGAAGTGGGGCAGGATCGACTTTTGCCTCTATTTATCGCCTTGACTCTTCTAGAACATTATTATTTATCACATGTAAATTTGCCAGATGTCTTCTGTCAGCTGGAAAAATTGGTTTGTCCAAATGTATGGTAGGATCGAGTGCGTTGAGCGCCAAAAAATGTAGTGTGACTGAACTTCAAATCGAGTTTCAAGGTGTGCATGTCGTTGCATTTTCTTCTTTCTAGAAATCGTTTGGTTTTAAATTCTACCAAGAAACCAGCATTTCTGTCGTTGTAGGAACTTCCTGCGATATTTCATCATGACCGGGGCAAGTTCGCCTAGTCAACCGGGGGCAAGTTCGCCTTGCATTTTCAGCCAATTAATGAGAAAATTCTTCCCTATCCCAGAGCTATTTTAAATTTTAATTAATGTTTAGGCTTATTGAGCACGCATACCTTTGCTTTAGAAAGCTTTGCGTGGTCTGCAATAAAGAAAATCGTGAACGATCCAAAAGACTTCCAGAGGCGAACTTGCCCCGGCCTCTGGGCAAGATCGTCGTCGATTTGGGGCAAGTTCGTTCAAGATTTTCTTTATAATAATATTATTTATAAGATATCATATTGGCAGATATATCTTTAATAGAAAGTAAAGGTGTGAAACAGGTTTAAAACAGGCCAAATGCGATGAAGGGTGAGTGGAATCCCAAGAAAATCGTGAACGATCTTGTCAA
Organism: Pilophorus perplexus; assembly: GCA_955831195.1. Taxonomy (NCBI): domain Eukaryota; kingdom Metazoa; phylum Arthropoda; class Insecta; order Hemiptera; family Miridae; genus Pilophorus; species Pilophorus perplexus. The sequence continues at coordinate 878,190 of OY037008.1, read as the reverse complement.
ATCGAGTACGGTCTTGCCCCAGAGGCAGGGGCAAGTTCGCCTTTGGAAGTCTTTGTGAAATTCGTGTTTTTCTGAACCTAAGAGAGTACTTAACTGGATAAACTTTATACGAAAATGTCTATAGATAGTTAAAGATGACTAGGAAAGAAAAGTTAATGGCAAAACCCATTCTAGAAATTATTTACGGAATGCCTAAGACAAACTACTGGGTTTTCGGGGCGATCTTGCCCCACTTCACCCTACACTTGGTTTTACAACACAAATTCTTAAATAGGTATCGAAAACCTGGAGGCGACATCTTTCTGAAACAAAACCAGAAGCAGGTTAAGTATAAGCAGTATGAAATTTAATCAATCAAAGTTGGGAAACAATAAGATAAACGCCTGATTACAAGATACAACAACATAAAGAGGAGACACTAAAAACTAACGGAACACAGGATATTTTCTGTGGTCCATTCATTCCATCTAATATTCTTAAGATTTTTACTAGGCCATCACGAGACCCTCCCTAAAGTCTGATAAACATTTCAAGACGATAGGAAATTATTGAATGACAATAGAAAAGTTTGAGTGAAGCAAAACTTAGCACTGTACCAATAGTGGAAAGCAAATGTTCCAAAAGTGGAAACCTCCTCAACCCCCTTTCCACTATTGGCCATCGTGAAGAGAAGTCGTTTTACACTGTAGTAGAACCATAGCTTCACCATTCAATTGAAATTAGAATACAAAAAAACGCCCAACTCTAAAAGAAGGCGTTGCTCCAATAGTGGAAAGGCCTTTCCACTACTGGCGCATATGTCAAAATTTGTGATCCTATAGTGGAAAGGTTAAAAATATAAACTTAATTTAATGACAAACCCGTTTTCGGCACATAAACATCTAGAACATTTCCTAACAATGAGGTTAAAACGAAAAATTCTCAAAATATGTCAATAATAAGTATCACAAACCTTATTCAGAAACTTGCTTACCTTAGTGATTTCAGCAAAAACCTTGTGCCCCAGTAACAACCACTAAACACGTGATCACTTTTTAACACTCACAATCCCACGTGTGACATCTTCTTCTTCTTCTTCTTTTTCCAGTTTGTCAGGGACATCCCCCTGATCAATAATAAACCTCAAGATACCTCGAATCTGACGTCAAAACCTTATTATATTCATTTCTTTCCACAACTTTCCACTACTGGTGTGTTTACCTTATCTTGGCCTTGTTCACTACAGTCCAGTTGAGTGGAGATTGTTCATTGACAGCTCAACAAGAAGTTTGAAATGCGTCCTGCTTCACAATACCAACAAATATGCTTCCGTTCCAATTGCTCACTCCACGACTTTGAAAGAACAGTATTCATTTCCCTATTGCTCGAAAAGATCAAGTACGATGACCACAGGTGGCTGATTCGTATCGATCTGAAAATGGTCAATTTTCTCCTTGGTCAGCAAAGTGGCTTTACTAAGTACCCTGCTTTATATGTATGTGGGACAGTCGAGCTCGCATAATATGCGCAGTGCGATATTATCTCACTGGACGACAAAGGAATTGCCATTAAGACAACCAACCATCTGGAGTTGGGTGAAAAGAATGTAGTCAACAAGGTATTGGTTGACGGGGACAGAATAACTTTGCCTCCACTTCACATCAAGCTCGGGCTGATGAAACAATTGGTGAAAGCCCTGGACAGAGAAGGTGATTGTTTAACGGTTAAACTTTAACCTATTAAAGAGTAAAATTTCCTGGCTTAAGTTCTGAGAATGTGAAGCAAGGTATCTTTGACGGTCCCCAGATACGAACTCTTATGAACGACGCTTCGTTCATTGATTCGATGACTGAAAACGAAGCAAGTGCTTGGCTCGCATTTGTAGCAGTTGTCCAAAATTTTCTGAGGAAAAACAAAGCTGACAACTACATCGAAATCGTGGAAAGGATGCTGGACCGGTTCAGAGATCTCGGGTGCAACATGTCCGGTAAGGTCCATCGCCTTTTTAACCATTTGGACCGCTTCTTTTACAAACTTGGGGATCACAGTGAAGAAGAAGGAGAACGGTTCCACCAAGACTAGAAAACCATGGAGTGGCGCTACCAAGGTTATTGGGACTGTCACGTGATGGCTGATTACTGCTGGACCCTCCAAAGAGACGTTCCTCGTCCGGTTCACAACCGTAAGTCAGCATTTAATCCCAAAACCTGAGTTCAAAACATTTAATCACAAATCTTCATTAGGCTTCCTCATACATGACATAGAAACATGTAAATAAAAACAATTTCAACCTTTGCAGATCACAGTGTGGTGTTTGCCGACGGTGCAGAGGTCTAATCCAATGAGGTGGTCATTGGACCTCCTCTGCTGAGTCATTTCTCACCCTAAGGGCCTTCACGCACTTGCGATTTTTAGTCGCGCGATTTTGTCGCGGTGAAAAAGTCGCTGTCGCAGCAAGTCACTACCGCGCACGCACCTGCGACTGCAGTAGTGCGACAATGGATGACTTAACGTCAACTTGTGCCGTAGCGTTGGCTTTAAAATTTAAAGAAAAAAAAACGCTGTAAATTTTACACAAGGGTTTATTATTCTTTGATAAACGTTACTTGCTCAGAAATTAAATTCTGTCAATGAAAAAATTAAATAAAAAGTTTATATTGGATTTTTTTTTTTTTTTTTTTTTTTTTTTTCAAAAATTATTTAGGTTTTACTTGAAAAATATTGAACCTCCTGGGATCCTTCAAAAATCCTATTTTTAGCACCATGAAAGCCCTATAGATCGCCACAGTGAAATTGGATCGTTCTGGGACCCCCAAAAATTGATTCTACGTCCAAAAATACTTCGAAAACGACACCTAACTCGATCCCATAGCTAAAAGCCTTCAAAAACTCCCTCCAGTAGCCCCATTTTAGCCCCATAGAGCCCCACGGGTTTGATCGATCGGGCTGAAAACCTTGCGGGCACAACTAGATGGTAAACCGAGTATTCTGTCAACATTTCAGATTTTTTTTAAAATTCCTACTGCCCAAAACGGCCCAGACGGCGGACGGACATTTCGGATTTAGAATGTAGACCTTTTGAAACCGATCAGTATATCCGAAAAAATATATACTTATATCCGAAGTTGAAAAAAGGCCTTAGTAAATTGCAATCAATAAAAACATGTGATGACAGCTCATTGTCATCATCAGTCAACGACTCAATTTCATCATCTTCTGACATCGTGACGAAAGGAAAATTCCAAGTGGAAAGAAGTAGCGGGACTGAACGATCGCAGGTGCGTGCATGGTCATTCGATTCTGTGTTTCTCATTTTCCCTAGCGACAATCGTGTCGCCGGCAAAATAGGACCTGCTGCGATTATTTAGTCGCGGCGATTTTTTAGTCGCAGGTGCGCCTTCATCTATTGAGTTTTGTGTGTTTCATTTCTGCGCGACTAAAAATCGCAAGTGCGTGAAGGCCTTAACCACCCCTTTGCAGATCATTTTTCTCTGCAAGTTTTCCCTACCTACATGCTTCTTTTCAGGGTTCAAAAAGTTCTCCTTTCTCTTATTTATTGAATGGAGGTGACCTCCTACTAGGTATTTAAATGGTTGGTCTGAGCGTGCATTGATTCCAAAAGCATATAATCTATATCTATAAAAATGAATCAGTATTTTGTTGCTGATCGCATAACTTGAGAACGGCTGGACCGATTTGGCTAATTTTGGTCTTGAATTATTTGTGGAAGTTCAGAGAAGGTTTATATATAATATAATATAATAATGGAAAACCGCTATATTCCGCCAAAAAGGGTTTGTTATTCATTGATATAAATTCTCCTCAAATTAATTCGAGATCGAAATTCCTCTCAAATTAATTCGACGATTCAAATGACGGGAAATGTTAAAAATCCGTGCACTGTTAAAATCTCTCCTGTTGAAACATTCAGTTTTGGTGTGGGATGTATGGGATGTGTGGGATGTATGGGATGGTGTGTGGGATGTATGGGATGTGTGGGATGTATGGGACGTATGGGATGTATGGGATGGTGTGTGGGATGTATGGTATGTATGGGATGTGTGGGATGTATGGGATGGTGTGTGGGATGTATGGGATGGTGTGTGGGATGTATGGGATGTATGGGATGTATGGGATGTGTGGGATGTGTGGGATGTATGGGATGTGCCCGATGTATGGGATGTGTGGGATGTATGGGATGATGTGTGGGATGTATGGGATGTGTGGGATGTATGGGATGGTGTGTGGGATGTATGGGATGTGTGGGATGTATGGGATGGTGTGTGGGATGTATGGGATGTGAGGGATGTATGGGCTGCATATAATTGGTGATAGACGGGAATTTGATAATTCACTAGGGGAAACCAACAAGCGTTGTTACTATGAAAAATTAAGTTGACGGGTTGCCACGGGTGCATCATCGATAGGTGATGGGCGGGAATTTGATGTTTCGTGCGACGCACGGGTGTCCCAGCTATGAAATAATGAATTTTCAAAATCTTTAGAAGTGCAGCGAAGCGCGCCAGGTCAGCTAGTACATCTATATTATAGACAGGATGAGCTGAGATGAACTCGGTTTCGTCGAGTGTCGTGATTTTGTAGTGTCTGACAAAATAAATCGCACCTCCGTTATTTCAGGCCTAAAAATGCGCGGTAATTATTCTGCGTGAAAATTATTCTGACTGGCGGGTAATTTTGAAGGGAGATTAGAATGTGCGTATATGGGACATGAATCAAGGGGATGAGGAGCAGTTTCGTTGCACTAAACTGAACTATACGAGAATGAATAAGGATGAGGTACCTACCTAGTCGATTCGAAAGGGAAAAGTCTATCTGGAAAAGAATTGATGGAGACCTATGGGTTCATGGTTGCGAATGGACGTTCAGAAAAGGAACGAGAAGGGAATTTACATTCCACGGACACAGTGGACCAGTGTTGGATGAACCCTGTTGCCATGGATGAGGTAGATCAAGTTGAAGTTGGGAATACTATCGGGAGTACTATCGGATCGTTCTGAGTATCTATTACATGTCGGGCCAAGCATGGAACACCAACGGGTAGAACATCCTAGAGTATCAAACAAAGGAAAGGATAAATGGAATCCTGGGCGCTCGAGTGATTTCCAAACAGCACTGAACCACGAGCTGATTAAGTTACCCAGAGCAGATGATGGTGTGGGTAAGCACAGTGCATTCAAAGCAACTATATTAACCGCTTTGAGGACAGTAGGAATGAGCGAACCCAGCCAAAGCCACAACCGAATTGGGCCAAGAAGAGAAAATAAACCTCGGTACTCCAAAGAATGCCTTGACATGTGAGGAGCGTCCGCAGATCCCTTAAGAAATGGAAGGCTGGAAAGGGACAAATTCAGGAGTATTTGGAGTATTGACAAATTCAGGGACAAAGGGAAAAATTCAGGAGTATTGTAACTAAGTTAAAGAAGGAGCAATAGACGGTGAAGAAGAGAAACCTAGTATCTCCAAAATCCTAAGTTTTCAGGAGAGCAAAAAACTGATTTTTGGGTCGTATAACGCCTTGAAAAATTTGATAATGCCACTCCCATCTAGTTTTCCGATTCCACACCATATGTAATGGTTGTTATGGTAAAGAATTTTTAACCACTTGGAATATTGGAGATACGAGGATCCTGTTGTTGAAAAACGGAGAGTCTGCCCCTAGGCAATCCTTGTCGGGTCTCAGCACTACCTCGCGCCGCTCGAACAAACTACCTACCTTTCTTCACTGAAGGATGGGAAGGCTCCGGGGGTTGATGCTGTGCCTAACGAGGTCTGTAAGAACATGAGTGAGGGCCACTTTCACCAACTCTACCGGACGTTTAAGGATAACGGGCAGAGTTACCGAGAGTTTAGAGCGATTTGGCTTTCACGACGGTGGACTTACCTGTCCGGTACCTCAAACCCTCGGTATCTCACGCGTTAAGGTTAACTGGTCGAGGCCCCACCGATTAACGGGCTAACGGGACGGTAAGTCCTATTTTTTAATGGCCGCCGCGGATGCAGATTGGCAAAAGACGTGATGTTTGTGGTCACAGACGTAAGTTGAGACGGCTGCGAGGCATTAGAGGAAAATTTCTCACAATTTCGGTGTACAATGAAATTGACGAGGGATTTGTAGCCGACTTGGGAAATAATTGCCAAATGCAGTGAAAGCATGAGAAGAAAGACAACTTACCGCCGTATGTTTTTGTTTGGTTCACCAGTAATTTTTGTTGGAAAATCCCATAAAATTGGCCAAAATTCTGGGTGGGACCTGATCAGCAAACTCATCCCACTTTTGCCGACACTTTATGAGGGCTTGTACCCCTGATGAGGTAAACTATACACACCATCCAGGTGGTTGAAATGATGACGGCAACGAAATTCGTAGTATATATCGTGATTTAATCATACTTTCAGTAAGTTGTACCATCCCCTCAATCGCTGCCCCTCAGAGAGGATGCGAAAATTAAAAGTTTAATGAGTGCCGCCCAATTCCGCCGAGCGGACTGAGCATGGCGATAGCGGAGCTCGGGTGCGATGGCAACACTCCATCACCTGTTCCAATTTGCCTGGCAGAATTCCCAACAAACTTCTCTTTCTTAAGCCAATATTTAATAAATAAAATTCAAATGATATGATTTCCATTTTGATAAATAAGGACGAGCTGGAAAGGGCGAGAAGATTTCTAAGTTCGTTGCCCGAGTGTTGGTGGAACTGTCCCGGGGACAGGGCACTGCGCAGAAAACATGGCGTCTTTTTTATTTGAAAGTTTGGTGCAACAGGCGGTCGTCCGTTTTTGATTTTTTATCCAAATTTATCTGGTGAAATTTGGAAGTTTTTGGTGGTTTTCGATTTCGTATTCGGTACTGCTTGAGTCGAACGACCGGCGAAAGTGTCGGAGGAAGTTGTGTGCCGGATTTGGAGACGATCCCAAAACTTGGAGGTCTCAGCCTAACCTATGAGGCTTTGCTCCTGATTTTTAAGGTGAGATTAAAAGAGTTTCCACTCGTCTAGTTGAATTTATTGCGTTCCGGTGGCTTTTAAGGCCGAGCTGAGGATCGTGAAATAAGAGAGAATAATATTTGCAGAACGAACTGCTTTCGTGCACTGGGAATGAACACGAGTCCAGCAAGAGGGGATTTCTTGTGCCGTATAGGCTTCTGAAAATTACCAGAAGTAAGTAAAAAGGCCCTTTACCCTGGAGAACTCGCGTTGGAGTAGGATTTAACCTAAATAAATATTTCAGGGGTAACCGCATCCCTCACTGATGACCGACTGATCACTGCTCGCTGATACTTGTTGGAATTTACGCGAAGTCACCTGCAACTGTGTGAGCTCAGGGGCAACTACGTTGAAATTGTTGCGTTGTGACACCCCACAGTGTCTTCATCTGCGCTTTCGTCAACTTGTGGATTTGGGAGAGCCTGCGGGGGCTCTGCGGCACAACTGCACACACATATTTCATCATCCTTCCGCCAGCTACGCCATCAATCCATCGTGTAGCCCCAATTGAACAAGTTACGTGACGTGTACCTGATTCGAAGCTTAATAAGATTAACAAATGAATTCTTAATAAAATTTTACCACTCTGTGGAACAAATGCTAGCATACTGAATAAGCCTCTAGTGAGGACAATAATAACCGAACTTCTATTAATTTTACTACTCTGTGGAGTCTCTACTAATTTGTTTAGAAGGTGTAGCAAGTTGAAGGTCGTTCACCCGTTCTGAGGCGCTGCCTCTCGACATAAGTAAACTAACTGTGATAATGCTGTTGTTATTAGATGATAAATTAACTCTGTGATATGTTGAAACTAATATAATTGTACTTCCAGGTTCATATGAATAAGAGTGAGCAAACTGGGGCCCCTTGAGGAAAATATAAGTCTGCGGCCTGCGTGCCAACCTTCGTACAGCCTACAATACTACTGCTGCTGATCTTCATTTTACAGCGTATTTTGAAGGTGAATAACAAAATCTAATATAAAAATCTTAAACATATCGTGTCCGCTCTCGCCTCAGGGCATCAGTGTCTTTTCTCTCGTCCCTACCCTGGGATACTTGTTTTCTGCTCTAGGGAGATCGCTGTGGTCAGCTTTTCTCCCTCAACTTCTTTTGACCACTGAGCTATTCCTTCCAGCTTCTCTGGAAGGGATGTGTCAAAGTAATAGGAATTTACACAAAATATTGTATTTCCCCTCGCTTGTCGGCGAACGAACGGCAAAGTTAGATCCAAAACACCGAAGATAATGTCATATTATGTAAACAAATCAATACTGGGAGATCACAAGTCAATTTCAAGGTTACCGTTGTTGCTGTCCCCTGAGTTTCTCTTCTCCGGGGACCAAAATGTGGACACAAATGGCTCTTTTGGGCAACACTGCACGTTAAGTTACCGAAACGGTAACCGACAGCCTCTGCGTTAAAGATAACGTCGGAAATGAAGTGGTGAAACGTAATTTTCTAACGTCTCGGTAAGTTGGCAGGTTAAGGTTAAGATTTCGGTAAGTTAAACCCACGGTACGGCTTTTTGGTGAAAGTGGCCCTGAGACTGGTATAGGTTGTATCGTTGATATTTTCAATTTCTTACGCGAGGGAAATTCAAACGTTCTATAGAAAACCCTAGGTGTACTTTAAAATTTGAAAAAAAGATTTCCGTATAGGGGGGGGGGGGGGGGGGCAAATTCACTTGTTTGCCCAAGGCCCCCGAGGCTCTAGCAATGGCACTGTTCTCAGGTATGTAATATCTGTGCAATTAATTAGGTCAATAACCTGTCAACCCCTCTCCCACCCTCAGTGAGTGGAAGATGAAAATCAATCAAGGCATACAAATCTAGCGACGTTTTGACGCCCCAGGGTCACCTCTTGAAGCTCCCAGCATAGATACTCGGATAATTACCGCCCTGATGTTTATTCGTCACTCACCTGATGGAAGTGTTAATCGTCGCTGGATTCGTATGATTTGATATTACATTTAATCTAACTGGGTCGGTTCCTTCCTCCTCACTAAATCGGGATTAATTTTAAGAATTGCAAATTACAACAACTTACAACGCATGTTAGCATGAATGCGATGCCTGCCAAAATTCCTATCATTACTTTGACGCATGTTGACCACACTCTTTGAAAGAAAATAGCACAGTCCAAAGGAGATTCAAATTCAGGGCTGTTGCAAAAAAAAAAAAAAAAAAAAAAATTCATTATTACCAATATTCGTATCCAAAACCACGCCAATACAAAATTATTATACCGGATTATACCGTCGAAATAATTTACTGCTGGCAACGCTCACCCAGCTACATCTTCAAGATAGCAAACTCGTGTAGTGTAGTCGCCCAGCTGTAGAAGGTGTTTTGGCGCTTTGGTAAACTTTCCATTATGCTCAATGAAGACATTATGAGATGTTAGAAAAGGAGTATTTGCGTCACTAGGGTCTAGAACAGAAAAGTTGGAAGTAATATTAACCAAATGTGTTTAAGGATCTCCACGAAAAGGTAGGAGTTTCGCATCTCAAACATCATAATATTATTTGGATTCAGTACCTACCCTTTAAAACCCCTTTATACGCATTTTCATTTCGAAGCAGATGTGTTTTGAGAGACATTTTTGAGATTTTGAACTGAAAGCTGACGCATTGAGCAGTGGGGCACCGAGCTGCCAGAGCGTGCTGTGAGCAAGCAACCTGCGAGTCTCGCATGCCAATCTGATAGATGCGGCGCCTATTATAATAATATGTTGGTTCTTGGAGCGTGAGCTTGAGGTGATGTGTGTGGGCGTGAGGAAGCTAACACGCTCACGCTGCTGGAAAGGATTTTTAAAGGACACTAGTCTCTCTGGCTCGCTTCGCTCTCTCCCCTAGTGGGTGCGTAGCATCGATGGACACGTTCATAACCCTGCGTCAAGATCAACTGCTCCTTCATCAACCCCCCTGGCTGATAAAATGATCGGCCGAGTAAAGCAAGCCCCCCCCCCACCACTGTCAAAGTGCTAGTGAAATCAAATGTAAAACGCTGCAAATTTTACACAAGGGTTTATTATTCCTTGATATAGGTTACTTGTGCAGAAATTAAATTCTGTCAATGAAAAAATTAAAAAAAAATTTTTTTTTTTGGATTTTTATTTCAAAAAAAATTTTTTTTTGGATTTTTTTGTTCAAAAATGTGTTTTTTCAAAAATTCTTTATTTTGTAGTGTGCCGAGCTAAATGGGCGATGTTTCGTGCTCCCACCAGGCGCTTAAGGGAATATTCATAGGATTGGTTGAAAAGAAGGAAACACAAGTTTATTACCCTTTTAGGCGGCAAAGGGGGGGGCTATTGAGCCGCTACAATAAATGAAAGTACAATAATGAAGGGGGTCCCTGAAGGGGGCCGGAATGGGACGTACCTCGACTAATTAGGATTACTTGAGTTATGCTTGGTTGAGACCGGGCGATCTGACGTTCGTTGCTTCGAATTATCTGTCACAGTGGTCTAGAGAGCCCGGTGCGAGGGTTGGTCCTGGACGGTTCCAGGTGTAGCTGGGTCGGTCCGCCGAGGGGTGGGTGGTTGGCCAGGTAGCTTCTGCCACAGCGAAGTCCCTTTGTTTAGGGTTGATGTGTCGTGTGGAGGGTTTGGCTGGCTGATTGGTCAGCTGGCTAGCTGTTTGACTGGTTGGCTGGCTGGCTGGCTGGCTGGCTGATGGCTGGGGTTGTAGTGCGGCTGTCCAAAGAACCAGCTGGGGGTCCCCTGGGGAAGGGTTGGAGAGTCAGCCACAGATGATTCTTGATCGTCTGGTTGGCCGGCGCGTACGCTTGCAGGGCCAAGGCTGGAGAGTCGGCGTCTTGACCTGTTGATCCCAGACTTGGTTGGTTGGAACTCTGCTGGGGGAGGGAGGACGGCATCCTATATAGGCAGCCCCCTCCCAGTGGATCCCCCTTCCTGGTGACCTGCCCTCTCCCTGGCAGGCCTCCCCTCCCTGCCAGCAGCCCCTGCCTCACTCAGGGGGCAGGGGAAGAGTGCAGGGGGAGGGGGGAGTGAACCCAAAGAGGCTCATTCCCCCTCTTCCATCCTGGGCACAGTACATCCCTCCCCCCTTAAGGCTGGTCCGTCCCCGGACCATGATGAAGGCCGCCCCCTGCTGGTGTTGTCTGATCGGGGTGGCAATTGGCTGCGGGTCGGTCTGCCCACCGAGATGGCTCCAGGCGGGCGGGTTGGCCTGTCGGAGGCCCCTGGGTCGGGTTGTCTGGAGGGCCGGGGCAGTGGAGAGTGATGCTCCAGTTTGCAGGCTCTCTGAGGGTCGGTGTCTGGTGGAGGTCGAGGCACTCCTTTCCGAGCGCGGCCCAGGTTTCTGTGGGGCAGCCTCTGACGCCTCCGGGTGTGAGGATGGTCCGTGTGGGGTTGGGCAATCGGTTGTGGGCTGGTCGGCTCGCCAAGACGGCTTTGGGCTGGCCGGTTGGCCCCTTGACGGCGGTTGGTCGAATCGCTGGGGTGGTCCTGGGTCGACCAGCAGAGAGACAGCGGCGACCCCAGCTTCCTCAGCTTCCTCATTGGTTGTCGACCCCCGTCGCGAAAACATAGGTGTATTATTCCAAGAATAATAAACCAAAACCCCTCCCGTAGCACCATTATAGCCCCAGAGCGCCCCACGGGTTTGGGCGATCGGACTGAAAACCTTGCGGGCACAACTAGATGGTAAACCAAGTATTTTGTCAAAATTTCAGATTTTTTAAAAAATTCCTACTGCCCAAAACGGCCCGGACGGCGTACGGCGGACGGCGTACGGCGGACAGACATTTCGGATTTTGAATGTAGACCTCTTGAAACGGATAATGTCAAATTTTGAGGCCGATCGGAGTCGTCGACCCGCGTCGCGAAAACATAGGTGTATTATTCCAAGAATAATAAACCAAAACTGCACCTTCAATAATAATAGAACTACCTATGTGGGTGGACGAGCAAAGCGAGCCCCCTGGCCAAGGATTTCGAAATGATTGGAGCGAAGCAAGGCCCCCCCCCCCCCCCCTGTCAAAGCGCGGATACCATAGGCAAAATTCTAAATTAGCGTAGAATGAACCGTTTCACAACACTGCCCCCCCCCCCCCCCCACAAGATGCCCACCTCCACCACCTTTCAAAGTCCCTGGAACCCCCCCCCCCCCCCCCCCGGGTCGCCCGTCTTGATCTGACGTCCACCCTTTCCGTCTTTCCGAGGTCCTTGGAACTCTTCCGAGGTGTGCGCCGAATTAAAACGATCCAATTGTCTTCTCACAGTGAATTCGCCCCCTCCCCCTCGTTTTGGTTTATTATTCTTGGAATAATACACCTATGTTTTCGCGACCGGGGTCGACGGCTCCGATCGGGCTCAAAATTTGACATTATCCGTTTCAAGAGGTCTACATTCTAAATCCGAAATGACCGTCCGCCTTACGCCATCCGCCGTCCAGGCCGTTTTGGGCAGTAGGAATTTTTTAAAAAATCTGAAATGTTGACAAAATACTTGGTTTACCATCTAGTTGTGCCCGCAAGGTTTTCAGTCCGATCGCCCAAACCCGTGGGGCGCTCTGGGGCTATAATGGGGATACGGGAGGGGTTTTTTGAAGGCTTTTAGCTATGGGATCGAGTTAGGTGTCGTTTTCGAAGTATTTTTGGACGTAGAATCCATTTTTTGGGGTCCCGGAACGATCCGATTTCACTGGGGCGATCTTTAGGGCTTTCATGGGGCTAAAAATGGGATTTTTGAAGGATCGCCGGATGTTTGATCCAGGGATTTTTGAAGGATCCAGAAGCGGGTAATAGTCCAAGCCCCTTAGTCAAAAAAAGGGCCTCTGATCGGAAGTTTATGCGTAGTTTTGAAAATTGGTACCCTTATGTTTTTTGGGTCGCTGAACACGAATTTCAACTTTGCCAAAACCGGAAAAGCCCGGAAAATGGAAAAATCGGCGACAAACCTCAAAATTTAGGCACTTGCTTTGGTTTTTTGCGGTTTTGAGGTACAAATATTGGTCTGACAGAAAAAATCACTCTTTCCTTTTTTAAAGTTCGTTAAATTGCGCGTTCAGAAACCTAATTAACTTTACATTTGGTTGAGCCGTTCGCCCGTAATCGATCGGCAAAAATCCGCTACTTTTTGCGATTTTCCCAAAAATTGAGGAAAAGTCGTTTTCAAACTCCGGTAACTTAAAAACGGCTTCTCCAATTGAAAAATGTCTCATAGAGTAAGTTGTAGAGTATCTAATTCTGTTCAAATTTCACCCCTCAACTTTGAAAATCGGTCAATCCAAACGTAAGATACATTCGGTAAGTGAACCAATATAAGTCACGAGCGCAAGAATCAGGCTGGGGTGGTCGAGGAAATGGAAGGCTACGAATCCTCTCAGAATGTATTATATTCGTCAATTACTCCAAATTACGCATGGAAATGTCAGTTTATGAGTATCTGACTGCATTGTAATGAAATTCCTGTTGGGTCCGCTCACCAGGTACGTTTATTTGTCGATTTAACTCACCTATGTTCTTCACAGGTCAAGTCGACCAAATACGTTTTATGGTGCTGTGACCTACCACAGTTCTAATTTTAATGGAATGCACAGCATATTGTACTAGAGGGTCCGCTCAGCATGTTCACTAATCGTCAGGTGGACTAAAACGGCCAGAAGCATATACGTTTGTGTAGCGATAGTGTGGGAACTGCACTTTCTAATCCCTTCACAATGGGCAGCAGCAGCCTTCGAGCATTGCAGTCCTAGTTATTTCCAGATTAAGCTGATTATCCCAAGAGCATAACAAAGACAAGGAGTATCAGTGCAAGGAGTACCTATCGGACTTCCTAATTCTCGAGTTCCTCTATCCCCCCTATATTATACACTGTACAAGTTGACCTTTTCCATGTGCCCTGGATAACTCTTCATTCGGTTGGTGGCTGCCCCAGAAGTTGTTTCGTTCTATGGCCATATCAAACCTAAGTTTTTTTGCAATGCCGGAGTGTTTTATATGTGATTGCTCTTTGGAAGATTCGGGAAGGGTTAGGGAAGATGAGGTTCGTCAAAATCCTCAACAAAAATCGCAAGTTGAAGGATGCTATCGAGGTGTACAAAGACCCTCAGGCCACTCGCTCCATGATAGAGGCAGCCGGAGAGAAATTCTTAGTCGAGGTTTACGGCTACACAGGCAAAACACCTCCAACTCTGAACCAACTGCGGTATACCAACTACAAAAAATGGCTGTCAAAAGAAACTCCAATCTGGCAACCCTACCACCATCAACGGGTGCACTCCACCAACACTGTTACCGGGCATACCACCAGGTGCAACAGTGGTTGGGCATTGCCAAATATCCTGAGGACTGGGGTTGGCAAAAGACCAGTGGTGGTCTTCAGCCAGTGACAATGCAATACCACCAGCACCACCTCTTAAAGCTCGTCACATGCAAGTGCACCACTAACTGCACGCGCAATTGCGGGTGCTAGAAATCAGGCTTGTACTGCTCTGCCCTGTGCTCCAACTGCACTTGTGAAAACGTCCTCCAGGACTCAGAAGACGCTGAAGATGAAACAGAAGTGGAAGAGGAGGCTTTGGCTTTTAGCTGCGAGGCATCCCTTCTTCCAGCCAACATCACCTCCGAAGAACCAGGGCCTTCGAAGAAAGAAGAGTGACTTGAGGAGGCCCACAGGAATGTACAGGTACGTTCTTTAGTGTACTATTTCAATAGTTTATTACTTGTTTGATCAAACTGCCCCATCGCTTGTCAGCATCAATGCCCGAACTAGGGAGTAATCAGGGAAAAGCGGCATCATTTCTTGGGGAATCCAGGCCAGGGATTAGTTTGGCCCATCCAAATCTTTGAACAACTCTCCTCAGGTTGTGCCAATGCCTGACAGGAACTCTCATAAGTATTGCAATCATTGATAATGATGTACGAAACTCATGCAGTGGTATAATGTGCTTTTCCCTTGTCCTTTTTCCAGGTGTGCGAGTGAGATCCTGCGCTCCAAAGACGCCCCCACGACCCCTTGAGGTCCCTTAAAATTCATTGATTGATATAATAAATTCACATTAGCATTACACTTATGTACAAAATTATTCATGTCAATATACGTCAATTCATTCAATTATGAGTGGTTCATTAGCCCCTTTTCTCCTTGATGGTAGCGTAAAAGGTAACCCCCAACTTTTATAGGCCATATGTGACGTACCTGGTGAGCGGACCCAACAGGAATTTCATTACAATGCAGTCAGATACTCATAAACTGACATTTCCATGCGTAATTTGGAGTAAATAATTTACTCCAAATTCCAAATTCGTCAATTATTGACGAATATAATACATTCTGAGAGGATACGTAGCCTTCCATTTCCACGACCACCCCAGCCTGATTCTTGCGCTCGTGACTTATTTTGGTTTACCGAATGTATCTTACGTTTGGATTGACCGATTATCAAAGTTGAGGGGTGAAATTTGAACAGAATTAGATGCTCTACAACTTACTCTATGAGACATTTTTCAATTGGAGAAGCCGTTTTTAAGTTACCGGAGTTTGAAAACGACTTTTCCTCAATTTTTGGGAAAATCGCAAAAAGTAGCGGATTTTTGCCGATCGATTACGGGCGAACGGCTCAACCAAATGTAAAGTTAATTAGGTTTCTGAACGCGCAATTTAACGAACTTTAAAAAAGGAAAGAGTGATTTTTTCTGTCAGACCAATATTTGTATCTCAAAAAACCAAAAACCGCAAAAAACCAAAGCAAGTGCCTAAATTTTAAGGTTTTTCGCCGATTTTTCCATTTTCCGGGCTTTTCCGGTTTTGGCAAAGTTGAAATTCGTGTTCAACGACCCAAAAAACATAAGGGTACCAATTTTCAAAACTACGCATAAACTTCCGATCAGAAAACCTAAGGGGCTTGGACTATAATCAGGATAATTGCCGGTCTCTCTTGGAATGAAAGTTGTCGGGGCATTTTTGTGCGTCTGGGTATTCTAACCATTCCCAGTTCCTATGTTTTGGCGGCTCTGAACACAGTCAAGTCATGCTTGTCAACCCTCCCCATGGTTTCCGATGTCCACTAGCATTACACCCGCTCCCGAGGGAACCTTGCCATTCCATTTACCCGTCTCAGTGTGGCCTTGAGGAATAACCCAATTCAAGTAGGTTCTCGTCTTTTCAATGCCCTGCCAAATCATATACAACAGCTCCCTGATAGATCCTTTAATAACGTAATAAAATCACATCTTCTCAAAGCAAACTCTACTCTTTGGAGGAGTTTTTCGGTATTTCATGGAGCGATGTGTCTTGAGTTGAGTGGATCGTGGATGGGGAAGCCTTATCTCGTTGCCAACTTGTAATTTGCCGCACACCTGGTGTCATATTTATATTTAAGTCCTGATAGTCCTGGAGCCGAGCCCAAAAATCGCGTTTCATTTTGGGAGAAGGTTTGACCATAAATATTACAAATCTAGTCGATTCTGAGAGAGAAAATGCTAGTCTGCCATTTCAAAGTGGGGGCTACCAAAAATGGCGGCCATGTAAAATTTTCAGAAAATGCGAAAAATTTACTCATTTTAGGATGGATGAAACTTTTACACATGATAGTTTATGTGGAATTAAGGATGTTTCCATAAGTCTGCCTAATTTTACCTGGGGCTAAACCCCGGCAGACTCAAATTCAAAAAGTGCACTTTTAGGGTTCAAAATTTACAGTCGTTGGGACGGTTCAAAATTTTACACGTGATTATACATGTATAATGAAGGACTTTGACACTAGTCTGCCGAGCCCACGCGGGTGTTCAGTACTGGCAGACTTCAATTGAAAAAGTGCCAAATTTTGGAATAAATTTCATCAATTTTGGGAGGTTTGAAATTTTTATGCGTTGAAGATCTAGTGGTGTAAGAACGATTGAGCGTAGTCTGCCATCGATATTCGGGGGCTTTCCATTGGCAGACTCGAATTCAAAACGCTGCAAATTTTACACAAGGGTTTATTATTCTTTGATATAGGTTACTTGTACAGAAATTTAATTCTGTCAATAAAAAAAATTAAAAAAAAAAAATTTTTTTTGGATTTTTATATTTCAAAAAAAATTTTTTGAGGCGATTTTTTTTTTCAAAAATGTGTTTTTTCAAAAATTCCTTAATTTTTACTCGAAAGATATTTAACTTCTTGGGATCCTTCAAAAATCCCATTTTTCGCCCCATGAAAGCCCTATAGATCGCCACAGTGAAATCGGATCGTTCCGGGACCCCAAAAAATGGATTCCACGTCCAAAAATACTTCGAAAACGACACCTGACTCGATCCCATAGCCAAAAGCCTTCAAAAACCACCTTCTGTAGCCCCATTTTAGCCCCAGAGCGCCCCACGGGTTTGGGCGATCGGGCTGAAAACCTTGCGGGCACAACTAGATGGTAAACCGAGTATTTTGTCAAAATTTCAGATTTTTTAAAAAATTCCTACTGCCCAAAACGGCCTGGACGGCGGACGGCGTACGGCGTACGGCGTACGGCGTACGGCGGACGGACATTTCGGATTTAGAATGTAGACCACTTGAAACGGATAATGTCAAATTTTGAGCCCGATCGGAGTCGTCGACCCGCGTCGCGAAAACATAGGTGTATTATTCCAAGAATAATAAACCAAAAGTGCAAATTTTGGAGTTAAAATTCAACTACTTTGGGAAAGCTGCAATTTTGGTAAATTGTAGTGTCTAGTGTGTGTATGCTTTGTAACGTAGTCTGCCATCGATATTCGGGGGCTTTCCATTGGCAGACTTACTTTAAATAGAAAAAAACTGAAGTTGCAAATTTCAAATGTAAAATTCAACTACTTTGGGAAAGCTGCAATTTTGGTACGTTGTAGTGTCTAGTGTGTGTAAGCTTTGTAACGCAGTCTGCCATCGATATTCCGGGGCTTTCCCAGTGGCAGACTGACTTTAAATAGTAAAATACGGAATTTTTCCACTTTTGAGGTAAAATATTACCTTCCTTGGGATGAGTCAAATTTTGATATTTGATTACATTGTAATACTACCAAGGCAGAGGATACTTTCTGACATCGTCTGCCAACGAAATACAGGTGTTCTTCTCGGCAGACTTACACTATGCTCTTATAGGTATTCATCACAATATAGGCTTTTTACTATTATAGTCCAGTCAAATAAAACATCTTACCTTGCAAAATGGGGGGGGGGGGGGGGTACATCTTTTTTGATACGTTGTCTGGGTGGATGTGTACATGAACAACTCAAGTTTGCGACCTCGGAAGCCGACTGGAACATTCTCAAAAACAAGAAAAACCACAAAATTGCCCGTTTTTCACGCCGAAGGACCACTTTTTCGATAAAAACCTCGATATCATTTTTTATAGTAGGTAAACAAAATTTATAACAATAATTGTTCAAATTATTTGAGACAGATTGGTTTTCCTAGCAATCATAGATCCAGCTACCTAATCAATATTTAGCACGTTTCGCATAATATGCGATGATCTATGATTGCTATACGTATATATTATATACGTGCCAAATATATTTGGCCAATTTTAGCGATTTTTGCGTTTGTGTCACTCGGGAAAATTGTACGATCATTTCTATTATCATATCGTCGGCTGGGAGGTAAAAGGGCGAATCCGCCAATTTTGTGATTTATCTAGAGGAATCCTATTCATCTAGACGAATCCTATTTATCTAGAGGAATCCTATTTGGTACTTTTCCGTTATCCCCCCCCCCACTCGATTTCGTGTTCATAAACACCCCTCCCGATGGCTTTAGGACACCCAAATTCAAGTCCTTTTCAGTTATAACACCCCCCACCCCCACCCCACCCCCCCGAACTCGATTTCGAGCCCCTCCCGATGGCTTTAAGGCACCCAAAACCAACCAAAATCGAAGGGGGGGGGGGGGGGGGGGGTATAATGGAAAAGTACCTCCTATTTATCTAGAGGAAATCGCGATTTCCCAAAATCAATACAACGGTGGATTCGATCTTTTACCTCCCAGCTCTCTGAGAGGGTACTCCCCCGTCCCTCCCCCCATCCACTTTATTTTTCTTTCTTAAATTTTATATATATCATAATACCCAATTAAAGGTCGAGATAAACAATTAAAAAAATACACTCTACTACCAACCGAGAAAACGAATTTAAACCAAAATATGAAACGTCCAATCTTACACCGCTCGGTAAGCGGAAGCACGTTTTACAAAACGTTTTTGGCTGTAGCTCGGAAACTATTGGCCCGATTCCAAATTTCTTTTTTCTCGTGAAAGCTGATTAAATTCCCCGTCACAGTTATTCCATGTGAAATTTTGATTTGATCTTTGATATGGGAGGTGTGGGCACGGCAAAAAAGTGGCACATTTTTAAAGAAAAAAAAAAGTGTTTCCTTGCACATCTCTGCCTATAACTCGGGAACGGTTTGTCTGATATTACTTTTCTTTTCATTTGGCGAAAGCCGATTAAATTTTAAGTAATGGATGACACATTGCATGTCTATTGAAACGACAACAGTGCCATTAGTATTCGTCGCAAAGGGTGGAAACAAGAGATTTGACCATCCAAGACCTCCTTTTCTGGACATTTTCTTCGCTCCCTCCGAGACTTTTTCTCCGATCGAAAATTCATTGCCCCCACGCAAATGCTGATTGAATTTCCTTTCAAAACTGATATTAGGATTTTCCCGGAGACCTCAGGAAAAGCCCGTAAAATGACTACTGAAATAGGTTTTCAGAGGGAACATTGCTGATTCCCCGCAAAATTGTCAAAGAGCACTTCCAGCTGTTATAACTTTGAAATGGTTAGTCGTATTCAAAAAATGCGTAGAATGAAAGTTGTAGATCATGAAATTTTACATCATTTGATCATTCTAGTTAGTTGATCATTCTAGATTAGCTGCCGCCGTAGCAGCGATTACGGTGAAAAGTGATCTCTTTTGGTGGTGCAAACCCGTGTTTGGTGTCTTTATATGTTTTACGACCTGCTAATCTGAAAACTAGGATGATCAAATGATGTAAAATTTCATGATCTACAACTTTCATTCTATGCATTTTTTGACTAGGACTAACCATAACAGCTGGAAGTGCTCTTTGACAATTTTGCGGGTAATCAGCTATGTTCCCTCTGAAAACCTATTTGGGGAGGCATTTTATGTGCTTTTCCTGAGGTCTCCGGGAAAATCCTAATATCAGTTTTGAAAGGAAATTCAATCAGATTTTGCGTGGGGGCAATGAATTTTCGATCGGAGAAATAGTCTCGGAGGGAGCGAAGAAAATGTACAGAAAAGGTGGTCTTGGATGGTCAAATCTCTTGTTTCCACTCTTTGCGACGAATACCTACTAATAGCACTGTTGTCGTTTCAATAGACATGCAATGGGTCATCCATTACTTAGAATTTAATCTGCTTTCACCAAATAGAAAGGAAAGTAATATCAGACCAACCGTTCCCGAGTTATAGGCAGAGATGTGCAAGGAAACAAGGTTTTTTTTTTCTTTAAAAATGTGCCACTTTTTTTCCGTGCCCACCTCTCCCTTATCAAAGATCAAATCAAAATTTCACATGAAATAACTGTGACGGGGAATTTAATCAGCTTTCACGAGAAAAAAAGAAATTTGTAATCGGGCCAATAGTTTCAGAGCTACAGCCAAAAACGTTTTGAAAAACGTGCTTACGCTTACCGAGCGGTGTAAGATTGGACGTTTCATATTTTGGTTTAAATTCGTTTTCTCGGTTGGTAGTAGTGTATTTTTTTTTAATTGTTCATCTCGATCTTTAATTGGGTATTATGATATATATAAAATTTAAGAAAGAAAAATAAAGTGGATGGGGGGAGGGACGGGAGAGTACCCTCTCAGACCTCTCTGAAGCTTCTGGGTGGGTTTATATGATAGGTAATAGAAATGATCGTACAATTTTCTCGTGTGATACAAACGCAAAAATCGCTAAAGTTGGCCAAATATGCGAAACGTGCTAAATATTGAGTAGCTGGATCTATGAATGCTAGGAAAACCAATCTGTCTCAAATAATTTGAACAATTATTGTTATAAATTTTGTTTACCTACTATAAAAAATGATATCGAGGTTTTTATCGAAAAAGTGGTCCTTCGGCGTGAAAAACGGGCAATTTTGTGGTTTTTCTTGTTTTTGAGAATGTTCCAGTCGGCTTCCGAGGTCGCAAACTTGAGTTGTTCATGTACACATCCACCCAGACAACGTATCAAAAAAGATCTACCCCCCCCCCCCCCCCCTCCCCCATTTTGCAAGGTAAGATGTTTTATTTGACTGGACTATAATAATAAAAAGCCTATATTGTGATGAATACCTATAAGAGCATAGTGTAAGTCTGCCGAGAAGAACACCTGTATTTCGTTGGCAGACGATGTCAGAAAGTATCCTCTGCCTTGGTAGTATTACAATGTAATCAAATATCAAAATTTGACTCATCCCAAGGAAGGTAATATTTTACCTCAAAAGTGGAAAAATTCCGTATTTTACTATTTAAAGTCAGTCTGCCACTGGGAAAGCCCCGGAATATCGATGGCAGACTGCGTTACAAAGCTTACACACACTAGACACTACAACGTACCAAAATTGCAGCTTTCCCAAAGTAGTTGAATTTTACATTTGAAATTTGCAACTTCAGTTTTTTTCTATTTAAAGTAGGTCTGCCAATGGAAAGCCCCGGAATATCGATGACAGACTGCGTTACAAAGCATACACACACTAGACACTACAATTTACCAAAATTGCAGCTTTCCCAAAATAGTTGAATTTTAAATCCAAAATTTGCACTTTTTGAATTCGAATCTGCCAATGGAAAGCCCCCGAATATCGATGGCAGACTACGTTACAAAGCATACACACACTAGACACTACAATTTACCAAAATTGCAGCTTTCCCAAAGTAGTTGAATTTTAACTCCAAAATTTGCACTTTTTGAATTCGAGTCTGCCAATGGAAAGCCCCCGAATATCGATGGCAGACTACGCTCAATCGTTCTTACACCACTAGATCTTCAACGCATAAAAATTTCAAACCTCCCAAAATTGATGAAATTTATTCCAAAATTTGGCACTTTTTCAATTGAAGTCTGCCAGTACTGAACACCCGCGTGGGCTCGGCAGACTAGTGTCAAAGTCCTTCATTATACATGTATAATCACGTGTAAAATTTTGAACCGTCCCAACGACTGTAAATTTTGAACCCTAAAAGTGCACTTTTTGAATTTGAGTCTGCCGGGGTTTAGCCCCAGGTAAAATTAGGCAGACTTATGGAAACATCCTTAATTCCACATAAACTATCATATGTAAAAGTTTCATCCATCCTAAAATGAGTAAATTTTTCGCATTTTCTGAAAATTTTACATGGCCGCCATTTTTGGTAGCCCCCGCTTTGAAATGGCAGACTAGCATTTTCTCTCTCAGAATCGACTAGATTTGTAATATTTATGGTCAAACCTTCTCCCAAAATGAAATGCGATTTTCGGGCTCGGCTCCAGGACTATGAGGTGTTTTAGTTTGTTTTGATTACCTAACCATAAGACCACACCCATCATGTACCTACCATTGTTTGCAAACATGTTTGCTTTGTACATACCATGCAGATGCCTGATGTGTTTCGTGTTTATAATAACGTTTGTACCAACTCATGTTTTGACGTTTGCTGTGTCATTTTTGGCCTCTGCAAAGAAAAGCCTTGATTGATTGATTGATTGATTGTTAAATATTTTTCGAGTAAAAAATTCAGAATTTTTGAAAAAACACATTTTTGAAGAAAAACGCTGCCAATTTTACACAAGGGTTTATTATTCTTTCATATACGTTACTTGTGCAGAAATTTAATCCTGTCAATGAAAAAATTTTTTTGTGGATTTTTTTGTTCAAAAATGTGTTTTTTTCAAAAATTCTGTATTTTTTACTCGAAAAATATTTAACATCCTGGGATCCTTCAAAAATCCCATTTTTAGCCCCACGAATGCCCTAAAGATCGCCCCAGTGAAATCGGATCGTTCCGGGACCCCAAAAAATGGATTCTACGTCCAAAAATACTTCGAAAACGACACCTAACTCGATCCCATACCTAAAAGCCTTAAAAAAAAACCCTCCCGTAGCCCCATTATAGCCCCATAGCGCCCCACGGGTTTGGGCGATCGGACTGAAAACCTTGCGGGCACAACTAGATGGTAAACCAAGTATTTTGCCGAAATTTCAGATTTTTAAAAAAATTCCTACTGCCCAAAACGGCCTGGACGGCGGACGGCGGACGGCGTATGGCGGACGGACATTTCGGATTTTGAATGTAGACCTCTTGAAACGGATAATGTCAAATTTTCAGGCAGATCGGAGTCGTCGACCCGCGTCGCGAAAACATAGGTGTATTATTCCAAGAATAATAAACCAAAAGTAAAAATAAAATTTTTTAAGATAAAAAAAAAAAAAAATTTTTTTAAATTTTTTCATTGACAGAATTAAATTTCTGCACAAGTAACTATATCAAAGAATAATAAACCCTTATGTAAAATTTGCAGCGTTTTTTTTTTTTTTTTGAAATCCGACTTCGGAATCGAATTGGCCATAGATTGAAACGCATTTGGCTCGCGGATACCATAGGTACCTCAAAAACGGCTCCTTACTCGGTATTTTTGAACCCGAAAAAACGTGACGACAAACGCGAGAAAGGCGATTCATTTCGAAGGAGATTTCGACGAATTTCCCGAGCGAATTGCCGATTTACGACTCGACCGACGTCTTACTCCAGGTCTCATCTATACGGCTCGTATTTTTTCGGGATTTTTTCGACCCCCTAAACCCCCTCCACGGCGAGTGGAAAGACGAGAAAAGCGACGGACAACGGCCGAGAAAGACAAAGAAAAACGACGTTTTTTCGACGAATTTGGCGAATTTCCCGGACGAATTTACACAATTTATACGGCCTATGACACATCCGGGCCTAGGCGGAACACACCCGAAAAAACGCCGTCTCTCTAGGCTCTACCGTTTAGGCTGTATAGATCAAAAATTAACACAAATAAACAAACATTTGTGCGCTTGAAACTTTTGAAGACAGGTTATAAGAGCCGCCAGGTTACACAAGGTTATCAAGCGAGATGTAGAAGGGGTAACTCACACTCACATGCTCACAGTCTGAACTGTAGGCTAGTGAAAGCACCATTGCCTCACACTCACGCTCACAGAGTAAGGTACCTAGTAAAGGCTCACGCTACTGAAACAGCGTACTCGATCCCACCGCTCCCCCACCACCACCACCCCCACCACTCTTTGTAAGTGTAGGCATCCAACCATGAGAACGATGCCATCAGGGATCTGAGGAATACCAAATTTCCAGGCTTCGCCTACCAAAAAGTAAGCCCTTTACCTACCTGTAAACTTGAAGAAGTGATCGTCACGTTGGGTATTCTTCATCATCATGTCTTGGAGCTCTTCAGGGGTACAAGGCTCTTCTACGGGAACTTCACTCAGTTCCCCCCGAACTCTGGACACAGGAAGGTAGGGCGGGGCACTGACACCTGCGAATCATTTTTTAATTTCATTTATTAAGGTACCTATTTATTAACATTGCAATGTTTATGTAGCCTCGTGACACAATACAAAGTAGGGGAGAATGGGAAAGTATCAACCACCTGCCTAATTCCTAAAATTATGAATTTCTGGCCTCGAATCGCCACTCAATTTTTTTGAAAAAAATAAAAAATGAAATTTTGTAGGGGAAAGTCGGGTAATATGGGGGTTCGGGTATTATGGGGAGGTGCAGAAATTATGCCACTCGAGTGTTTCCAGCTGTTCTAACATGTGACTAATCAATCAGGTGACGCCCAGCATCATTTTTAAACCTTCAATCAATCAGCAGAGTACACCAGAACTTCGCAACGAGGCAAGTAAAATTTCGATAGTTTTTTCAAAAATATTTGGTCTCAACAAATTTTGGGTTTGCTTCTCTGTTATTGCCTGGAGCTACGAAAATATGGGACCGTTGGAAAGAGGAGGATTTCACGATTCTGTTGACATAATTATTTTTGAAAATATGGCTGTTGGGAAAGGCCGCCATTAATTTTAGTTAGAAACTACACTTCCGGGTAATATGGGGAGGTGGAGGTCGGGTATAATGGGGACATCCCCATATTACCCACCTAGTATCTTTTACATTATTATTATGAGGATTTCATCTAAATTTCATCTAAATTTATCTCATGATTAATTTAGTATAGGTAGGTACTTGATACTTCCTATTATTTTCTGGCACAAGTTATTAACGTTAATAACTCATGATTTCAGCAAGTTCTTAGCATTGTTGTCTATTTTTAAGATGGACCAAAACGTTCGCCAGAAGACTTAGTGGTGCCAGTATGATATGGAAGCAGCCATAAATGCTATGAAGAGCGGACAAATGGGCTGTGTCAGAGCATCCAGTACCTTCGAAGTGCCGCAAACGACGCTCTAAAGGCAATTGGAGAATTCTAGAAATCTCGATTAGGTTATCTCAAAAAGGAAGGTGCTATCAAAAAATAAAAAAAGCTGCAAATTTTACACAAAGGTTTACTATTCTTTGATATACCTAAGTTATTTGTGCAAAAATTAATTCTATGTCAACAAAAAAAATTTTTTTTTTTTACGGAAAATATTTGACATCCTTCAAAGACCACTGATAGGGATCTATCATTTGTGAACCCCTTGAGCTGTAATATCTCTATACCCACAACGAATGTCCAGTATCCACATCCTTCAACCTCAAATGAAGCAACATCAAATTGCCATCCCTCAACGAGTGCAGTTCAACTCACCGTTGAACCTCTTCCTCCACGGAAAGCTGCACACGCTTCTTCAGCTTTTGGGATGTGATCGGGGTTCCTCATGCTGAAAGAAAGGAAACTTCTCGAAAGAAGGGACGAAGTGAGTTCCTAACTGAGTCGCCGTACAAAACCCCCCCAAAAAACGCCATACAAACCCCAAAATAAGGTAGGTATGGGAAAGCTGAAAGTGAATTCACTTGTGACTATGAGGAAAGCAAAAGCTCGTAAGAATACTGGGAAAAGAGACGACGATCCAGCTGGAGACACGGCGAACACTCAGCCAAGAAAAATGAGGAAAGTTGCAGCATCCGACAGTGAGATGTCCTCAGAGGATGATTTTATCACAACCAACCCGACAAGCGCCGAACTGAGGCATCGTCTGTTGTAAACGGTTCGTTGAGGGAGGGTGAGCGAAATATGCAACGTGCAATGGGAATGCTCATGAACGGTGCATAGGTTTAATGTAAGAAGAGGAAGATTTCTTATGTGAAATGTGCCTGTCTTTGGAGAGACCACTTTATGTTCGACGTTGAATAATAATAATTATTATTCAACGTCTATTTTGAACAATAAATACCTACTTAAATAATTATTATTTAAGTAGGTATTTATTGTTCAAAATAGAACAAATTTTAATTGTGCTCCTCTGTTATTCATAACAATTTCATCTGCACTGCTTTTCAACAGTTGCTTCAAGCAGAAAATTGGCTGTCCCCATATTACCCTACCCCTCCCCGTTTTATACGACTACCCTCCCCATACAACCCGCACAGAAGGGTAATATGGGGAGTTCGAGGATTTTGAAAAACCTCTTACCACCTCTAGTTGGAGCTGCTTATCACCAATCCAGCCATATGACTTTACATAGATACGTATTGTTAGCAACCACTCCAAATTTCGCTTTCCTAACTACATTACAGGGCGAATAATAGTCAACTGAAGTTGCGCTCCCCATATTACCCGACTTTCCCCTACATTGTTTGAATAGATGTGAGATCTCGAAAAATGCATTATGCGTCCAAATGTACTCGGAAAACGACACCTATTTTGACCTCCTGGGATCCTTCAAAATTCCTATTTTTAGCCTCATGAAAGCCCCTTAGATCCCCACCGTGACATAGAATCGTTATGGATCCCCAAAAACTGGATCCAAAGTTCAAAAGTACCTCGAAAACGATACCAAGCTCGACCCCATAGTCGAAAACCTTCAAAAGTACATTGAAGAAAACAGCAAAACGCTTGCATACGAGTCTGCAACACATTGGGACATTTTATGTCTTTAGTCACCCCCCCCCCCCCAATCACCACCCTTTCTCCTACCCTTGTATCTCTACCCACGGCTTCATTTTGGCATTTTCTCAAAGTGGTTTCTAACGTGGAAACTAATAAGAACAAAATGAACGTCGAGTAAACAATGCCGTTACTACATCCATTAATAACATCTGTAGTGAACACCGATTTATCGGGTGTATTTTGAGTACCTACATGTTCAATGGGTGTTCCTACATTTGTTAAATTGTCCCTAACAATAGTTTTGTGTGTTTGGGAGAAAGCCTCAGGCGTAACCAGGATTTCGCTCCCGTTTGTTTTGGAGGAAGTTGAAGGGAGTCCACAAACATAATATTATTTGGCTGGGGCATCGCACAATTTGTTGTGGTCTGCTGACCCAATAAATAATGTCAGAGAAAGATGGGAAATTCCGCTTTTCCTAACTGTACCACAATTGTGTGGGCCAGCTGGGATGCGTAGAATTTCGGAAGGGAGTCTGGTCGCATCTTCTAAAGACACCGAATTGTCAGCTTCCAGAGAAGAGCGTCCCAGATCCACACCTGACACATGAGGAACTTGAGCTATACCGACTGAATTGTCAGCAAGTATGACATCAATTTCCTCATGGCCCTTGCGGAGGGAACCACTCCCGGCTGTTACGAACGAATTGTCGTCAATATTCGCCTAGGCTAGTTCCCTGCGCGAAACATAATTTGAGTCCGCTGAGCCGGCCAATCCGTCCAAATAACTGTCGGCAGGAGAGTCCAGGCTAGTGGTCCCGTTTAAAAATGTGTGTTGAACAATACGAGACCAATTACGAAAGAAATGCGTGATAAATCGAGAGCTTTCCAACGAATATATTCTTTCGTTCACTATAGTGAACGTTTTCTGTCCCTTGAAAACTAAAGAAGTCTCATTTCCCCAGCAACGACTCGGTTGTAAGCGGTAATCATCAGAAAATTTATGTAACGCTTTTGGTGGACACTTTTTCGTGACGATTTTTTATTTTAATGTGCCAAAGTAAAGACATAAAATGTCAAAACCCTCCCATAGCCCTACAGAGCCCCACGGGTTTGGGCGATCGGGCTGAAAACCTTGCGGCCACAACTAGATGGTAAATCAAGTATTTCGTCAACATTTCAGATTAAAAAACAAAAAAAATCCTAAGTAGGTACTGCCCAAAACGGCTCGGACGACGGACGGACATTAGAGAGTTCCTAAAGCCACTTTTTGCCTAACGGTGATGAGTTACGGTCGACGTAACACGAGATTTCGCGTATGTGCAGAAATAACGGTGATAACTTACGTCCTTATGCCTAACGTCGAACGTTATTGCCGTAAAGTTACGGCAATAAACTTACGGTCTTAAGGATACCGCCGTTAATTTCGAGCAATAGAACGTAAATAGCGGCACTTTAAATTTAGCGTGACTTTTGATAAGACCGTATCTCTGTTACGGTCTTATGTGAAGTTAGCTTTTCTTTGATTCTCCCTAGACAAATCCCTTACGGTGATAAAAATTAACGGTCGACGTATCTCGGATGTTTCTTTAGGAACTCTCTATTAAAATTTAATGTCCGTCCGTCGTCCGACCTACGTTACGATTACATTTAATGTAATCGTAACGTAGGTCGGTATACGTAATCGCGTCGGAGGTCGAAAATTCAGATTGGCTTAAAAATTTCACCTGTGAATTTTCGACCTCCGTCGCGATTACGTAGTCTTAGTCTTTCAACGAGGCCAGCAGACTGCGGATGTAATGGTGTCGTTCTCGCCTTCTGTATACCGAGAAGCTCAGTCACCTCCTTCGACAATTGAGATTCAAAGCCTCCCTTGTTCGGTGTGGATTTCGAGGGGGACTCCGTTGCGGCAGAACACAATGTCATGTTCCATTAAGGCAGAGGCTACTGTTTGGGATTCCTGGTTGGAGACTGCTACGACTTCCGGCCATCTAAATCACTAATTCTCATCTATACCACTAATTCTCATCGTCTGTGTGTGTGTGTGTGTGTGTGTGTGTGGCTGGCTGGGTATGTAAATCGCCTACTCCTCCTAAACGGTAAGCCCTAAAAATACGCCGATTTTTTCTATCGTCGCGGACCCCTCCTGTCCGAATAAGCGGTTGGCCGAGCGAAGCGAGGCCTTATGTCTGAGTAGGAGTTTGAACCCCACCCCCCCTGTCCGAATAAGCGCTCGGCCGAGCGAAGCGAGGCCTTATGTCTGAGTAGGGATTTGAACGTGTTCATCGATGCTACGCACCTCACTAGCGGGGGGTCTGGGTGCGTAGGCGAGCAAAGCGAGCCGGAGCATCTAGTTTGGTGAAATAATCGACAACCCCTAACGCGTACCGGTTCCCTTTTCTAGTTTCGGGGAACGGCCCCCATCAAATCAACCCCAAGGCGATCGAACGGGGCTCCCACCAACCGCTGCTATAATGGTGCCCTTGTGTTTCGCAAGCCTTTGAATCTTTTGCAGGTGGGACAGGTTCGGCACCATATTCGTATGTCAGTACTCATTCCAGGCCAGTAGAACTGCTGCCTGACTTTTCCAGCGTCTTGAAGAATCCAAAATGCATGGCATTGTTCAAAAGCTTGAATCAACGTAGGCGGGACGACCCATTGAAGCCAGGTTTTGTTTTTAGGCCCATTCCAACGGTGAAATCATTGCTGAACATACACTAAGTGTATTAGAAGTCTTCTAATCAGTCCCATCCGTGAGCGAGCTTCCTTGCTCTAGTGTCCTTCTCCAACAATTCCATATTCGCTGGTTTGGTGCCAGCCCTACTTTTTGCTTCCAGGATTGCTTCCTAACTCTATGGCAGGGTTATCGAACTGCTTCCTTTCCACTCATTTCACTGCAAGGAGACTGTTTTTACCTGAGCTCGTCGAGCACGTACTGAGGAACGAACGGAGCTCTCCTTTGCTCTGAGGTGTCGGCCACTGCTTCTTTGCACTAAGCCGTTGCCGCGGTAAATAGACATATCTCATTTTTTGGGCGTTTTGAGTTGAGTACCTACCTACACGGTCTATCGATTAAAAATGGTGTGAAGGCCATAGAAGGGAGCATAAACGAGAAAATGAATTAAAAGATAACAAAGCACATCTCATCAGTGGTCACAGCTGAGTGGTAAACTGCACACAACTCCTTGTAATCTAACCACCAGCCGGTCGTGCCAGTGCCAGAGAGTTGTGCATTTTTTTCTGGTAAGTAGGACCTACTAAACGTAAAAATAATTAGTACCTACTTAGTAGGTACTAATTATTTTTACGTTTACTGTCTTGAACTTGATTTTATTTGATTGTTTATTAGTTTTTCAAGTCGACGAGCAATTTAATGTTTACCTAGAATAAAAACCAAGGGCTTGACGTCCTCAGCAAAATTCATCTTCCAGATGTGTGCAATTTACATGTCGTGAAAGTGAGATGTGCGGAATTTATAGTACACTCCTGATGTGATTTTTCGACGATTTTACCTAAAAATGTTTTCGTTTATTGCCTGTTAGGATTATTACCAATGTAGAGAGGCTCTACTTTTGAATCGAGCTGCATTATTTTTGTTTGCTGCATTGTTTTTGTTTTGTTGTCTATCTGGCCGATCACGCGACTTTTGAGTCGTTTACTCCGTTTAACCCATGTTAGGCAAAGACACCTAACACAGTGGCGGCTTGTGCAGTGGTTCAGTGGTTCAGAGAACCCCCAAAGATAGTGAGAGAGAAAGAGAGAGAGAGAGGAAAGGTTAGAGCGAGCGAGAGGAGAGAAAAATTTCATTTACGTCATGGAGGAAAGAAAGTTTCCTTCCTCCTTTCATTTACGTCATGGAGGAAAGAAAGTTTCCTTCCTCCATGCATTTACGTATTATCATATCAGCTTCCCATAGTGTCACTGTTGATGCAAGTTGGTACATAACAAGTTCTTGAAAAAACATACAAAAAAAAGCTGTGCGGATACTTGCTCGAGCAAAATTCGATGACCATGCCAAGCCGATTTTCATTAAATTGGGTCTGCTCACAGTTTATTCCCTGTACGTGTATCAAGCGGTTTGCCTTACACACAAACAAAAAAACTCCTTACACATTAGGGGGGATGTCCACGAATACAATACCCGGCAACGGGATCAACTGGACGTTCCATTTGCGAGGCTCGCTAGTACACAACGTACTCACGGTCACCAGGGGATCAATTTCTATAATCACCTCCCTGTTGCCTGGCGTGATCTTCCTTTATCGAAATTCTCACATAATGTCCTCGAGGTTTTCAAAAAGGAGCCCTTTTACAAAATAGAGGAGTTCTATGATACTGTGTTCGTTTGACCTGTTTTTATTGTATCTATGTTTAAAATTTGACTAAATGTAATGTTGCTTTTACTGTGTCTTTGTTTAATATTTGACTAAATGTAATGTTTTTTTTACTGTTTATTCGTTTAAAATTTGACTAAATGTAGGCACTATTAGGGTTGCTTTTTTTTTACTGATGACAATTTGAATATTGACATGATTCTTCATTTATGACGATGTTTTTAAAATTAGTTGTAGTATTTAATGACAATTGCAATGTCTGTATAAAAAGATTACTGCAAATAAAGAGAAATTGAAAATTGAATTGAATTACTATTTTTGATAACAGTTCCATTCGGCTGGAGAGTGACGTCAGAACTTGGGTTCAACTTCAGCTTTGAACCAAAGCAGACCAAAGAATGAGGACAGGAGGGTGGGAGGGCGGTTGGGAAAGGTCACGTGACTGGGCGAAATTATAAGAGGGTCTCTCGCTGGCTTCAGGTGCAGCTCATGGAGTATTTTCCACAGGTACGAAGATTAGGAACGGGTACGAAAAATAGAAGAAACAGTTGCGCAGCAGTGTTGACAACACATTTTTAAGGAAGGGGACTTTTTGTAGGGGAAAACGGATATTATTCCCAGTGAATTCGGATTGTAATCGCCAAATCCTCCTGAAATGAATCAAAACAATTGGAGATAGAGCAACCATTGCTCTAAGATATAATCGTAGGGTTTTTTGAACACTAAACTGGAAATAACAGAGAAGAAAAAGAAAAGGGAATTGTCTGTGGGGGAATTTTTACTGATAATAATTATCA
The DNA here is from genome assembly GCA_955831195.1 of Pilophorus perplexus. Classification (NCBI taxonomy): domain Eukaryota; kingdom Metazoa; phylum Arthropoda; class Insecta; order Hemiptera; family Miridae; genus Pilophorus; species Pilophorus perplexus. Next base: position 846,083 of record OY037008.1, on the reverse strand, counting down.
GTAAAAATTCCCCCGCTAATTATTAGCGCCCTCCTTACACGCCCTTTTGTTTTGGTAAATTCTGCCTATATTCATAGGATCCCACTTTTGTGAATAATGATATATTCATAGGATCCCACTTTTGTGAATATGAATATGAATACATTCGTATTCACAGCCAGAAATTATAAATACATTCGTATTCACAGCCAAATATTATGTATACATTCGTATTCACAGCCAAATATTATGAATACGTTTGTATTCACAGGGAAAAAATGTAAATACGTTTGTATTCACAGGAAAAAAATGTAAATACGTTCGTATTCACAGAAAAAAATTATGAATAATATTCACATGAAACATATTATGTTTGTGTTCGCAGGGAAAAAATGTAAATAAATCCGTATTCACGAAATATAACGGTGAATACGTTCTTATTTAAAAAAAAATTATGAGTATTCTCAAATATACAGGCAAAAAATTGAAAAACGGCCATATATATGACTTAAAATATATTTTAAGTCAAGTCGATCACAGTAAAATGACTCGACTCGAAAGGTAGTACAAGTATGGATATTGCATTCATTAAAGATTTTTTTTCTGCAAATTTGCATTTAAGAAATCCGCTTCTTTGGGGATGGGGGTAAGATTAAGTGGGTTACACTGGTTGACATGAGGTGTGGAAGGAGAGCAGCACCTAGCAGAATGGAAAAAAGTATAGAAGGGAATAAGGGATTGAAATAAAGCAATGTGTATAGACCCATGGTTCTACAGTCAGATCATTTAATAATGATTAATTTTACGCCTCATTCTAAACTCTTGGAATTTCGACCCTCTACTTGTAACCAACTGCCAAACTTCCTTATAAGGAAGTCTATATATAGACCAATCTTGTGATTATAGTTTTCGCGATTATGTTGCGTAACGCTTTTTCATGTCGTGACGGGGAAAAAATGAAAACGTCCTGTTAATCATTATTAAATGATAATATAGCACTTATAAATAAGAAAGAGGGGAAAACATCTCTTCACTAGCGAATGAAAAAATCGGAATTCAGGATTAGAAATATCAGGATACACAAAGTGGTTGTGTGCCGATGGTGCAGAGGTCTAATCCAATGAGTTTGGTTAGGGAGAGAGAACGACTCCTCTGCTGAATACTAAATTGTTTATTCAGGTAAACAATTATAGCGTGGGGACCGGTTTCGAGCAACTAAGCTCATCTACAGCCCAGAGTGACTTGAGGTGGTTGAACGTACAATTAGTTCTGAACTAATTGTACGTTCAACCACCTCAAGTCACTCTGGGCTGTAGATGAGCTTAGTTGCTCGAAACCGGTCCCCACGCTATAATTGTTTACCTGAATAAACAATTTAGTATTCAGCAGAGGAGTCGTTCTCTCTCCCTAACCAAACTCAATATCAGGATAGGTGATATTATTAGGGAAACGGTCAGCTAGACTGAAGGATGGATGGACAAACGAAAAACAGGATTTCATAGTGCCTCAATAATTCGACATTTTCATCGAACTGTATCAGGGGTGCCCACAGAGGGGTTTCACGTCACAAACTGTGTCGTAGAAATTTAGAAATGGGGGGGGGGGGGGTGCCCTATAATATATTATATTACTGAATATCACTTAAAAAAAAAAAAAAAAAAAAAAAAAAAAACGCAGCAGCATGGCTATAAAATGCGAATTTTCAACATTTTACATCGCCAAACTACCCCATTAAGGTTACAGTGTTTCCAGCATTTTCTGGTCTATTTTGGTTTATTATTCTTGGAATAATACACCTATGTTTATGTACACTCCGATCGGCCTCAAAATTTGACATTATCCATTTCAAGAGGTCTACATTCCAAAACCGAAGTCCGCCGTACGGGCCGTTTTGGGCAGTAGGCATTTTTTTAAAATCTGAAATTTTGACAAAATACTCGGTTTACCATCTAGTTGTGCCCGTAAGGTTTTCAGCCTGATCGCCTCAACCCGTGGGGCGCTATTGGGCTAAAATTGGGCTACAGGAGGGGTTTTTGAAGGCTTTTGGCTATGGGATCGTGTCAGGTGTCGTTTTCGAAGTACATATTTTTGGACGTAGAATCCATTTTTGGGGGGTCCCGGAACGATCCGATTTCACTGTGGCGATCTATTATTATAATAGGGCCCTATTATTATTCCAATTAACTATTACCAGTTTCCTTTCATTTCAAAATACACGGGTACACGCTGCAAACCTGGTAAAGGTGAGGTTGGCCGTCCCATGTCGCGAATGGCACACTTCTCACTCACGCCTAAACGGGAAAACTCCCTCAAGATGAAGTCAATAGAGTTATCCAACAAACGCTTTATGAAATGAACAATGAAACGATCGAATGAAACGAACGAATAAAAAACTTATAAATGAGACAAACGCAGATCACAGAGTTCAGAAAACACTTCCCAGAAAACATGGAAGCACACAAAACCCCAGATGCCATCCCCTCAACTGCTGTAGCTTCTGGTAAAAAATACCTTTGTGGGAAAACTGAAAAAATCAGAAACCTTGGTCGATCGAAATTTTATGATTTCATACCGTACAAAGTAATATAGCAACACCAAAAAGTTTTCAAAATATTCCAAAAGTAAGCCCCTATTTTTTCCATGATTTGGGACAGATTAGATCCTGAATAAGTCCCTCATTACAAATAGGGCTTTCATGGGGCTACGAATGGGATTTTTGAAGGATCCCACGGGGTCAAATGTTTTTCAAGTGTTTTTACCCATCGGGCCTAATTTATACATGTCGAGTAATTCTAGAAAACTTTTTTCTCCACAGGAAGTGGATTATCAAATTGGTGGTTTGCTGGATGGTTCCGAATTGATCGAAGAGACAAGCATTCTGGAAGAAAATCAAGAAAGCCCAGAAAATGATCCAGCCACATTGGAACCTGCACCCTGTCACGCCACTCGAGAGCCGACCGATGGAAGCTATCAAGACAATGAAGAAGATGAATCTGACAACAAATCGGCTGACAACAAGAAGCAAAATCATCAGATGGTCTTGGAGCACCTGATTCTGATGATCTTGATCCAGAATATGTTGCTGATCCAAACTACATACCTTCAGATCATGACAATGACGAAGAGATCCTGTTGACGGAGGGGAAGGAAGGAAAATGGCAGATGATGCCGCTGCTGTTGTTGGCAGTGCGAATGGTGTCCCAGATTTTCTTCTGACTGAATCGTGACCCTGAAGTTCAGATCCCCAAAAATAAAGGTCGACCGTTTTCTGTCACCAGCAGAATAACTGCCAGAGACAACAGGATGCGAGTTGAAGGATACCTAGGGTACAGAAGGGGAGCAACTACAGCATCCAAAGATTTAGTTTTCCATGATACGCCACGGCAAGAGAAAACCATGGGGCCTCGGTGCACATCGCAGCAATGTGTAAAATGGAAATCCCGAGGTTGCTACTCAGTTTCTGATGTCGAAAGAGAGGACATTTTCAATGGATTTTGGAAAACCCTAAACTGGAATCAAAAGAAACTGTATGTGTGTTCGACAGTCATCATCCTAGCAACGGCTCAGAAGACGACTGGCTATCACCTACTCTTACCGGCTAAAGAAAGGTGACGAACTGGTGCAAGTTTGTAAAACTATGTATCTCAACATGCTCGGCCTCAAGTTCGGGATGGTTCGTTATTGGCTGGAGAATCATGCTGTTCAAAGCACTGCTCCGAAATGAGTCAGCAAAGATGGATCCTCAGCAGACGGAGAAGATGGAACCTCAAGAGACCAAGATGGACCCCCACCAGCAGCGAATGGATTTTCTTATGGACATCGGAAGGGACAATCCAGAAGAGCCTGAAAACATAAGCTGGAGTTCTTGAATAATTTCTTATCTTCACTTCCGGCACTACCCTCCCATTATTGTAGGAAGTCTTCATCCAAGAAATACCTTCAGACCGACATTCGATCAATAATTGATCGAATTATTATCGAATCAATAATTGATGCTGTTCAATAATTACACAGGTTTACAAAAAAAAGGTCAATCTCAGGTGCCGCAGAAAAAACCATCAAACTCTATGTTTTTTGGGGTGCTGAATCCGAATCTGACCCCCGTTTTTTCCGGTCACGTCCAAATTTTCGAGATATTGGCGATTTTTCGTTTTTTGTGTGGCCTTTTTCCGTTTTGAAAATCACAGCTAAACGTGCAGATGCACAGCTAAACGTGCAAACTTTGTTCCGAGGAATATATTAACAGGAACACCGTTATGAATGGAGTTTCGCGCTTGTTTTTCAGGGCTTCAATGTGCAATTCCGTGAGTTCTTGATGAATAAAACCATCTTTGAGTCGGTCTGAATTGATGCCTCCGAGTCCAATATATTCCTCGGAATAAAGTTTTGTTGTGATCAAGTTGCATTGCCGACTCCAGGAGTTCATGTTCTACGACATGGCCAAAATGGGTAGAAACTTTGAAAAATCATAGCTCCCTTATTATGGAAGGTAAAGAATCACGGTTGGTCCCATTCGACGCAGAAACAATCTACCTACAAGACCTTGTTGAAAAATTTTATTAACGGCCTTAGTTTTCACGCTAGAAGGTAAAAAGTATCAAAAAACGTGACTTTGGTTTTGAAAAAACCATGTTTTTTCAACATTTTTTTGGAAAAATCACACATTTCTCGTGTTTTAGACACCAACTCATGTATATTTTCGGAATCAGCGATAAATTTCCAGTAAGAAGAGAGTTTTTGTGGAATTTTTGGGCATCTGCACGTTTAGCTGTGATTTTCAAAACGGAAAAAGGCCGAAAAAACGAAAAATCGCCAATATCTCGAAAATTTGGACGTGACCGGAAAAAACGGGGGTCAGATTCGGATTCAGCACCCCAAAAACCATAGAGTTTGATGGTTTTTTCTGCGGCACCTGAGATTGACCTTTTTTTTGTAAACCTGTGTTATTATTGAACAGCTTCGGCAATTATACTTGACTTTTTGCAAAGAGAATGATGAAGAGCCATTGGGTCTTACTGCTTTCAAAATAGTTATGAAAAAACAGGAAATCTGCGTTTTCAAGCCCCGGAAGGACAGATGTGATGTATGTGTCAGCTACGAGAAAAAGAACATCTCGGAAGAGGAGTGGCAAGTCCACCGTGCTTTGCGCGAGCAAGCAAGAGCAGAAAAAGCAAAGTACAAAGAAAAGGCTCAGTCAGGTGAGCTCCACGTAGTCTGCTGCGACCTTACGGCTGTGCAGCCTCTGCCATTATTGACTGCCAGCGCAGCTTACTTCAAACTCAAAATGACCATACATAACTATACCATCTATAATATGGGAAATAGTCAAGTGAAAACATACTGGTTTGATGAGACCCAAACTACGTTGTGTTCTTCAACGTATGCAACTTGTATGGTTGATTACCTAACCAGCTTATTGGACGTTTCTCTGAAAGATATAGTCATATATTCTGACGGCTGTACTGCTCAAAACAGGAACTCTGTTATGTCAAATGCTCTCCTCCATTTTAGTGTGCAGAAAGGGGTGAAAATTACCCCAAAATACCTCGAGAAAGGGCACACTCAAATGGAGGCGGATAGTGTCCATAGCGTCATTGAGAAGAACATGGAAGCGGTCGAAATATACCTCCCCTGCCAATATGTGACTATTTCAAGCACTGCCAGAAAAACCCCATTCCCTTACGAAGCAAAATTGATGGAGTGGTCAGAATACTACAGTTCCATGGATGGAGTGGTTCAGGGACTACAGTATCCAGTCCACCATGAGTTACCCATCAATTAGACCTGGCCGAAAGCCGCACGAACCTATCGTCACACATCTCCGTTGGCTTGAATACGATCACCTCGGGACGATATCTTTCAAACTCAACTACATTGATGATGCTGCCCCCCTTCCCATTCGGCCAAAGCCTGTTGACCCAGCACCAGTCTTCCCTAAGCTGCATGAAATGAGGCTGAAGGTTCCTCTAGACAAATTTCGGGATTTGCAAGCCCTCAAAAGCTTAATGCCGGCCGAGTGCCATTCTTTCTATGATCCGTTGCCGTGCGAGGAAAAAAGTAGGCGGCAAGAAAGCAAGATCATGAAACAAGAACCCCCCAACAAAACAGCAAAAGGTAAAAGGAGAAACAGTGAAGTGGGCTAAGATTCGGGCCCAAAAAACCCAAACGTGTGTCTGCGAAACAACGGTGACTAGGTACCTACTGCTTACCTATTCCTGTGATATTATAATTTATTGTAGCGTTTTTTTGGTTACCAGCCAGCAACGAATGTTGACTGCTACTTACTAAGTATGATTCGTCTTGAACAAAGACGATAAGACATTCTTGATATTTGCTGATGACCTCAAGCTGTTCCGTCGTATAGAGTCCCCGTCTGACAGCCAGCTCCTTCAGGAGAGTCTCGATGGCTTGTTGACTTGGTGTGCTGGAAGCGGTATGGAGGTTAAACCGTCAAAGTGCTCCGCCATAACATTTGCTCGTGCCCTGTTGCCTCATGTTCATGCCTATTTGATTGGGGATGTGCAGCTGGCTAGGTTGGGAAGTGTTCGCGATTTTGGTGTCCTCCTGGATTCTCAGCTCACCTTTAGCGACCATATAGCCGAGGTGGCGGCGCGTGCATTCCGGGCTCTCGGTTTTGTGAAGCGCAGCGCCCGGGAGTTTGACAGTGTCCCTGCCTTGATAACTCTTTATAAAGCGCTCGTCCTGCCGGAACTCACTGTGTATGTTATCTACCTGAAAAGAGTATCTACGACAACTGACCGATCCCAGGGTATGTTATCTACCCTAATAATTTACCCTGTAATATCCATACTTTTATTTAAAGCAAGGTAGATGAAATCTTTTGGAAGTCTTACCTGTATTTGCCATTGAAAAACAATGTCGTCTGTGGGGACTTGGCACTTATGCCCCCACAATGTTTTCCTTAAGACCGGCCGGCAACGCCGCCTCTAGTTCTCACTAGGCTCACGGGGGGCAGCAGCTCCCGGCCGACGCCGGGTCCACACACGTGGGGGGCCCTCGAGGTCAAGTTCCCGATACCGCGGGCCTCCCAGCATTAACCTGGGCGTCCAGTAAATCCACCTATTAATTATCCTTATTTGTGATCACCATTTTACAGTCATAGTATCATGGAACGCCAACACACTTTTTTGCATGGGAGCGCTAGCCTGGACTCTCCCGCCGACAGTAGTTATTCGGACGGATTGGCCGGCTCAGCAGACCTCACTATTATTTCGCGCAAGGAACTAGCCCAGGCGGATATTGACGACAATTCGTTCGTATCAGCTGGGAGTGGTTCCCTCCGTAAGGGCCTCGGGTCTGAATCTGATGTCATAGCTGCTGACAATTCAGTCGTTATAGCTCAGAATCCCCGAGTGTCAAGTGTGGATCTGGGACGCTCTTCTCTTGAAGTTGACAATTCAATGTCTTTAGAGGACGCGACCAGACTCCCTTCCGAAATCCTACGCATCCCTGCAGGCCCACACCATTGTGGTACTGTAGGGAAAAGCGGGATTTCCAAACTTGCTCCGACATTATTTACTGGGATAGCAGACCACAACAGATTGTGCAGTGCCCCAGCCAAATATGTTTGTGCACTCCATTCATCTTCCTCCAAAACAAGCGGGAGCGAAATCCTGGTTACGCCTGAGGCTTTCTCCCAAACACACAACACGCTTGTTAGGGACAATTTAAATAATGTAGGAACACCAATCGAACATGTAGCTACACTAATTACATCCCATAAAGCGGTGTTCACTACATCGTCTATCTTGTCTATCCAAGTAGGATGTCGTCTGTGCGGTGGTGAGGTTGTTACATCTGAACTGAATGGAGAACGGAGACCGCGATGGAGACTGCGTGGAGACCGGTTTCGAGCAACTAAGCTCAGCAAGTCACCATCATGCCCACAGACTTTGTCAAGGCGGAAACCCTGCTGGATGGGAACTTTAAGGTTATCATATTTAGCAGGGAGGATTGGAAGAAAGGTCCGCCTGGAGTGCTCTGCAAGCTGCTCTGCAATCACTGGCGGGAACATCTACTAACTGAAAACTGGTACTTGACTGCTGAGAGGCCATCCTGAAGATGCATTGCGACCTTTCAGCCAGGAGATACTGCCCCGGAGGTAGATAACATACGCTTGGATCAACGGTCAAGTAGATAACATACACAGTGAGTTCCCCGTGCCTTCCTGCGGTTCATGGACTTCAAACTTCGTATCCCGAGGGAGGAGCTGGATTGCGCAGGGCTGGGCGCTCGACTTGAGCTCTTGCTGCCTTCCGATCGGCGCTTCATCGCGGACATCTCTTTCCTCCATGGGCTCCTGGCTGGCCGTCTGCATGCTCCTTTTCTCCTGCGCAAGGTTGGCCTGCGCCCGCCTCGACTGGGTTCCCGCCGTGCCGAGCCGTTCGCTGTGCCTTTCTCGGCCACAAATTACCTGCGGCATCGCCCTCTCTCTCGTCTGCCCCGCTTCGCAAATTTCCTCGCATCAAACTACCCCTCAGTCGACCTATTTCATCAGCCGCTTCACGCTATCAAGACAGCCCTGTACGACGTTCTTCTTCAGCACCATCTCCAGCTTTATTTTTTTAATTTTTTTCCTCCGTAACAGCACAATTCATTAACTTCTAGCCGTCTGACTTATAAAATTTATACATTTAATGTATTTCTGTTATATTGGGCTCGACCCGTAAATAAATAAATAAAAGACTGAATTAACTGATCTCTTGTGATCTTAGGCAGGCTACTTCTTGCAATTTAAAAATATAATACCTATTGACGTTTAGTATGGTCACCTTAAGTAGGTATTATGTTCGAAAAGATTGTACCTACCTGGTTTTAATTTATTATACCTTTTACACAAGTGCCTAGTCATTGAAATCGGTGCAGGTTAGTTGAGTCCCGTATGCTGGTTTTGGTATGAGTTGAGTCCCAGTGTTTATTCATGGAACGTACGAGTTGAGTCCCGGTATGAGTGGAAGGAAGTACCCATCGAGTTGATACGAGTTGTCCCGTTTGTGAATTTTCTCTTGCCTGTTAGAGTCACCCAGGAGACACCACGAGGAGGACGGCATATTAGTCTCCCAAAAACGTAGGTTTCGGCTTGAACCCCAAGTATCGACGAGGTTGAATATATTGGGGATCCCGGTGTAAAAAGCTGCATTAAGCTTCGAATGAAAACTTTCGCAGCTGTTTGTGGTGCGGTTGGTTGATGCTGAGTACTGTGCCCAAACAGACGGCGGAAACAATGATTCTTCGGGACAAACGTACCTACGTAGAGAAAACATAGTCAACAAACCGGTAAATTCTACTATCGCCCGAAGGTTGAATTTCCATGATTTCCTCCGTAACGCTGTCAAGCACCTATGTCCTCTGAGCGCAAGAATGGCAGGCCAAAAAAAGTTTTTTAAGAAACGAGCCTTTTCAGAGTCAACCTTCCGATACTCCTTGCTGAGGCCCAACTGAATTTTTCGCCACCGGCACTGACCTAAGTGAAAACGACAACCTCTTGCAAGGGCATGCGGCCAGACGTCTCGAATTGCGGAATGAATAGCGACTTCAAAATCCACGTAAATTTCAGGAGGTGCCAATGAGGGGGAGATGTTCTGCGAGCAGTGCCTCACTAACGATTCAAAAGCGTGAGCGTACGTGGATTTCTTTTTGGTTGGAAGGAGAAAAAATACAAGTGGTATATATGTTACGCCCAAATGGTGAAATCGCCCAATAATTCACGAAATGAGCAGAAAAATTACCCAATTCATGAAATGATCAACGCCTTTGCCTATTCCGTGAAATGAGCAATCCCTCTGCCTATTAGATGAAATGAGCAGCAGATTTAGTCATTTTTCCGCGATTTAGGCAGATTATTTTCGCCCATTACACGAAATGAGCATGCATCCTTGTCGATGTTTTTCCAACACTTGGTCTAGATTGTTGATGTGTGAGGCGATGTCTGTTTCATATTATAAGTAGGTATTCATACTCATGTACCTATACTCATGAGTACCTATTCTCATAAAAGCACTCACCTCGGTTGAAATACCTTTTGTACTGGACCGGTCTTAGTAAACTGCGTGGCGCTATAAGACACAAATCCTTATCTTCGTCCGCTGCTGTGTGCAGGCCCTGAAACGTTAAACAATCGTTACTTACCTAAAAAAAACTTAAACTGCATGGGGGACGTCAATAGTGGTAAGTACGTAGGAAAGTATGCAACTTGGGTTAAGGTTTTACAGCAGTACTTCGTTTGGTGCTTACTCACCAGTTGCAGAAATTGGTTTTGAGAGATGGACAGATTTTCATACCGAGAGATACAATTCCCAAACCATTTTGTATTTGTTGCTTTTCTCGAGTGTTTGAGAGCTGCGACTTCTCTACAATTTGTTTTCTCGTGATCATTAACTTTTGAGCCTCGACAAAATACAGGGATGAGAACGTTTTGGAAATGCGATTTCAAATTTGGATTGAGAGTGAAAAAATGTGTTGGAAAACAACAATTGGGAGATGGTGGTGAACCTCAGACCCAACAATGTTTTCCCACATTGTGTAGTTTTTTTTTTCTTAAAAAATACCGACTTTTTGAGGGTATGGCGATGCGGGGGGGGGGGGGGGGGGGAATGTATTGCAAAACTATACTGAAGAAGATACAACATAAGGGGAGACATTTGAAGCCCCACTTTGAATGAACACAAAATGAATACAATGAAGTGGAACTCCGCAATGATTGCGAGAAATTATTTTTTTCAGGTCCCGAAATCCTCCAAACCGCGGACAACGCCCTCCACTCCTTCTCCGTCGGCTCTTTTGGTTTATTATTCTTGGAATAATACACCTATGTTTTCGCGACAGAGGTCAACGACTCCGATCGGCCTCAAAATTTGACATTATCCGTTTCAAGAGGTCTAGATTCCAAAACCGAAATGTCCGTTCTGGGCAGTAGGAAGTTTTTTTTAAATCTGAAATTTTGACGAAATACCTCCTCGATCCACCATCTAGTTGTGCCCGCAAGGTTTTCAGCCCGATCGTCAAAACCCGTGGGGCGCTATGAGACTAAAATGGGGCTAGGGGTGGGGGTTTTCAAGGCTTTTGGCTATGGGATAGCGTCAGGTGTATTTTTGGAAGTAGAATCCATTTTTTGGGGTCCCGCAACGATCCGATTTCACTGTTGCGATCTATAGGGCTTTCATGGGGCTACAAATGGGACCCCAGGTGGTCAAATATTTTATGGATCCCAGAAGGACAAATATTTTTCAAGTAAAAAACAAAAAACCTTTTTTGAAAAAAAAGAAAAAAGAAAATATTTTGAAAAAAAAGTAAAATGTCCACTTTGTTTCATTAATACTCCTTTTTTTACCTGATGATAATATCATCAGGTAAAAAAGTCATATTATGATGTATTTTATTGTGTCTACTTAATGTAATTTAACGTATCATAAGTTGTATAATTATATGTATGAAAAGTTGTATATATTATAATATATGCATGTGCATTCATTTAAATAATATATAAATTGCTGAAATCAGCATACATATATTATAGGTATGTATACTGATTTCATCAATAATTCTTAACTCATAAAAAATTCGTAATAAATCATCTTGTCAAAAAGTTGATAGTTTCAGAGTAACCTACCAGGAGCCTCAACAAACATAATTTCCCTTGTTTCGGATTTTCTAAGAATGTAAGAGAACCATTGGCTCTACCGACTTCGTTTTGCACTTGAATTAAAGTCAATTACATTTACTACAACTTTCCTTCCGATAACATCTCTCTAGGAGGAGGGGGTCCGGTACGCGTGTCGTATGCGACCTACATTGACCTACCGACCTACACGCTCGAATCGGCCGTGTCTTATGCGACCTACGGTGATGTTGAAGGGGTTGTATGCGACCTACGAATAACAAAAGTAGTGTTTACAAAGAATCCTCATCTTTAACCTGCTGGATAAGATTGGATAAGATAGGTGAACAAAGCTTAATGCAAACGAGATCATCAATAACGTAAGTACAATAGAGGACGCCTGTTAGCGAGTGAACGGAGAAGAAGAAACGAATATGATGAGGGCAATGACGATGACGTCTCTGATCAGTTGTCTTCAGACGAAGAAGAGCCAACTAGTAATGGGAACATCAGGAATTATGGACAGAGAGTACAAGGACCCTGGATTTTCGGCATGTGATGCAGGCACGATGACATCCTAGAAAGGAGATTCTTCATTGTTGAAAAAAGAGATCGCGCGACCCTGCTCCAGAAAATTAAAAGTGAAATTGCTCCAGGATCTCTGATTATTTCGGACCAGTGGGCTGCCTACAAAACTTTACAATATAATATATTGTAAAGTTTTGTAATTATTTGTATATTATACAAAAGACATCACTTATGACCCCACTCAACCCCTCCCAGAACGAGGATCTTCTCACTCGGAAGTAATTTATGGAATTGGTGAGTTAGGTACTTTCTTTTCTAATTTTCTATTTTTGCCCATTTTTCGTCAGATGTAGGTCGCACGTTGGAAGTGTAGGTCCCGTCCAGAAATGTAGGTCGCATACGGCCCCTTCGTAGCCCATGTAGGTCGCATACGACACGCGTACCGGGGGTCCTGCCGAAATTTGGCTCGCTAGATAGTCAAAACCTAAAATTTGCACTTTTTGCGACAATCGGACAGCATTTCGATACCTATATAATATCGAAATGCTGTATCTCGGGATCTATTGAACCTACAGAGCTGCGGTTGCGCTCAAACAGTAGCAACTTTAATCGTCTTCAACAAACATACAAACTTTTTTTTTTTACACAAAGTAGATAGTTTTTAGGCTATACTCAAAAAACCAAGGAAAAATCGAAAATTTCTCAGTTTGACGGTGGACGGACTTATCAGTTCTGGAATCTACGTATCATTAAAAGTTCTTACTATAACGTCAAATTATGAGGCCGCTCAGAATTTTCGACCTCCGTCGTGATTACATAGGTGTTCCTATTACCTATTTCAAGAATATTAAACCAAAAAGCTGTGGTGGTGATTTCCAATACAGATGGGAACTTAATAATCACCATCACTGTCAGGAAGAAGAATAAGTTAGCTGAGCTCTCATTTTCCATTCCAACCAAACAAGAGCCAGTGTAGCACGGAACTCGTTCCGAATTACTCTACCCCCACTCTGCCTTGCTCTGGACTTACTCGGAGCTGGGTGGTTGGAAAATCCTAATTAGTAGGGCTCGGCAAATGGCATATTTGCATATTTCGTTCCTGATATGCCCAACCTATAAGAAGCCTAAATATACCAAGTTTGGGCAAATCGGATGATCCAAATTCGAGTTTTTCGGGCATAATATTATATTATAATTGCATATTTTGGGGTTTTGTTGGATACGAGAATATTTGGGCCATTTCGCTACTAGGCAGCATATTTTCCTATTTATTTCAATATTTCTGCATATTTTAGGATTTTTTGACATCAACACTATAAATTCTCTCAACTAGGTAGCATTCTCTCTCAGCGTCAAAAAACTCATTTCTGCAGGGAAAAATTTTTTCGTAAAGGCACCTAGCCGAGTGCGCGCCTTTAAATTGGCACATCCCGTACTGCCGCTGCTCCCTGAGCCAATCCAGACTCGATGGGGAACCTGGATTTCTGCAGCGCTCTACTATGCTGAACACCTATAGGCTGTCAAATCAGTAGTGGATTCGTTCGACGAGAATGACAGCAAATAAATAACTAAGGCAAAGAAAAGCATGGCGGACAGGGACACTGTAGCGACGCTGGCCTTCATTAAAACACATATTATGGCGTCGATCCCACAGTTGATTGTCAAGCTTGAGGCCTCAGAGAAGGAGCTGGTTGAAGTGGTGAGTGAGGTTCAAAAATTTCAGGAAGAGGCTTCCTTGTGGCCTGGGAAGATTGGGAAAGCTGTTCAAACCAAGCTCGAATTCGTTCTTGGCCGTAACCCAGGCTGGGGTACTGTCGTCAACGTAGCCAGAGTGTTAGGAGGTGACTTACCAGAAACGGAACTCTCCTACACTCTCCATGAACTTTCTTCCTTCAAATTTCTACCATTGGTTTCCGTCGATGTTGAGCGTTCTTTCTCCCGCTTGAAACTTCGCCTGAGTGACTTGCGCCACAGCTTCAAGACCGAAAATATTGAAAAACACTTGGTTGTGCAAGCCTTTGACTAGTAGGTATGTTGTAAATATGTAAATAAGACGTTAATATGAAACTGCTTGTACATAACTAATAGTTAACTATGTAAATATTTATTATAAATTATATATGTAAATATTTTAGTGTCTAAATATTAGGTCAATATGTTTGATAATTTTCTAAGATGACTTGTAACAATAAAAAAGTTGGTTGAGCGCCCCAATGCAATTTTTTCTTGCCTTCATGACCCTCTCTCAATTTTTTGGGGGCATATTTTAGCATATTATTAACTTTTCCGGGCATGTTTTTGCGTCATATTTTGCGGTTTTTCGGTCATATTACGGTCATATTTATTGGTCATATTTCCGGATTTTATTGGTCATATCCTGCCGAGCCCTACTTATTAGTGAATGCTCTGACTGCAAGCGTTTCGTTCAACGCGCTTTTTTTTTAGTGGTTTAAGATTTTTCTCGTACTATCATAGTGCTCACCAGGCTGAATTTTTCAAGATTTGTTCAAATTTTTCCGACCGCTAGAACTACCTAGGTAGGTAACCTAAAATAAAGATGATCCAATTCAGGTCACTCGTAGAAATTGATGAAAACGGCAGAATTTTTCTTGAAATTGGGCTTAAAATGTTCAGCAAGACGTCCGCAAGAAGCTATACCTACCTCCAAAACTTGACTTTTTCCAAGAATCACGTAGCCCATATAAAAACGCTGCAAATTTTACACAAGGGTTTATTATTCTTTGATAGGTTACTTGTGCAAAAATGTAATTCTGTGTCAATGAAAACAAGCCATCAATTGAATTGAATAGATGAGCGCAACCTTTTTGTTATTACGATATATTTAATAAGCGAGAGAAACTAAGAAACAGTAGGTATCTAGCGACCAAACTATGCCACACAACACTTCATCCACGTGATGCTCATACGTAAACAACTGCACCCTAACGACCTATGCATAATAAAACCTTATGCCGATCAGAGGTAACGAACGGCTCAGGCTGCAAAAATCGTTTTGAAGTCGTTGGAATCAGCCTGAAAAGCTCATTCCATAGACCCTTGTACCAAAGAAATCGGACAAAAACTTTCGTCCCCCTATTGAGGCCTCCTTAGTTACACATCAGAGATAAACAACTTTCGTCGTGAAGTACCTCCCGAAAACCGATGAAAGGGATGAGGGAGGAAAAATCAAGGTAGCCTATAACCACCCCACGAACTCGCTGATCACAATGAGACCACCCTCATGAAAATCTGTTGAGCCGCTCGGGCGTGATGCTCTGTACACAAAAAAAAAAAAAAAAAAAAAAAAAACACATGTCGAGGAGGTGAGCGCACCTTTCCATTTTTTGGAAAAAGGTTGCGCTAAAAATTGTGGAAAAAATTTTTTTTGAATTTTTTTTTTTTTAAACAATTTTTTTCTTTCAAAAATTCTTCGAAAAATATTAAATATTTTTGGGGGTGCCAGAACGATCCGATTTCACTGCGGCGATCTATAGGGCTTTCATAGGGATAAAAGTGGGATTTTAGCCCATGAAAGCCCTATAGATCGCCGCAGTGAAATCGGATCGTTCTGGGACCCCCAACAATGGATTCTAAGTCCAAAAATACTTCGAAAACGACACGTAACTCGACCCCATAGCTAAAAGCCTTCAAAAAACCCATCCCATAGCCCCATAGCGCTCCACGGGTTTGGGCTATCGGACTGAAAACCTTGCGGGCACAACTAGATGGTAAACCCCCATTAAGGCCCTTGTGCTGCCTATTCTAGAGTATGCCTCCACGATCTGGTCGCCCATATATGGGATCCACAAGTATCGGCTGGAGCGAGTTCAGCGAAATTTCCGGCACTACATGGCCTACAAGATGGGAATCCCTCGCGAGGACTTAGATTACGATGCTCTCCTGCGGAGGTGTGGTTTGACGACTCTCGAGAGAAGACGGACTTTATCTGAACTCCTCCTGCTCTACAAACTCTTCAATGGTTTGGTCTCTTGCGCTGCGTTGCTCTCCAGGATCAACCTTTTGGTCCCTCGGACAACCTCTCGCTCTCCCTCCACGTCTCTTCTCGGCAACAAATTATGACCGGAATCGTCGGCTCCATCGGCTTCAACGAGGTGCCAAACGTTTTCTCTCCCTAAACCCCCAGTTCCATTTTTCTTTTCTTCCCTTTCTTCTCTAAAGTCTCTAAAGAAATCCTCCCATGTTAATTTCAATTGAAACAAGTGTATTAGTGGCTTTCCCTTATTATTGTTCCCTCTTTTCTTGCCATTTGCTCCGCTATTTGTCAGAAAGCTTTCCCCCCCCCCCCCCCCCCCGGTTAGAATGACGTATTGTGTACAATTTAAATAGGGCTTGCTATAGATATAAGAAATGAGAAACCAAGTATTTTGTCAAAATTTCAGATTTAAAAAAATATTCCTACTGCGCAAAACGCCCCGGCCGGCGGACGGAGATTTCGGATTTAGAATGTAGACCTTTTGAAACGGATAATGTCCAATTTTGAGACCTCCGTCGCGATCACATAGGTGTATTATTCCAAGAATAATAAACCAAAACCGTGGTCCTTCCTCATCAAAATCCAGAGCCCACTGGCGCCCCCATAAAAAACGCTGCAAATTTTACACATGAGTTAATTGCTTCCGAGTCTGCGAAGCAGCGGAAGCCTTGTGTTCACTTTCGGGAGAATAAAAATTTTTGTTGTCCAAATTCAAAATTTCCACTCGCATTTTGCGTTTCATAGCCTACTGAACAAATTTGGTTCCGTGTCTGTCGGTCTGTGGGTCTGTCGGTCTGTCCGCATTTCCTTGTTACAGCCATAATTTCCACAATTTTGAATGAATTTAGCTCAAATTTTGAGGGATTATGCGGATAAGGCTCCATGAGGTCCCATACGAATTTCATCACAATTGAATCAGCGGTACGCTTTGCGCATGCGCTAACGTGAAATTCTTGAAACAGGCATAACTTTCTCAATTTTGATCGGACTTCAATCAAATTTTCAGGAATTGTGTGCGTATAGCTCTAGATGGTACCCTGTCAGTTTCATCACGATTGAATCAGCGGTACGCTCAGCGCATGCGCGAACGTAATTTCCTTGCCACAGCCATAACTCCTACAATTTTGATCGGACATAATGTAAGGTGGATGCGGCGAGATAGTGGGAATCCATCTTAAAAAAGACGATTTAAGACGAAATAGTCTATTTCCACGATAAAAATATATAAACTTGTAGACGCGTTTCGGTTGATTAGACCATCATCAGTACAATACAGAATGAGGAAGATGAAGAGGAAGAGCCTTTTTTTTATTTTGATCGGATTTCAATCAAATTTTCAGGAATTGTGTGGGTATAGCCCTAGATGGTTCCCTATCAGTTTCATCATGATTGAATCAGTGGTACTCCCTGCGCATGCGCGAACGTAATTTTCTTGTTACAGTTGTTACGTTCATTTTGAACTTGGCACGAGGAAGCTCATTTGCCATTGCCTTGGCAGTGTATTATTCTTTGATATGGGTTACTTGTGCAAAAATTTAATTCTGTGTCAATGAGACATTTTGGAAAAAAAATGTGGTAAGTTCTTTTCCGTTATACCCCCGGGAGTTCGTTCGTTGCCAACGGAATGCAGATTTTAATTATTATATCTGTTGCCACCCTTTCACTTGTGCGGCCCCGCGCGTGAGAATATCTGTTGCCACCCTTTCCCTTCTGAGCCCCCGCGCGTGAGAATATCTGTTGCCACCCGGAGGAGTTTTCTAATTTGGAGATCCACTTGTCAATCCATTTCTGTTGCCTCATTATTTTGGGACGATTTTCTTAGGGTTAGCACTGGTGAACGAGTGATTACTAACTAACAAGCAGTTGGCGCAGGTTCCTTATTGTCGGCCTACGTTTATTTATTTCATCCCGATCGCTTCTGATATTGGATGAAAGGTCGATCCGACAACTACGGTGGCAGTAGATAAGCCCTTCCCAGCCCGGCGTCTCTGTGAAGGTGGCAACAGATACATCGCGTGAACGACTTTCACCTCGCGCTCTGCGAATTGGTGGCAATGGTACCCCCCCCCCACCACTTTCGCGGGGGGGGGGGGGGGGGGGTATAACGGAAAAGTAGGTACCAAACCCGTACCTTTTCCGTTATCCCCACCGAAACGTCGGGCGGGCGTGACACAGTCGCAAAAGTCGGGGGGGGGGGGGGGGGGGGGGATAACGGAAAAGTAGGTACCAAACATTTTTCTGGATTTTTTTTTCTTCAAAAATTCTTCAAGTATTTTTATTCGAAAAATTTTAACCTCCTGGGATCCTTCAAAAATCCCATTCTTAGCCCCATGAAAGCCCTATAGATCGGCACAGTGAAATCGGATCGTTCCGGGACCCTCAAAAATGGATTCTACGCCCAAAAATACATCGAAAACAACACCTAACTCGATACCATAGCTAAAAGCCTTCAAAAAACCTCCCACAGTCCCATTTTAGCCCCATAGCGCCCCACGGGTTTGGGCGATCGGACTGAAAAGGAACCTTGCGGGCACAACTAGATGGTAAAGCAAGTAGTTTTTCAAATCAGATTTAAAAAAAAATTCCTACTGCCCAAAACGGCCCGGACGGCGGACGCACATTTCGGATTTAGAATGTAGACCTTTTGAAACGAAATTGACATTATAATAAGCCGATCCGAGTCGTCGACCTCCGTCTCGAAAACAGGTGTATTACAAAGTGGTTGTTTGCCGATGGTGCAGAGGTCTAATTCAATGAGTTTGGTTAGGGAGAGAGAACGACTCCTCTGCTGAATACGAGCGAATATTGATGTATATCTTTAGGTATTCAGCAGAGGAGTCGTTCTCTCTCCCTAACCAAACTCATAGGTGTAGGTATTATTCCAAGAATAATGTACCAATACCCCAAGTACCTACAGCCTTTTGAAGCTCCAAGGCACCACTGATGACACAGGGCACAAAGATGCCCAATGGTAAAATTTCGTCCGAAAATCTCCAGAAAAGTCAACTTACTCGACCGTGGGGTTGCAGCCCATCAAAAACCCTCAACTCCCCCCACCCGCCAAGACATTACCTACCATGTTTTTACTGTCATTTTATGAAAAGAGAACGATGTTCTTGCCTTGAGGTGCATGCATGTTTCACAAGGGTGTCCAGGTGGTCCACATGTTGCGGTCACGCCTTCGCATACTCTGGTCGGCGGATTACTCCAAGTTGATTGCTTGAGAAATTGGTATGAGCCGGAAAACATTTCACAGCTCTTCTAGTGAACGCTGACGGTCGGCAAAAGGTAAGTAATCAGTTAGAGGTTCCTACTTTAATCCAAATATCCGAAAATTTACTGGGAAGCATCTACGCGCACTGCAGACTACATTCCACCAAGAAGGCCGTATCTAGGGATGGCAACGATAACTCGATGTTTTTCCATCGATGGTTGGATGCCGATGTTTTGTGGACAATCGATGTATCGGTACATCGATGTTTGCATCCACCGATGTTTTTCAACCATTACATTAAAATTGTTGTCCTCCAAAAAAAAAAATAATTTTTTGATATGGAATTGTTGGTGGTGTTCAGTTCAGACGTGGGTATATTCGATATATCGTTACGATATTATCGTATCGAGTTGGTTCTTAAACTCTCACGAACCACCTCCTACTAGCTAGGATATTTATTTTATTTATTTGAAAATAGACCAGGAAATAAGATAACATAGGTAACTACTCCAGTTCGACTATGCAACAGTTTAATTAGTGTAAAATAATATTATTGTTCCATATTATGGAACATCATACCCTAAATACACGTGAGTGAGCTGAAGTGGGAGTGGAAATCAAATCAAATCAAATCAAACTGGTTTTTATTTGCAAAATCCATGTATATGACAATGCAAACGTCAAGATTACATAGGCAATGACAGAAATACAAGCACGAAAACAGCTGCAATTTGGGCCCCATAGTACAGTTCACAAACAAACTCCGACAACATGAGAATGGAGCAACCCGGGCGAACCTATGGGCTTGATATATGTATTTGACAATGCAAACGTCAAGATTACAAGATTACATCGGTAATGAAAAAAACACAAGCATCAAAATAGCAACAATTTGGGCCCCATCGTACAGTTCACAAACAAACCCTGACAACATGAGAATGGAGCTACCCAGGCGAACTTATGGGCTTGAGGCGAATGAGATATTATAAAACTCATCAACACTGTACAATTCCGCCTCGATCAGAATATCTTTCAGGGCTCGCTTGAAAGCGGGGATGGGCAAGCTCTGCAGCCTCTCTGGTAGCCGATTAAACAGACGAGAGCCGTTCTGAGTTGGGTCCGTCCGCAGTGAGGCTGTCAGACGGACCGTTGGAATGGTAAGGTCCTCGCATTGCCTTGTGGAGTAATGATGGCAGTTACTGCCCCTCTGCAACGTGTTAACATTTTGTCGCACAAACATCAAAACTGAGTGAATGTAAAGACTCGGCAAGGTGAGGATTCCCAAGCTGTTAAAATGCCCTCGGCAACTCTCATTCCATCCAAGGTGCTCCAGTATTCGGAGAGCCTTCTTCTGCAGGACGAACACACGGCGGCTGTGTGGAGAGTTCCCCCACAGCTGCACGCAATAACTCAGACGGCTATGGAAGCAGGCAAAATACACTGATCTGAGGATCTCAGGGGACACACATCGTGACAATCGGCGCAACATGAAATTGCAGGAGGCGAGTTTTGATGACAGCTTGTCGACGTGTTGAGCCCACGAAATTCTATTATCAACCTCCACACCCAGCAGATTCACTGAACGGGCGAGAGGGCCATTCAGCTGGAAGGTTAAGCTCTGGGTCTTATCAGAGTTGAGGCGAAGACCATTTACATCACACCATGACTCGATCAACTCTGAAAGTGCAGTCATGTTACTTTCCAAACCCTCAACTGAACTCCCCTGTACCACAGCTGTTATGTCATCCGCAAAAAGGGAGAGGAAGAACGTGTCCTGGCATTGGTATACTAGATCGTTTATATATATTATGAAGAGGCAAGGGCCTAGTCCAGATCCTTGCTTGATACCACATGGAATACCTATTTCTTCGGACTGTTCACCATTAAAGAAAACTACCTGCTTCCAGCCCATGAGATAACTCTCAAAGAAAGAAAGGCTAACTGGAGAGATGCCATAATGTGCAAGCTTTTCAGTCAATAAATTGAAGGGAACCAAATCAAAAGCTTTAGAAAGGTCAAACAGCCGCAAACCCGTGAGCATCTTGCCTTCAAGGGAATCAAGTGCCTCCACAAGCACTGAACAAGCGGCAGAACAAGTATTTTTGCCCTTTCGGAACCCATGTTGGCGGCCATGCAACAATTCCTTCCCCTCGATGTACGCAATCAAGTCCCCCAAAACCACCTTTTCCAGTACTTTTGCAAAAACTGGAAGCTTTGAGACAGGCCTAAACTCATCATACCTGGTGGGCTTCCCTTTCTTTGGAATAGGTGTGATGGCAGACAATTTGAGGCAGCTTGGAAATTCACCTTGTTTGAAGCACAGATTAATAATGTACGTCAACGGTTCAATGACCAAATCAGCTACATTTTTTAGCATTACTGTGTTCACACCGAAATAATCCAATGATTTGCTGGATTTGAGTGATACTATCGCCGAATGAACTCTCTCAACAGAAACCTCCCGCAGAGTAAAGTCACATTTGGAAGCAACCACTAAGTTTCCCTTCCGTTCTCAAAAGTGGCTTGTCCTAAAATTTAGTTACTTGCATCATCCATAAAATGGATGAAACAAATTGTGTGTCTCAATTCCTTCACTGTACAAACTCTAGGCATCTTCCGAAAGGATAGGCTTGACTGCCTTTCATCACTGTTGCATAGGTACTTTTAGCTAGGTACTTGTGATTATGTCATCGCTATGTTAATCTGTCTGCTGAGTACTTGAGGCTAAATTTAACGTTCCAACTGCCCATGACCTTACTCAAACGTTCTTCTTATAATTAACTGGTTGGTAGTGACAGTCGTTTAACGTTGTCGTAGTTCAATCTCCTTCATCTGCTTGGCTCACCTTGGTTGTTAATTTATCAAATCTCCCTTAGCTAGAGTTAAAGTCTCCCATGGCTTCTTGTTCTCTTTCTCTTCGGTGACATTGTTATTAATAACTAGTCTCTCTGGCTCGCTTCGCTCGCTCCCCTAGTGGTGTGCGTAGCATCGATGGACACGTTCATAACCCTGCATCAAGGTCAACCGCTCCTTCAACATCAACCCCCCTGGCTGATAAAATGATCGGCCGAGCGAAGCAAGGCCCCCCCACCCCTGTCAAAGTGCTAGGGAAATCAAATTTGAAATAATATAACTACCTATGTGGGCGGCCGAGCAAAGCGAGCCCCCTGACCGATAAAATGATTAGCTGAGCGAAGTAAGGCCCCCCTGAATTTGAAAAGGGTGCTGGAAGGGAGTATGGGGGGGGGGGGGGGGGGGGTTAGAGCGATCGCGGCCGGTGGGCGGGGAACTGCAGACGCGAATTAAAACGATCCAATTGTCTTCTCACCCGTCCAACACAGAAATCCGTATTATGTCCGCTTGCTACGCTCGCTCGTCCCCACAGTAACTTGATATTGTGGTTGTTTGAATTTTAATTGAATTGATTGAGTTCGTGAGTGCTAACTATTGTATTAGGTTGTATCTATCTAACTATTATGTGTTGTATCAGGATACACTCATTGTGGACCTCCAAAATTTGTTCAGGAACAAAATATCATGAAATTGAAGGCAACTAAATCCAAATGTGAAACGTTTTCCATTTTGTGAAGGAAGGCACAAAAACAAAAACCTAGTAGATGTGTAATTTGATAGGGGCACAAGTTGATAACACTCTGAAAAAAGTCTTAAGCTTGTAGAATGAAAGGGGCACTATTGAAGTTGTGCCCCTCTCCACTTCAGACTTTCCCCAAAAAAAGCCAGACTAAGACAGGCACATGATGCTCTCTAGAGGCCAATTTTTTAGCTAGGAAAAAGCTCGTCAGCGCTGCTTGTAGAACTCGCCGCCGCGAGTTTGATAGAGGCATGAAAAAAAAACCGATTTTTCGAGTTGTGCCCCTTTCATTCTAGGGGTGCGACCCGCACAAGCATGACACGAGTACACCCAGCGTGCGCCAGTACACCCGAGGAACATTTAAAAAAAAGAGCATTCAAAAAACATTGAAATTTGCCTGAAGCAGTCAGACAATTTCTTGCACGTCTGCAGAAAAGTGAATAAAATACTCTCGCGCATGCGAAGAGCGCCATGCAACATTCAACCATTGATGTGCTCGGTGGGGAAAACGGCGATTCCTTCTCGACACTCGAAAAGCTTGGCGATTCCTTCCCCTAGTAGGTTCGTCTATTCCTTCCGGTCTCTCAATTGCTTCCCGCCCGAGTGCAGATGATCGCCTGAACATCGCACACACTGCAGGCGGACTGCAGGACATGAAAAGAGGACTCCCGTCCGAGGGACCCTTCAGTCCAATTTCGGCTTGTGAATGCAGACGCTCGATTTATCTCACTCAAAACTGACGAATAAAGGTAAAGAAGAGTCAACGGATCGCTCGCCCGCCAGACATTATCCAATACCCACGAGCAAAATACGTCTCCAACTTCGTCCGGATCACTGATTCTTTGTTCTCTGTTACTCTGTGGTCCGGATCACAGAAGTGCATATTGATGGATGCTGAGTGGAATTTCTATTTTTTCCGGCTCGTGAGGTGCGTAATGACGAACCCCCACACTAACGAAGTAAATTTGCGCAACGGCGACCCAGGCAAAACAACCACAATGCAATTTTTGTTGTTGTATACTTGTAAACATTATTGACTATTTTTCATTGATAACGTTTTTTGCATTATTTAATAATATCGTATAGTGTAGTATTTTTGTAATGGACGTGGTTTTTGAAAAAGTAGGTACCTATGTACCTATAATTTGTAACATTTTTGTACAATTATACCTAGATAAGTATAATATTATTATACAAAAGTGTTAAAAAAAGGGTACATAACCTCTTTTTTCCACCCCCGAACGAAAAACATTTCACTTACAAATTTTTTTGTATAATTATTTTTCTTTATTTAATAATGAAAACATCGATACACGGATATTTTTGAGGGAAACATTGATGGAGAAAGAAACCATCGATGGTTCACAGATACATCGATGTTTAAACTTTTTTGCCACCCCTAGCCGCATCGAAGGTTTATCCATCGATAACTTGATCATTTTCGCCATCACTACTTCCGTCAGCTGATGAGGGAAAGTTAAACCAGGGGTTTAACTTACATCTAGGAGTCTCCACATCCACATCCTACATAAACAAGCTGCATTGAAACAATCATGATTTTGATTCAACCAAGATACCTACTCTACCTAGTGATGTGGAGTTATACCAGACAGCAACCAAGACTGATTTTCGAAGACGGTCTCATCACTCGCACCTTTTCCACTTGGTGAGCCAACTTATTTTTAGAATAAAAAGTTATCATTTATTCAAATGTTGAGAAAATTATAGTGAAGTGGTTAGTGAGTAGGTAGGTATTCGGGTAATTTGAGAGACACAACAAGGAAACTGTGCGGAAAGACGGCGAGAAAAGTGACATTTCCTCGTTTTCTACCTTCCTACCGTTAATTCCGAGTGGAAGTAGTAAAAATTTGGACGGTTTTGTAACGATCCCCCCAACCTCCTATCCCTGGATGCCGGGGTGAAGTTACCACTACTCAATTTCCCTTATAAACGTTATTAATATATTAATTTTCTACACAAGGTTTTCACTCTTTTCCTCTGACGGACAAATCACGACTCCTACTCGAGCACCGTCATCGGGTTTTCCCCTCTCTCCCCCTCTTCGCTGCCAATGCTCCACTTTTGTCGTCTCGTCTGTGCTGATGCAGCACACAATAACGTTCGCTCAATCTGTCACCCATTTTGTGGACGTAAGTAACATCACCCCCGGGTTAGATAAGCGCGTCCTCGCGCTGCCAATCTCAGTCTTGTTGTACACCCCCCGGGTGTGTGACTGTGGGCTTCACCCGCCTGGAGTCTGCCTTGGACGTGGGGGTAATCCTGGGCTGCGCCTTTGGCTTGGAGGGATCCTGACGTCCTGGGATTGCTGTCCGTCCTTCTAAGGCTGCCCTGTGCTGCGTGATCTGGTGGCCAGGGGTGACTGGGTTAAGAACAGCTAGTCAAAGGTGTGCCGTTTGGCCGACAATGTCATGTGTTGCTGATGCAGGAGGCAGCTCCTTCTTGAGGCTCTTCTGCCTGGAGAGAGAGAGGGTTACCCGGGTCGTCCTCTGAAAAGGTTGAAAAGTGAGAAATTGAGAAAGTGAAATTTTGGATGTTACTTTAGGTTCTTACAGTAACGGTAAAGAACAACAGTATCTAGCAATACATAATTATTGTAACACAATCTTAATGTGATTTGTCAAAAATAACACTAGTGATACCAATTGATTCTTATATATAAGTACAATAATTGTAATTATAAGTACAATAAGTTCTTATTGTAATAAGAAATTATTTCTTATTAGCTACTCCTCCTTCAACTAGGTACCCTGGGTGATCATTGCCAGGAGACTTGAGTGGGCCACAACTAACTAACCATTTAATGGTTTCTATGGTTCGCTATGTATTTTGAGGTGCTAATCCGAATCTGAGGTTTGCCAACAAAATTTCGTGACGGGTCATGGAGAAAAATGCAAAAACTGAGAAATTTTCGATTTTTCCTTGATTTTTTGAGAATAGCTCAAAAACTATCAACTTTGTGTAAAAAAGGTTTGTATGTTTGTTAAAGACGATTAAATTTGCTACCGTTTGAGCGCAACCGCAGGTCTGTAGGTCCAAAAGATGCCGAGATACAGCACTTCAAAATTTGGCCGATTTTCGCAAAAAGTGCAATTTTTAGGTTTTGACTATCTAGCGAGCCAAAGTTCGTCGGGACCCCCTCCGCCTATTCAATTCTCTTTATTTGCAGTCATCAGTAAAGACATTGCAATAGTCATGACTATTTACTGCAGTAAATACTACTTTAGGATCTCCCGCTCTACTGGCTGTGGGGAGTGTACGTACATGTTGATTCCGTGTTCCTAACATTAATTTGACCCTAATCGATCCGGACTCTAGTGATTACATTTAGTCAAATTTTAAACAAAGATACAGTAAAAACAGGTCAAAGGAACACAGTATCATAAAACTCCTCTATTTTGTAAAAGGGCTCCTTTTTGAAAACCTCGAGGACATTATGTGAGAATTTCGATAAAGGAAGATCACGCCAGGCAACAGGGAGGTGATTATAGAAATTGATCCCCTGGTGACCGTGAGTACGTTGTGTACTAGCGAGCCTCGCAAATGGAACGTCCAGTTGATCCCGTTGACGGGTTTTGTATTCGTGGACATCCCCCCTAAAAGGAGCTTGATACACGTACAGGGGAAAAACTGTGAGCAGTCCCAATTTGATGAAAATCGGCTTGGCATGTTCATCGAATTTCGCTCGAGCAAGTATCCGCACAGCTTTTTTTTGTAAAAGGAGTATTTTGTCTACTCCAGCTGCGCCTCCCCATAGTACCAAACCATAAGACGTGGTTGACACGAATAAACTATGGTATGCTATAGCAGGACAGACTGTGGCACGGCCCTGGCTAAACGTCTGAGTAAAAACAGAGTTTTGGACAATTTTCCCTGTAGTAACTTAATATGGCTCGTCCAGTGCGCTTTGGAGCCGAGGTAGAACCCCAATAGCTTAACCGGTAAGTCAGGCAGGTCATCTTGTTGGAAATCGTGATTTTCTGCAGTTTACTTTGATTTACCTTCATTTTATTTGACGCGAACCAGTTTTCTGCCAGTGCCACCTGGTTTGCAGCAGCTAACTCAAGTTCGACTGGATCCCTGAAGCTGGTTACAAATGTGCAGTCGTCTGCATATATGAAGCAACCATTTCCTGCCTGACCTCGAAGATCATTCATGAATATCATGAACAACAGGGGTCCCAGGATTGAGCCTTGAGGGCAAGATACTCCCATGGTGGGTTCTTCTTCTTCTTCTTCTGGTTCATTTTGTATGTCCCTGCACCTTCTTCGATGTTTTGATCTAATGCAGACTGAGAGCACTGGCTGTCCATCATATTAACCTGCGAGGCAAAATCGGTCTTTGGAGCTGTATGTGAGCTTACATCCTCCGGTGGCGTATCTAATGGAGCCTGGCCAACGACATGTATGTACGGCGTTAGCTGTAACGACATGTATACGCAGTTAGCTCCTTCACAGTTTCCCTCAACGACTGGTTCTCACCCAAAATCAAGCGTTTCTCATCCTCAAGTTGAATGAGGAATTCCTCAGTTATCGAATTGGGAGTGGTTTCAGTTTCCCTGACGTGAATTTCTGGTGAGAGACGCAGCTCCTCGAGCTCCAGACGTGCCAAAGCGAGCTGCGATTGCAAGTGTTCGTTCCTGGTTGCCAGCTGCAGTTGTTGTTTCTCCGAATCTTCCAGCTTCAGGATTGATTAAGTTTCCTGCCGAATAATGGCCGCCCTGTCGGCCGTCCAGGTATCGCAGGCAACCTCGTGAACTGATTTGACCTTTTCCAGTTTTATTCTGAGCGTGATAATCTCCCGTTTGAGTTCGTTGATAGCGTCAAAATCGGCCTCATCGTCCCCCTCGCCCTCCTCAGGGCACGGAGAGAGGGGATGAACCATTTCAGCAGGGTCTGAAACCACGTTGGAGAGGTTATTGTTCCGTCCATCATCCGGTTTCCGATCTTGTTTTGTTTCTACACCCTGGGGAAGTTCATTTGATGGGGTGGAGACACCAGACGTCAGAGACCCCCTCTCTTCATCAATTATGGCAGCCTATGTAATAATTTTACTTTGCACGACTCTTATTTTCTTTTTAAGGTTGTTGATCTCGTCCTGGAGGGACTGTTTTTCCTCAGACCACATTTCTTCACAACGTAAATACTCGTGGATTGATGAATTAAATCTATCTCGCGACGATTCATATGCAGCATGGAGGGAAGAAACCTCAAGTTTTCAACCATTTAATTCATCCAACCTATCGCCGATAACATGGAATAAATTTGCCATTGACCTTAAGAATAGTTGGGAATTAAGGTCCCCATCGTCCACCCTTAGTGCACACAGAGTGAGAAGGAGGTCATCCTTGATGTTAGCGAGCTCTTCATCCCCCAAAGATATTGATTCAAGAGAGCTCAGTGTGTCCATGGTTCATCACAAGATCTTCACAGAGTAAAACTGAAAGGTGTGCCATCTAGTGTATTAGTCGATGTTTTTACCCGTTGATGAGATCCGCTCAACCAAGTCCGGCGGGATGACGATCCAAAGTAAAAAGTCTTTGACCCGATACCGCCGAGAAAAGAGCAATCACGCGGTCTCTTACGATTAGCCGCTGAACAATTGTCACCAATCAGCTGTTGAGGACATGTCATCCGGCTCCCCCTGACGAACTCTCTTGAACTACAAGGGCAATCACTCAGAGGGCGACGTTGTCGTAGAACCGTGAGAGAGAGAGAGAGTAGAACAGAAGACGGAGATAGGGGCGACCAGGCCCGGATTAACGGGGGGGGGGGGGGGGGGGGCTAGAGGGGCTATAGCCCCGGGGCGCACACCCCAAGGGGGCCACTTCGCCACCGTTGATTTTTTTTTTTTTTTGTTGAAAATTAACAAACCGTTTTCCTTATTCCTATGCTGATCTCTAAAAAATTGTTTTCCTGAAAAAGAGGGAGGTGAACGGAAAGTTTAAAGTTAACTAACTTCCACTTACTATACTACTCGAAAACCGGAACACCTCCCAACGCGAGTTATAGACCTCACGGATTTTCCACACTGATGCGGTGGTTCAGAGTTTGCTAAGCGGGTTGGACTCTGTACCGCATTTGGTTCATAAAAACAAAAATATTTGTTAAAGTTTTGGTTTATTATTCTTGGAATAATACACCTGTTTTCGCGACGGAGGTCGATGACTCCGATTGGCCTCAAAATTTGACATTATCTGTTTCAAGAGGTCTACATTCCAAAACGAAAATGTTCGTCCGCCATCCGCTGTACAGAGCTTCTTAGGTTGTGTCTAAGGCCATTTCTGGCCCATCACAACCTTTCTCATACCTTCTCCTCTCTTTCTTCCCCCAGAGGAAGTGCACTTATCACAGTGTGGTGTTTGCCGACGGTGCAGAGGTCTAATCCAATGAGGTGGTTAGGGTGAGAAATGACTCCTCTGCTGAGTACTAAATTGTTTATTGGAATAAACAATTTAGTACTCAGCAGAGGAGTCATTTCTCACCCTAACCACCTCAGTGCACTTATCGTTGCTTAAATCTTCTTTCTTCTACCTTGTTCTTCAGATCTCCCCTAAGGGGAGTACAGTGGGCCCTCCCGTCCCCTCCAGCGATAGCCACACCATTCTGGTGTGCCTGGGTTGGACCAATGTTGAGGCGCCGGGTTTTAAAGGAGGTCGTTGGCTCGAAATTCTTTGGGACAGGAGTCATTGCAGCGGACCTACCTACTATTCCACCTCTTCTTGTAACTTGTGGTGTTCGGGTCGTTGGTGGCTGCGGAATGCAGCAGACCGTACCTACCAGAGTTGGGCAGTAGTTGATTAATTCAGCAATCAACTACATTTTCAACTACAAACTACTAGTTGAGTAGTCACACAGAGCAACTACCAACTAGTAGTTGGTAGTTGGATGGAGCAACTACTTTTTGGTAACTTGTAGTTGGTAGTTACTTTTTTCAACTACGAACTAGTAGTTGCCAAAAAAGTAGTTAACTACTTTTTATCAACTACAAGTTAGTAGTTAACTACTTAACAATCAACTACTCTCTGCAACTACATTTTCTGGAAACTTGAGCGGAGCATTTCCGTGATTTCCGTGATTCAGTGATTTCGGGAAACTTGATTTCTGGAACCTTGAGCGGAGTTTCAGTGATTTCAGTGATTCAGTGAATCAGTGATTCAGTGATTCCGTGATTTCCGTTTCAGCTATTTTTTCTTTTTTGTAGTTGGTAGTTGAATAATCTTAACTACAGACTAAAAATGTAGTTGACTACTAAATCTATTAACTACTTTTTACAACTACAAGTAGTTGGCGAAAATAGTTGCAACTACTAACTAGTAGTTGGAGGAAAGTGTCCATTTTCAACTACCAACTACAATTGTAGTTGGTAGTTACAACTACATTTTGATTGATCTAATCGTAGTTGGTAGTTGTAATCGTAACTACTTTTTTGCCATCTCTGGTACCTACTCTTCTACCTCTTCTCGTAACTTGCAGTTTTCGGATCATGGGTGGTTGCTCTCTCCACGTTTACTTGTCTGGTGGAGGGCGAGCACTTCTACAAAATTTCCTCCCCTCCCTAATACTATCACGACCAGCCTAGATAAAAATAAAATCTGAACACACATACAATGACACACACTGAAATTGAACCCGCATACAATAGGTTTGTTCCAACAGAAGGAAGGAGATGGAAGGAAGTGGAAGAAACCAACTGGCGCATGCGCAGTAACTAAACGGTAACTGAACGGCTGTTCCATCACGTCAAACCTTCCGAAAGTTGACGTCGACGGCTGTTCCATCAGAGGAAGGGAAGTCAACCGCAGTTGGAAGGAAGTCAACCTCGATGAGAGGCAAGGTTCGAATACCGTTCAAATGGAAACCTCATCGAATTGAAACCTTTCACGTAACCTGCTCAGTCTGAGAAAGTCGCAGCGAGCGTCACTTCGGAAAAGGCCGGTTTTTTTTTTCATCATTAAGTTGTGCGATCTTAAATTATGTGCGATATTTTCGCCATGACGAAATTTTCGTCTCGTCATGGCGAAAATATCGCACCTCCGAGCCGTTTGGGCAGTAGGAATTTTTTTTTAAATCTGAAATTTTGGCAAAATACTTGGTTTACCATCTAGTTGTTCCCGCAAGGTTTTCAGTCCGATCGCTCAAACCCGTGGGGCGCTATAGGGCTAAAATGGGGCTACAGGAGGGGTGTTTTGAAGGCTTTTAGCTATGGGATCGATTTAGGTGTCGTTTTCGAAGTATTTTTGGACGTAGAATCCATTTTTGGGGGTCCCCGAACGATCCGATTTCACTGTGGCGATCTATAGGGCTTTCATGGGGCTAAAAATGGGATTTTTGAAGGATCCCAAGAAGTTAAATATTTTTCGAGTAAAAATTAAAGAATTTTTGAAAAAACAAATTTTTGAAAAAAAAAAAAAAAATCCCCCCAAAAAATGTTTTTTGCAATATAAAAATCCAAAAAAAAATTTTTTTTAAATTTTTTTATTGACAGAATTAAATGTCTGTACAAGTTACCTATATCACAGAATAATAAACCCTTGTGTAAAATTTGCAGCGTTTTTTTTCTGATTGACCCGGGAAGCCCCGGGCTCCTGGTTGTAGAGTCTACAATTTAGACGATGATGAGTTGGAGGACTGGTGAGCTTGGAAGAAAATGAGGAAAACTGCAGGTAAAGAATGTTTATCGGACTCGTAGCTAGGAAACTTCCTGTTTGGATTGTTGAATCTAGGAATCTAGATCGGCCTTCTCTCATCGCAGGCCGAAATGTTCTAGTCGGCCCAAAAAATAAAGATACTTTGCCATAAAGTGGTGGCGGGTTTGACCGCCCGTTTCGGGGCACTTCGAAATTAAAGTGACAGTAGTGACGCGAAATGAAAGTCGAACGGAGAAGCGTTCCAACCGCAGTTAACAGCTGTTAACAGATTTCGGAAGGTGATTGAGAAGGCACTGGAATGCAGTTGAACGTTAACGAACGGCAGGCCCTTCTGTTGGAACAAACCTAATGACTTCCGCCATCTGCCGTCCAGGCCGTTTTGGGCAGAAAGAATTTTTTTTAAATCTGAAATTTTGACAAAATACTCGGTTTACCATCTAGTTGTGCCCGCAAGGTTTTCAGTCCGATCACCCAAACCCGTGGGGCGCTTTCGGGCTAAAATGGGGCTACGGGAGGGTTTTTTTGAAGGCTTTTAGCTATGGGATCGAGTTAGGTGTCGTTTTCGAAGTATTTTGGGACGTAGAATCCATTTTCGGGGGTCCCGGAACGATCTTTGGAGGACACACATTAAATGTGAAAGGAGAAAAATTTTCTCCTTTCAGCGCAAAGTTGATCGATAGAGATAACAGGTCCTTCATTCAATCACTCAACCAAACTAACAGTTCGTCGTTTTTTTCTCAGTCGGGGTCAGTGTCCACTCTACCTTCACGTCGGCGGGGGTCAGTGGACAACCCGCGAGAGTTCCTTTTTTCTTCCCGCCTTTTCAGTTTCGACTCCTATTCATTCTACCAGAATATTGTCGGACAGTTTCCAGGTTTCTGTTTTCGGACAGTTTCCTGGCCATACTTTCGGAGACTTTTTCGCGAGATCCCCGAATCGGTTTCTGGACAGAAATTCGGTCAGTTTCCTGGTCTGGCAGTTTGCAAGTTCCCGACGAGACAGGTATTACAACACGTGATTGACTTGAGTAACAGAGAGGAAACTCCCTATACAGTATATCATATAATATAATCATACAATAATATAAAATCGTGTTGGCCGCCGTGTGGTAGACGGCCGTGTGGTTTGTTGGTACGGGATAACGCGTTCCCGAATGAGTTTTTTCACTTTCCGCTCGCTGGCCGTTAAGGGGGTCGAAAAAATTACGAAAAAATACGAGCCGTATAGATCAGACCTGGAGGTAGACGTCGGTCAAATCGAAAATCCGAAATTCGTCGAAAAATCGTCTTTCTCGCGTTTGTCCCACGTTTTTTCGGGTTCAAAAATACCCAGTAAGGAGCCATTTTTTGGGTATGGTATCCGCGAACCATATGCGCGCCAAAATATGGCCAATCCGATACCGAAGTCGGATTTCAAAAAAACCGAGGGGGAGGGGGCGATTTCACGGTGAGAAGACAATTGGATCATTTTAATTCGCGCGGGGCCAGGGAAAATTCGTCGAAAAATCGTCTTTCTCCCGTTTGTCCTACGTTTTCCACTTTCAACTCGCGCCAAAGCCCGTTTAAGGGGTCGAAAAAATTACGAAAAAATACCAGCCGTATAGATCAGACCTGGAGGAAGACGTCGGTCAAATCGTAATTCGGAAATTCGCCCGGGAAATTCGCCGGAAATTCGTCGAAAAATCGTCTTTCTCGCGTTTGTCCCACGTTTTTTCGGGTTCAAAAATACCCAGTAAGGAGCCATTTTTTGGGTATGGTATCCGCGAGCCAAATGCGCGCCAAAATATGGCCAATCCGATTCCGAAGTCGGATTTCAAAAAACCGAGGGGGAGGGGGCGATTTCACGGTGAGAAGACAATTGGATCGTTTTAATTCGCGCGGGGCCAGGGATCTTAGAAAACGGAGGGTCCAGGGAACTTTGATAGATGGAGAGGCCTTTATTTAAAAAAAGTTGAATTGAATTAAAAATAATAATTTCCTAAACGGTAAGCCCTAAAAATACGCCGATTTTTTCTATCGTCTCTGCTACGAATAGGAGGGGCCGAGCGGAGCGAGGCCTTATGTCTGAGTAGGGGTTTGAACGTGTCCATCGATGCTACGCACCCCACAGGCGGCAATACACCCCACTAGGGGAGCGAGCGAAGCGAGCCAGAGAGACTAGTAATATCATATTTAGCGCGAAGCACGGGAGTCCCAGCTAGTCTTTTAATAAAAATAATTTAAATTATTTATACAATAAAAAAGTTTTTTTTTTTTAATAAAAAGAAAGAAAAACCTCTGATGCCTAAAAGTCTTTCAGAGGGCTTTTATCTTCATCAGGGCTCAAAGATGAATAATTATGCACGGAGCATTTCACTACCACGTTGGCAGACTGGAAGAGATGGAAAGAGGAGGAAGGGAGTCCAGCGTGGTGTGTTTAATATGATATATAGGAATTCACTCTGAAGCCAATGAACGCCATGATGCAGTCGATAATCCCAATCGATGATAGGTAGGTACTTATAAGTTTGTGAATATGACCCACTTAACAAGGATGAATTTGTCAGGTATCGGGACGATTAATGGTAACGGGAGGGTTAATCGAAAGCTCGGCGAAGAAGGCGTAATTCTGAATATCGACCCACTTAATTGTGAATATCGACCCATCGTAATTTTGAATATTGACCCACTTAACAAGGATGAATTTTTCAGGTATCGGGACGATTAATCGTACGGGAGGGTTAATCGAAAGCTCGGCGAAAAAAGCGTATGATACAAGTACTACCCCACCTGATACTCATCCTTGTTAAGTGGGTCGATATTCACAAACTTATAAATATCATCGATTGGGATTATCGACTGCATCATGGCGTTCATTAGCTTCAGAGTGAATTCTTATATCATATTAAACACACCAACGCTGGACTCCTCTTTCCATCTCTTCCAGTTTGCCATCATGAAGTAGGTAGTGAAATGATCCGTGCATAATTATTAACCTTTGAGCCCTGATGAAGATTATATATTAATCGAAAGCTCGGCGAAAAAGGCGTAATTCTGTTTTGGCCCCGTTCCCGATACCAGACAAATTCATTCAAATTTTTGCGACATCTAGAAGTGCCTTAGAATTTAGATGAGCATCATAGGTCCTCCTGCTCCTCCTAGGACTACAGCTAACGAATATACCTATATAGTTATCTAGATCAAGTCCAGTTTGTATTTTTGTCTTAAGGTCTTTATTCATTATGGATTCGAGCAAATCAATTTCAATATTTAGAAACATGTTCACTATTGAGCACTAAGGTTTTTTATTGGATGCACCCTCCTCCTCCATCATCATCCTGAACTTGTTCATCGGAAGTCAATATTGTCGAATATGTGGGTTGGTTAGCTCTCGTCTGTAAAAGGTGGTATGTAGGCTGTAGTCGTACTTCTTCATACATTCTAGATGCATCAGGAAAAGATCATCGTTTCGTGTAATGATGAGCAGAATCCAGCCAGATATTATTAAAGTAGACATTCCTAAAAGCCTCACCTCCCAGAAATGTAGTGCTTTTCTAAATGGCTGATGGGGAGAAAAAAAAATTATTAATTATAACCTAATCGACATAATAATCTATACATACCACTAATTCTCATCGTGTCTATATGTATGTATGTAGGTATGTATGTTTGTATGTCAATAGCCTACTCCTCCTAAAAGGTAAGCCCTAAAAATACGCCGATTTTTTCTATCGTCTCGGCCGACCGTTAAGCTACGAATAGGGGGGTTTAGAACCCCCCTCCCCGAATAAGTGGTCGCCCGAGCGAAGCGAGGCCTTATGTCTGAGTGCTAGTAATAATAATATTATTATTAAGATCGTGGTACTCCATTCCGGGAGCAGCGATCATTTACCTACTTTCTACGGGTAGAACGAAGCTTGACTAAATCCAAATCGGGACTGAATAATTTAATTTCCGAAATATGGTTCATGAACGTGAGGTCAACAAACTTTCAACAACTGAAGTTGGGTTCCCCAACTTTATCTATAAAGTGTTAAAACAGTGAATTATTATAATTCCCTCCCTCAAGACTGCAGGAGGCCCGAACCGCCCGTGTCTTCCAACGCTATCTCCCTGCGTATCTTGCCCTTCACATACATTCCAAACAGTCCAATATTGCATCCTTCTTTCGTCCTTATTCTTCCTTTGACGTCTTCACTCCATTCCACTGAGACTTCCAAATCTGAAGAAACAACTGACAAGTAACGCCACCTTCTCCAGCAGTGTCAGGACGGCAGACTCTGAGCAGGGTCCTGGTCTGCTAAACTGCCTGGACATATCTTGTTTTCTTTCAGACTTGACTTTCCAATAACATTTTCAATCCAGTCTTATTCCCTCCCAACTGATTTCAACTCGAGTTCTTCCTCAGCGTTGGAGTCAACTTACTTCGGCATGGCTTCCGCACTCAGGAACACGACCTCGTCTTCCTCGCCCTCCCCTGGCCCATCAATTCCTGAAGTTGTGAACTTGTTATTGTCCCTTTTGATGACCTATATCGTGTTTATCATGTTTCCTCTCGTTTTATTGCGCCATACATCACGAGTCCGGCGTTTTCTTCGATCAACCCTTAGGGTCTTTTAGATATAATAATTGGCGACGAGAAAAAATCATGTCCCGCTCAAGTTAATCATTTCAAGTCGTCAATCAATCATATCCATCTTGTGCAATTTTGGTTTACTATTCTTGGAATAATACCCTATGTTTTCGCGACGGAGGTCGACGACTCGGATCGGCCTAAAAAAAAATTTTTTTTTTTTGAGAAATATTTATTGCACCAAGTTATTTCTTATTAGCAACATATTTGTGACATATTTGTTTTGATGGGTACTTCAAACTCAGATACTTCACTAAGTCTCTATCAGTTGTGATTATTAGAAGTCACGCTTGTAGACCGCACTTGGAATTCACTAAATTTCATTGACCATAAGGTCATGAGGCTTCTTCCTCTTGAGACGTCGGAGCAGTTCGTCAACGTCGAGCAACTGGACCGCTTCTTCATTGACGTGTACCTACTTGTAGCCTCTTTTGATGAGCTATGGCTTGAGTTTTGAATTACTTCATTTACTGTAGGTATTTGAAGTTCTTTGTGGAGTCTGATATTTCCAGTGTATCGGTATGCATCTACAACACACCTCAGTACATTGTTTTGGAACCTTTGAATGATATCGCGGTTGCTTTGAGCAGTGCAGCCCCACAGCTGCGCTCCATAAGTCCAGACTGGCTTGAGGACTTGATTGTACAGCGTTAATTTGTTTTGGATCGACAATTTTGATTTCCGTCCCATTAACCAGTACATTTTTCTGAACTTAAGTGTCAGTTCCGCCTTCTTGTTCTTCAGATGCGCCTTCCAACGCAGTTTTGCATCTAGGGTCATGCCCAGGTACTTAGCTTCATTCTATATTACCTTGCCATTAAGAAGAACCGGAATATAGCCCAGCTTCCTGTTGGTGAAGTCGACATGGACCGATTTCGTTTCATTCATCTTGAGCCTCCATTTCGATGTCCAGTCTTGGAGTTGCTTGATGGATCTTCGAAGATTTGGGATTGTGGCATGATTCGTTTCACCAACTGCGAGCAGAGCTGTGTCGTCTGCAAACGTGGCTATGGTGATCTCCCCTCTTTCTGGTAAATCGCTGGTAAACAAGACATACAAGAGTGGGCCAAGTACACTTCCTTGTGGGACACCTGCGTGTATTTTGTAAGCCTCCGAATAGGAATCTTCATGTTTAACTCGGAAATATCTATCTGACAAATATGACTGTAACAGTTTGGCATGGTTTGCGCCTCAAAATTTGACATTATCCGTTTCAAGAGGTATACATTCTAAATCCGAAATGTCCGTCCGCCGTCCGGCCCGTTTTGGGCAGTAGGAATTTTTTTTTAATCTGAAATTTTGACAAAATACTTGGCTTACCATCTAGTTGTGGCCGCAAGGTTTTCAGTCCGATCGCCCAAACCCGTGGGGCGCTATGGGGCTAAAATGGGGCTACGGGAGGGGTTTTATGAAGGCTTTTGGCTATGGAATCGAGTGAGGTGTCGTTTTCGAAGTATTTTTGGACGTAGAATCCATTTTTTGGGGTCCCGCAACGATCCGATTTCACCATTGCGATCTATAGGGCTTTCATGGGGCTACAATTGAAGAGTCCAGGGGAAAAACCCCGTCATTGATGTCAGACTCGTCAGCCAAGCAACTCACTGACATTGCATTTCCCACGAAACTTCGGTGCATCGTCGCGGGAATGCTGAATCAGTGGATTGGGAAGGCAACTGACCGCACGTGCCGACAGCACCCCAAATTCGCACGGGGTTGTCATTGGACGAAAGGATGACCAATCGAAGTCGCCGTTTTCCCTAAAATACTCTCTCCACTCAAAATATTGAAGTTGAGTGGGGAAGTTAGAGAAACGATTGGTTCGTCTAGGACCTCCTCAATTTTGGGCACTCCCAGTGAACAAAACCGCGAGTCGCCCTGGAAGGAGTGTCTTTTTGGAGTGATAAGTGAACAAGTGAACTTCCCTTGGAAGACCTCAAAAACTATTCAAGTGGAAGCACTCTCAAATTGGCCCAGACGCGACTTAGCCAGCCGTCTGTCCAAGATCACCGCTCAACAAAGGTTAGTCCCTTTTACGCGTCCGTCGGTCTTCGCGCGCGCGAAAAAAGAATCTGTGAGGATCGGTTAGGTAGAAAGATTTATGCATTTTGTGTATTGCTCCTAATCTTTTGATCAATAGAGGGAATCTGTAACTCACGCATTTCTTTTAAGAAAACCCGAGGACCTGGGAAAATCTCGAGCAGGTGACCAAAGGTAAGTTTTTGAGTTTCTCTACCAGAGGGTGGTTCCTACGAACTGGAGAGAAAACGTAAACTCTTACAAATGGTGGATGGCGCTAACGGAATTTTCCGGCCCCCAAACTTTAAACGAAACATTTTAAAATATAAAATCGCAATTAAGTATCAGTAATTTTGATTGAAAGAATTGGAGCAAAATAGTTAAGTATTACTTATGTATGTTATGACGTTATAAGAATTCATGTATGACTCAATCTATGATGTTGAACGAGGACTGACATAAACTCAGCTTACCGATACTGCATTACAAGACACTCACCTGAAAAATGGAAACATAAATTAGTACAACTGATTCATGTAACACAAAAGTGTTTCACATTATAATATAATATATGGATAGAAATCATCCACAGAAAACCGTTAGTGATTTTCAACAAAAATCGATTTTAATACAACTCATTGAAAGATTGATCAGACGAACTAAAGACGCCAATACGAAATTAGGTAGAATTGGGCAAGAGAGAATTAGTGACCTCACGAAATTTGGTTTATATGCTGGTGCGTTAACAGACGGACAAGCACAATTACCACGACAAACGATAAGAGAAACTTTACACAGTTGGTGGACAGACCCATCATTTAATATCGAATCGACCATACTCCAGACTTTACAAAACGCTATATACGACACAGACTTCGAACAAGCAAAGGAACTGATACTTCAAGAATTAGAGTTAGAAATTGACGTAAAAATCCCGTCAACACACTCAATACCGTGGATAAAAGTTAAAGAGGCTTTTAAAACAGCACTGACTGACAACACAGTAGCACCTCCCCGATCAGATGACAAACAAAATAGTGACCAAGAAGAATTATTAAGTGAAGAGGAATTAATCGACGAAGAGTTATTAGAAGACGAGGAAGACAGAACGGACATAGAGAGCCAAACAGACTCCGACGGGATGAATCAGAAAGAGATCATACCGAAACTGACACCACGATATTATGGGGGTGACACAGAATCACCACAAAGTTATTTTAATCATTTCGAAAAAATAGCGACAAGCCTACATTGGACTGACCAAACTAAATGTGACTTACTCCCCGTATATTTACTGAACGAAGCACAAAAACATTATGACATAATAAAAAGTCAACCAACGCTCACTCCAACAAATTTCGATGGTTGGAAAAAGGTTTTTGTGGACAGGTTTAAAGACCCACTTTCGGCACAAAAATTTAGAGCACAGTTATACGCCCGCAAACAAATTGGGGGGGAAACAGCTAGAGATTATATCAATGCAATGAAAGGATTGGCTTATGAAGTTAATCCTAATTTTGATCAGGATGAGTTGTGCAGATTGATTCAATTTGGATTACTACCAGAATACACCCGCATGATAGCATGCGCGGATAAATCGAATATAACGAAATTAGAATACGCACTCCAGAATGCAGAAATGTCCGTACAATTTCTGCAACTCAGGGAGAAGGAAACCAACGAATTAAGTACTAATCAAATTGTAGCTGAATTGCAACAAAAGGTGAATCAACTCGCTTTACAGGCAAACAATGAAACAAACACATACAGAGGTAGAGGTGCATACGCCAGGGGAGGTAGTTACGCGTCTCGTGGAAATAGTGGATATCGCGGACGCGGATATAGAGGACGTGGAAATTTCGAACATCGTGAAAATGGAAACAATCGGTATCAGAAATCAAACTACCGTAACAATGGAAATTCTAGGTATAACCGCGGAAATTCAGGATATCGGAACCGGAACGGTTATCGTGGAGGACGTTGGAACAGGTCAAACGAGCGAGAAACTGGTAATCGATCCCAGGACAATAATTCTGGCACAAATGGTGAATCAAACAATCAGGGATCACGTAATGGGCAAAACAACACTCAAAAAAACTAATACCAGGGGGAAATGGGGAAAAATCGACAAAGCATACCACTTTCCCCCGATCCGAATTACATAATCAAAAAATTAATGACACAATACATGACTCGATTGTAGTTTCTCCTTATAGAGTATCCACACTACAGCAGAACACTATACCTGTTAATCAACCCATGATTCAATGTTTAATTAATGAGACAAAAATCCTTGCCTTATGCGATTCGGGTGCAGCATGCAGCATCATGACTAGTGATTTGTTTAACGATCGCTACCCGTTGAAACACAACGAACATCATTCATTGTGGACGGTTACAAATCAACCGATAAAAATCAAAGGCATAGTAAAACAGCCAATTACCACAGTGGGAAAAAAAGCTACTTTCCAACATACATTTATTGTTATTGAAATGCCACCTGGGGAAAAAGCCTCTTTTTTAATTCTTGGTTCTGATTTTTTAAGTGCTCACAAGGCCATCATGAATTTCTCAAATAACACTATCCAATTAAGTAACCCAGAGGTAGAATTGAAATTTGAAATAAGGCAAAATTTTCAACACTTCATTCACTCAATAAATACGCAACCTACCCAACATACGCCACTAGTTAAAGTACCTAGCTTTGAAAAAGTAACAAAAAAGAATGGCCAAAACGGTATACTTGCTTTGTCCAACGCTTTGGGAGAGCTGGACAGGAAAATAAATTTGAAGTTTGCTCTAAAAATTCTCAACATCCAAAAACATAAATCAAAGAACTGGCTTCCGATGGAAATGGCTCAAATTTGTCAAAAAATAGGAGTTGACTTAACATTAATACACAACACTGAGGTCCCTACAGCGCATGTTTACACCTTTAAAAGCAGAAAAAACAGAGATAGAATTCACCTAGTGTACAGTCCAAAGCTGGAAACGAATAATTACTGGACGGTAGTGCCGTCAAAAGAATCAATACAAATATCAGCGATTCATCATTCAAAAAGAGAAACACTAAAAGAACATTCACCCAAACCAGAGTTGAAAATTAAACAAAGACAAATGCGAGTAACAACAAAAACACAAACAAAAATGGAATTTCAACTACCAAACGGATCAAAACCAAAAATAAATGAAGATTTAAATGTGGAACAACATAACACAATTATAAGACTTTTGGAGGAATTTAGAGATGTATTTTTAGCGGACCC
Organism: Pilophorus perplexus; assembly: GCA_955831195.1. Lineage (NCBI taxonomy): Eukaryota > Metazoa > Arthropoda > Insecta > Hemiptera > Miridae > Pilophorus > Pilophorus perplexus. Next base: position 804,598 of record OY037008.1, on the reverse strand, counting down.
TCAAGAGTTCACTGTAGCAAAATTACCCGAAATAGATATAAAAATCACAGATGAAAATCCCATCCAAATCCGTCCATTTCGACGTGGACCAAGAGAACAGAAAATATTAGATGCAAAAATTGAAGAATTGGTAAAGATGGGAATAGTGGAAAAAGCCGAAACAGACTGGTCTTCTCCAATATTCTTGTCAAAAAAACCAGCCATAGATGAAAAATCTACAGAATTTCGAACCCTGCAGGATTTTCGTCAGCTTAATACACGAATTTATGTACCGGTAGTAAATTTACCACAAATGGATGAAGTACATGACACGCTAACGGGAAAAAAATACATAAGCAGAGCTGATGCAGCCAATGCTTACTGGACAGTACCACTTTCAGAAAAAAGTAGAAACTACACAGGATTTGTTAGCGGTAACGAAACATATAGATGGCGAGTTTTACCACAGGGATTAAAATGTGCTAGTTATGAATTTCACAAAGCAACACAACGAGTGTTTGGTGAATTAATTAAGTCTGGACAAATGGTAGCTTACGCAGATGATTATTTAATAGGGAGTGACTCTTTTCAGCAACAAATCCATGACCTCAGAGAGGTTTTTAAGAAAGCCAGACAATTCCAATTTAAACTAAAATTAACTAAATGTGAATTTTGTATGCATAATACTATCATTTTGGGAAAAAAATGTGGTAGAGATGGTCTCACAATTGATGATTCAACTAAGCAGACGATCATGAGTCTACCCCGACCACATAATTTAACTACGCTTAGATCATTAACAGGTGCGTTCGGATTTTGGCGATCGCATGTGCACAATTTTTCAAAATTGATCAAACCTTTGTACGATGCAATGGCAGGTTTAAAAGAAAAACAGTCGAAAATTCCATGGGGATCAGAACAGGAGGAAGCATTTAATGAAATTAAAACAAGAATTTGCGAATCCCCGGCACTACAACCATATAACGAAGATTGGGAACCATTTTTAATAACTGATGCCTCAAAAATTGGCGCATCAGGAATCTTTTGTTTAAAGAACCCAGAAACTAAGAAACTACATGTAATTAAATTCATTTCATGCAAATTTGATGACACGAAAGAACCTAAATCCGCTGTTTTCATGGAATTATTATGCGTAGTGTATTGTCTAGAAAAACTGAACCACTTCACATTTGGAAGAACGATAACTGTCATCACGGATGCCCTAAGTGTAACATTTTTGAATACATTTAAAACGAAGAACATAAAATTACTGAGATACATTTTATTAGTCAGAGACACCTCGAAAGTAAAATTAGTACATATCAAAGGGAAATTGAATGTTCTAGCTGACTATTTATCTAGAAACCCAATTTCTGATCAAATTTTAGATGAAGAAGACTTTGAATTTAGAAGCTACATGGCCCCGGAAGTAGAAAACCCAAAACAGAAAATTAAGGTTATTACAAGAGCACAGAAAGCTTTGGAGGAACAAAATCCATGGAAATTTCAACTATTAAAACATCTAGAAACTGACCCATTTTATAAGGAAATACGTGATATTTTAAGAAGCAGGAAAAAATCGAACAAATCAATGATGAAGAAGGCAAAAAGGTATGAAATTGAAAAAGACGGGACACTTTTTTACAACATGAACAAGAAGAAATTATTGTACATCCCACATTCACTCAGAATCCAAATCCTAACAGAAAATCACGATAATTCAGGACATTCTAGCACGTGGTATACACAAAAACGCTTGTTAGAAAAGTATTATTGGCAAAACCTAAATAGTGACACAAAAAACTACATTGATAGTTGCAATCAATGCATGTTAAATAAAGGTAGAACAAAAAAACCGCCAGGATTTTTAAACCAATATGAACACCCGCAATACCCATTTGAAGTATGTCAGATGGACCACTTTGGACCAGTAAAAAAGCCAGGGTCAAATGCGAAAATCTGGGTACTAACCATAATTTGCACAAAAACGCGATACATATCATTTCACAAACAAAAAACCACATCTAGCGCTGAAGTTATAAAGGCATTGAATGAATTTGGTTACAGGTACGACTTTCCAAAAATTGTACAATCAGACAACGCGGGTTGTTTCAGATCAAGTGAGCTGCAAGAATATTTAAATGAAAAACGAATCAAACACAATTTCGTAAACCCATATCGACCATCGGCGAATGGAAAAGTGGAAAACTCTAATAAAAAATTGATTACTTATTTGCAAAATAATAAAAATGAGAACTACTCATGGGACCAAATATTAAATCAAGCTATGAGAGCCATTAACACAACTGTATGCAAAACACTTCAAAAATCACCCTTTGAATGTGTTTTCGGAAGACCAGCTTTCAAAAATGATGGACTGGAACCACCAGAAACTAATATAAATCTTGCTGAATTATGGAGTCATGAATTGCCAAAACAGGAAAATGAATCATTTAAAAAAATGAAACAGCAATTTGACAAAAACAGATGTTCAGGAAAACAATATAAAAAAGGAGATATGGTACTAATTTTAGAAACCTGTTTCGATCAATCAAGAAAGAAAACAGATCCAATGTGGCGAGGACCCTTCGAAATTACAAGAAAAACAGGGGAAACCAATTATGATATTATGATACTAAGTAGAGGAAAGTACGCTGAAAAAAATTACCACACATCCCAAATGAAACCATTTCACATTAGAAAAGAGCTAAAGAAGGATTTGATAAAATAGAAATGTCGATAGTTAGAGTTATAAATATATAAATTTAAATGAATAAATAATCATTAAAAATAGGAGGAAAGAGGAAACAGCCGGTAATTGGAAGTAAAAATGAATAATTAAAACGAATAAATAATCATTAAGAATAGGAGGATAGAGTAAACAGCCGGTAGTTGGATGAAAAAAAGAATCAAAGAGAGATCGCAAAACCAAATAAGTGAATAACGATTTGTACGAATGGAGGTATAATTGTGAATGAATGTAGATAAGACAGAATTTTGAGAGAAATTGTATCAGGTTAAATGTAATTGAATGAAATGTGATTTGAATGAAAGGGACAGAATAACTGACAAATGATCGCTTTTCCTCAACCTTAATTGTCGGCCGCAATTACAGGCTGAGGTGAACGACTTGTATTGAAATGGAAATCAGAAAATGAACAATTCAGAACAATACAAGGTGAATGAACGAATTAAGAATAAAAAAACATGAATGCTAGAAAATGTGCAGTGAGTGAATAAGTACTTGTGATTGAATGAAAAAGTGCAGAGAGTGAATGGGTATCTCATGAATGAAAAATTATGAACACAAGAAGAATGTGAATGTAACGGATGAATTAAAATTGAGAATTTAGTGAAGTAACTAAGGAATTTAAATAAGCGGTTTACAGGCAAATGTAATTTTATATTAAAAAAAAATAAAACTAATAAAAATATGAGTATTAGAAAAATATAGCTAATGTGAGAAGAGAATTGATTAAAGGAATGATTAAAAAAATAAAAAGGGAAAGATTCAAACAATTCACGTAAATTAAATAAACAGAATCCCAAATGAAACAGAAGTATAAAGATTGTAACAAAAAAAAGAAAGAATGACAATGATGTAAAAAAAAAAAAAATGAATTGCATAAAGAGTACGGAAGGAATGGAAACAATTGATTCAATAACGAAGGGATTGAAAAAATAACAATAAAAATAATGACGTGAAATGCTCTTTAAACAATGTACTCCACGTGAAATGTAAATAAATTTAATAATGACCAATGTAAGTCTTCAGGAACAGCTCCCTTTAGCAAATAGCATTATTGAATGATAATAATAAGAAATAAAAATAATTTTAAAGACATGAGAGAAGCACGAACGTAGATAAATGTATTTAAAAAAAAAATAAATAAATAAATAAATAAAATAAAATAAATTATACGAAAGGGTCGGTTGTAAAATATTGAAAAAAGCGAGAGGGCCACTAAAAACGGGGTATATACCTTAGTATGTGTAATTCCGTGTGATGTGTACATCTCCGGCAGGGCAAACCACACACACACACACTCATTTTTCACACTCACAATTTCACTTCATTTTTACTGAATGACATAAACCGGGAGTATAGAGAGGCTGACCGAATGAAACTGACCGTGGTGGTCCACGCAGGCTGAGAATCTCCTCTCCCCACCCGACATGAATACCGACCAACTCAAACAAACCCACATCAGCAATTTCGTGAGAAACTCTAATCAGAGACGGACAAGATCAGATCCAGCGTCATACAACGTCAGCCCTTACAAAACTGACAAGTCGAAATCTGAACACATCTCATCTCCTGTTTCAGACGGGACAAAGAAAGAAATATGAAACTGCAGTTGGTGTATCCGCTCGTTGCAGCGATTCTTCAAGTGGCAAGTGGATTGTTTAACATTCAGAAAATACCAACGGATCACAGATTTCTTATAAAAAAAATAGCGGATGTCACTCTACAAGTAGGGGAAGCACACTTTTTAACGACATTAAACACGACTGAATTATTAATAACGCACAGGACAATCCTAGACGAAGTGGAAGATTTACACACAATCTGCAACGACATTTTTCCAGGTAGTCCAGTCAAATTAGCTCTCCAGGGGCCCATTTTTCAAAAAAACTGTTGGAAAGCTGGAAATGGTTCTAATCGCTTTAGTAGGTGTCTGTTAGATGTAATATGAGTTTGCGAATGTCCAGACCCTGGGCTCGCTGTGGGGCATCCCGAAAACCACGAAATTTTCGGACTTGTTTCAGTTTTTCGCCTATAACTTCTAAACTAAGCTTCGTACAGAAAATCCCGTCCTGACAAAGTGAAAGAGCATTAAATTCTGCGTCGAATGAGTACCTCAAAGTTTGAATTTGCTCCAAGGGTATGGTCACAATCCATGGTTGAAAATCGACCATTTTTCCCAACTTTGCCAAAATTTAACATATGTCAGTTTTTATTCGTCTCTGATGTCCAAACGCCTGTTCCAATTGAAAAAATGAATGGAATGAAACTTGTAGGGCATCAAACGCTGATTTCAAAAAGCACCTCAAATTTCAATTTCGGTTGGAGATACTCATAGAAATTCAGGTTTTCTGAGATTAGTGCCAATGCGAAAATGGTTCTGAACAGAATGTGAAAAATTCACAAGTGCTGCTTTTGTAACCCCCAAAGTGGCAGGCTAGGTATAATATATTATATTAGTTTCATTGGAGTATCTTATGAAAGGGCAGTTTGTGGAATGTGGGTCACCGTAGTGGAACGTGCGGGAGGGGGGTGCGAGGGGGAGTTATTATGTATCCCCCTTGTATTATGTACCTACCTTATTATAAGTAATATTTTAAATTTTTTCATGTCTATTGTGCCTTTATATGTTTTTTTTATAGTTATATATTGTGATGGCAACCATCACATGGGGGTCCGAACAGATCCAAAGAAGACCCAAGCCGTGGAGCAGTGGCCTACCCCTAGGAGCAAACGGGACCTTCGGTCATTCATGGAGATGTGCTCGTACTACAGGCGGTTTGTGAAGGATTTCGCGAAAATCGCCCAGCCTCTGTACAAGTTCATGGACACCGCCACCCCTTTTGCCTGGAACGTGCAGTGTGAAGGGAGTTTCCAAAAGCTGAAGCTTGCGATGACTTCTGCCCCAGTCCTTGCACACCCCGACCTGCAGAAACCATTCATTCTTGATTGTGATGCCAGTGCTCATTCGGTGGGTGCTGTGCTCTCTCAGGAGATTGAAGGCCAGGAAAGGGTGATCGCCTATTTCAGCAAAACGATGTCCACGGCGCAAAAGAAATACTGTGCTACCAGACGGGAACTGTTGGCAGTGGTGCTGAGCATTGAGCACTTCCACCAATATGTATGGTACTGGATTCACGTTGCGAACTGACCATGCGTCCCTGAAGTGGTTAACCTCCTTTAAAAGGCCAGTTGCGTACATAGGAAACTGCTTTAGAGACTGCTTTAAAAGGCCAGAAGGACAGCTTGCGCGTTGGTTGGAAACCCTTCAGACGTATTCCTTCCAGATTGTGCATAGACCAGGTAAAGCCCATGGTAACGCCGATGGCCTTTCGAGGCGTCCATGTTCTGCTGACTGTTCATTTTGCCTGCGGAAGGACAAGCAATGGTCAAGGGAAGTAAACGTCATTCACAAAGAGACGCCAAATCCACAGATATGGCGGGACAGTGTCATAAACACCGTGATTGCTTGGGTGACGGCAGGCAGGAAACCAATACCGGACGAAATGGCAGCACTGGACCCTGCAGTGAAGCAACTGCTGGCTCGTTGGGACTCCTTATTGGTGAAGGATGCCTGCCTCTACCACAAGTGGGAAACACCGGAGGGCCGCTTCCATTGGCAGATTGTAGTCCCCATTGGCCAAGTTCCTTGGGCGCTGTAGAACTGCCACAGTAGCACCACAGGCGGGCACTTCGGTTTCCAGAAGACTCTGGGGAAGGTACGTCAACGCTATTTTTGGCCAAGGATGACGTCAGATGTGAAGGCGTGGTGTAAATCCTGCATCACTTGCCAAAAAGCCAACGGACCTCAACAACGGTGTCCTGCTCCATTGAAGCAATTCACAGTGGGAGGCCCTTTTGAGAGCATGGGCATTGACATCCTGGGACCATTCCCAAAGACAGGACAAGGGAATCGGTTTGTCCTAGTAGCCTCAGATTACTTTACAAAATGGCCAGAGGCTATTGCCATCCCCAACCAAGAAGCAGAGACAGTTGCCACCGCACTTGTCGAACACGTCTTCAGCAGGCATGGAGTTCCGTCCGAAATCCACACTGACCAGGGGCGCAACTTCGAATCAAGGTTGATTAAGGAAATGAGCCACCTCCTGGGAACCAGGCACACTCGGTCGACCCCACTCAACCCATAGTCAGGAGGGCTGGTAGAACGCCTCAATCGAACGATAGCCAAATTTCTGACAAAGTTCGTCAACCAGAAGCATAATGATTGGGACAGGCTGCTACCACTTTTCCTGCTGGCCTACGGGAGTGCACCCCATGTCACGACTGGCTTCTCACCAGCATTGATGGTGTATGGTCGCGAGCTCCAGCTACCAGAGGTCTTGGTGAGACCCGTCATGAGGGAAGAGCCACTCTCGGTTCCGTACGTGTTTTCTCTTCGGAAACACGTGCAGGAAACCAGAGAGTGCACTACAAGAATCATGGGGATCCAGATGCGGCAGCAGAAGGAGCGTTTCGATCGTCGAGCCCAGCAGAATGAGTTCAAGCCTGGGGACTGGGTTTGGCTGCATGACCCAAAACGAACGGTGGGGCGCTGCCCGAAACTCCAGCCGCAATGGGTCGTGATGGCGAAGAGGAACGACGTGCTCTACCGGGTTCGGCTCGGGAAAGTGACGAAGATGGTCCACGTCAACCGGCTGGCTCTCGCCGACGTGAAGAGGGGGGTAGTGTGATGGCAACCATCACATGGGGGTTTTAGTTTCAGTCAAAAATAGTTGTGGTCCATATACACGTTGTTGTTGAACATTGTTCAAAAGTGTTTTGTTACAATATTATAAATTATATAACCTTTTCATTATATTATTACCTTGGTACACCATTTCCAAACTCAAGACTAGCATTTTTGAGTGGATCGACTTTTCCAGTCGGAGCGCTTATGGCTGCAGATTTGAATTTCTACGAGTACCTCCTTCCAAAATTGAAATTTGAGGTGCTTTTTGAAATCAGCGTTTGATGCCCTACAAGTTTCATTCCATTCATTTTTTCAATTGGAACAGGCGTTTGGACATCAGAGACGAATAAAAACTGACATATGTTAAATTTTGGCAAAGTTGGGAAAAATGGTCGATTTTCAACCATGGATTGTGACCATACCCTTGGGGCAAATTCAAACTTTGAGGTACTCATTCGACGCAGAATTTAATGCTCTTTCACTTTGTCAGGACGGGATTTTCTGTCCGAAGCTTAGTTTAGAAGTTATAGGCGAAAAACTGAAACAAGTCCGAAAATTTCGTGGTTTTCGGGATGCCCCACAGCGAGCCCAGGGTCTGGACATTCGCAAACTCATATTACATCTAACAGACACCTACTAAAGCGATTAGAACCATTTCCAGCTTTCCAACAGTTTTTTTGTTGGTCAGTACCTTATTTGACTGGACTAAGGCGCCGCATTTAATCACAGAGGCCTACGTCAGTGCCAGGACACTGTGTGCACTAGAAGACAGGAACATACAATTACGAAAGCGGTAAATAGAATCAAACACCAACTCAACATCCTCCAATTATACATGGGAATGAACTCGATCACCCCATTTAACAACTACACAATATCACGCGCGAAAAGATCAATAGTACCGATTGTGGGTGAAATAAATAAATTTTTATGGGGACAGATGGCAGAATCTGACTCCGCGAACATTAACAAGACTCTCCACAGTCTCATTCACCGACAAGATGAGATTCACGTTTTTGAACAAACATTTACTACGTACGTAAACTCGACCTTGCACACTCTACTAAACAATTCACGCACAGCTTACGAGAACATTATACATCGCCAAAGCCGATTACTGAACTCACTACAAGGGTTGATTGAAACAATAGAAATCAAGGCATATATTGACAATTACATTAACTCTCTACTATTGGATCTACTCCAGTTACAAATAGATTTCGAGAAAACATTTGCATTTATATTTGAGTTCTCAAAAATACACTCTCTACCTCATACGCTTTTTGATCCAAGACAAATAAATGATAAAATAAGGTATATTCAAAGGAAATTTCATGACAATGTACAATTCCCATTTACTGACAACGATGGAAATGTTGACTCAATACAATTAATGCAGATAGCAGACGTGACCCACAGAAGATTATCGACGGTAATTGTACTTGACGTATGGTTTTCTTACTAATAGTGATCATTGTAGGAATTATATTTTACTTAATGACAAACAGGAAAAACTCAACGAACATTGTACTCCCGCAAGTGACAGTGACCAGATCAACTAGGTCATCAAATGAATAAACCCATTGTAAATTAACAGAATAACATTAAAGATTAACGGTATAATAATAAATAAAGAAAAACAGAAAAACGATCCATCGAACAAAACTCATAAATTAGAACAATATAAGAAATGTAAATAAGTTCATAATGTACATATGTAGAAAGTAAGAAACATTTAACTTGAATATTATGATCCTCGACGATCCCACAGACGCGACGAAACGAAATGATCCTGTCCCTCTAATTGATACCAACAAGAAAAGCAGCAACACCAGCATCTACAGACGATTCTGACGAGAAACAACAAGCACTCAAGGATCAACATAGCAACAACGGGCTCATGACATTGGCGCACCCACAAGTAGGCACAGTACCAGCAACCAAGCCACATAGTGGGGCGGCCTGGAACCTACTGGGAAAGCCATGGTAAAAATTTGTCCCAAATTTCAAAGTCAAGGAGGGGCATATGTCAGACTCGTCAGCCAAGCAACTCACTGACATTGCATTTCCCACGAAACTTCGGTGCATCGTCGCGGGAATGCTGAATCAGTGGATTGGGAAGGCAACTGACCGCACGTGCCGACAGCACCCCAAATTCGCACGGGGTTGTAATTGGACGAAAGGATGACCAATCGAAGTCGCCGTTTTCCCTAAAATACTCTCTCCACTCAAAATATTGAAGTTGAGTGGGGAAGTTAGAGAAACGATTGGTTCGTCTAGGACCTCCTCAATTTTGGGCACTCCCAGTGAACAAAACCGCGAGTCGCCCTGGAAGGAGTGTCTTTTTGGAGTGATAAGTGAACAAGTGAACTTCCCTTGGAAGACCTCAAAAACTATTCAAGTGGAAGCACTCTCAAATTGGCCCAGACGCGACTTAGCCAGCCGTCTGTCCAAGATCACCGCTCAACAAAGGTTAGTCCCTTTTACGCGTCCGTCGGTCTTCGCGCGCGCGAAAAAAGAATCTGTGAGGATCGGTTAGGTAGAAAGATTTATGCATTTTGTGTATTGCTCCTAATCTTTTGATCAATAGAGGGAATCTGTAACTCACGCATTTCTTTTAAGAAAACCCGAGGACCTGGGAAAATCTCGAGCAGGTGACCAAAGGTAAGTTTTTGAGTTTCTCTACCAGAGGGTGGTTCCTACGAACTGGAGAGAAAACGTAAACTCTTACAATTGATACAAAGCTGATTTTGAGAAAAATGAATTTTTAAGTTTACCAACTAACAGAAACTTCAAAAAAATTTTAAAAATACAAAAAATGTTATATTTGAACCATCACCTATGCAGATTCACAATATGTTTCACGAATAACCATTTTTCAAACTATTGAATGATATTTTATACATAATTCTGAACTTATAATGCGAATTTTAACCCTCTTTCACTCCTAAACCAAACAATGGAGAGAGGAAAGTATTTTGAAGAATGCAAAACGTATGTTAATATCCAAAAAATACCAAAAAAAAATTGCTTTGTACAATTTGTTCACTGTGTATTAGGTTTTACAAAATATTTACCAAAAAAAAAAAAAAAGTTTTTACGAACGAAAACTACGATTCAAAAACGCTGCAAATTTTACTCAAGGGTTTATTATTCTTTGATATAGGTTACTTGTGCAAAAATGATTTCTGTGTCAATGGAAAAAATTGTGGAAAAAAAAAAGATGTTTTTTGGATTTTCTTTTTTCAAAATTTTTTTTTACTCGAAAAATATTTAACCTCCTGGGATCCTTCAAAAATCCCATTTTAAGCACCATGAAAGCCCTATAGATCGCCACAGTGAAATCGGATCGTTCCGGGACTTCGAAAACGACACCTAACTCGACCCCATAGCTAAAAGCCTTATAAAAACCCCTCTCATAGCCCCATTTTAGCCCCATAGCGCCCCACCGGTTTGGGCGATCGGACTGAAAACCTTGCGGGCACAACTAGATGGTAAACCGAGTATTTTGTCAAAATTTCAGATTTAAAAAAAAATTCCTACTGCCCAAAACGGCAACACACAAGATGATGAGATAAGGAGGGGGGGGGGGCGCACGCCGCAGCGTTGGTTGGGGCCTTTTAAACATTAAATGTTTAAAATTTTTAAACAGTTACTGCAATGACGGTGTTCTTCCCTGCACGCGCTGCGCTGTCGATGACGGGGTTTTTCCCCAGAACTGCTAATATTCAACCCGATATTTCGCTGAGATGATGGGGTTATTCTCCAAATCCGAGGGCTTCGTCGGATTCTACGCCTCAAAATCCTTTAGAAACCACTTCGTAACTGATTCACCCCAAAATGTCGATGACGGGGTTTTTCCCCTGGACTCTTCAATTTTTTTGAAAAAAAAAAAAAATTTTGAAAAAAAAATCCACAAAATTTTTTTTCCAAAATGTTACTCTCAAGTCCTCGCGATAGATTCCCATCTTGTAGGCCACGTAGAGCAGGAAATTTGGCTGAACTCGCTCCAGGCGTAAAGCCCCGTACCTCGCCCCACTATTCAGATTTTCCTCTCTTGGGAGATCCCCCCGAGCTCTGATCGAATCTTTTTTTTTTTTTTTTTGCAACTCTTTTTTTTTGCAACTCTGGATGACAGCACGTCACAACAGGCAGAAGAAGGGCAATCCCCAGGTGGATGATCCAACGGTGCGAAGGAGTGGCAGAAATAAATTTGGGACATTCCCGTAGGGTAGGATTTCCTTGTCAGAGAAGACAGGCGAGGCTGCAGCCATAATTGGAGAAGGCGGGCCTGGTTACTCCTTCCTTGGTTGTGACCAGGGCCGTGGAGAGAAAATCCGGGCCCGGGGGCAAAATTCTTCAGGCCCCTAAAAAAAAAGGTATGAAAATTTTTCCTATATTGATCTGTCCCTTTTCCCATTTTGCCTCCTAAAAAAAAAAAAAAAAGTTCTCAAGAAAATCCGGGCCCCCCTACGAAAGCCGGGCCCGGGGGCAACGGGTCCAGTGCCCCCCCCCCCCCCCCCCCCTCTACGGGGCTGGTTGTGACGTCATTGGAACGCGCAATAAACGTCTTGGAGTTATTACCAAAGTGGCTGGGGGACCTGACCGGTATTGGAAGAGTCTTGGAGGGATCACTAGCAACCATGGAGCCCAGGGTGATGGGGAACACTCTGACTTCAGTTTGAACGCATGCCTTCAATTGGGGAAAAAGCGGAAACCGCATACCAGCAATGAAGGTTTCAAACAATTTGCAGGCGTTGTCTAACCGGTGAGTCAGTTCACAGAACATATACTCAGAAAATTTGGGTATCTTCAGGTCCCTCAAACAAGTAGCACTCCCCGTCTCGGAGGAAAAATAACCTGGTGGAGGGTTAACTGCAAATTTCCCAGGCGGTACATAAGTGGAATACCAATGATAGGTCCAGGTAGCTGTTCGATAAAGATTTACCTTCCTTACAAAGCGAGGAAAGGGGCTGTTTAAATGAGTTCAACTGAGTTGAATCACCCGCAGATCGTTCATTGGAGATTTTAGGTAGACAAACATTAGGCCTGTCTACCACCTGATGATCAACAATAATTTCATCAGGACTCACGGACTCCCTGGAATTAGTCTTAGCCTCAATTTGGAGATAAAACGAGTGAATTTCGAAGAACATTCTTCTGTCTTCGTAATCCTCGTTCAACTCTTCAACAGAAGGAAACGGGGGTTCTAAATTCAACCCTTCAGGATAATTCACCGCCTCGTTAAACTTAGACGTGTATTGCTCGAAGAGTCGGTCATTGACCCAAAACATTTCTAAGAACAATGGACTGTTCTCGGCCAAAGTTAAAGCTGACCTTCCGGTCGTGTGGATGTATCTAATTTCATCTCGAAGTTGTTTTACGGCACGTTTAATTTTCATGAAGCGTCGGGATACTAAGCTCGAATCCTCTTCTTTGATCATGACGTCGAAATCACGCAACGACTGGACGCATAAAAATCAAGTAGATGTTGGTGCACCGTGAAAGTAACGGGTTGGAACAGCTGGCAAAAATCTCGACAAGGGCACCGGTTTTATGATGTGACTAGAAAATTACGACTCCCATCAATTAAGGACGGAAATTGACTAGACGAATGTTCGAAGTAATGTCACGGACAGAGAGTTCTCAATATCACAGATCACTACGTAAATCTAATATCACAGAAGCGGTTGGTAACTGAAGTGGACTGTATCGAAGTTTCAGATCACGGATCATGAAAAGTTATGCTGATTTAAATCCGGCTCGATTTGACCAAATGTTCGGAAATGAACGGATGGGAAATTAGGGGGGTGGACACATACGGGTCGTTAAGAAAATAGGAAAGGAGTACCTTTATCCTGATGGCGCTGATGAACGTTCTGGGCCCAGACGTGAAGTTCTCTCGATGTGCTGACTAGCAAATGGCAGGAGATCACTAGGACGGGAACTTTAATGGGAAAATTTGGATATAAAATGGTACCGGAGCCATAAATTTAAAAGGATTTGAGAGCCGCAAAAAAAGGGGTTATGCACCGCACTAAATCCCAACGTGAACTGTCTTGAATACGGGGAATATTTCAGACTGATCGGGGGAGCGGAAGGAATGCCTTTAACCGACTTCCCGTTTAAAGAAAAACCGATGAACGATGGGTAAATTTGGGGAAACACTCCCGTAAAATTGTGTCGAGCTAAACGCCGTGGATTCTACGAGACTCTCGCGAGCAGTGCTGGTAGGTGTCGCAGTCGGACTAGGGACTAATCATCTTAGGGTCGCCATCAGCGATATTCTAATTGGGGCGGATCTAACGCATCCAGAAGGCGGAAATTTGACCGTTCGGTTTCCGAACAGTCAGTAGGTAGAAAAGAATGCTAGCAACGTAGGGGAGACCAGTGGGAAGGTGCCTCCTACATCATCGCTTTCCATTTCCTTTCACGCTGAGCCTTACCGTCGAGTCTACTACCCGTGGTAGAATCCATTTTTGGGGGTCCCGGAACGATCCGATTTCACTGTGGCGATCTATAGGGCTTTCATGGGGCTAAAAATGGGATTTTTGAAGTCTCCCAGGAGGCTAAATATTTTTCGAGTAAAAAATATAGAATTTCTGAAGAAAAAAAACATTCAAAAAAATCCCCCCCCCCCCCCCCCCCCCCAATTGTTCTTTTGAAATATAAAAATCCCCCAAAAAAAATTTTTTTTCATTGACAGAATTAAATTTCTGTACAAGTAACCTATATCAAAGAATAATAAACCCTTGTGTAAAATTTGCAGCGTTTTTTGCTGAGGTTTTCTGGCCAATCGCCCACACCCTTGGGGCTCTGGAAGGGGGTTTGAAGGATTTCGGCTACGGGGTCGAGTTAAATGTCGCTTTCGAAGTATTTTTGGACGAAGAATCCTTTTTGGGGTGTAAGGAGCATTCTTACCTCCCGAAATTGTAAAGCAACACGACTTATATACGATATCTAGCCAATTTTCTGTAAATTTCGGTAGCTGGCCAATATCATTATCAATAAACTGTGTGGGATAATCAGAGTAGGTAATCAATGTTGACGAGAAACTCGTTCGAAATTCTGGTATGCATCTTTAAAACAAGTTTGTTCCTTATTTCTTCCTCCTGAAAAGTTGCCAAAAGTTAGATTGCCTGATAGCCTACGTACATAATATGTACATATTATGTGGTGTTGCTTCTTCAGCGACGATTTGGGACGTTTAGCCTATAAAGGGTGTAGGGAAAGTACAGTACTTTCCCTACATAAGCAGTAACTGCTTATTCAATAAGCATAGTGGTATATCTCCTCCGGAACAATAGTGGTATATCTCTTATGATAATATTATCAGAGATATACCACTATTGTTCCGGAGGACCAAATTTTGGTCAAGCCAAGTCAACTGATCAAGACTTGATTAACAGTTGCGTTTGGGATATTTCGCAGTCGGTTTTAACGCCCTGGAGTAAGTTTTATTCTACGCTAGATCAGAGGACTGATCCTCGGTGCTTCAGCACCGGATCCAATTGGATCCTTTCCTTTTACCAGGTTTTCGGCAATACTGGCAATTCTGGATTCTTCTATTCTCCAATTAGACCAATCAGCTCCGTGCAGGAAGAATTCGTTGTTTAAATCACCGTTGAACAAGAACAAAACGTAAGCAAGAATGATGGATAGACAAATTATCCATATGGTCCGATGAAGGTACGTATCCCAATAATGCTGAACATCCAAGTGAGCCAAGTCCAACCTGAAATTAAATTCGAACCGTTGATCGTTGGTATTCATTCAATGACTATCTACCTCGAATTTCATGCTATTCGAATAATAGGGCAAAGTCGGGATCATGGGACATTTTTCCCGATTTTCCAATAGCCAGTTCGGGGCTGATCACAATTTTGGCCATTCTTACGTGAAACTTTCACGGTGAAAGTAGGTAGATGTTTCAATTATCTCATCTATGTTTTATGAAAATATAAAATCTATTACAAATTTTAATAAGAAAAGAGTTACCATAACCAAATTTCGGTTTATTATTCAGGGAGTATTCGCCTAAGTTATGATTCTCAAATCATACGATCTTTAAAATAAAAATTATAAAAAAGTAATAAAAATCTTATTACGAGTAGTTTCAAAATCGGCTCAATCCATGCTCCTCAGTTAAGCCGCTAGGAGCGCGCCGGCACCGGCGTTGGGCGACCAGCGATCAGGAAGTTACACATCGTGTTTCCTGTGCAACACAGTCTTGTTTCCTTGGTTAAGTACCCGTTTTGATTGTTTTATTGCGTTCGTGATTCACGGAAGAGCATCCATGGGAAACCGACTGACCTCGAAAAAGGAAGAAAAATACCCAAAACTGGAGGGTAATATCCTTCAATGTTATCAAGGGGGATGTTGTCCGCCGATTTTTCTTCAAACGTATGTATAATTTCTAATTTTGAGGCCGATCAGAATTTTTGACTCCGTCGCGATTACATAGGTGTATTTAAAAATATTTAAACAAATATTAGGAATTTGAATAAAAAAGACTTTAAAGGTATAAAAGTCTTGTTTATTCAAATGTGGAGGATTACCACAGAAGGTCGCCGGCCACTGGCGAATCCCGTCGGATATAACGTCATGGTTTAAGAGTTTCGTGATCAGATTTTTCAAAAGATGAAGTGTTTAAACATAAATCAAGTTTTGATTAATCAAAATCATCTTTGATTCAAAAATGCTGCAAATTTTACACAAGGGTTTATTATTCGTTGATATAGGTTAGGTACTTGTACAGAAAATTAATTGTCAATAAAAAAAAATTTAAAAAAAAATTTTTTTGGATTTTTATATTTCAAAAAAAATTTTTTGAGGTTTTTTTTTTCAAAAATGTGTTTTTTCAAAAATTCTTTAATTTTTACTCGAAAGATATTTAACTTCTTGGGATCCTTCAAAAATCCCATTTTTAGCCCCATGAAAGCCCTATAGATCGCCACAGTGAAATCGGATCGTTCCGGGACCCCCAAAAATGGATTCTACGTCCAAAAATACTTCGAAAACGACACCTGACTCGATCCCATAGCCAAAAGCCTTCAAAAACCACCTTCTGTAGCCCCATTTTAGCCCCGGAGCGCCCCACGGGTTTGGGCGATCGGGCTGAAAACCTTGCGGGCACAACTAGATGGTAAACCGAGTATTTTGTCAAAATTTCAGATTTTAAAAAAAATTCCTACTGCCCAAAACGGCCTGGACGGCGGACGGCGTACGACGGACGGACATTTCGGTTTTAGAATCTAGACCACTTGAAACGGATAATGTCAAATTTTGAGGCCGATCGGAGTCGTCTACCCCCGTCGCGAAAACATAGGTGTATTATTCCAAGAATAATAAACGCTGCAAATTTTACACAAGGGTTTATTATTCTTTGATATACGTTACTTGTGCAGAAATTTAATTCTGTCAATGAAAAAATTTAAAAAAAATTTTTTTTTGATTTTTTTGTTTAAAAATGTATTTTTTCCAGAATTCTGTATTTTTTACTCGAAAAATATTTAACATCCTGGGATCCTTCAAAAATCCCATTTTTAGCCCCACGAATGCCCTTAACATCGCCCCAGTGAAATCGGATCGTTCCGGGACCCCAAAAAATGGATTCTACGTCCAAAAATACTTCGAAAACGACACCTAACTCGATCCCATAGCTAAAAGCCTTCAAAAAACCCCTCCCGTAGCCCCATTATAGCCCCATTGCGCCCCAGGGGTTTGGGAGATCGGACTGAAAACCTTGCGGGCACAACTAGATGGTAAACCAAGTATTTTGTCGAAATTTCAGATATAAAAAAAATTCCTACTGCCCAAAACGGCCTGGACGGCGAACGGACATTTCGGATTTAGAATGTAGAACTCTTGAAACGGATAATGTCAAATTTTGAGCCCGATCGGAGTCGTCGACCCCCGTCGCGAAAACATAGGTGTATTATTCCAAGAATAATAAACCAAAACCAAAAGGCAATGAACTTGCAGAACTGGTAGGGGACGACATACTCTGATGGTTGGCTAACTCGTTGGAAGCAACGTCATGTGATAATTTCGCCAAAATCCACGGAGAAAAACAGGATAATGATGGGGGGGGGGTGGGGGGGTAGTCAGTGGCTATAGCATGTTTGGCCAACTGTTATAGCAAGATATGAACCATGGTTCATCATTTGCAAATGATGTGTATAATAATTATACAAATCATTTGGTTCTAAATTATTTAGATGAGACGGGTTTATATTTTCTGGCGACACCTGATTACGTTATGATTTCAAACATGCTTCTGCTTCTGCCGGGGAAAAAACGTCGCTTATACCGTCAAAACCTGAGATTTCATAATTATGACGGTATATCCAATTCAGCTATACCATCAGTCGGCTATATCGTCACAAACCGGCTGGTCCCAATTGTGACGGTATAACCGGCGACTACTGTACTTCAGTTATTAGGCCAGACATTCCACAAATTACACACACTAACATTCATAATCAGCTCGTTTTTGTACAATATAGTGCCTGTTGAGAGGGCGCCTTGGGATTCCACCCCCGGGGCTCATTACCTGAAGGGTAATCATGCGTGGCTCTTCCCTCCGGGTCGGTCCTTCCTTGGGATTCCACCTCTACACGGACCAGCGAGGAAGATGGACCTTGGGATTCCGCACCTCGTGCGTAGGTATGCAACATAATGACTCAGTTGCTGCTGCTCTTCGGATCCAGCCAATGTAGACACGGTTTCACGCTAGTTGACAAATTTTGCATTTAATGCAGAGGTCGTATCCGTATCAAGTCGTGAGTTCGGTGTGTTACTCCGCTATTGAAGTGTTGAAATTTGAAGTTATGGAAAGTGTACGTGGGAAGTCAAGCAGAAGTCTACTGCTTTGGCTCGATCTGTTGGTTGGTTTGTCTCTGCTTGGCTCATGTCCTGTTGGACTCACGTCTCAACTTTTCGGTATGGCTCATGTATTTTGGTTTGAGCCTTGTCTCAACATTTCGATTGGCCCAAGTCTATGGAATGCACTCGGTTCCAAGAGATGCGGCTGTCGATCCAGAATCCCAGGAAGTTCATGGAATGTCGCCTAATCATTCAAATAGAACCGATGTTCCTACGTCTTGTCGAAGTTCAGTCTGTGAGAATTGGTTGTCCACCAAGCTTGCAAAATTTCATCTGAAGGTTGGAGATTGAGGCACAGGGCGTCAGAGTGGAAGCCATTCACTAGCACAGCCATATTTACATTAACATGCAGCGAACAAAAATAATATTTTTATGTCATAAATGATATAATAATAACAAAGCGACATAATAAGACATATTATGTCTTATTATGTCGCTTCGTGTGTTGTTAAATTGTTACTAGATCACAGCCAAAACAGGGTTGGCCCCAGAACAGAACCCTGCTTTACTTACCCCTGCTGCTCAACGGCTCGATCTGTTCGATGGTTTGGCTCTGTTTGATCTCTCAACTTGGAGTGGAATCCCACAAGGTTTCGGCTGGATGATATAAATGGAGGGTGCGGAATCCCAAGGTATTGGTAGGATGACGCTAATGAGTTGTGTGGAATCCCAAGATATTCCTAAGCCGATCTGAGCTCATAACGAGGGTCCGTGGTGGAATCCATAGCCGCCCTGGTGAGACAAGGAAGATTCCAGAGATTTTTCGGAATTCTATATTTCCTTGAGTCACTATCTTACATAAGGTAAAGCAGGGTATTTTACAAGGAGACTCGTTGAGCCCGCTTCTTTTCTGCCTTTATATTGTGGGCTTGGAGAAATTTATGCGCGATAGAGGGCTGGAAGGAGTGAAAGTAAATTCGCATAGCGATATTTTGCTTTTTTCTTTTCCCGATGATATTGTGGTTTTGGGGCGTAGTAAAGTCGATATGGAAAGGAAGCTACGTGCCCTGGAGGAGTACTCAAGGTCATTGGAGCTGACCATAAACCCCGAAAAAACTAAAGTCGTACGTTTCCAGAAGTCTGGTGGCCAATTGGCCTTAGTTCTTAGTTTAAAGAACTAAGGCATGCATGGTGCTTGCAGGAGGAGATGGGATCGAATTTGCCCAAGAGTAGGCAAATACTATACTTAGCTGGGTGTTCCATTTGCAGTATTTAAGAAGGCAAAAGACCATTTTGTGTCAAAGGGCTTGAAAGCATGGGGAAGTGTGCGCCAAATTTTAGCAGCGGGAAGGTGTTCGAGCTGGGTAACGACAAACAGGTTGTTTGACGCGATGGTTTCGTCCGTGGTGCTGTACGCCAGTGAAATTTTGGGGTTGAGATAAGTATATGGAAGAACTGGAGGTGGTCCAATCAAGAATCTTTAAAGGCTTGCTCACATTACCATGGTGTACCCCACACTACACAGTCAGAGCTGAGACTGGGAGGCTAAAGTTGGGAGCATTTATCCTGGAGAGGGCCCTGAAATGGTGGGAGGCGATTTTGCGGATGCCTAACGAACGATATCCTCGTGCTTGTTACCATGACCTCGTTCGGACTACGTGCACTTCTGAGGCCAAGGAACTGTACAACTGGGCCTCCCAGCTCAAGGCTATGCCGATCAAGTTGGGCTACGCAGACTTGTGGGAGTCCCAGCGGCCTGAGATGGTGGCAAAACAAAGGAGGGCGATTCTGAACTCCTATGCAACGTTTGTGCGTATGAGGACTACCGTATACGGTTCGTATAGTAGCGAACGAGACATCTGCTCGTCGTACAGCGCCAACTATCCTAAATTTGTCGATGGTTACTCCAGCGGACAAGGATACATACCTGAGTTGGGAGGTTCCCCTTGAGGTTAAGCGGCTGATCGCACAGTTGAGGGTGCAAAACCAATCGCAGCTCCGAATTTTCCACAAAGGGACACTAACGAAAGTGGACCACGAGAAAATCTGCATAATATGTTGCACAATATTATTGTGCAACACCATGGTGTGTCACTGCAGTGAAAGGGAAATTGTTGTCCACATTTTCGGTAGGTGCCCACAGCTGGAGGTTGAGAGGCTGCGATACTTTGGGTCTGAGAAACTGAGTGGGGAATATATTTATAACTGTTTAATAGCCTGTCTGAATAATGACCTAGTATTTCGCCTGTTCAGTTATGCAACACATTATCTGCGAAAAATCTTCATAGGTAGGTACCTAGTGTAGAAGATCATTATCGTAAAAAAGAATTGTAAGGGTTTGTAGAAGCGCTGTTTATTTTCATACTTATATTTATGAGAAATCTTTTGTGTAAAGGTCAGAGTTACCTACCTATAGGTAACTCTGACCTTTATAGACCTGGTTATAGATAACCACAAATAAAAACATTTTGATTGATTGAGTCACTATCTTAATTTCATCTTCGTGGGGAAAAATAAAAATTCAGAGTTTAGTTTCTTCTAGATAATCAACATGGTTTTCCAATAACTTTAGCTGGGTCACAGCGTCCATTTTCATGAAAATTTGACAAGAGTGCACCCTTGAGGAGGATGTCTGATTCACAATGGTGTTCCGCGGATAACCGTCGGCGATCGAATTCAGGGGAACAACAAAAACAACTAGAATTTGTTTTATGCTCGATGTATTTAAATTCAGTTGGCCCCATAGAGATGACAATACTACCAAAAGGCTTCTTTCAATGACATTGTTTCTATTATAGAAAGAAAAAAGTTCGCAAGTAAACATACTTGTATGCTCGGATCCGAGCCCTATTTATGAAAATTCCCCCGTTATTTGAGTTGTTCACTGAATAATATTCAGTGATATATTATGTCTATCGACATTATGATGCCTACGTCCCTATGAAATATTAAACGTACCTATTGAAATATGAAATAAAAATAATGATGGCATTTTACGAACCAGTCCAGGAGTGCGATGATGGTGAGGATAGTGAAGATAGAGATGGAAGCGTTGAAAATATAACAAACATCAGGATAAGTATTGAAAAATGACGACAAATCATCTTCCTCGGCGTTTGGAACCATTGTCATACACTAAAACACAAGTCAGGTTGCATTCGAATGACATGTATTCAGTAAACCAAGTAGACTTGGGCAGTGATTGTCATAATAGGTAACAAAAACCAAAATAATCTGGCTATTATAATAGATGTATAATACATGTATTATGTGAATATTTGTTGCGGTTGGTGTTCCAAACAAGTCTTGTTTTAAGGGGTTTTACTCAATATGCGCCTTTTGCGTAGGTAGGTACCAATTTTGAATCCAGTGGAAAGAATGACCAATACACGAACTGTGGACATGATCCAGAGGAGACCCTGTAACCATTTTATTATACGAGGGCCATGAAAGAAGGCCTTCTTCCATGACGAGGGGCGTCTCAAAACTAAGGTTCCCTATTTTCTGACTCGGGTGGAAATAGTCCTACGATCGGGAAATTTCGAGGAGATGTCTGTCGGGGTGTATTGGTGACACGAGCTGTTTGATCTCTATTCTAACCTCCTTGGTTCTGAGCAACCGTGTAAACGAAACGAAACAAGGGAATTTCACCCAGAATTTTCGTCCGACCGACCGGCTGCTGCCGTCGCGGACGTCGTCAGTCGTCCTCTCAAGGAGGATCGGAACTTGTCTGACGATTGTGCTCATGGCTCCCCATTGCCTCGTCCCCCTGGATTGGGAGGAGTTCGCCGTCCAACTGAACGCAGAAAATACTTGTATCGGTGACCCCGCTCCTCACGCGGTCACCCATCCAAGTAGGGGAGGTGGGGGCAAGAGTTTCCAGGCAAGTTTAAAAAAACCGGGAACAGTTTCGATGGAAATCAAGTAGGTAGTGAACTCCTCTAGTTCTTATTAGTTGACGTATGTAGTTTCGAGAGGACCAGTAATAGTTCGAGAGCACCGTCTCAGGGGTAAATGAGGAAAGTGTGTTTTTGGCATGTTTGATGTTATTTTTTGGAACTATTCAGCGCACATTTAAACCTAAGCGAGAATAAGTTAGATTTTTTGGTATATTTTCCCTTTGTTGTGCATTAAATCAGCTGCAAAATGATAAAACTCCCATCTCCCTAACCCGCCTACAATTGTCACAATCACCCTTGAAGCAGAATGTGCCAAAATGGGGTAAAAGTTTCCAGACGCCGGGGGGCAAACGTTTCCACTTCCCTCCCCTGGAGAAAGTGGAAACTTTTGCCCCAAACTCAAAATGTATTTAAATTTTACTTCTATTACTACTTAACTTCTATTAAATAAAAAAAAATTTTGTGAACTGCGATGAGGTGGGCTTCGAGATTAGAAACCCACCTAGCTATAGTGCCAACCCAACCGTTACAAAAAGGTCGTAACCTTGGTAAAAATGACGTAAGGTCAAAACCTGATGTTTTTTTGGTTTTCAGCAATTTGAAAAAATGAACCCTTTTTTTAGAAAACTTACAGTCTTGATTTGGCCAGGACACGCACCTCTAAACTGATAAGTGGGGCAAAATTTGCCTCTGGAAACATTTGCCCCACGCGTGGAAACGTTTGCCCCAGTGTGTTGGGCAAAAGTTTCCAAACGGGTGTTTCGGAAAAATGGAAAATTCGCACTCTAAATGTTTTGGTAAATGAACCATTTTTTTACTGGATGAAGGGAAGATGTTAACCTACAATACAAGCCAATTTTCAAATCCATAGGACGTTTTAGAAGGCGGGGAGAGCGCCGAATGTCAAAACTGGAAACTTTTGCCCCCACCTCCCATACTAAGCAACTGTGTATTAAATACACTGTATTCTAACCTCCTTGACCTCGTGACAATAACTAGGGATCGAAAATAATAGCGACTACCGAAGTTTAACAAAAAAAAAAAAAAAAAAAAAAAAAAAATCAATATATCAGAGAATCAATTCTTTTTTCTCAAATTTATTTTTTTTAAACTCCTCGTGCAGGAGTAGGAAGTGAACAAGAAGAAGCAGAAAGCGAAACTGATAATTTATTTAAAACATGTTGAGTTCTTCATTGCCTCATTCGCAACTTCAACTTAAGCTATGGTGGTGGCTATTGCGCAGCCTTTTCCATTCCTTCAGCTGTTACCTGTCATAGGTAGTCTCGTCTGAACCTCTGAAGAGATAACATCAGCTCCGCTGAAACGCTTAACAGTAAACATTCCGCCCGCGGATTTTCGCGTCGCGGTATGGAGGCCTCCAGAAGGATTACGATACCTGACCTTGTTACGCAAGTCAATGCTGAGCTTGCAAACAAACAAACCCAGCTGTCAACAATACCCGAACTCCGGTCGCCTGCGGCTCGAGATGTTATTGGTGAGTTGTTTAAAACTGTAACCGAGTTATGCAAACACTTAACAGAGGCCCATAATGAGATGAAAATTCGAGCTCAGGAAGCTGCGAATCTTACTGCTGAAATTAAGCAGTTAAAATCAACCCAGGAATCCGTAGCATCCCCACCAGCAATGGAGTACATGACTGATGAGGAAGAGCTGGCAGAGGAAACCGGGGAATGGGAAAACGTCGTCCAACGGGGACATAAAAGAAAAAAGAACATCATCTCTCCACCTCAAAGTAGGAATTCTCATATCAATGAACAACCTAAAAGGGATCCCAAACCACTCCCAGTCTATATTGAAAGTGTAACGTCCTTCCCAGCCCTGAAAAAAATGGTTGAGGAACAAACTCCCGATGTCAGCTTTACCACCATGTCCAATGACGTGGTAAAAATTAATGCTGCCAATTCTGATGGCTTTCGAGCGATCACTAAGCATTTCTCAGAAATAAAAATCCCCCACTATACTTATCAAAACAAACAAGACAGGCCCTTTAAAGTCATGATAAAGGGAATTCACAAATCCTGGCCTACTGATGCTGTTCTAGAGGATCTTAGGGACCAACTTAGTACCAGCGAAGTCTTAAAAGTGAATCGAAAACTCCAGTGGAAATCAAGAGACCCGCTTGACATGTGTGAAGTCGAATTCCAAAATGGTATCGACAGAAACAAAATCTACCAAATTTCGCAGGTGCTCAAGGGGCGGGTCACTGTACACCCTGTCAAATCATCAAAATTCCCGTCGCAGTGTAAAAGGTGCCAGGAATGGTGCCACACAAAAAATTATTGTTCAAAACCTCCACGATGTGTTAAGTGTGCCAAAGGCCATTTATCTGAGGTATGCAAAAAGTCAAAGGAAGTCCCAGCTAAGTGTGCTAATTGTAGCGGGGACCACACCGCGAATTATCATGGTTGGCGAGTAGCTATTGAGGCTCAACAAAGACACAAAAATGCACCGGATAGAAGGCGTAGCATTTCGTCCACAAAAGGACAAACGGTTCAGCCAAAATTTGTCCCAAAAAAGGCAATACTTTGCGATAAAAAAGTTGATCCAAACATTACTAAACAAAACCCAAACCTGCTACCATTCTCACAGGTTCTACTTAATCAGAAAACATTAATGCAAGGCTCTAGAAGGCAATCAATTGACCCAACTAGCGATTTGCAAACCAAAATTAATCAGATTTTTGAAATTGTGACGACCCTCAGTAAGAGTGTGAACAGTCTTAATGAGCGTGTAGGCAAAATCGAAGGCAAGTGCCAAAAAAAATCATCATGAATAACGTCAAAATATTTTGTTGGAACGCTAATGGGCTCATGTCTCGGAAAGATGAGCTCCAGTTGGCATTAGACCTCAACCATATTGACATTTGTCTGATATCAGAAACCCACTTTACTAGGGAGTCATATTGTCGATTAAAAGGCTACAAGTGCTATCAGGCCTCCCACCCATGCAACAACGCTCGTGGCGGAAGTGCTGTCATCATAAAAGAGAACCTGGGATGCTTTGAGAGCATTAAAATTGAAACTGAAACTTTTCAGGTGTGTGCTGTTGAAATCAAAACTAGTACATTCCCTATCACGGTGGCTAGTGTATATTGCCCCCCTAGGCATAACCTTAAATACGAAGAATACAGAAATATCCTCTCCCAACTTGGGAATCGATTTATCATTGGAGGCGACTTTAATGCAAAAAACACGTCTTGGGGATCCAGGCTGACAACTGCAAAAGGGCGTAGACTCCATCAAGCAATCGTTGACTACAACTGTGAAGCACATTCAACAGGGAAGCCAACTTATTGGCCCTCTGACCCAAGGAAAAAACCAGATTTGATTGACTTTTTCATCACAAAGAATATCTCAGCAAACTATCTACTTCTCGAAGAAAACTTCGACCTCAGCTCAGATCACTCACCTATCACTCTAACCCTCAGTGACAGAATTATACAGAGGCCACACAATCCTGTTTTGGTCAATCACAAAACAGACTGGGACAGTTTTAAGCAGCAAATCTGCAAACATGTGGACCTGAACAAGCCGCTGAAAACACCTGATGACGTGGAACGCGAACTGGAACACCTCTTCTGCAGCATCCAAAGTGTTGCACATGAGAACACACCCACCTTGGTGAAAAGACTCAGAGGTTTAAACTATCCACGAGAGATAGTTGCCGCTATTAAAGAGAAACGGAAGGCCAGGAAACGCTGGCAAGCAACCGGAGCCCCTCATCTCAAATCTGAATGGTACAGGAAGGCCAGAGAATTAAAAACCCTGATCCAACAAATCAACGATGAAACTAATGAGCAGTTTATCTCTGAGTTGACAAGTCATAGGGACACTGAGTACTCGCTATGGAAGGCAACCAAATACCTCAAAAGACCCATCTCTCATGCCTCCCCCATTAGGAGTGCTGATGGGACATGGGCAAGAAGCAATCAGGACAAAGCAACTACTTTTGCCGATCATCTCGCGCACGTACTTACTCCAGAGCCAGCAGCAGTAGATGTAGATGTCATAGAGAACACCTCTCCCATAGAACCTGAAGTTGACATCCCGATAGTCACTATTAAAGAGGTACAAAATATCATCAATACCGAAATCAATACAAAAAAGGCTCCTGGCTATGACCTTATTACTGGCCAGGTACTGAAGCAACTGCCACGTAAGGCTATAGCAAAAATAACACTGATCGTCAATGCAGTTTTCAAACTTCGCTGTGTTCCTCAGTTGTGGAAGATTGCTGAAGTCATCATGATCCCCAAACCAGGCAAGCCACCTGATGCACCAAGTTCTTATCGACCAATTTCTCTACTCCCAGTACTGTCTAAGTTGTTTGAGAAGTTATTACACAGACGTCTGATGCCGATAGTGGAGGAGCGAAAACTAATCCCCCCGCATCAGTTCGGTTTTCGTCAGAAGCATTCTACAATTGATCAAGTACACAGGATAACACACGTCATTGAAAAAGCCCTTGAAGAAAAGAAGATCTGTTCGGCTGTATTTCTGGATGTTGCTCAGGCATTCGACAAGGTCTGGCATGAGGGACTTATCTTTAAGCTGCGTAAAACCCTGCCATCAAAGTACGCTGAGCTACTTCAATCATATCTTACCAATCGCTACTTCAGGATCAAGCAAGAAGATGCCTTCTCTGAACCAAAACTTGTCAAAGCAGGCGTCCCACAAGGGAGCGTACTTGGTCCACTACTGTACTTATTGTACACCAGAGACCTCCCAGAACCAGAAATGAACACCATAGCAACTTTTGCCGATGACACTGCGGTGTTGGCGATAGGGGAAAGTAACAGGGAGTCAGTCACCAATCTAAACCGGTCAATCACCCACATTCAGCAATGGACAGCGAAATGGAGAATCAAGCTGAACGAATCTAAGTCAGTACATGTTGATTTTACCAACAAAAAAATCAACTATATTCCGGCTTACCTCAATGGGAAAGTAATCCCATACTCAAATGAAGCGAAGTATCTCGGTATGACGCTTGATGCTCGGCTCCGATGGAAAGCCCACGTCAAGAAGAAGAAAGAAGAACTTTTGCTCAAATTCAGAAAGATGTACTGGCTAATGGGGAGACGGTCTAAACTGTCCATCCAGAATAAGCTTACTCTGTACAACCAAGTCCTCAAACCGGTGTGGACTTATGGAGCCCAGATGTGGGGCTGTACGGCTCAGTCAAATCGAGAGATCATCCAGCGATTCCAAAACAATATATTAAGAAACGTTGTCAATGCACCATGGTACTTTCGAAATGAACGTCTCCACCACGAGCTTCAAATCGAAACAGTCAACGAAACCATCAAGCGGCAGGCCGTGCGTCATCTGCAACGGCTAAGATCTCACGTCAACGAGGAAGCTGTCCGTCTCCTTGACACATGTGATATCGTCCGAAGACTTAAAAGAACTAAACCACTCGATCTTGCTTACTCGTGAAGCAGCGCGCAGTGTCGACATATTATCATAGAAAACAAAAACTAAGTGCTGTACCTTAGTTTTAAATATTTATCACCTAGTCTCAATCCAATATTGTTAATAAGTAAATTTTACTTGGAGCAATAAAATTCTCAGAAAAAAAAAAAAATAATAAAAAACCTGTCATAGGTGGTCGTTGCAGTGACTCAATTTAAGAAATAATCATTAAAACGGATTGTATGAAAGAGGATAGGATAGGAAACAAAGCTGAGATGTATGTGCCAATGTATGCGTGTTCAAGTTTTTAAGTGTGCGTCATCATGTGTGTCTTCAGATTTTTATTTTTGCTTAGGCTAGTCGTGCTAGTTGTAGGGAGGGGAGGAAATTTTTTAGAAGTACTTGCCCTCCACCAGACAAGTAAACGTGGAGAGAATGAATGAATGAATGATGAATGATAAGGTTTATTTGTAAAGGCCTTCCGGCGATACAAAGTTAAAACAAAACAGTAATAGGTACAGGTAATTCAATAACTAAAATGACACAACGTAAATCGCTACAATGATATAACTTAATTAGTCACAACAAAAGTACAATTGCTACAGTAATACAACTTAATTAGTCACTTCAGTATAATTAGTCACAGAAATATAATTAGTATAAAAAACCTTCATTAAGAAAAAAGCCCTAGTTCTAATACAGTTTACTAAGAAGCAATACATTTTTTTACAAGATAATAAATCATTAAAGGAGAGCAGAGAGGCCAAGTCATGGTGGGACAAATCGCTGAGAAGAGAAAAAGAGAACCGTTCGCCACGAACCACAGGGCATTGACACATGAAATGGAGGATTGAATCTTGGGCCTCCAAATTACACATCGGGCACTCTTCGGAATTATTGAATTTGGCAACAAAGCCTGGAGTGCACAGTTTGACAAAATAATTCCCTGACAGCCTTGCTTGAGCCAGGAGTCTCTTTGTCTGAATACCCAAGTCAGAGTTCAGATAAAAAGGTAGCTCATCGTCTGCAGGCGAGTACATCCTGTAGATCTCGTTGAACGAGGATGCTGCTACCCGCTCCCTGTCATTGTTTTTCCAAAACGAGTCAATGTTTTTAACGAAGCGAGTCAGGTTGAAGTCGGTGGGGTTCTGAGACACCCAGGCTTGACCTTCACCAAATTTAGTGAAGGTAACCGACATTTGGGATGCCCAGTTGTACTTAGGCTCGGACGTCACTTCATTCAGAGCGATGAGACGACGAAGACACAACTTAGGGTATCTGGTGTCTTCCATGCCACACAGCTTGAGCCACCAGCCCGCAGCAAGCTTCATAATCCTTACTTCCAAGTGGGCAAGAGCAAGCTCTACACGCACAAGGTAGTCCGGGGTGTTATTGGGCAGAAAAAGTAAAGACTTATAAGCTCTGACTTGGATTTTGTACGTGGAGAGAGCAACCATCCATGATCCGAAAACTGTAAGTTACAAGAAGAGGCAGAAGAGTAGGTACCTACTCCATATGGTCTGCTGCATTCCGCAGCAGTTGCTTAGTTGCTCGAAACCGGTCCCCACGCTACGATTGTTTATTTAAATAAACAATTTAGTACTCAGCAGAGGAGTCATTTCTCACCCTAACCACCTCATTGGATTAGACCTCTGCTCAACACCACACTGCATTCCGCAGCCACCAACGACCCGAACACACAAGTTACAAGAAGAGGTGGGATAGTAGGTAGATCCGCTGCGATGACTCCTGTCCCAAAGAATTTCGAGCCAATTTATTAATAATAAATATGATAAGCCCCCTTTAAAACCCGGCACCTCCACGTTGGTCCATCCCGGGCACACCAGAATGGTGTGGCTAACGCCGGAGGGGACAGGAGGGCCCGCTGTACTACCCCAAGGGGAGTGCTGAAGACCAAGGAAGAAGAGAGAAGATTGAAGAAACATAAGTGCTAGAAAAGGATAATGTCAAATTTGGAGGCCGATCCGAGTCGTCGACCTCCGTCGGGATCTCAAACAAGACAGCTTTCAGAATAGCTACAAAATCGCGCGCGAGACGCACCCCCGTTGAGACTCTATACAGAAAGGTTGATGTTTACATTTCATTACAATGACCCTAGAACATCCTATGTATATAGAAGGGTGCTGTACGTTTATAAAAAAATTGGCAATTTCGTTAAACAACCGAACGTTAGATCCACTAGGGCAAACTCATCAGCAATAATAGACATTCCTCGGCCGTATTTATACGATTTAACTATAATGATTTCTTTACTACCTAGGCAACTACCCTGGCTTGCCCCCAAAAAATTTTTAACAGCTACCCTACAGATTTAAAACCGCCAAGCAGTTCGGTATATTCAAGAATGAAGCTAAGAACACCAGCTCAATTTCGCAAACGTTATTATAAGATTAAATCTTATAATAACGTTTAAAATAAATTTTATTTAGCTAGCACACTGTAAAGCTGTTGATGTACTGTCTAGAAATATTAACATAAGTTAGATGTAAAGTATATATATATAATTTGTATCAAATGGATAGGAACATTGAAAAACTACTACCTTACGATAAAATTTTCGACGTCAGTCGTCATCAGTATCTGGCTCTCGCGGTGGCTTCCAGAATGTTGTCTTCAGAGAGTGTTGTGGAAGACATTACGGGAACTGGTGAGGAGCGGGAAAACTGACTGGTAGGAAGGTAGGAGAAAAGGTTGAATGTTGGATATATATATATACGTATATATACGTGAGGCATTCATAAATGCCTCACACTGATCTATGCTTGCCAAAACATTTTTTGTTTCGTTGCACACATTATGGTTTATTATTATTGGAATAATACACCTACATAAAATGTAGGTGTATACAGCCCCGTAGAGAGGGGGGGGGGGGGCACTGGACCCGTTGCCCCCGGGCCCGGCCTTCGTAGGGGGGCCCGGATTTTCTTGAGAATTTTTTTTTTTTTTTTGTAAAAAAAGGGGGTAGGAGAGGCAAAATGGGAAAAGGGACAGATCAATATAGGAAACATTTTCATACAACCTTTTTTTTTGTTTTGTTTTAGGGGGCCCGATGAATTTTCATACCTTTTTTTTTTTTTTTTAGGGGGGCCGATGAATTTTCATACCTTTTTTTTTAGGGGGCCCGAAGAATTTTGCCCCCGGGCCCGGATTTTCTCTCCACGGCCCTGGGTGGAGTAATAATATGTAAATGTATGTGTAAACATATTATGATTTATAAAATGTAGGTGTAAACATATTATGTTTTCGCGACGGAGGTCGACGACTCCGATCGGCCTCAAAATTTGACATTATCCGTTTCAAGAGCTCTAGATTCCAAAACCGAAATGTCCGTCCGCCGTACGCAGTCCGCCGTCTGGGCCGTTTTGGTCAGTACCTAAGTAGGAATTTTTTTTTTAAATCTGAAAGTTTGAAAAAATACTCGGTTTACCATCTAGTTGTGACCGCAAGGTTTTCAGCCCTAACGCCCAAACCCGTGGGGCGCTATGGGGCTAAAAAGGGGCTACGGTAGGGGTTTCTTGAAGGCTTTTGGCTATGGGATCGAGTCAGGTGTCGCTTTCGAAGTATTTTTGGACGTAGAATCCATTTTTTGGGGTCCTGCAACGATCCGATTTCACTGTTGCGATCTATACACAGAGTAACAGAGAGCAGGATCTATTGGGATTTTTGAAAGATCCCAGAAGGTCAAATATTTTTCAAGTACTTACCTAAAAAACAAAATTTTGAAAGAAAAAAATCTGGAAAAAAAAAAGTTTTTAAAAGTTTTTTTTTATTGACAGAATTAAATTTCTGCACAAGTACCTAACCTATATCAAAGAATAATAACCCCTTGTGTAAAAATTGCAGCGTTTTATCTTCCCTACTAATTGGGAGAGAATGAGGCCTGGACAGGTCCCCAACCAATAGGCCTAGACTGTATTGGGAATTAACGAATTTTAAATGTATAGGTATCTGTCTACACTTGCGAATAAATTGAGTTGAATTGATTCGACGGGCTGTAAATCAGCTAGCGACATCTGTTATCGTCACCAGTGAACATTTTGAGGATTAAGTAGGTAGTTTTCTCGCAGGTCAGGAAATACCGCTAGGAGCAGCTTCAAGCACTCCCTCACTTCGTATTTAACCGCATTTAACAGTAGGTAGTTTAATCTGTGCATTTAACGAAGCTAAATGCTTCCGTGGCTGGGACCTTTGAGAAACTCTCTTTTGAGCGCAATGGCATACTTACCACAGTAATGTCTATCAAAATGACTCCTGTGAGAATTCCAAACACGATTTTAATGACATTCGTCCAGACCTTTTGAAAAAGGATAGCACAGTCTAATGGAGAGTTGAACTCCGGCCTGTAAAATTTCATCTCAATTAGAGATCTAATTAGAGATCTAATCTTCTATTAGCATAATGGCAGGTAAGTATGCAGTTTAGACTTTGTGACTGCTTGATATTTAACATTTAAATAGGTACTATAATATAGGTAGTATCATATTATATTAATAAGGATAAGAGTCCGCCTGTGTGCTGGGTATAGGTAGTACCTTTTGAGATGAAACCGAATATTAATCCATGTTTTTCAATCCATCTTGCTCCAAAACCGTCGCATATACGTATAGAATAATGAACCAATATATTGGTTTAAATCTGACATTTTGACAAAATACATACCTAGGTACCTACTTTGTTTACCATCTAGTTATGCCCGCAAGGTTTTCAGCCCGATCGCCCAAACCCTTGGGGCGCTATTAGGCTACGGGAGGTTTTTTTTTTAAAGGTTTTTGGCTATTCGGACGCAAAATCCGTTATTTCCAGGTCCCTCATCTGTCCAAATATGGTAGGTACAGAAAAACAATTTTAAATTTTTTTCAAATATATTTCTTTATTGACACAGAATAAATTTTTACACAATTAACCTATATGATATAGGTTATGCCTTAGGCATGTAAGGATGTACAGGGCTGGTACTGTTAGTATTCCTCGAAAGCATCTCTGATGTTCTCCCGATAGCTTAAGCTATTAAGACATTAAGACAGGCACTGCAGAAGGCACAAGAACGTGAGGCAGAGCTGGCAGTTCATGCGGCTGTACAGGAGCACACGCCAGTGGAATCTGAAGAATCTGAGGAATGGTTTCAAGCCGAGGAAACGGCCCGTGTCCCTCAACCCACAGAACTGATGCAAGCCGAGGAAGCAAGCAATGCCCCTCCGCAAGGTGCCAAAGGCAGTAACTGTCCTTACGCCCGTTTTGAGAAGGTAACCCTGAATGATTGTCAAAGTTCGTGCATGCTGTTAGTTGACACAGGAGCTACAGTGTCGCCTCTACGACCAGACGTAGTCACTACCTGTAACTTGAGAATGAGGCCGTCAACTACCTATAGCAATGAGTTTGTCAAATCAAATCAAATCAAATCAAGGGTTTTTTTTTTTTTATTTGCAGAGGCCAATATGACACAGCAAACGTCAAAAATGAGTTGGTACAATAAAATACATCAGGCAATTGCATGGTACAGGGCAAAATAAAACAATGGTACATGATAGGTGTGGTCATCTAAACAAACTAAAATAACTCAGGACGTAAGTAGAAACATGACAACAGATGAGACAAGGCTTCCCCATCCACGATCCACTCAACTCAAGACACATCGCTCCATGAAATACAGAAAAACTCCTCCAAAGAGTAGAGTTCGGCTTTGAGAAGATGTGATTTTATTACGTTATTAAAGGATCTATCAGGGAGCTGTTTTATATGATTTGGCAGGGCATTGAAAAGACGAGAACCCACTTGAATTGGGTTATTCCTCAAGGCCACACTGAGACGGGTAAATGGAATGGCAAGGTTCCCTCGGGAGCGGGTGTAATGCTCGTGAACATCGGAAACCATGGGGAGGTTTGACAAGCATGACTTGACTGCGTTCAGAGCCGCCAAAACATAGGAACTGGGAATGGTTAGAATACCCAGACGCACAAAAGTGCCCCGACAACTTTCATTCCAAGAGAGACCGGCAATTATCCTGATTACCCGCTTCTGGAGCCTGAGTTTGGTTAGGGAGAGAGAACGACTCCTCTGCTGAATACTAAATTGTTTATTCAGGTAAACAATTATAGCGTGGGGACCGGTTTCGAGCAACTAAGCTCATCTACAGCCCAGAGTGACTTGAGGTGGTTGAACGTACAATTAGTTCAGAACTAATTGTACGTTCAACCACCTCAAGTCACTCTGGGCTGTAGATGAGCTTAGTTGCTCGAAACCGGTCCCCACGCTATAATTGTTTACCTGAATAAACAATTTAGTATTCAGCAGAGGAGTCGTTCTCTCTCCCTAACCAAACTCATTGGATTAGACCTCTGCACCATCGGCAAACAACCACTTTGTACCTATAGCAACACTTAAGACGGCAGGTAATGAAACTGTCAAAGTTTTGGGAGAATGTCAGGCTTCAGTCAGAGTGAAGGCAATTCACGTCAAGCACATATTTCTTGTCGTGGACATGAAGGACAAGGGCATACTGGGTTTAGATTTTCTGGAAAAGGTTGGAGCCAGGATTGACCTGCCCCGGGAGGTAGTGTCTATGTTTGACCAGGATGTTCCATTGCACAAGAGGGATCCGGCCAGAAAAGGGTTTCAGCTGATTACCACAGTAGCTGGGGCACCCAACCTACCTGATTCGGTACGGCAAGCTCTGGCCAACTCGGCTCTGCAAGAGGGCTGTGGAGAGTACAACAGAGCTGCAGCCCTGTTGGTCAAATATGCTGGCATTTTTGCCCTAGGCGACAGACCTTTAGGGAAATGCTGTATTGCAACTCACACTCAGTTGACAATGGGGACAGTAGGCCCATTAAGCAAAACCCGAGACGGATCCCTTACTCTCAGCAGAAACCTGTTGACGAAATGATAAAAGAGATGCTGGAGCAGGATGTAATAGAGCCATCTCAGAGCAGTCACGAAGAAGGACTCATATCCCCTCCCAATGGGAGGCTCCCATGTATTCAGAGCATGCTGGATGCCCTCAGTGGCTCAAATTGGTTTTGAAAATTGGTTTTGAAAAGCTACCTATTTCACACATTGACTAGTCATTCTATACAATGACTGTGGGCTCTTAGGCAATGTGTGAAATACCTACATCCATTTTTGTGATGTTACGTCCTCTGCCTCGAATACGGCCATAACTTGCCTGAACCACCCGTCGAAGTTGTCGAGTGTGAACGCAGGAAGACTTGTCTGTCTCCTGGATGAGTTATTTTGTCTGGGAACTTGCGACAGTAAAAGTTCCAGCACCGACTGACTGCCGGTTGGTTGCTCCTGGCTTGAAAAAGCCGGAAAAGTAGGGTTTGCGGGTCCCTGATTAGCATCTGATGATGCTATCATCAAGGGTCTGCTTCTTAATGCTTGTTCCATTACATTGTTGTTAAATGTCATGGGAAAATTCGGGTTGTTCCCGAAAATTGGCGTCGAAAACACGTTGATTTAAAAAATCTCCCAGGCCCGGTGGCCAAGGTGCAGAAACTCCGTTCTGGCTTGAGTTTACCTGGGGGGACGACCCAGGGTTCATTTGACGTAGATTCTCATTGTTACGTATTGTGGGAACCGAAGTTCCATTCGACGTAATATTAAGCTGAGAATTTGTCTGAATTTCGGTGGGGAAATTTGAATTTCCACCACCTGACTGTCGCGGATGCGGAGAAGGTTGCATCTCCTTGAGGGGGTCACCAGTTGTACGTATAACCAATTTATCGGATGTAGAATGGGTACCTACGTGGGTAAATTGTGTTCCTACATTTATTAAATTGTCCCTAAGTTGGTTGTGTTGTGTTTGGGAGAAAGCCTCAGGCGTAACCAGGATTTCGCTCCCGCTGTCTTTGGAGGAAGATGAAGGGAGTGCACAAACATATTTGGCTGGGGCCATGACACAATTCGTTGTGATCTGCTTTCCCTGTAAATAATGTCGGAGCAATTTGGGAAATTCCTCTTTCCCCAACTGTACAACAAGTGTGTAGGCCAACTGAGGTGCGTAGAATCTCGGATGGGAGTCTGGTCGCATCTTCTACAGAGGATGAATTGTCAACTTCCATAAAAGAGCGTCCCAGATCCACACTTGGTACAGACAGAATTTGAGCTACTCCGAGTGAATTGTCAGTAGGAATGACATCAGATTCTGAGAGACCCTTACGAAGGGAACCACTCCCGGCTGACACAAGCGAATTGTCGGTAATGTCCGCCTGGGCTAGTTCCCCGCACGAAATATAATTTGGGTCCGCTGAGCTGGCCACTCCAACCGAATTACTGTCGGCGCGAGAGTCCTGGCTCGCGGTCCCTTCAATAAGTGCGTTATTTATATCCATAGTGTAGAAAATGGTGGTCACAAAGTTAAAAGGATAATTAAAAGGTTTCCGCCTCCGAGACCGGGTGAACAATAGGACGGTTCAGCCTCGGCAAGGAGAAACCCCCCGAGCGCTGCCGCTCACTATGGGCCGCGTGCTAAGCATTGAGGCTGCCGCCGATCGATTTTAAGAAAGAAAGTGTGGGGCCCAGGCGCGACTCGTGAGGGAGGCAGCGTCGCAACTGCACCCCCTCGATGCAGAAGGGGGCTACCTATTACCTACCTAATTAGTTACCTACCTAAAAATGAATCAAAACTCCTTGGCTCGAATATCTACGTAAGGTCTACAACCAAATTGTAGACCTTACATAGTTCGCGGAATGTCTGAAAAGCCTGTGTTGATAGTACAATGATAACGGATTCATCCTCCATTTTTGAAAGCACTGCACCTCTTGAGGCGATTTTTTTACATGGACTTTATGGAACAACGAACTAAGTGTGAAGGCAGAAATTATGAAATGTGGTGCAGATTCGGGGACTGCACACCCTTCCTGTGATTGGCCAACTTTTATCACCAGATGATAAATCACCACCACGTTTAGTGTTGGCAGGGAATTTTCGTTTGGAATGAGGGACTTATTCAGGATCAAATCTGACCCAAATCATGGAAAAAATAGGGGCTTACTTTTGGAATATTTTGAACACTTTTTGGTGTTGATATATTCGACCAAGGTTTCTGATTTTTTCAGTTTTCCCACTTTTGTGGGGAAACTGCCTATTTTTTACCAGAAGCTGCAGCACTGGTTGAGGGCATTAGAGGTTTTGTGTGCTTCCATGTTTTCTGAACTCCGTGATCTGCGTTTGTCTCATTTATAAGTTTTTTTATTCGTTCGTTTCATTGTTAATTTCATAATGCGTTTGATGAATATTTAACTGCATTGATTTCATCTTGAGGGAGTTTTCCCGTTTAGGCGTGAGTGAGAAGTGTGCCATTCGCGACATGGGACGGCCAACCCCATGTCATGTATTTTGAAACGAAAGGAAACTGGTAGGTAATAGTTAATTGGAATTTTTGAACGAATAAATAAATAAATACATGAACTATAGCAAATCTTGATAGTAGGTACTTTTTCAAACTGTATTAGGTGCAATAATATTTTCATAAAATATAATCACGAATCCGTGATTGCACCCCCTTGTTTGCCCATCACCAGTCGCGCCTGGTGGGGCCTATGTCGGGCCCCCACAACAATTATAACCAAATACAATATAACTTAACTGCAATTACTATTATTGGCATCACGTTTGGGTTTGAATATATTTTAAATATGTATACATATGTACCTATATATGTTACGTGTAAAGTCCGAAACTGTACAATCCGAAGATTGTACAACCGTCTTTTGTATAATGTGCGGAATGAACATATTTTCTGTTCAATGCCCGAAACGTGCAACATTGTACGAAATATTCTGTACAATCCGCGAATTGCACAACCTTGTCATACAATGTCGATCTGGATGTATGCTTTGTTCAAACTCTCTTGTACAAAGTTAGAAATTCATAGCAGAATGAAGTTCGGTATTATGGTAAGTTTATTTACCTACGTCAAATAATAATATGATGTACATATTATGTACATCATTACTTATAGGTATAGGCGTATAGGTAGGTGTTCTAACCTACTTATTAGAACAACTCAAACTACTGTGGCAACGAGAGTTGCACAGCACATTTTTCTTCCTGTAAAGGCACCGTTTATTAGTGCACTTCGTGTTACAAGCACATCGAATGAAGCCTTGGCCTCCAACTATTGAGGCTTTCGTATTGGCTGCCCTCAGTGGAATGCTGCCATTATTTTTATTCATCATTTTATACTCACCAACAAGGTTTCTCAGCCCATTTGCTTCTGTCTACGTCAGGTGTGGGTATCGTGTAGTTCATCCCAATCTCCAAAGGGCTGTACTTGGCGTCGCTGAACAGCTTCATGCGTTTGGCCTGCGATTCTAAGCCGTAAACGGCTCGCCGTCTGTTCTTCTGAATGGAGGTGAATCTCGATGCGAGAATCGAAGCAGCTTCATTCTCTTCTCGGGCTAGATCGCGCTCGTCGTCAGTGGCATCAGCAGGACCGCTTTTGAGATCGTCTTCAGAACGTAAGCCATCGACAGCAGGGCCGCTTTCTTGGTGAGCGACAACAAGGAGGACCCATTCCCCAACATTGTACAAAGCGAAGCTGTACGATGTCCGTTCAACCTAACGGCTTTGCACAATTTTTTGTACGATCTTAGGTTTGTACAACTTTTCTTGTACAAAGTTCGAAACTTGTACAGCGGTTTGTACCATCAGCAGATTGTACAAAAACGGTTGTACAATCTTAGGATTGTACAATTTCGGGCTTTGCACGTAACATACACATATTTAAAATATCTTTAAAAAAAGATTGCGTTTACTAGAAAATGAGGAGGAGAAAAAGAGAAAATAAAAATCACCTGGGAAATGTTAAAATTTAACTCATTTAATGAGGAAGATGACTTCTTTTCAATATCAAAAGTGGAATTGAAGGAACCAGAGAGTAAGAGCAAAGGAAGGAACGGCAGAATCGTTCGTTAGAATCTATTTCATACATTGCCCAAGGTGCCGTGGGCATTATGCATACTACCTAGCCATTATATACAATGCCTAGTCATTGTGTGCAAGAAGATAGAAAAATGAAGAAATTATACGTCATTGACATTGACTAAAACGACCCCATTATACAGAACGCCTAGTCATTATACAGAATGCCAGCATTACACACATTGACTATAACACGTTTTTATTAACATTAATATTTTTAACATCCGATTATTGGATGAAACTTTTATTATTATTTACCCGCCGAAATCTTCGAGGAAGCAAACTCGAGTAGATAAGTCTCCGAGGTCCAGTAGATGTTTTGGGGCTTTTGTGAATCGCCCATTGTGTTCTATATACACATTATTGGATATGGAGTATGGCGTTTCGGTCTCACCAGCATCTAAAATATACAAGGTCCTTTGCTATTTCATCAGTATAATAATTATTCAAATCAATAATATTGTCATGCATTGATACTTTTATGTATAAGCATCGACCTAAGTGCCAAAATAAATTTTACTTAATTAATGAAATAATTTCAAAAACGCTATAATAAAAATAAATAAAATGTTTGCAATTTTGGTCTAACACTTTTGGTTTAACACACCTTTGTAATCGCGACGGAGGTCGACGACTCCAATCGTCCTCAAAATTTGACATTATCCGCTTCAAGAGGTCGAGATTCCAAAACCGAAATGCCCGTCCGGGCCATTTAGGGCAGTAGGAATTTTTTAAAAAATATTAAATATTGATAAAATACTTGGTTTACTATCTGGTTGTGCCCGCGAGGTTTTCTGCCAGATCGTCCAAACCCGTGGGGCGCTATGGGGCTAAAATGGGGCTACGGGAGGGTTTTTTAAAGGCTTTTTGGCTATGGGATCGAGTTAGATTCGTTCTCGAAGTTTTTTTGGACATTGAATTTATTTTCGGGCGTCACTGAACGATTCGATTTCACTGTGGGGATCTATAGAGCTTTAGCTCTATAGCTATAGCCCTAGGGCTTTTATGGGGCTACAAATGGGATTTTTTAGGATTCCAGGAGGTCAAATATTTTCAGACTAAGAAAAACGCTGCAAGTTTTACACAAGGGTTTATTATTCTTTGATAGGTATAGGTTACTTGTGCAAAAATTATTTCCGCGTCAATGGGAAAAATTTAAGAAATTTTTTTTTTTTTTTTTTTTAACAATTTTTTTTGTTTCCTTTTTTATCAAAAATTTTTTTTTTTCAAAACTTTTTTTTTCAAAAATTCTTTATTTTTTACTCGAAAAATATTTGATCTCCTGGCATCCTCCAAAAATCCCATTTTCAGCCCCATGAAAGCCCTATAGATCGCCACAGTGAAATCGGATCGTTCCGGGACCCCCAAAAGTGGATTCTACGTCCCAAAATACTTCGAAAACGACACCTAACTCGATTCCATAGCTCAAAGCCTTCAAAAAACCCCTCCCATAGCCCCATTTTCGCCCCATAGCGCCCCACGGGTTTGGGTGATCGGACTGAAAACCTTGCGGGCCCAACTAGATGTTAAACCAAGTATTTTGTCAAAATTTCAGCTTTTTTGAAAAATTCCTACTGCCCAAAACGGCCCGGACGGCGGACGGGGGACGGCGTACGGCGGACGGACATTTCGGATTTAGAATGTAGACCTCTTGAAACGGATAATGTCAAATTTTGAGGCCGATCGGAGTCGTCGACCCCCGTCGCGAAAACATAGGCGTATTATTCCAAGAATAATAAACCAAAAGTGAAAAAAAAAGTTTGAAAAAAAATTTCCTCATAATAATTTTCGCACAAGTAACCTACATCAAAGAATAATAAACCCTTGTGTGAAATTTGCATCGAGTTTTTATTAATTGAAATTTATTTTGGCATTTAGGCCCTTTGTACCGCAAGCCGTTCAATAATAATTATTGAAGCCGATTATGTTTGAAAGGGAAGCAACATGATTCCGAGCAGTACACGATTTCGAGTTTTGACGGGGAAATCAGACATCCCCCACCCCTTCACCCGTTTCACTGGTCTACAATGAATGTAAATTATTCATTTATTTAGGTATTTATTCCCTACAGGTACCTAACACAAATACAGAATTTGACAAAATTTGTCACTCTATCAAATACGGCGTCGGCGGTTTTAAACACCTATTATTATTAATAATTATTACATTTAATGTAATAAGTACATAGCTACTCTATCAAATACGGCGTCGGCGGTTTTAAACACCTATTATTATTATTATATTTAATGTAATATTATTATTATTATTATTATTATTTTTTTTTTTTTTTACGAGATGAAAAATCCTTTATGGACTGTCAGCGGGGAAGTCCCCACCCTTCGTGTGGGAGTCCTGCTTACCTCAGTTTACCCACTAAAAAACACCTCGATATCTCTCAGGAAGCTGCCCCGGGACTACATAGTTAGTATTACTTCAGGGCAGTTCCTTTGGTTGGCCTTGTATGGCCTCTCCTTGTAGCCGGTGTAAGTCCGTGTCTCCTGTTTTTGAGGGGAATTTTATTCCCTCCACCAGTCCTGATCTTCTGTTCTGCCGTTTCTTCTCCTTTTCATGGGGTGGTCATTCGTCAGATGAGAGAGGGGGTGATGGAAGGGTTGGTATAGCACCAATTCCCTCCCACTCCCTGTCTCTCTCTTTCGTCTTCAGTATTGCTATGACGAAAGTGTTCACGGCATCCCAATTGTCTTTCGCCGCCAGCATCTTTGCTACAATTGTTTCTGACTCGAAGTCTTCGATCTCCTCCATCAGACCTCTCCGCATCCTTTGCCAGCGGGGGCACACAAAGAAGGTGTGATGGGCGTCGTCATCCTCAGTGTGGCAGTACATGCACTCTGCTTCTATAGTCTTTCCTATCTTTTTCAGGTATGCTCGGAAATAGCCATGGCCTGTTAGGAACTGGGTGAGATAGTAGCTCGTCTCCCCGTGCTTTCTTTCCGACCACTCTCGAACATCGCGTATGAGCCGTGCAGTCCATCTTCCTCGGGTCTCCATCCTCCATCTATCCTGCCACTTCTCCATGGTCATTCTCCGTTCTTCTTTCTTCACTGTTGCTGGCGCATTTTCTTCTTTGCGTGAGTGAATTCTTCTCCTTTCGTCCGCTAGGAGGTCTATTGGGATTGCTCCAGCAATAGTTTGCACTGCTGCGGCAGATACTGTTCTGTATGCGCTGCATATGCGCAGCAGACCTCTCCTCTGCACTGATTCCATCCTTTGTCTATACATTTGGAACCTCAGTGATTCCGACCAGATTTCAGCTCCATACAGCATAATGGCGTCCGCTGTTCGCATGAGTAATCTGCGTTTTGCTGGGGAGGGGCCGCCTATGTTAGCCATAAGACGAGACAATCTTCCCACAACAACAGCCGCTTTGTCTGCAGCTCTGCATATGTGCGTCCAGAAGTTTAGTTTCCGGTCGAGCATTACTCCTAGGTATCTAATCGCATCCGAGGATTCAATAGTTTGTCCGTCGAATAGCATGGGTATGTGTCTATCAATCCGTTTCCCTGTGAGCATAACAATCTCAGTCTTGTGTAATGCAAGGGAGAGGGATCTAGACTGCATCCACTCCATTATGCGCCGCATCGTTTGGTTGAGCTTGAACTGTAAGTGTTCTATAGTCCTCGCCTTAATCACCGCAACTATGTCATCTGCATACCCCACAAGAAAAACACCATCCGGCATTTCTATACGGAGTATTCCATCATAGTTGAAATTACAGAGATTTGCGCCAAGAACTGAGCCTTGGGCTGCACCAGATGTGATTCGTTTTCTCTTCATTCCTTCCTGTGTGCTGTATTCCAGCCATCGATCCTTCAGGTAGTCCTGGATAACTCGATAGAGGTAAGTTGGCACATGAAAACTCCTCAGTGCTTCCAGTATGTCGCTCCATCTGGCTGAATTGAAGGCATTTTTAACATCCAGGGTGACAGCCATGCAGATGTCCCTGCTCCAATGATTGCCTGTCCGCGCAGCTTGTGCAGCTGCAACGACTTGGCTGATTGCGTCAATTGTGGATCTCCCAGAAGTAAATCCGTACTGTCTTGGGGAGAGGCCACCAGCTTCTGTTACTGCGTCGAATGTAATATTATAATTACAGTTAATGTAATAATAATAATAATAGGTGTTTAAAACTGCCGACGCCGTATTTGATAGAGTAGCTACTTATTTTTTACCGGAATAAATCTCCCATATGAGCTATGCCCGCGTTGGGAGATGAACTCTCCTTCCTGCAGTGCCCAGCAAAACATCAGATGTGGTACAGTTATGAGCAGGAAACAATATTGAACATTGAAAATCTTTCAATCGGTGGTAGGCTGGTAACAATTACTAGTACCTACAATTACTGGTAGAATCTAATACTAGTCGAGCATTTCTGTATTGATAGTGATGTTAATATTTTTTGAGTCGAATATGTGATCAATAGTAAACGTTTGTGACCCTTGTTAGCGTCTTTGAGTGTTTCTATGCATATTTAGCTGAGTGTTTATGTTTTCATTTATGGTAACCGATAGGACGTATAATGTGACTTCGTTCGTTTTACTTTTTTTTTTTTGTCAGGTTAGGTGTACTACATAATAATATTATGTACAGAAATTTACAAAAATTTACAGCGATAACATATTATGTTATCGCTGTAAATTTTTGTAAATTTCTGTAAATTTTTGCATTGCTGTAAATTTTTGTACATTTATGTAAATACGTTTGCGCTCGTTTTTTATTTTATTTTATTTATCATTCAGTTGCCATAACTAGGGCTGAATTTTGTCAGTTACGTTAGTGAGTAAGTAATTTGGCTAATAATTGATCAATTTGTGTAACTCTTACATGCGCATTGTACTTTGAGTACGTACATTCGTCTTTGGCACATTAAGTGTGCAAATTTTGTTTTTTGTGCTTTTTGGGCACGTATTTGTTGTATTACGTTTATTTCACTATTCGGATTATATCATTAATAGGTTATCGTCATGTTATTTTACTCCGTTTTGTTAATATCTCGTCGTCGATTATGTTTAAGTCATTCGCGTACGGTCGTCGCTTCCGCATCGGATGGCTACGTTGATGAGCGCCTCAGCTCCCTCCCTCTACCCTCTGAGCGTGCGCCTCTGTCCAGTACTCGTCCGACACGATCCCGTCTGCCTCTGGTGATGCCTGTTCACGCGTCTTGGGCTTCAAGCAGCTTTGGATGATGTCGCCTGGCGGCCACATCACAAAAACATGGGGCAGGTGTCGAGATCGATCCTGGACAGCGGTCCGGTTGGCGTTGGAACCGGCGGACGTGTCGATCTCTGCACAACAAAATGTGTGTTGAACAGCCTCCAAGTGGAGGCCGAAACAAGCAGAGATGGGCGTATTCATATTCATGAATATGAATATGAATGTATTCACAAGCCGCAGATTTGTGAATATGAATATGAATACCGGTATGAATATGAATACCGTTATTCATATTCATATTCATGAATAACCGATTATTCACAGTTTTATTTGTGAATAACCGATTATTCACAGATTTATTTATGAATAACCGGTTATTCACATGTTTATTTATGAATAACGCGTTATTCACGGTTTCATTCATGAATAACTCATTATTCACGTTATTATTCACAAACAACCACCAATTTTCAACCCACCTCACAAGCTTTTATTCCATTTTTCCCTAGAAAATATTCATTTTTCACAATCAAAAAAATTTTTTGATTACATTTAATGTAAATTTACAGTAAATACAACCTTAAACATTGTTTATCAAAATTTTAAAAAAATTTGAAAATTAAATAAAAAAATGAATAAAAATAAATAAAAATAATAAAAAATACAAAATAAAAATAAAAAATAAATAATAAAATAAAAATAAAATAAATAAATAATATAATATAAAAAACGCTGCAAATTTTACACAAGGGTTTATTATTCTTTGATATAGGTT
Source organism: Pilophorus perplexus (assembly GCA_955831195.1). Taxonomy (NCBI): domain Eukaryota; kingdom Metazoa; phylum Arthropoda; class Insecta; order Hemiptera; family Miridae; genus Pilophorus; species Pilophorus perplexus. The sequence continues at coordinate 760,130 of OY037008.1, read as the reverse complement.
AGTTGCGCAAAAATTTTTTGTTTCCAAAAAAAAATTTGGGAAAAAAAATTTTTGGATTTTTTTTTGAAAAAAATTTTTTTTGGATTTTTTTTCAAAAAAATTGTTTTTTCAAAAATTCTTTATTCTTTACTCGAAAAACCTCCTGGGATCCTTCAAAAATCCCATTTTTAGCCCCATGAAAGCCCTATAAATCGCGACAGTGAAATCGGATCGTTCCGGGACCCCACAAAAATGGACTCTACGTCCAAAAATACTTCGAAAACGACACCTAACTCGATCCCATACCCCACAGCCTTCAAAAAACCCCACCCGTAGCCCCATTATAGCCCCATAGCGCCCCACGGGTTTGGGCGATCGGACTGAAAACCTTGCGGGCACAACTAGATGGTAAACCAAGTATTTTGCCAAAATTTCAGATTTTTTAAAATATTCCTACTGCCCAAAACGGCCTAGACGGCGGACGGCGGACGGACATTTCGGATTAGAATGTAGACCTCTTGAAACGGATAATGTCAAATTTTGAGGCCGATCGGAGTCGTCGACCCCCGTCGCGAAAACATAGGTGTATTATTCCGAGAATAATAAACCAAATCCGTGCAGCAAGGCGTGATGCACCGAGTTACTGACACATACACCTTCAGAAGCAAATGATCCCTTCGGGTTGCAATGAATATCACAATTCAGAAACAATCTGACCATTCTCTGCGATCATCCTCCGCGATCATCCTCTACGATCCTGACGACTCTGCGATCCTCCCATGTTTCGGATTTCGGCAAAATGGGGCTACAGAAGGGGGTTTTTGAAGGCTTTTGGCTATGGGATCGAGTCAGGTGTCGTTTTCGAAGTATTTTTGGACGTAGAATCCATTTTTTGGGGTCCCGCAGCGATCCGATATCACTGTTGCGATCTATAGGGCTTTCATGGGGCTAAAAATGGGATTTTTGTAGGATCCCAGGAGGTTAAATATTTTTCGAGTAAAGAATAAAGAATTTTTGAAAAAACAATTTTTTTGAAAAAAATAATCCAAAAAAATTTTTTTTTCCCAACTTTTTTTTGGAAACAAAAAATTTTTGCGCAACTAACCTATATCAATGAATAATAAATCCTTGTGTAAAATTTGCAGCGTTTTTTATATTAGGTATATTATTATTATTATTATTTTTTTTTAATTTTTATTTTGTATTTTTTATTTTTTTTTATTTTTATATGCATTTTTTTATTTAATTTTCAAATTTTTTAAAAATTTTGATAAACAATGTTTAAGGTTGTATTTACAGTAAATTTACATTAAATGTAATCAAAACAATTTTTTTGATTGTGAAAAATGAATATTTTCTAGGGAAAAATGGAATAAAAGCTTGTGGGGTGGGTTCAAAATTGGTGGTTGTTTGTGAATAAAAACGTGAATAATGAGTTATTCATGAATGAAACCGTGAATAACGCGTTATTCATAAATAAACATGTGAATAACCGGTTATTCATAAATAAATCTGTGAATAATCGGTTATTCACAAATAAAACTGTGAATAATCGGTTATTCATGAATATGAATATGAATAACGGTATTCATATTCATATTCATACCGGTATTCATATTCATATTCACAAATCTGCGGCTTGTGAATACATTCATATTCATGAATATGAATAAGCCCATCTCTGGAAACAAGGCCGGTTCTGCCGGAGGCTGGGCACGATTGGCACGTTCACATAAACGAGGGGTTCTGATAAAGGGACTGAGGGGATGCTGCATCGGAGAGTGCATCCCGGACAGCCAGGGCGAACGTATGCCGGTCAGCCAGTCGGAGGCTCGGGAGTCGACTATCTCCCGGGTCTCCTGGAACTTCCAGCTCATCTCCTGGACCTTCCAGATCGTCACCGGATCCCCTACACCTCCGACGATCTCCTCCACGGTCCGGGTGAACTCCCATGACGTGGACTTCCCATCGACGGCATGAAGACGCCGGCAGTAACCCGCAGAAGGACAACTCCTCAAATCGCGGTACAGTGTCGGTAATATGTATATAATATGTATAATAATTACTGTATAAACAAGCCATCAATTGAATTGAATAGATGAGCGCAACCTTTTGTTATTACGATATATTTAACTAAGAAACAGTAGGTATCTAGCGACCAAACTATTCCACACAACACATCAAAAATATCCACGTGATGCTCATTACGTAAACAACTGCACCCTAACGACGGATATGAGGCGTTTCTTAATTAGATATAATTATGTAAACAACTGCACCCTAACGACCGATGCTTAAGAAAACCTTATGCCGATCAGAGGTAACGAACGGCTCAGGCTGCAAAAATCGTTTTGGAGTCGTTGGAATCAGCCTAAAAAGCTCATTCCATAGACCCATGTACCAACGAAATCGGACAAAAACTTTCGTCCCCCTATTGAGGCCTCCTTAGTTACACATCAGAGATAAACAACTTTCGTCGTGAAGTACCTCCCGAAAACCGATGAAAGGGATGAGGGAGGAAAAATCAAGGTAGCCTATAACCACCCCACGAACTCGCTGATCACAATGAGACCACCCTCATGAAAATCTGTTGAGCCGCTCGGGCGTGATGCTCTGTACACAAAAAAAAAACATACATGTCGAGGAGGTGAGCGCACCTTTCCATTTTTTGGAAAAAGGTTGCGCTAAAAATACGCTTAGGGTCACAACCCTTTGGATCTAATTCCACCTGTTTTGCCTGGGAGAGAGAGGTTCTATTGTCACAGTATTCTATATTTTACAATATTAATAACTGCAGAGCGGAGAGTCTATTTCGCAAGTCTAAAAGCAAGGAAATACTTCAGCAAGCTGACCCGCAACACACGGAGTTGACCGTTCTTCCCTTGACACATGTGACTTTTACGAGTTTATTAATTTTTTTATAATTGAGTTAAATTTTCATTTGAAATATTGAATTTTGCTTTACATTAACTTCTTCATAAATTTCATGAAGAAGTTAAAACACTATTTTTTGATAACTGGAGGATTTTTTGTCGTTTTCCGTAGAAAAAACAGTCTCCTGCAAAGTTAGTGAAAATGGACTTAGGTCGTTCTTCCCCTGAGCTCTTCCAATTCCAAATTTTTCTTTCTTTCTCGTGAAAGCTTAATAAATTCCCCATCGCAGCTATTCTATGTGAAATTTCGATTCATGTTTTGATAAGGGAGGCTTGGAAAAAATTACGAATTTTGACAAAAACGTGTTTTTTTGCACATTGTTTCCAATAACTCGGGAACGGCAAAGTGCTCTTCCTGCAGTTATAACTTTCAAATGGTTAGTCCTAGCGAAAAAATGAATAGAACGGAAGTTGTAGATCATGAAATTTTACTGTAGGTGTCCATCTTAGTTTTCAGATTGGCAGCCGCAGCGACCGTCGTAGCAGCCGTTACGCCAAAACGTGATCACTTTGGCTGCTAATGCCGACTACGGTGGTCGCTGCGGCAGCTAATCGGAAAACAACGATGGACACCCAGAGTAAAATTTCATGATCCCCAAATCCGTTCTATTCATTTTTTCGCTAGGACTAACCATTTGAAAGTTATAACAGTTATAAGTTATAAGTTATTATTTACTGCTGGAAGAGCACTTTGAATAGTGCGAGGAATTGGCAAATTACCCGCCGTATACCTATTTTGGGAGACATTTTACGGGATTTTCCTGAAGTGTACTGGAAAATCCTAATATCTGTCCCGAGCGGAAATTTAATCATCTTTTACGTGGGCACAATGAAATTTTGATCGGGGGAATAGTTTCAGAGGGAGAGAAGGAAATGTTCTGAAAAACGGTGATCAAATTTCTGGTTTCCACCCATTCCGACGAATACTAATCGCACTTTTTGGTCTCCACAGAAATGCTATGAACCGTCCCTCATACAACACTTAATCAGCTTTCCCCAGAAAAAAAAAAGAGAATTAAGATCGGACTAACCGTTCCCGAGTTATTGGAAACAATGTGCAAAAAAACACGTTTATGTCAAAATTCGTAATTTTTTCCAAGCCCTTATCAAAACTTGAACCTAAATTTCACATTGAATAGCTGCGATGGGGAATTTATTAAGCTTTCACGAGAAAGAAAGAAAAATTTGGAATCGGGCCACAAGGTTCCGAGCTACAGCCGAAAACGGTCAGAAAACCGAGGTTTTCCGCTTAGAGGTGTCTGATTGGGAGTTTCTTGTTTTGGTTTAAATTCGTTTTCTCGGTTGGTTAAGGTATTTTTTGAATTTCAGGTGCTCCCTTAACTCGTAATTTGATGCTCTACAACATAAACTGTGAGCCAATTCATTTACATAATACAGTGACAATAAATGGCCGTCCGGTGTGGCGTTGGGTAAACTACCGTTTCCCTCGATCAGCGAAGTTAAGCAACGTCGGGCGTGGTTAGTACTTGGATGGGTGACCGCTTTGGGAGCGTATTTTCTGCGTTCAATTGGACGGCGAACTCCTCCCAACCCAGGAGGACGAGGCAATGGGGAGCCATGAGCGCAATCGTCAGACAAGTTCCGATCCTCCTTGAGAGGACGGCTGACGACGTCCGCGACGGCAGCAGCCAGTCGAACGAAAATTCAGGGTGAAATGCCCTTGTTACATTTTTTTTTACAGTGACAATAAATGACAGAAAGAAGGACGGTTTAACCTCAGAATAGTGGCCTGTCAACGTTTGGGGAAACATTTTGAAATTGGCGTAACTTTTGAATGATCACTGATAAATTCGTGACTAGCCATATGTTCTTGAAGAGAATTTAATGCTCTACAACTTTTACTTGTACAGATTTTCTCTCATATCAACTGTTCAGACGTCAATCGACAATGTTTTCCAGAAAACGTGAGGTAAAAATCTGATTTCCAAAGTTAACCGATTTTCCGAGGCGTATATCTCGAAAACGGTTTGGAATTTGGATAAAGTGTATATAATCAAAGTTGTACAGAATTGTATCAACTTTCATTTACTATAGGGCAAGGTTCATCGAAAAAGGCACCGATATTCACGAAAAACCTGAAAAGGGGACCTTTGGAGACCCTCCCTCCCCACCTCCTAACGCTACACCCCCCACCCCCCAGGACTTTTAGTATGTTACTCAAGACACCTCCCCCTACGTGTGTTCCAATTTTCGCTTTTACCCTATTTTTTCTACCTCAAATGCTTCGTTGCTTGGACTTGTGTTTTGACCTGATGGGATCAATCACGCGGATACGGACGACTACGCCTAGTCGCTTTGTCGCACCAAAACGCTTCCAGTGGAGGACTAGGCTAAAGGTTATGGTTAGTCAGAGGAAGTGGCAACGTTGTCAAAAGGGCGCTTTCACCAGCTGCATGGAATCGTAGAGACTTTGCGGCTTTTAGGGCATCCTTCCGGGTTGCGGGAGGGAGTTTGTGGAACTCTTTGCCACTGAGACTTAGGGCGCTCCACTCCCTTGAGTCTTTCAGACAGCGTGCATTGACTCACTTAGAAGACCATCTTCCCTGATTCACTCTTTTCCTTTTCTTTACTTTCCCCCTTTATTTTTCATCTTCAAGCTTTCTTCACTTATATCAGAAGATTCTTCTTTTTTAAAGTGAAACTTTTATTACATCGTCCCAAAATCTTTGGTCTGTGTGTCGTTTTGTGTAACATCACGCTTAAAGCGTCGTTACTAGGGATTACTAGGAAAATTTTCGAAACGCCGAAACCCGATACAACTTTTGCCGTCGGTTTTGAACGAAACTACGTCTGTTAAAACGAGCTTTTCACGATGATTTCAACGAGCACAAAACGATTTCTGTGCGATAACCCGTTCGAAAGTTATTCCAAGATCGTCGGTATGTGGGTAAGAGTATTTTTTGCGAGCCTTCGATTAGTTTGAAGGTACTAGGTAATCCTTCGCAATGAGAGACGGGTCAAAAAGCGTCGTCGCCACGGGTGCGTTTTCAGGGATTACGCGGGTTGTGCCTCCCAGATTACAGATTGTACCTCCCCCTCATGTGGGCATGATTTCCTGAAACTAGTGTGAATAAAAGTTTCACTTTTACCGTGGTTTCATAAAACCACACCCCATTTTTTTTCTTTTTTCTCTCTTTCTTTTTCCCTTTTTTTCACCTCATCCCTTTTCACTTTTACCGTGGTTTCATACAACCACACCCCATTTTTTTTCTTTTTTCTCTCTTTCTTTTTTCCCTTTTTTTCACCTCATCGTTCCCCTCATACTGGGCCAGTTCCCCAGTAGTGGCCATAATTCGATTCCGATAATTTTTGTCGTCAACGTCACATTTTGCACAAAAATAGCGAGATTTGGTTTCACAAGATGCTCCGCCGCAGCGTCGTCGTTTTTGATTGGGAATCTTTTCCAAGGGTCACAAATTATATTTTTTTGAATGGCATAGCGGTTTGATTCGGTTAATATGAGGTTTATTACTTCATCATCGATGAAACATTCAAATGTTTCAATTATTGATAAGCCTTCATAAGTTGAGTAGTCAGGAGTAGGAAATTTTCTCGACGAATCTTGAAAATCCCCTTTGATCCATTCAATAACTTTTTTAGGAGCAGCCTTGGATTTTTTCTTGGTTACGCGACCAGCTTTTACGGGCAAAGACTTCTTCTTCTTTGGAGCTGCCCTTTTTTGAAGCTTCTGGGAAGTCGTGGAGCTTGGTCCAGGCATGGGCCTAGTAGCAAGAGGTGGGGCAGAAGAAGTTGTGCCGAATTTCTCTTCGATGTCTGCAGGTGGATAATTATTGCATGACTCACCTGATTGAGAAGTATCGTGATGTCTTACTTCAGCCTCTGCGAGTAGCTGTCGTCTACTGAGGTTATCCATGTACATGACGCCAGAGTTTTCATCTCCTGAGTCCTCATCAGTCAGATAGCTGGGCTCAGGTGGTGCAATTTGTATCACTATTTCAAGTACCTAAGTCGACATCGTCAGCTATAAGTATATCAATTGCTTCTTGCACCGTCAATCCCGGTTCAATTATTGACGCTAGTCCCCTGAAAAATAGAAAAAATGGATCTTTGTAGAACACGTGCGAAGTGCGCAACGTACCATATATGGTACGCTCAATTTTATTATGGAGTATATTCCTGTGATAAGTACGAAGACACCTCAAACCGCTGTAGTTATATCACTAAACATATACACGACCAAAACATGACGAAAAAAAAAAAAAAAAACGATTGGGAACGATAGAGAAATAATGTTACTTACTCTTCGTCGAACATGATGAAAACTAGGCGAAATTGTCGAACATGAAACGGAATAATTCGACTATGCACGGGTAGGGGACCAATCGAGGCGATTGGACTGGCAGAACTGACAGTAAAATAGCTGAACTTGACGTCTAAACCATTGGGAGTCCAAAGTTCACTCATGTTTAGATTGTTCCCCCTACAAAGTTCCCCCTCCTACTGTACCATATATGGTACGTTGCCCACTACCGGGAGCAGTGGAAGTACGTATTTTTTTTCTTTTCTCTTATTGTTTCCTTCAGAAACCTTTATTTATTTATTTTTTATACCTGTTTGGTAATTGTTTTTGTTTATTTTTCGCCTTTAGTTCTGTAATTTGTACATTTGTACACTATGAGGAACTACACTGTTCTATGTACAATAAAACATATTATTATTATTACTTTCGAACCCATCGTCAATCACTCGGAATCGTAATGCAACCTTGAGAGCTTTTCTAAAAGGAGGCGCTTGTGACAACTCAAACATTTTTCTATTGAAACGTCCATTATATTCTACCTTTAAACTTGAAACTGGATTCCCCTTGATGTTGTCTCCTTATTATTTCTTGAAGCTCATCTCGACCACATGCGTCAGGCGTGGAGACCTCATTTAGTTCCCCACTGACTTTCGACGCAGGTAGGTATGGAGGCACAGTGACTCCTGTTTAGAAATTACGATTTATTGTCACCTGAAGAAATTACTAAAATAATCATTACTAGCACTCAGACATAAGGCCTCGCTTCGCTCGGCTGACCACTTATTCGGGGGGGGGGGGGGGGGGGGTCTCGACCATCTGACCCGGTTGTTAACTACTTCAGACGCTTATATCCTGAGAACATTAACAAACTTTTTCAAAATTTATCTTCTACATCCTGGTTTCCAGTTTACTTAGCAAATGATGTGGAAAAATCAACTATGGAATTTCTCAGGATTTTTGTCTCGGCCCTTGACTCGGCTTGCCCCTGGTCATCGCGTCGGCTGAGACCTTCGGGTGGGAAAAGGAGAAAGAAGGGCGTTTTTACGGAGGAAATCTTGGGACTGCGTAGCGCGTATCACTATTTCAGAGATCTTTCACTTTCACCGGACAAACCTGATTTCAAAATCTTAGCACAAAACAGCCGGAATAAATATAGGATGGCTTTAGTTCGTGCTTCTCGTCACTATAATGATAGCCGTATAAACTTTGCCCCAAATAAGCCAAAGGTTTGCTGGGAGGTACCTAGTTTATGAGGTGCTAAATTCAAAGTCTCGCAACCCCCCTCAGAAGTCAAATCTCAGTAGCGAAGGTTTTAGTAATGCTTTTGCCAACGTTTTTCAAAATTATTCTTATTCAAAACCTTCTCAAGAATTCTATGGTTTTCTTGATCGTTCTCCCAGCCCAACCCAGGATTTCGTGTTGGAACCCGTCTCATGTGAGGAGGTTTATGCTTCCATAATGGCTCTCAGCAACAGCAAAGCTACGGATTTTATGGGTATTAATTCTGGAGTCGTGAAGTCAGTGGCTACTTTCATCATTGAACCCCTGGCATTCATTATTAACCGGTGCTTCACCGAGAGTGCGTTTCCAGACTGCCTTAAGCAATCTGTTATTACGCCTATACCAAAAAAAGGAAATTCCCAAGACTATGATGGTTTCAGACCTGTCTCGAAGCTGCCCATCTTGGTCAAGGTAATGGAGCATGCTTTGCTTAAGAGAATTAACCGCCATCTAGAAAAACATGCATTGCTTCACCCCCAACAGTTTGGCTTCCGCAAAGGGAAGAGCACCTCTGGTGCAGCAGTCTCACTGGTATCCCATGTATTCTCGGCCCTGGAGGGAAAGCAGCACACATCACTCAACCTTTTTGATCTTTCAAAGGCTTTTGACCTGGTGCCACACAACTTACTTTTGAAAAAGTTGCAACATTATGGTTTCAGTAATCAAACGATCACGTTCTTCAAGGGCTTCCTGGAGGGGTGGTCCCAGGTTGTTTACCATAGTGGTGTCGCATCAGAGGAAGTGATGATCCCTTGTGGTGTCAAGCAGGGTAGTATCCTCGGCCCCTGCTTGTTCCTCTTGTACATCAATGACTTGGCTGACCAGTTTTTGGATCCTAATGATATCTTCCTTTTTGCCGATGATATATCGACCGTTGCGAGGGGATCTTCTCGGGAGGAGATGAACCGTAGCTTGCAGGGGAACTCCTCAATTATTGAGAAGTGGTGCTCAGCTAATTCCCTGGTCCTGAACAGGAATAAGACTCAAAGTCTAGAACTGGGCCTCAACCGACGTCTGGATGGGTCGGTTAACTTCTTGGGTTTAATGGTTGATAACCGTCTTTCATGGCTATCACACATTCAAGCGCTTTTGCCAAAATTGTCGTCCTGCATCTACATGATTAGGAGATTGAGGGGCGTTGTGTCTGATGCAGTTCTTCGTTCGGTATATCATGCATGCTTTGCAAGCAGGTCAGTTACTGTATGGTCAGTTACCGGGGAAATTCCAGTCATGCCATCAGGGTCTTCAGGCTCCAGAAGCGGGTGATCAGGATAATTGCCGGTCTCTCTTGGAATGAAAGTTGTCGGGGCACTTTTGTGCGTCTGGATATTCTAACCATTCACAGTTCCTATGTTTTGGCGGCTCTGAACACAGTCAAGTCATGCTTGTCAAACCTCCCCATGGTTTCCGATGTTCACGAGCATTACACCCGCTCCCGAGGGAACCTTGCCATTCCATTTGCCCGTCTCGGTTTGGCCTTGAGGAATAACCCAATTCAAGTGGGTTCTCGTCTTTTCAATGCCCTGCCAAATCATATACAACAGCTCCCTGATAGATCCTTTAATAACGTAATAAAATCACATCTTCTCAAAGCCGAACTCTACTCTTTGGAGGAGTTTTTCGGTATTTCATGGAGCGATGTGTCTTGAGTTGAGTGGATCGTGGATTGGGGAGCCTTTTCTCATCTGTTGTCATGTTTCTACTTACGTCCTGAGTTGTTCTAGTTTGTTTATATGACCACACCTATCATGTACCTACCATTGTTTTCTTTTGCCTTGTACCATGCAATTGCCTGATGTATTTCGTGTTTGTACCAACTCATTTTTGACGTTTGCTGTGTCATATTGGCCTCTGCAAATAAAAAACCTTGATTTGTTTTGATTTGAAAAAGCCAGTTTCTTGTACTCCCAAAAAGGCTCCCTTTCAAATTTCAACACTCGTATTACCCTCATCATAATATGATGAAATGACTATATTATAGAGGCAATGCGTTACCCAATCCTTCGAGTTCGATTGCTTTGAAAGACACTTCACCTCATTCTTTGGATATCTAAACTTTTGGAATATCGACCCGAGATTTAAAAAAAAAAAAAAACGTCGAAGAGGTGAGCGCACCTTTCCATTTTTTGGGAAAAGGTTGCGCTAAAAACAGTAAACAAACCGGCCTAACAACCAACTTGTTCCGTGTTGCTAAGGATGACCCGAATCACCGGAAGTAGAGGGTACCGAGCAATTTTGGAAGATCGTGCGTCACCGCGTCAATCCTCGGATTCATTTAGAAAAAATCGTTCAAATCGGTTCGGCCGTTTAGGCCGTAGAACGTGACACATACAAACAAACCCATACCGACCTGATCTGACGAACGGCTCGAGCTACAAAAATCGTGCTGGAGTCGTTGGAATCAGCTTAAAAAGCTCATTCCAGGGAGCCGTGACCCAACGAAATCGGAGAAAAACGTTCGTTCTGCTTTTGAGTCCTCATTAGATACGTCAAGGATGTAAACAACCTCCGTTGTGAAGGACCGCCCGAAAACCGACGAAGGAGCCGGCGTGGATCGGGGAGACCTTCAAAAGGCACAACTTCGCGTCGAGCTCTTTCATATGAGCCATCTCCCACGAAAATTGATGGAGAACTGCAGCCTCCACGCGCCAAGCAAAAATCACTGATCGCGTTGCTAAGGATGACCCGAATCACCGGAAGTAGAGGGTATCGAGCTATTTTGGAAGATCTTGCATCACCGCGTCAACCCTCGGATTCATTTAGAAAAAAAAAAAAACGGCCGTTTAGGCCGTAGAACGTGACACATACAACAAACAAACCCATACCGACCTGATCTGACGAACGGCTCGAGCTACAAAAATCGTTCTGGAGTCGTTGGAATCAGCTTAAAAAGCTCATTCCAGAGAGCCGTGACCCAACGAAATCAGAGAAAAACGTTCGTTCTGTTTTTGAGTCCTTATTAGATACGTCAAGGATGTAAACAACCTCCGTTGTGAAGGACCGCCCGAAAACCGACGAAGGAGCCGGCGTGGATCCAGCAGACCTTCAAAAGGCACAACTTCACGTCAAGCCCTTTCAAATGAGCCATCTCCCACGAAAATTGATGGAGAACTGCAGCCTCCACACGCCAAGCAAAAATCACTGATCGCTAATAATAATAAGAAGATAATAAGAAGATAATATATAAAATAGAACTACCTATGTGGATGGCCGAGCAAAGCGAGCCCCCACTGGCCGATAAAATGATCGGCCGAGCGATGAAAGCCTCCCCCCCCCTCCACGTCAAAGTGCTAGTGAAATCAAATTAAATTTGAAAACTCACAGGAAAAAATCCCGTGGGCTATGGTGCTAAAATGGGGAGGGGGTAGAGACTACTGTAGAGTGTCGTTTTCGAAGTATTTTTGGGCGTAGAATCCCCTGGCCGATAAAATGATTAGCTGAGCGAAGTAAGGCCCCCCTGAATTTGAAAAGGGTGCTGGAAGTGCATAGGGGGGGGGGGGGGGGGTAGAGTGATCGTGGCGGGGGTGGGTGTGGGACTGCTGAACCCGCGCGAATTAAAACGATCCAATTGTCTTCTCACCGTGAACTCGCCTCCTCCCCCTCGGTTTTTTTTAAATCCGACTTCGGAATCAGATTCGCCATAGTTTGAAGTGCATTTGGCTCATGGATACTGTGACGGGGAACCGTCATGAACATCCAGCTAGGAGAAGGGGGGGGCCAGGGTGGAAAAAGAAATCCGAGGCCGGAATGTTTGGACGGAACTCTTGCCGAATGTTGGGCAAAAACGCAGACGGTCACCGAGCCGAGGCTCGGAAATTGCTGACGTTGTCACCCACGAAACGGGGACAGCGAAGCCGAGCCCGCTCGCCTGACGGAGGAAAAACAGAAAAAGAGTTTTCAGTCGTCGGTGGCGCGTGTTCGGTGAGGTGGCCGGGTGCGTCCGGCGCCGTTTTCGGTGCCCTGGCGAGTTCGGTGAGTTCTGGTTCAGATATCCCGGTCTGGGTTGCTGACGGGCTGCAGTGGGATTTTGTAGTGGAAGCTGTAGTAGAATCGAATAAGTTCTGGGGACTTGGTAGGAAGTTGTACTTGAAGTTTGTCGTGAATACACAAGTTCGTAAGAAAATAGGAGTTGGGGAGGCCCCGCCTGCTTTTCTCTTCCCTCAGCTCCCATTTCAGGAAGGTTTTCTGGACAGGTGAGGTTTCCTACTTTCTGGGACAGTTGCCCCATCACATTTATGGTGTCAGGTTGTGGGGTAGATTAATTGATAGTAAATTAATCGGTGCAAAAATCCCGCTTACCCGCGCCCCTCCAGAGCCTCGAAATTGTCTTACGTCGAGTGAGGACCGCGAGGATCTTGTAGCGAGTTTGGTGTGATGAGCGAAGGGGGTGAAGAGGAGCCTAGTACCTAATCTTCCCAACTTCGGGTGCTGAGTGACGTAAGTGAGTCCGAAAGGAGAATCCGAACCCTTGACTCGACTCTGGGAGGCGAGGTCGTGACGTCATCCGTGGGAAAAGGAAGAGTCTTTAAAATTCCAGAAATCCCGTCATTTGATTCCCCTCCCTCTCGTCGATTAATTAGTTGACATTTGGTGATTGGAGTATTGGAGGTTGAGTTTTCCGGATTTGAGAATTAGTTCCCAAATATCTGTAAAATCCCTCCAGAGCCTCGAAATTGTCTTACGTCGAGTGAGGACCGCGAGGATCTTGTAGCGAGTTCGGTGGGGTGAGCGAAGGGGGTGAGGAGGAGCCTAGTAATCCTCCCAACTTCGGGTGAGATTCGCGAGGCCGTTCGAGGCGCTGAGTGACGTCAGCGAGTCCGAAAAGGGAGGTCGAACCCTTGATTCGACTCTGGGAGGCGCGAGGTTGTGACGTCATCCAGTGGGAAAAGGAAGAGTCTTTAAAATTCCCTGAAATCCCGTCATTTGATTCCCCTCCCTCTCGTCGATTAATTAATTGACATTTGGTCATTGGTGGAGTGTTGGCGGTTGAGTTTACGGATTTGAGAATTAGTTCCCAAGTATCTGTAAAATCCCTCCAGAGCTTCGGAATTTTCCTACGTCGAGTGAGGACTGCAAGGATCTTGTAGCGAGTTCGGTGGGGTGAGCGAAGGGGGTGAAGAGGAGCCTCGTAATTGTCAACTTGGGTGAAGATCGCGAGGACATTCGAGGCGCTGCGTGACGTCATCCAGTGAGTAGTGGAGAGTGATAAAATTCCCTAAAACCCCGTCGATTGATTTTACTCCCTTTTGCTGATTAGTTAGTTGACATTTGGTGGCGTGTTGGAGGGTTGAATTGACGGATTTGAGAGTTAGTTGTGAAGTTAATTGTTGTACATTTATTAAATATTAACGCTGATTTAGCGGTGTATTGTGTTGAGCTAGTTGGTCTGGTCCGAATGTTGATTTGTGTGGGAATTATTGAGATGAACTCATGACGTATGACGTAGGTATGTGATTTAATTTCAACCGTATTTGATTGTGGAGTGCTGAAGGATGAGAGTTGTTTAGTTAATTGAATGTAGGTAATAAGCAATGTATAGTTATTAAATTTAATTAAATTGAATTAGTCGTGAAGATGAGATGAATCAGTTGTGAGATGAGCTGGTTGATTAGTTGTGAAGGTGAGAGGATTTAGTTGTGAATTGAGATGATTTGGTTGATTGGGTCCGAACGTTGAATTGAGTTGAAAGTATTATTGTGAACTCATAACGTATGTACTTCGTAGATGATTTAATTTGAAGTTGTAAATGTTATGCAAACTGGAAAAAATTTTAGTTGATACAGTGATGGGTTTCTGAAGTTTAATGTTGGAGGTGAGTTGAGTGAAAAAATTGTTGTTGCAAGTCCGACTGGATTTGGTGGGGAATTTGATTGCCCTGCAGGTGTTGGGATAAAGAGAGGAGGAAAAGGAGGGAGATGACACGCGACGTGGGTGGAGCTAGGAGGTAAGACTAAACTAAGGGTGTCTCAACCCGACCAAAGGACGAAGCTCCAAGCGTTTGCGATAGGAGTTGGAAGGGGAGATAGTAATCAGCCTCACAGACCTGACCAGCCAGTGGCATGATACAGCTGCTGGACAGTGGGAAGTCAACGGAGCCAAAGCCTGGATGTGTCAAACACTACAGTACTGACCTTCCAGACTGGACAGGCCCTGCTGAGGGAAGAAGGGGATGTAGAGAAGGGCGGGGGGATCAGTTCACTGCTACTAATACCAAGGGTGTTAGGAGAAATGGTAGGAAATTGTAGGGGGCTGAGGGATCAGTTCACTGCTGCTAATACCAAGGGCGTTAGGAGAAATGGTAGGAAATGGTAGGAAATGGTAGGAAATTGTAGGGGGGGATGTCAGTAATGCCATACCCATTGCCGGACAGCCAGGGTATTGGGGTGGTCGTGTGGCCGCACCTCCACTTGGCGTTCACGTTCCACTGGTGCAACAGTTGTCACCAAGGCGAGCATAGTAAAGCAAGCACTCCAAAACTGTTCCTGGTACACCACCAACCCCTGAGCATGCAAAAGGAAACGCCTCAAGGACGTGGTTCACATTGATTGGAGATTGGTGATCTGGTGAGCAGACAGTACCGCACCACAGCCGGAGCGGGCAAACTGCAACAACAACCTCCAAGGGAGCAGCCACTCCAACCCAGTCCCTACTGCATGGTCCATAGGGCGTAAGGAACGCTGTGAAGGAACGAAAAGGCTGCCTGCAAGGATGAGAGTCTGGCCCTCACTGACCCATCTGGTACTTCCACCTCCGTTGAAATGTCGCAGCTGGACACCAGCCACGAGATACGCCCACGCTCAACCCCGCTACACGCCTCTCTTGTTGACGGAGAGACAGTCTGCAACTCTCCCAACAGCCTCTAGTATTCGCTGTTGCGGACCGCGGTCGAAGCTTGTCAGAAGAAGAAGTTATGCAAGTCCCAGATGTCGACCAACTTGATGACGGGAAATCCTTACCCAGCGTCCAGAAATATCTCCTCATCGCCTACGAACGCGGCCCATACCAATTGCAAAATAGAGTGGCCTGTGAGAACGATGTGGCACAACTGCAATGCAACCCAACTCCTGGATTGCATTTACCCGGCGATTTATGGCAGAAGCGAGGATTCACCAGGAGGATAACAACCTCCTCTTCCACCCCCCCCCCCCCCCCCCCAACACCTTGCTTCGGACTACCAGGAGAAGAGGCCGACGAGACGGACGCGCCCCCTCCTTTCACTGAAGAGAAGAGGCCTACGAGAGTGACTCCGAAGCGCCGTGTAGTGTTGTAAAGTTGTATGTAGCATGTAGCACCTGTGGTAGCATATCAAGTGTTATGTAGTATGTAGGACCCCCAATGTATGTGCTCACCTGGGGACCCGCATTCCCCAGGCCTCAGCCAGCAAGTGTCGACACCTGGTCGCCACTTCTCCAGAGGGGTGGGATATGTGACGGGGAACCGTCATGAACATCCAGCTAGGAGAAGGGGGGGCCAGGGTGGAAAAAGAAATCCGAGGCCGGAATGTTTGGACGGAACTCTTGCCGAATGTTGGGCAAAAACGCAGACGGTCACCGAGACGAGGCTCGGAAATTGCTGACGTTGTCACCCACGAAACGGGGACAGCGAAGCCGAGCCCGCTCGCCTGGCGGAGGAAAAACAGAAAAAGAGTTTTCAGTCGTCGGTGGCGCGTGTTCGGTGAGGTGGCCGGGTGCGTCCGGCGCCGTTTTCGGTGCCCTGGCGAGTTCGGTGAGTTCTGGTTCAGATATCCCGGTCTGGGTTGCTGACGGATGCAGTGGGATTTTGTAGTGGAAGCTGTAGTAGAATCGAATAAGTTCTGGGGACTTGGTAGGAAGTTGTACTTGAAGTTTGTCGTGAATACACAAGTTCGTAAGAAAATAGGAGTTGGGGAGGCCCCGCCTGCTTTTCTCTTCCCCCAGCTCCCATTTCAGGAAGGTTTTCTGGACAGGTGAGGTTTCCTACTGTCTGGGACAGTTATCCCATCACAGATACCATACCCAAAAACGCTGCAAATTTTACACAAGGGTTTATTATTCTAAGATATAGGTTACTTGTGCAAAAATTATTTCTGTGTCAATGGAAAAAAATTTAGAAAAAAATGTTCTTTGGATTTTGTTTTTTCCAAAAAAAAAAATTTTTTTTATTTTTGTTTCAAAAAATTTTTTTTTTCAAAAATTCTTTATTTTTACTCGAAAAATATTAAATGTTAATTGTTAAATTTTAACCTCTTGGGATCCTTCAAAAATCCCATTTTTACCCCCATGAAAGCCCTATAAAAATTTTATAGGGCTTTCATGGGGGTAAAAATTTACATTAAATTTACATTTAATGTAAATTGATTCCACCAGATCACACAATGAAAACCAAACGACCGGCTGCCCGGCGGCGGCCGCTGAGGGAGTGCAGCACGCAGACGCTACCAATACTAGTATTAAATCAAGTAAGCCTACATAAATTTATTGTATACCTATTCTAGTCATCACAGTTGCTAATATTAAGGTCTTATCCCCAGTTCCTGAAGATGGCACCCTGTTGGCCGAAAGCTCGAATAAACAAGTAAAGAATCAACCGCCTTCTGTCGCCCCACCTCAAACCTGGACAAAATACTTGGTTTACCATCTAGTTGTGCCCGCAAGGTTTTCAGTCCGATCGCCCAAACCCGTGGGGCGCTATGGGGCTATAATGGGGCTACGGGAGGGGTTTTTTGAAGGCTTTTAGCTATGGGATCGAGTTAGGTGTCGTTTTCGAAGTATTTTTGGACGTAGAATCCATTTTTTGGGGTCCCGGAACGATCCGATTTCACTGGGGCGATCTTTAGGGCATTCGTGGGGCTAAAAATGGGATTTTTGAAGGATCCCAGGATGTTAAATATTTTTCGAGTAAAAAATACAGAATTTTTGAACAAAAAAATCCAAAAAAAAAATTTTTTTCATTGACAGAATCAAATTTCTGCACAATTAACGTATATCAAAGAATAATAAACCCTTGTGTAAAATTTGCAGCGTTTTTTTCTCGGCATTAGACACTCGTACAGGTCACACGGCTCTACCGAATTCATTGAAATTTGGTATGCGAGTCAGGTTTGGTGTGTGGAAGTGCCTTTTGGGGGTTTCACATTTTTACGACCAAAAGAGAGGGGGGTTATGGGGGTAGGAGTAATTGGAAAATCGCAATTAACATCACTTCCCGTCAACAGTGACGGGAAAATTAGTGTGAAACTTAGTGTGTGGGTGAGGTTTGAAGTACCGTTTGACCAATTAGGGTGGGGGTGCTGTGGTTGAGTGGGGGAAGGAGTATCTGCTACCGATGGTCCGATTTCAATGAAATTCTGTATGCGAGTCAGGTTTGGTGTGTGGAAGTGCCTTTTGGGGGTTTCAAATTTTTACGACCAAAAGGGAGGGGGGTTATGAGGGTGGGGGTAATTGGAAAATCGCAATTAACATTCTGCTGGTTCGTGTTAACACTGTAGTACGTGAACATGATGGCCAATTGGCCATCATGTTCACGTACAACAGTTTTGAGGATTCTCGGGGATTTGCGGCCTATTTAAAAATCCCCGAGAATCCTCAAAACGGTAGCAATTAACATTACTTCCCGTGAACAGATTTATATGAAACTTAATGTGTGGGTGAGGTTTGAAGTCCCGATTGACCAATTAGGGTGGGGGTGCTGTGGTTGAGTGGGGAAGGAGTTTCTGCTACAGATGGTCCAATTTCAATGTAATTCGGTATGCGAATCAGGTGTGGTGTATGGAAGTGCCTATTTGGTGTTTCAAATTTTTACGACCAAAAGGGGTGGGGGGTTAAATTAAGAAGATCGGGCCAAATTATATATATACTTAATATACGAAATCTAAAACTTTGTATCAAAACCTCGGCTGTCACAGTTCTTCGAAGATGGAAAAAAATCACTGATATCCCCCCAAAAAATACCCCTCTGGGGTTAAAAAGATGCCAAGCATCAAAAGCCTTGATATCAAAGTTGTGCCAACCAATTGGTTGAAACTGTTCACTCCAACTTTTGCGCGTTCTTTCTGAAGTTGCTCCACCACCTATGTCGTTTGGACTATCCATTCCTGCTTGGCTGGGGACTCCCCAGTGGGGAGCTCATACCATTTTGTTTTTCACTTTTCATCCAACCTCATGTTGTTGATGATTTCCATTTAATGAATTTTATTATTATATAATAGGTACCTAATTATATTAATTCATTAACATTATAGTAATACTCTTACAAAATGGTATGGGCTCCCCAGCCAGCAGGAATGGATAGTCCAAACGACATAGGGTGGTGGAGCAACTTCAGAAAGAACGCGCAAAAGTTGGAGTGAACAGTTTCAACCAATTGGTTGGCACAACTTTGATATCAAGGCTTTTTATGCTTGGAATCTTTTTAACCCCAGAGGGGTATTTTTTGGGGGTATTATTGTATGATTATATTATAATATTATTATAGGTGCCACTATTATTAATAGGTGCCACCACACTACCCAATATGGTCTCCTCTTAATCAACTCATAAATTTACCTCGATTGAAGTATCTCTTGTACTGAATTGGCCGAACCAGACTGCGAGGGGCAATAAGGCACAAATCCCTGTTATTGATTGTAGCAGCATGCAAGCCCTGAAAATCTTTCAAATTTTGAAATCAACCAATTAACAAATTTGTTGTTGATATTGCTCATGCTACTTAATCGAATCGGATTTCTGTTGGGAATGCAAGTTTGAATATCAAAATTTACATTTAGCCCTTTGATCCATGGTAGATACACGGTATACCTATCGTGAGTAGGTAGGTACACGGTATACACCGTGAGTAGCGCAAATGCGGCCTTTCAAGAAGGTATAATAATAGTATATATTATATACTATTATTATACCTTCTTGAAAGGCCGCATTTGCGCTACTCACTCTATACTATACGGTAGAACACGGCATGGGAGTGACTTGCTGGTGCCTTATCACCGCTTGATATCATCCCGCATCAGCAGTAACTGTAACTGAAAAATTTAATACTCCACCATGAACAGTTACTGTTCATAATTTTGTACGGAAATTTTGACCTTGTCTTTGCACTCTGTGTTCTTGGCAATAAAAAACTCTTGACTTGACTTTATTGATATAATAAATCTGTTTGATAAACTGGCCCTAAAATTTTTTGTCTATAGATAGAGAAAAAATGCAATGTCTAATAAAACATCACATTTGGTTAAATCATTGCCACTGGCCCCAAAATTATTATGACTATATGATATAGGTAGTCTGCCTCTCATAAAGGAGATCCATACCGAGAGATCAATACTATTCGTCTGCATTTAAAAACTATCATGGTGTGGCGAGGGGAAAAACCGTAGGCAGTCTATGGTGATAATTGCATTTAATAAAGTATGCAATAATTATTACATGGTTCTCAAGGCGCCTTTCGCCCTCTCCTTTATCAGGATAAAGGGCTCATCAGGAGTTTAACAATAGGGGAGACCGGGGCGTGTTGGCATGGTTTTTGGTTTTTGATTTTTCTGATTTTTTCAAACGATACCTGAGAGCTTCTGATTAATGCTGGTGTTGGCCCTGCAGCTTGGCTACAAGATCCCCTATAACTCATTAATTAAATTGTGTGCTAACAGACAGTTTTAGCCCTTTTCCTGAATGCTCCTCTGTGTGCCAACTAACCCCATGCCTGGGGCGAGTTTGCATACCTACTGGGGCGTGTTGGCATAGGCTGGGGTGAGTTGGCATAAGTAATAAATTAACAATTTGAACGGAAAAACGAACTTTATTTTAACAAAATCAAACATTAGGTACGAGTCACTTTCACCAGTCATGGAATAATAATAATTTTAAAATGTCAGGTCAAGGATATAAGTAGGGAGTGGGCTCACTTGTATAGGTAGCTGCAGTTTTCTTATGATTTTGGTGTCTTGGTACCAAATAATGTCTTCCTGTTCTGGCCACCTCCACGTTTTCCCTTCTCTCGTCATAGTTGATACGCGATATTGTTTTTCGTCTTGGTCAACTATTTGCCCCGGATAATTCCGCCCATCATATCTCACCAACACATAATCTCCGATGTTCAAAGGTGCATCCAATGAAGAGGGATGTGATGGCAGGGAATGTCTGTCGTCACTGTGAGGTTGTTGGTTACAATCCAGTGAGGTTGTCGGTTTTGTCTGTGACGCTGTTGGTGTTGAGAGACAATAATCTTCTTCGTCAGAGTCAGAAAGGGAGCCTAGACTAGCTTCACTTTCTGCATAGCTGATGACGTCAGATGATGCCTCGTCAGAATCAGATGGTGGTTCAGGTTTTTTATTTCAGTCTCTCTTATGCTTGGACTGCTCGCTCGGTTTTTCTTCTGTATTTCCTCATTGTCAATCTACAATTCAGAAAAATGCTTTACAAACAAGAATTGATACATCACCTACTTCAACAATAATTAACTACCTACTTGAATACCTACTACAACAATAATTAACTACCTTCTTTCAATTTCTACCATTAGGTAGGTAGCTAATTTTTTTTTTTTTTTTTTAAATCATTCAAAATAATGTATTGGGCTAGTTGGCATAGGCCTGATCGTTATGTCAACTAACCCCACCAGTTCCTATGCCAACTAGCCCCACAGCGATTATACAAACAAGATGGATGCTGTGACTCGTAACCTACCACGATAACCGATTTTGCTACGTTAATCCAATCACAGTTAAGTCCTCTATCTAAAACCGTCTCAAAAAGCTGCTCTAATTCAATGTCAAGATGCTCAAAATAAAAAAAACTTCGAATGAAAAAGTTTACTCACCACTTGGAAAAGTTGAAAATGTCGCACCTTCACTAAACAATGAGGCGGAAGAAACTGAAACTTTGTTGGGAGATGCTGCCTAGAGGAACTTCTCCGAACCTAGGGACGCCAGCGCTCTCTCTTATCAACAGCAAGAACTAAAGGCAGCGTGCCAACTAGCCCCATATGCCAACACGCCCCGGTCTCCCCTACCTGCCGGCACATCACAAAAGTCTTAGATTGAGGTTCTGCAAGGAGCAGCCTCACGTTGCACAGAAGTAAATCCTTATAAATTTAGATGTAATTTTTACCTTCCGGGTCCATTTGGTGTGTAGGTGTCCTTTAGAGCGCCCCGCAAGATAGGGTTGGGGGCTTATTGGGGTATTGTTAGCTAGTTGGTCGTCTTGGTTGTTTCATTGTCTATTAATGAGAATATATTAGTTTAGTTGTATCAAAAGTTTGTGGGAAAGGGTGAGTGATGGGAGGAGCGAAGAGGAAAGAGGACAGTAAGAATGGTGGTTCAGGGAAGGAGGTGTTTTATGGGGTACCTATTTAGTTATATCTGGTTTTTACTTACGTTGAGGATTTGGTGTTATATTTCGGGGATTTAGGGGAGTTTCCGGGAGTCAGCGTGCATTTAGCACGTTGTTTTTTGGGGCTACTCGGTGGAAGTGAAGGGAGGGGGGGGGGGGTACAGTTGGGTTGGTTATGTGATTGTTGTGGGATCTTGAGGGTAATTATGTGTGACATAAAGCTATTGGAATAACGGTTAGGAGCTGGTATTTAATAAGGTGATATCTGGTTGCTGTTCTCTCGGGGGTGGGGCTTGCCGTGCGCTCTATCGGTACAGCCCGGAACCCCGGGAGGGCAGAGTGAAGCTCATACATTCAGTAGGTATTAAAAGGCAAGTCCAGGTTGTACCTTCCGAGAGGCGTTGAACTCATAGGGGGTGGAACCTGGTTACAGAGGGTTTTATATATTAATTTAGTTTAAATAATGGCCAGAACGTTTTACCTAAGTCTAGGAATTCACATTTCTTATTGAGCGTAGGGTTAGGGCTTGAGAGGATGCTAATATTTTCTACTATTTTACGTTTATAGTTGTGTTTAACTTTAGCTAATGAAGTAGTTTTATTGAATTGTGGTTGGTGGTTGTTTTCTAGGACGTGGTGGTCTAAGGCTGTTTTTTTAATTTTGGATAGAAAGTTTCTTTTGTGTTGGTCGAGTCTTTTGTGTAGGTTTTGCTGTGATTCACCAATATAAACCTCTCCGCATTGACAGGGAATTGAATAAACATTATACCTAGTGTCTAAAAGGGGGATTTTATCTTTGAGTCTAGGGTGGTACTTTTGGATTTTATTGGGATAATACCATGATATTTTGTAATCAGTTCTACTATTGAAGATTTTTTTGATTTTATGGTGCCATTTCTGGTGGTATGGTAATGGGATGAATTTATTTTTATTTCTGGATTGTGGTTCTACTTTTTGAGGTTCGTGATGGGTCAGTTGGTTATGGATATGTTGGTTATTAGGGGTCTGCGGTGGGGGAGGGCGGTTTGTTATGTTTTTGGTCGGTCTAAAGTAGTGATCTATTCTATTAGGGGGGGGGGGGGGGGGAGGATGGTTTCTGAGGGTTTGTAATTGTGGGTCAGGTTAGCCCGGAGGTTGAAAGTAACTTTTTTGGTTGGTTTGCTAGTGGATGGTTTTGTGGTATTCGTAGGTGGGGTATCTGGGGGTTGTGGGGGTAGGGGTGGCGGGGGTTTAGAATATGTTATTTTCTTTAGTGCTTTTTTGATTTGGTGTCTAATGATATGGGGTGGGTAGTTGTTTGTTGTAAAGATATTTTCTAACTTGGCAGTAACAGAGTTGTGGTATGTTTCAGAGGTGAGACTGAGGGCCGTTAGTGCGTAGTTGTACGCTACTGTACATTTGAAGTTGTGGGGGTGGCTAGATTTAAAACTAATTAATCTCGAGGTGTACGTGGGTTTTGTGTACCACTTGAATTTAATTTGGTTATCGGTGTTAACAATTAGGGTTGTGTTTAGGTAGGGTATTTGTCGGTTTTTTTCCATTTCTAGGGTAAATTGGATATAATATATCCAATTTACCCTAGAAATGGAAAAAATATTATTTGTCTTGGGAGTTGAAATGTTGAAATATTTTGTCTATGTCCTTTTCATGTACTGCCATTATGATATCGTCTTCAAATTTGTAGATAAATTGTACGTGTATATCAGTATTGCTCAGGGCATTGGTTAGGAGTTTGTTTAAAATAATCTTACCAACAGTTGAGGAGAGCGATCCTCCCATGAGCATGCCCACCGACTTCTGTTTGTAAAAACGGTCTGCAAATTTGAAGTACCCTTTGTGGGCGGCAAGTAAAAAGCCCTTAATAAATTTGGGTAGATCTTTAATGGGAGAGTTTGTACTGATTTTAGTCCAATTATTTCTGATTATTTTGACGGCTTCATTAGCTCGCAGGCTCGGATAAAGTTCCTTAACGTCCAAGCTGATGAGCTTATAGTTAGGGAGGAGGGTGGTGTTTTCTAATTTATCTTTAAGTTGGTGGGCGTTTTTGAGGTCGTAGGGGTTATCTCTGGTGAAGGGTTCTAAAATGGATTTGTACCAGCTGGCAAGCTTTTGCGTTGGGCTATTACAGGTAGATACAATAGGTCTGATGGTCATGGGTGTTTTATGTGTTTTCA
Organism: Pilophorus perplexus; assembly: GCA_955831195.1. Taxonomy (NCBI): domain Eukaryota; kingdom Metazoa; phylum Arthropoda; class Insecta; order Hemiptera; family Miridae; genus Pilophorus; species Pilophorus perplexus. The sequence goes on along the minus strand of OY037008.1, from coordinate 736,181 downwards.
ATTTGCCATAAATTAACGGGGGGGTGGGGTGTAGGTTGTAGAGTTTATTTTTATCGGAATGGTTTAAATAATTTAGTTGAATCAGCTCGCTAACGAACTTTTCAATGTCTTTATTGATCTTTCGAGTTGGGTCCTCATCAGTTATTGAAAATTTTTGGGGGTCGGAAAGGACAGCTGCTAATTTGTTCATCTTTGTATTCATCTTTATTCATTATAACTGTTTGGGAAGATTTATCTCCTTGTACTATTCGGATGTTAGGGTTTTGGTTAAGGAACTGTTTCAGCTGTTTTAGTTGTAATATGTTTGCTTTTTCTTCCGGAGTAAGTCTATTGTTTTTATTTGGCCATGTACTGCTGAGGGCGTCCGCGACTCGATTTCTAATGTCTATCTTCTCTGTTTCGCTATAGGTTTGTGATGTTAAAAAGGTATCCACATCAGACACTAGGTTGGTGATGTCGGATTTAGAAACGGGGAGGTTTAGGTTAGTTTTACTGTGTAGTTTAAGTATGTCTTTAAGGTGGTCTGGGATTTGTACGTCTGTTAAATTAAGCAACCAATTATCAGTGTTACGAAGTGTGCCTGGGGGGGGCTTGGAGTGAGGAATTATTTTATAAGTTAGGAAATTGAATCTTTAGTCATATTTTGTGTTGAAGAATTTAAGGGAATTATTATAGTGTTGGGTTAGATGGGGGGTTATTTTATTAAGGGTCTGGGTACTTATCTTCTTTTTTAGGTTATTGGTTTGTGTATCAATTTTATTAATGTTGGAAGTTAGTTGTTTAGCTAAATGGTTTAGGATTAAATCTAGGAATCTTCTAGTCTCGGCTTTAACTGAGGAGGAGTTTACATATAAATCTGTGAACAAATTATGTACGTTTTTTTCCAAATAATCAGAAATAATTGGACTAAAATCAGTACAAACTCTCCCATTAAAGATCTACCCAAATTTATTAAGGGCTTTTTACTTGCCGCCCACAAAGGGTACTTCAAATTTGCAGACCGTTTTTACAAACAGAAGTCGGTGGGCATGCTCATGGGAGGATCGCTCTCCTCAACTGTTGGTAAGATTATTTTAAACAAACTCCTAACCAATGCCCTAAGCAATACTGATATACACGTACAATTTATCTACAAATTTGAAGACGATATCATAATGGCAGTACATGAAAAGGACATAGACAAAATATTTCAACATTTCAACTCCCAAGACAAATAATATTTTTTCCATTTCTAGGGTAAATTGGATATATTATATCCAATTTACCCTAGAAATGGAAAAAAACCGACAAATACCCTACCTAAACACAACCCTAATTGTTAACACCGATAACCAAATTAAATTCAAGTGGTACACAAAACCCACGTACACCTCGAGATTAATTAGTTTTAAATCTAGCCACCCCCACAACTTCAAATGTACAGTAGCGTACAACTACGCACTAACGGCCCTCAGTCTCACCTCTGAAACATACCACAACTCTGTTACTGCCAAGTTAGAAAATATCTTTACAACAAACAACTACCCACCCCATATCATTAGACACCAAATCAAAAAAGCACTAAAGAAAATAACATATTCTAAACCCCCGCCACCCCTACCCCCACAACCCCCAGATACCCCACCTACGAATACCACAAAGCCATCCACTAGCAAACCAACCAAAAAAGTTACTTTCAACCTCCGGGCTAACCTGACCCACAATTACAAACCCTCAGAAACCATCCCCCCCCCCCCCCCCTAATAGAATAGATCACTACTTTAGACCGACCAAAAACATAACAAACCGCCCTCCCCCACCGCAGACCCCTAATAACCAACATATCCATAACCAACTGACCCATCACGAACCTCAAAAAGTAGAACCACAATCCAGAAATAAAAATAAATTCATCCCATTACCATACCACCAGAAATGGCACCATAAAATCAAAAAAATCTTCAATAGTAGAACTGATTACAAAATATCATGGTATTATCCCAATAAAATCCAAAAGTACCACCCTAGACTCAAAGATAAAATCCCCCTTTTAGACACTAGGTATAATGTTTATTCAATTCCCTGTCAATGCGGAGAGGTTTATATTGGTGAATCACAGCAAAACCTACACAAAAGACTCGACCAACACAAAAGAAACTTTCTATCCAAAATTAAAAAAACAGCCTTAGACCACCACGTCCTAGAAAACAACCACCAACCACAATTCAATAAAACTACTTCATTAGCTAAAGTTAAACACAACTATAAACGTAAAATAGTAGAAAATATTAGCATCCTCTCAAGCCCTAACCCTACGCTCAATAAGAAATGTGAATTCCTAGACTTAGGTAAAACGTTCTGGCCATTATTTAAACTAAATTAATATATAAAACCCTCTGTAACCAGGTTCCACCCCCTATGAGTTCAACGCCTCTCGGAAGGTACAACCTGGACTTGCCTTTTAATACCTACTGAATGTATGAGCTTCACTCTGCCCTCCCGGGGTTCCGGGCTGTACCGATAGAGCGCACGGCAAGCCCCACCCCCGAGAGAACAGCAACCAGATATCACCTTATTAAATACCAGCTCCTAACCGTTATTCCAATAGCTTTATGTCACACATAATTACCCTCAAGATCCCACAACAATCACATAACCAACCCAACTGTACCCCCCCCCCCCTCCCTTCACTTCCACCGAGTAGCCCCAAAAAACAACGTGCTAAATGCACGCTGACTCCCGGAAACTCCCCTAAATCCCCGAAATATAACACCAAATCCTCAACGTAAGTAAAAACCAGATATAACTAAATAGGTACCCCATAAAACACCTCCTTCCCTGAACCACCATTCTTACTGTCCTCTTTCCTCTTCGCTCCTCCCATCACTCACCCTTTCCCACAAACTTTTGATACAACTAAACTAATATATTCTCATTAATAGACAATGAAACAACCAAGACGACCAACTAGCTAACAATACCCCAATAAGCCCCCAACCCTATCTTGCGGGGCGCTCTAAAGGACACCTACACACCAAATGGACCCGGAAGGTAAAAATTACATCTAAATTTATAAGGATTTACTTCTGTGCAACGTGAGGCTGCTCCTTGCAGAACCTCAATCTAAGACTTTTGTGATGTGCCGGCAGGTATTGTTAAACTCCTGATGAGCCCTTTATCCTGATAAAGGAGAGGGCGAAAGGCGCCTTGAGAACCATGTAATTGCATACTTTATTAAATGCAATTATCACCATAGACTGCCTACGGTTTTTCCCCTCGCCACACCATGATAAGTAATATGGAAACCGACCAAACCACGCAGAATTGTGTGGTGGTGTTTGCCGACGGTGCAGAGGTCTAATCCAATGAGGTGGTTAGGGTGAAAAATGACTCCTCTGCTGAGTACTCAGCAGAGGAGTCATTTTTCACCCTAACCACCCCACGCAGAATTTAAAAACTAGAGAACCTGTTTAAAAACCGTAGCTCCACCAACCAATTTCTTCTTCCCCTAATCCCCATTGGGGAGTTCGCATTGATTTTAGATTTGAAAATCATCCCTACCATTCAATAATAGTTATGGCTAAAAAGTAACGTGCACAGACTCCAATACCAACGAAAAAAAAATCATTGTGGGAGATATAACGAAAAAACGAAACGCACAGTTTGAATCGGCCGGGGTTTCCCACCAGTCACTCATGAGGTAGTGACGTCACAGTTCCAGTGAATCTCTCACCCAGAGCGCTAGTGTCGTCAGCTTATATGATAAATTTATAGCAACTAGATGCTCCGGCTCGCTTTGCTCGCCTACGCACCCAGCTGGGGGGCTCCGCCCCCCAGGCCCCCCGCTAGTGGGGTGTGTAGCATCGATGGACACGTTCAAACCCCTACTCAGACATAAGGCCTCGCTTCGCTCAGCCGGGGGGGTTCTCAACTCAGACATAAGGCCTCGCTTCGCTCGGCCGACTGCTTAATCAGACATAAGGCCTCGCTCCGCTCGGCCGAGCGAATATTCGGACAGGGGGGCCTCGCTTCGCTCGGCCGGGGGGGTCCACGACCCCCCCCCCCCCTATTCGTAGCTAAACGGTCGGCAGAGACGAATGGAAAAATCGGCGTATTTTTAGGGCTTACTGCTTAGGAGGAGTAGGCGATTAACATACTCAGCCAGCCAGCCAGCCAGATAGATAGATACAGACAAGGTGAGAATTAGTGATTTAGATTATAACTTGATAGACGGAAAACATAATTAACTTTTAATTATAATACATAATATTTGAAATTTGTAGCCTTATCAGAAGGATTCACGGCTCAATAGAATTTTATTCTGTGATGAGTAGTGAAGTGGCAACCCTGGGCGGAACAATCCCCTCACGTAGTTGGTTGAAGAGGTAGTGACGTCACGCTCCCTCCATGGCCGTGTTTTTCGAACGCCGTAATTTTCGTTAAATTAGGTATTTAAATTTTCTGGAAACGATTTCAGGCGTCTGACTACTGTTTTCCCTACATTCTCAGGGAGTACTTTCAGAAAAAAATTGAAAAAAGATCAATGCGAACCCCCCACTATTCATGATAAGAGGTGTTGGTGTTTTGTCTATTAGACGGTGTCTAATTTAGAGTCCGGCGTCTGTAGTAATTTTGGACGCATAGCATATAATATATGCTATACCTACTAATATATGCTATACCGCATAGCATATAATATATGGTATACCTGTTACAGCTAAAATATGGAACTATGGTAGGTATACAGTATACCTACCATAGTTCCATATTTTAGCTGGTCAAAGATAAGTAAATCAATCCCTACTACCAATGCACACAGGGTCGCATTCATGGGTTAAAAATAAGAAAATGTTGCCTTCAAGTGCATGCAAGTTTCACAAGGATGTCCGGGCGGGCCGCATGTAGCTGTCGCTGCTTCACAAACGTTGGTCTGTCGATTCCTCTTCGAAAGAGATTCTTTCGCAAACCTATACGATCCCTTGAACATGTTTTTTGACGACTCAATTAAATCCAACGAAAATTGAAAGTATTCTAGCAAAAGCTGTCTACTAGTTGATGTAAATAGAGATGGTTCATTAATATGAACAAGAATTTCATTTTCGCTTCTATTGACGCTGTCGTAACATAACGTTACCAATCACTGGCCCTACCTTATGATGCCAACATCGATCGTAGTAGATTATTCTGCAGAATAATCTACTTTCGCCTCCACGTGCCCTATTCATGAATAGGGCAAGTGGAGGCGAAAGTTTCCAGGCACTTTTGGTTTATTATTCTTGGACTAGCAGGGACACCCGCGCTTCGGACGAAATATAAAATATCAAATTCCCTTTCAATAATGCCTCCACCCTTCACTCGGAACGTGCAAAGTGCTTGCACGTTCAATCTGTCCAACCTTGTTGGACCGTTTCTTGTCGTGAAGTACCTACCTACCTATCAAACTATCTCGAATCGAAGGTCCGTATTTATAATGAGCGTGAGTAAAATTACCTGTCCATGTCGGGTCCCGGGGTTCGGCACCCAGCCGGGTCAAAATGAGACAGTTGCTTTCAGCACCCGATTGTGTTCGGTACCTACCCGTTTTTCAAAAACGAACTTTAGCGTTCGGCACCCAAGCGTTCCAAGAAATTTTGCGCTGGGCACCCAACTTTACCGGTACCGGGTGATATGTTTGCGCATTAGTACCTAAACATTTACATTGGTAACAACAAAACTAACAGTTAGGTTGTAACTACTTAAATATAAGTCATGTTCAATTCAATTCAATTTCTCTTTATTTGCAGTTATCTCTTTGTACAGACATTGCAATTGTCAGTAAATACTACAACTAATTTTCAAAACATCGTTATAAATGAAGAATCATGTCAATATTCAACTTGTCATCAGTAAAAAAAGCAACCCTAATAGTGCCTACATTTAGTCAAATTTTAAACGAATAAACAGTAAAAACAACATTACATTTAGTCCAATTTTAAACAAAGACACAGTAAAAACAAAAGTACATTTAGTCAAATTTTAAACAGAGATACAATAAAAACAGGTCAAACCAACACCGTATCATAAAACTCCTCAATTTTGTAAAAGGGCTCCTTTTTGAAAACCTCGAGGACATTATGTGAGAATTTCGATAAAGGAAGATCACGCCAGGCAGCAGGGAGGTGATTATAGAAATTGATCCCCTAGTGACCGTGAGCACGTTGTGTACTAGCGAGCCTCGCAAATGGAACGTCCAGTTGATCCCGTTGCCGGGTATTGTATTCGTGGACGTCCCCCCTAATGTGTAAGGAGTTTTTTTGTTTGTGTGTAAGGCAAACCGCTTGATACACGTACAGGGAATTAACTGTGAGCAGTCCCAATTTAATGAAAATCGGCTTGGCATGGTCATCGAATTTTGCTCGAGCAAGTATCCGCACAGCTTTTTTTTTGAAAAAGGAGTATTTTGTCTACTCCAGCTGCGCCTCCCCATAGTACCAAACCATAAGACATGGTTGACACGAATAAACTATGGTATGCTATAAGAAGGACAGACTGTGGCACGGCCCTGGCTAAACGTCTAAGCAAAAACAGAGTTTTGGACAATTTTCCCTGTAGTAACTTAATATGGCTCGTCCAGTGCGCTTTGGAGTCGAGGTAGAACCCCAATAGCTTTACCGTTAAGTCAGGCAGGGCATTCTTCTTGTTGGAAATCGTGATTTTCTGCAGTTTGCTTTGATTTACCTTCATTTTATTTGACGCGAACCAGTTTTCTGCCTGTGCCACCTGGTTTGATGTTAGCCTTATTCATGTTTATCAGTCGTTCGTGAGCCATCAGCGTTACCCAGAGGACACCTCGAGACAGTGGCGGATCCAGAGGGGGCGCCCCCCCCCCCTCAACGAGAAAATATATGAGATTTAAAATTTTATAATCGCCTAAATTTGAAGATAAGTACTCAACATAAATTTTATTAAATGTCTGTGTGTTGTGTGGTGGCTGCGCTGCGTTCATCACTGTGTCGGTGTCAGGACGACAAGCGACAGGGGTATAGTGAATAGCGCGGAGTGAAAACTGCCAAAAAAAAAGTTTGAGAACCGGAGAAATCCTGACCCTGGAATAGTGGCGAAATGGGCCAAGGAACTAGGTCAGAGAAATGGGAAAATTCGGCCGAACATAGTTGAACTAGTAATGAACAAAGTACTCAGTACAGTTAGCACTGAGAAATTAGGTGTCTGAGCAGAGGAAATCATTAGTGAATATTTGGCGTTTTGAATTTTCCCGCGGTCGCACTTTTACTAATCTGCCAGAGTGCGCTAGCATAAGAATTCTCAAGGGACCGACGGGAATCTGCCAGAGGTGACGGCGGAAATGGCGGCCGTGTAGCAGCCAATGAGAGAGTAGCGCCACTTTTCCCTCCAGATTCAAAGTTGAAATTTTCGACAGTGCCCTGGAAATTTGTATTACACCGTAGGAGCCCAAAACTCACTGCTATGCCTTCAAATTATGAAGTTCTTTCAGAAAAAAGTATTAGTCGACGGTCAGTTCCCGGCCCATTGGTTGAAAATGATTGTGTAAAAATTTGTGGCCTAAATTCGGTCATCTTGAGGTGGCCCAAATCGTTAAAAGTTATAGTTTTGCGTAAAAAATGAAAAAGCGCGAAAATTAAAGAATTTTATTATTTCTGACCAACAAATCGTGGTAAAATGGCTTGAAAAATCATTTTAAAAATAACTCATTGTTGTGGAGCATTATTCTGAGGTTGGTCACCACCATTGAAAAAATGACGATTTGTCTCATATCATGATTTGCTTCCGGGATTTTTTGCGGGTCCTTATAAACCCATCTCTATTGGTTTCGGTTACCAATTTTATGTGCCTCTCAACTGCCTGGGAATGGCACGTGCCATACCGTTCCGTACGGAACTGCAGCAATATCCATTTTGATGCCATTTTGGGCAATTTCCCCCAGCTCAACATCGCTTAAATTGATCGTAGATGGAGGTTCCTCTGTATTATCTTCAAATGAAACCATGGTATAATATTCGTCAGCGTTGAAATCCAACTGAGGAACATCAAACTTTCGAATATCAGCAGTCCCTCCAAACCTTCTGGCATCCTGGATTCTCTGGACAGCGAGTTCACGAACGGGTACCTACCCTCTCATAGTGCAGCATTGCCAAGATGATGTTCTCTGGGTGAGAATTTTGATGTTGAGGCGCGCCCTTCTCTCTCCACTAAGTTTTTTTTTTTTTGAAACTTTTATTGCACCAAGTAAGCAAACTTATCAGCAATTTACAATTGATGTATACTAAATGACTTGCCAGAAGCGATGACACATAACACTGCTTCTATGCGACTTGTTGTTTTGTGCAACTGACGCACTAGTAATTACTCACTGAGCTGATAATTAGTTCACAGGGCACCCCACTCCCACAGGTCATGAGGTTGTGTTCTTTTCAGTCTTCTGAGCAGGCCTTCAACGTCGAGGAGCTGGACAACCTCGCTGTTGATGTGTCCCCGAAGCCTCTGCTGATGGGCTAATGCTTGTTTTTTGATGACTTCTTCGACAGTAGGAATTTGAAGTTCCTGGTGTAGTCTCTCGTTCCTGGTGTAACGGTACGCATTTATGCATGCTCGTAGCACGTTATTTTGAAATCGCTGAATGATCAAGCGATTGCTCGGAGCGGTGCAGCCCCACAATTGTGCACCATAGGCCCAGACTGGCTTAAGGACCTGATTGTATAGTGTTAGCTTGTTGGGGATTGACAAGGATGACCGTCGCCCCATTAGCCAATACATCTTCCGAAATTTGGTGGTTAGTTCCATCTTCTTTTTTTGACATGACATTGTGCTTTCCACCGAAGCTTAGCATCGAGGGTCATGCCCAGATACTTGGCTTCGTTTGCGTGCGGTATGACTTTGTTGTTGAGGTGAACGGGTATGTACTCACACCTGCGGTTTGTGAAGTCGACATGTACCGATTTTGCCTCATTCATTTGGATCCTCCACTTTAAAGTCCAGCTGTGAAGTCTCTTGATTGACCTTTGTAGTTTCGAAATTGATTCCAAGTTGGTATCGCCGACAGCAAGGACTGCAGTGTCATCTGCAAACGTCGCTATGGTATTCTCCTCTCTTTCTGGAAGGTCTCTGGTGAAAAGGACGTACAGGAGTGGGCCCAGTACGCTACCTTGTGGTACTCCAGCTTGAATCTTTTGAGCTTTCGAATACGCATCTTCTTGCTTGATCCGGAAAAATCGGTTTGAGAGGTAGGACTCTAGCAACTTGGAATACGAGGCGGGAAGTGTTTTTCCGAGTTTATAGTTGAGTCCTTCGTGCCACACTTTATCAAAGGCCTGTGTAACATCAAGAAAGACGGCAGAGCAAACCTTTTTTTGTTCAAGAGATTGTTCAATAATGTGCGTTATTCGGTGCACCTGATCAATTGTAGAGTGATTTCGACGAAAGCCAAACTGATGGATTGGAACGAGGTTCCGTTCCTCTACTATTTTCAACAGACGTTTTTGAATGATTTTTTCAAACAGCTTTGAGAGAACTGGTAGCAGAGATATTAGTCGATATGAATTCAATTCCTCAGCAGGCTTTCCAGGTTTCAGGATCATTATGACCTCTGCAAGCTTCCATAGCTGAGGTACATAGCAAAGCCTGATGGCTGCATTGATAATCTGTGTGAGTTTAACAATCACCTTCCGAGGAAGGTTCTGAAGTACCTGGCCTGTAATTAGGTCATATCCAGGCGCCTTCTTCGGGTTAATATCATTTTTTATTGTCATCTGCACTTGTAACTGTCTGCTTTGACAGTTACTCTTTCGATCACAGTCTCCTGGTCACTGGACCGAATCTCCTTGAGCGGCTCTTCATCAGGGCTGCCAGGATTTGGGGTGAAGATGTTAGCCAAGTGAGAAGCAAAGGCGTCAGCCTTCTCCTGGTTGGTCCTGATCCACCTATTGCTCATCTTGTCCAGGATGGGTGGTGCCTGAACTACGGGTCGCTTCAAGTATTTTGTTGCCTTCCACAGGGAGTAATCAGTGTCCCTGTGGCTAGTAAGCGTTGAAAGGAGTTCTTTTTGAGTTTCTTCTTTGATTTCTTTGATCATTCCTCTAAGTTCATTAGCAATTTTATACCATTTGGTCTTATGGGCTGGGTTACGCGTGGCTTGCCAGATTCTCCTGGCTCTACGCTTCTGTTTTATGGTATCTACTATTTCCTTAGGGTAATTTATCCCCTTCAGCTTTTTAGGAAGATAAGGAGTATTTTGCCAAGCAGCATCTTGTATGGCAGCTACGACTTTTTCCAGCTGGCCGTCAACCTCTTCTGGCGTGGTCAATGTCACACTAAGGTCGATACGTTGATTCACGTCCCTTTTGAACTGATGCCAATTTGTTAGCTTGTTAACTAAAACTGGATTGTGTGGCTTAATGATAATCTGGTCGCTCAGTGTGAGGATTACTGGTGAGTGGTCCGAACTGAGATCGAAGCACTCGTCGGTGTACGCATAATTAGCTGAGATATTTTTTAGTAAGAAGAAGTCAAGTAGATCTGGTTTTTTCCTTATATCACTAGGCCAGTACGTTGGTTTACCGGTTGATAAAGAGATGCAGTTTCTTAGCTGCACGTATCTGTAGAGAGCTGAGCCGCGAGGCAGGCACATTCGTGAGCCCCAATATGTATGTTTTGCATTGAAGTCTCCGCCAATGATGAAGCGATTCCCCAGTTGATCAAACGCCTTACAGAAGTCTTCGTCTGTAATGGTATGTTTAGGTGGGCAGTAGATGCTAGCAATAACCATCTCGTATGACCTAGTTTTGACTGAAATTGCACAAATCTGGATTTTTTCCGTTTCGATCTTTGTCCATTCATGATATTTGAGGTTTTCTTTTACGAGAACTGCGCTACCTCCGTGTGCTTTGTTTGCCGGATGTAGTGCATGATAACATTTGTAACCTTTTAATTTAACGAATGATTGCTTTGTGAAGTGGGTCTCTGAGACAAGACACACATCGATGTTGTTGACGTTGAGAGCTACCTCTAGCTCCATTCTTCGTTGAATGAGCCCGTTGGCATTCCAGGTCATTATTTTTAGGCTGTGCATCATGATGAATGCTTCCTAGGGCGTATGGTCTTAGTCCCCCTCTCCAAGACCGTAATTCTCTGGTTAAATGAGTTCATGGTTGACTCCATTCTTGTAATTGATGTTGAGAGGCTCTGTAAAGTGATGAGAATGGTATTAAAGTCTGCCACTGCAGTTTGAGGAACCAAGTGGGCTTTTTCCTGAGGCTTTTTGGGGCCAGTCACAGCCTGTCCGTACGAACCTTGAGTATGTACAAAGTTCTTATTTACTGCCAGGATGGGGACTTTGGGTGTGAAAGAGTTTTTTCTGAGAGGAGGAAGCTTAGCCAAAATTGGCTTCTTTATGGTGAAGGACTTTCTACGTTCGGGTTTATTTTCATTACTGGCTTTCTCTCGGGGTACCTGGAAGTCAGTTTTCGGATTTGATGAATGAGCAGACGATCGCAGCCCTTTGTATCGGTTACTGGCTTCAACCGCGACCGGGCATCCCCGGTAGTTAGCAGTATGTGGGCCCCCACAGTTGGCACAGGTAGGTAACACCTCCAGAGGCTTTTTGCAATCCGCAGTTGCGTGATATGCACCACATTTTACGCATTTCTCTTTTTTGTTACAGTAATTCTTGGTGTGACTGAATTCCTGACAACGTTTACATTGGGGAACTGTTATATAAAATATATTGTAAGGTCACCATCGAAAGCTTAAAGCCAAACATATGTTTGGCTTTAAGCTTTCGATGGTGACCTTACAATTCAACAATTTTGTTATTCCGTGAATTAGATTAACGTCAGACCCATTAGCAAAGTCGACAATGTACATGTCCAATTTGTCTAAGGTTTTCCATTTGAGTTTTTGAATTACTTTCTCAACTTTCAGAGGTGGATACTCGTGCTGTATAGAACCTGCAATGTACTGGGTGTCCATACCACCTGGTAACTTTTTAAGCATGACCGAATAGGGCCGAGTTTGCTTTTTTTGATAGGTGTAATAGGGGCAATTTCGTTCTTCAAGAAAGTTGTCTATCGCCCGATATTCATCTGAATTGGATGCATTTATTTTAATTTTTTTATCACCCTAATGAGTAGTGATTGCAGTTGGAGCAATTTTAGCTAGCTCCTGCTTGAGTTTTAGGAAGTCGTCAACTGACTTCAGAGGCTCCAGGGTGATTGGAGGAGGTTTAAACACCCTTTCTTTGCCGGGCTTCCTGGACTGCTGTGCAGAAATTCCCTCACCAACGCATGGTGAAAGGGGGCTTTTCCGCTTTCTTTTGATAACTGGCTGAAACTGTATTTCGCCAGTGTCGTATGCCAACTGCTCTTCGTCAGTGCAATACTCGTCTTCCATTTCTGACGGGGGGTTTCCCCCCATATTTTCGGAGGCATTTTTATCGGCGATTTTCACCTCAAGCTCACCTACTTTCATTTTTTCTGCATACACAGCTTGATTGGCCTGTGATAGGGCATTGCAAAGGCATTCTATGATAGAGTACAACTCACCAATTGACCGGGATGCTGGTTCGCCGATTTGGAGTCTACCAATATTTTCCCGATGTATCGCGATTTTCGATTTCGTTTCGGCTAGGAGGCCTTCGCAGGTAACTCCTACGTCGGCAGAGTTTTCACGGCCGCCCGAGTTCATCGCGCGGATTGTTTACACTGTGTCATCACTTTGCCCGACTGTTTGTCTTTCCACGGAGCGTCTTGAGATGTTTCTCGTTCGGAGGTTCAACAAAGACTCCTCTCCACTAAGTGAGAGGACAAGTCTTGTCTCTCAAATCGACGTTTTAGAATTTTCGTAGTATTTTTATCTACTCCCCCAATCATCATCATTCTTTCCTGCCTCTGATCAATCAAAAACGCCCGTTCAGCAATGGGAACTTTTTGTTTGCACTCGCAAGGCTGGAAATCTACGCACTTGCAAAGGGCCACGTCAAAGAGGGTCATTTTGGCGTGTGCTACAAACGCCTTGATCTCCCCATTCCTCTCTGCTCTCAATTTCGGGATTTTCTGTAACTTTTTGTATTTTTGATGATAACTCTGTATCGAGCGACCAATTTCTTGTTCACTCGCCACTGGTATCGAAGCTTTATCCAGGGGGGGGGGGGGGGGGGGGGGGTCGCCCGGAATACTTTTTTGGTTTGGGGGTATCTATCATTCAATCATTTTCCGCCCCCCCCTCAGAAAAATCCTGGATCCGCCCTTGCCTCGAGATCGGATAAAGCCTCAGGAGTTTTTGATTAACGTCGTTGACCTCTTCGGGCTCGAAGAACGCCAAACTGAATGGCCAGCGATGTCATTAAATGTTGCCAGCCTTGCCGTCGTCATTGTAGGTTGTAGTTAATCCCAGGTTTTGAATACATCCTCTTGTACCTGAGCATAGTATTACACTCTATCAATATTATTTCTATAATATAGACATAATACATATTACGAAGAATTTCTATCTTATGTCAAATCAAATGAAATCATTTATTTGTCAGAAACACAAATCAAGTATGGGCAATAGTCAAAAGATACTGGAAAAAAATACAAGAAAAAACTGATAAACTTGACCTAGGTATAACACAACTAATACAGGCACACTACATAGACCAATTTACCACGCCTGCCAAGAACTCATCAAAGTTGTAGGGATGGAGGCTCCAGTGATGCCAGACGACTCGCCAAGAAAGTTTCTACGGGCCATTTGAAAAATCCCTACTTTTCCCTCCAAATTCCGTATATATCTCCAATTTCCCTACGCTGAACATCTTGACCATTTATTTGCAAGAAGTACGGTAAACAAAATTTATTCTTACCTATAATTATTATAGGTAAATCCACGAGACGTTGCCGACAGCCCATGAGTACAAGCAGCGCTTCATCTGCGGAGCGTAGAGGAACTTATGTTATCACTCTTGTCAGCTGTGTCTTGTCTCACTCTTGTGACAAGACAAGAGTCTTGTCTTAAATTTCGGTTCCTATTTCGTCAATAATGTGATCATCTAGTTGATATATATAATCTTAATTATAATTTCGCGACGGAGGTCGACGACTCCGATCGGCCTCGAAATTTGACATTATCCGTTTCAAGTATTCTAGAATCTAGAGCAGGGGTTCCCAACCTTTTTTTACCTCGCCCCCCCTAGGTTGGTGTGAACACCATTGCGCCCCCCCCCTCCCCCTTTTGTTCTATGTAAGTATGTATAGGTACTCTCCCCCTCCTCAAAAATGCTAAGTATAAGTATAATTATGTTATAATTTAATGAGTAAATTCAAATTCAAACGGAACGTTTTATTAACAGTAGGTAGGTAGGTACCTAATTAAAATATTGAATTTCATGGCTCATTCAATTTTTTTTTTTTTTTTTTTAAGCTTAATGTGACATTTGACTTTGTTTTTCGGTGACTAATTTTATTTTAATTTTATTTATTATGTGAACATCTCGATGGGCTGCAAGATGAACTTCATGCAAAGAAACCATAATATCATTAATATTGTATTATTATGGTTTCTTTGCATTCCAGGAATAATTTGTTGGGTGGTTTACCATCCAAAAGTTCATTCAGACGACGGAATGACGAAAAATTGGGCGCGGAGCCTTGCAGGCGTTGTTTCCACAAACGGATCTTTCCCAAAAAACCTTAAAAATTAATTAAATTAACTTATTACTATTTATAAGACTTATAAATTTTGATGAATACTTAGTATTTTAATGAATACTTAGTATTCATTAAAATTCATTCATAGATTAAAATTTATTTTGGCCCTTTGGTCCCAAAAGGCTTCAATTGTTGTCAGTTTATGGGCCCCGATCGCGCCTCCCCTGGAGACCCTTCACGCCCCCCCAAGGGGGGCGCGCCCCCCAGGTTGGGAATCCCTGATCTAGAGTCTAGATTCTAAATCCTAAACCCGAAATGTCCATCCGCCGTACGCTGTCCGGGCCGTTTTGAGTAGTAGGCATTTTTTTTTACATCTGAAATTTTGAGAAAATACTTGGTTTACCATCTAGTTGTGCCCGCGAGGTTTTCAGCCCGATCGCCCAAACCCGTGGGGCACTATGGGGCTACGAGATTGGTTTTTTGAAGGCTTTTAGCTATGCGATCGAGTTAGGTGTCGTTTTCGAAGTATTTTTGGACGTAGAATCCATTTTTGGGGGTCCCGGAACGATCTGATATCACTGTGGCGATCTACAGGGCTTTCTTGGAGCTAAAAATGGGATTTTTGAAGGATCCCAGGAGGTTAAATATTTTTCGAGTAAAAAATAAAGAATTTTCGAAACAAAAAAATCCAAAAAAAAACTTTTTTGAGATATAGGTAGCAATCCCAAAAAAATTTTTTTTTAAATTTTTCATTGACAGTTAAATTTCTGCACAAGTAATAATAATAAACCCTTGTGTAAAATTTGCAGCGTTTTTTCTATTATAATATAATATGTATAATATACATTATACATATGTATAATATTATTATACATAATGTGATAATTAGATTTGAGTCTTAAAATTGAAACCACGACATGAACATTTCATTTCATTTCACATTTAATGTGACGACCACGACATCACATTGTGATCTCCAAGACTCCATACTCTTGACTGCATGATATTTTTGTACCTTTCTAAGGATAGCTTTTTTGAGCAATAAATATACTCATACAGTAAAAGCCCCATTAACCGGGGTCGACGGGAGCAAGACTTTCACGGTTAATCGGAATATTAAAAAACTAAACGAAATTGACTAATTTTTTGCATAAATCAACGTTTTGAAGCGCTATGTGTTGATGTCCAAGGTCCCCAGCTAAGCTTAGCTAAGCCAGGTTTTATCTCATAACACTTATTAGGTATCTTACACATGTCATCATGAGATAGAGCCGGCGGAATTGCATGTTTTGTCAGTGCTGTCACTTGTTACTCCAGCATCATTTATGGTGAATGTCCCCTGTTGAAATTTTGAACAGTAAAACTCGAGACATTTACGTTGATTTTGCTTGGAGCGTGAGGGTACGAATCGGGCCGAGAACCCCGGTTATGGGAGCGCCACTTTTCGGGAGAAAAACCCCGGATATGGGAGCTCCCCGGTAAATCGGACCCCGGTTAATGGGGCTTTTACTGTAATTAAATAATGATAAAATAGGTACAGCAATAAAATATCACACGTTTTTTCTCCCTTACCTGTTAATTATTAACCTCTGAATTAAGTGGATCCCGGTGATTATACGCCCTAGGAATATATTGACAGCCCGTTCAGCAAAAAGTAAAGGAGACAAAAATATTTTTCCGAAAAAACTGTAGGCTATAGCTATCTATACGGAAAAAACTGTAGGCGATGCGAATCTGGCGTCCGTAACTAGTTCCTCTACGCTCCGCAGATGAAGCGCTGCTTGTACTCATGGGCTGTCGGCAACGTCTCGTGGTAAATCCTGATAACATGTGGATTACGCATTGGCTTGCATCAAGATAATATTAAAGTAAAATATTTCTTTCGTTGTTTTACAGGGTAATTTCCAAAAGGCGACAGAGACACATAATATCACTATTTATTGTTTCCATTTAGTTTTTCCATTGAAGAATACACATTATTGGGTTTGTTATTATTTGATATCGGATACTTGTGCAGAAATTTAATTCTGTCAATGAAAAAAATTTAAAAAACAATTTTTTTTGGATTTTTATATTTAAAATTTTTTATTTTAATTATTTGGATTGTTTTTCAACAATTTTTTTTTCTTCAAATTTTTGTTTCTTACTTGAAAAATATTTGACCTCTTGGGATCCATCAAAAACCTCATCAAATTTTGTAGCCCCATGAAAGCCCTGTACATCGCAACAGTGACATCGGATCGTTGCAGGACGCCCAAAAATGGATTCTGCGTCCAAAAATACTTCGAAAACGACACCTGACTCGATCCCATAGCCAAAAGCCTTTAAAAAAAAACCCGCCCGTAGCCAGATTTTAGCACCATAGCGCCCCTCGGGATTGGGCGATCGGACTGAAAACGTTGCGGGCACAACTAGATGGTAAACCGAGTATTTTGTCGAAATTTCAGATTTTTTTAAAAAATTCCTACTGCCCAAAACGGTCTGGACGGCGTACGGCGGACGGAGAAATAATGTCAAATGTTGAGGCCGATCGGAGTCGTCGACCTCCGTCGCGATAAAGTTTTTTTTTGGCAATTTCAGTGTTAATACAATTTGTCTGAGAAATCCCTACTTTTGCGTAGGGATTCCCTACGTCCTTCTCACACGCAAAAGTTGCTACGTGTAGGGAAAAATCCCTACGTCTGCCATCATGGAGCCAGCTTGATGAGGTTACCCTTGATACGAGCCCTGAATGGACCAGGTGGAACATCCCGGATAAGTATCGATATCCCGCAGATATGCTGGGAGAGCTTTAAAAAATATGAGCCTCCAACAAGTGGTGCTACTCTGGGAAATAGTTAGGCGATGAAAGGGGAGTACGAGTTTGATTTTGCCACGTGTGGAGTATTTATGGTCGGGTCTGAGGACTTTATCAATGTTCTTCCTTACATAATTTAAGCATTCAAGTATATAAATAGCAGGGATAGTGAGAATTCCGAACTCGACAAAATTTATCGCATTTAATGCTGGTCTACAGTCCTCTCGATAGCGAATACCAGCCACGACCCGTACAGCCTTTTTCTGAGATGCAAAAACAATGGAAGCTGCAGGGGAGTGTCCCCAACAGAGAATTGCATTGACAGCTCTGTTCTGAAAACAAGTGTGATAAGCATGGGACTTCCAGTCAAGCCTTGGGTCAAGGGAGACGCCAAGGAATCTTATGTCAGCCAGATTAGTGTCGAGACTCGAAAAATCTCTCAACCCAAACCTCATGAGGTTTTATTATGCATAATGCTGGTCTTATCACGATTTACTGAGAGTCGGTTAACTGTGAACCAATTTTTTACAGCTTCTGTAGTAGGGCGTAGGGCCCTAATCCTTGTAAAAATGCTTGTCTTTGTTTCCCGCCGTCAGCGGTTTGCACGCTTGGCGCGGTGCGCGCCACAGTAGACGGCAGAAACTTAATAATTAAGTTAGTTAGTTTAAGAATTATTAAGAATTATTCTCGTGCGCCTGGCGGCGCCGCTATTAGCGGCCCGGGCAAGTTTTCAAATTATATTTTATTATTCACTGATCATAATCATTCTGTTATGTCATTTCTGGCGCCAAATAACAGCTTTTTGACTGAGCCCGTTGATCAGGTGTTTGTAACAACTCATTTTTGACGTTTGCTGTGTCATATTGGCCTCTGCAAATAAAAAACCTTGATTTGATTTGAGAGCATCCAGCAACTCGACGTTCGGTTAGGGATGTTTGATACTTCTAAACTTTAGATTCTAAAGTTTAGAAGTATCAAACATCCCTAACGGTTAGGGAAGTTTAGAATCTAAACTTTAGAATCTAAAGTATCGATACAATATCGTATCGATACATCCAGACAGTATCTAAAAGTATCGATACGATACTTTCAATAAAGTATCGGTATCGAAGTATCGATACTTTTCAAAAACGCCTTCAAATTTTTAGTCAAGGGTATATTATTCTTTGATATGGGTTACTTGTGCAAAAATTAATTCTGTCTCAATGACAAATTTTTGAAAAAAAAGTTTTGGTTTATTATTCTTGGAAATATACACCTATGTTTTCGCGACGGGGGTCGACGACTCCGATCGGCCCCAAAATTTGACATTATCCGTTTCAAGTGGTCTAGATTCCAAAACCGAAATGTCCGTCCGCCGTCCGCCGTCCAGGCCGTTTTGGGCAGTAGGAATTTTTTTAAAAATCTGAAATTTTGACAAAATACTCGGTTTACCATCTAGCTGTGCCCGCAAGGTTTTCAGCCCGATCGCCCAAACCCGTGGGGCGCTATGGGGCTAAAATGGGGCTACAGAAGGTGGTTTTTGAAGGCTTTTGGCTATGGGATCGAGTGAGGTGTCGTTTTCGAAGTATTTTTGGACGTAGAATCCATTTTTTTGGGGTCCCGCAGCGATCCGATTTCACTGTTGCGATCTAAGTATAGGGCTCTCATGGGGCTAAAAATGGGATTTTTGAAGGATCCCAGGAGGTTACATATTTTGGTTTATTATTCTTGGAATAATACGCCTATGTTTTCGCGACGGGGGTCGACGACTCCGATCGGCCTCAAAATTTGACATTATCCGTTTCAAGAGGTCTACATTCTAAATCCGAAATGTCCGTCCGCCGTCCGGGCCGTTTTGGGCAGTAGGAGTTTTTCAAAAAAGCTGAAATTTTGACAAAATACTTGGTTTAACATCTAGTTGGGCCCGCAAGGTTTTCAGTCCGATCACCCAAACCCGTGGGGCGCTATGGGGCGAAAATGGGGCTATGGGAGGGGTTTTTTGAAGGCTTTGAGCTATGGAATCGAGTTAGGTGTCGTTTTCGAAGTATTTTGGGACGTAGAATCCACTTTTGGGGGTCCCGTAACGATCCGATTTCACTGGGGCGATGTTTAGGGCATTCGTGGGGCTAAAAATGGGATTTTTGAAGGATCCCAGGATGTTAAATATTTTTCGAGTAAAAAATACAGAGTTTTTGAAAAAACACATTTTTGAACAAAAAAATCCAAAAAAAAAAAATTTTTTGAGATAAAAATCCAAAAAAATTTTTTTTTTAATTTTTTCATTGACAGAATTAAATTTCTGCACAAGTAACGTATATCAAAGAATAATAAACCCTTGTGTAAAATTTGCAGCGTTTTCGAGTAAAGAATAAAGAAATTTTGAAAAAACAATTTTTTTTTAAACAAAAAAATCCAAAAAAAATTTTTTTGAAAAAAAAAAAAAAAAATTCAAAAATTTTTTTTCCCAACATTTTTTCTTTTGACACCGAAATAATTTTTGCGCAACTATCCTATATCAATGAATAATAAACCCTTGTGTAAAATTTGCAGCGTTTTTTCTTTTAATTTTTTTTTTTTTTTTTACTCAGAAAATATTTGACCTCCTGAGATCCTTCAAAAATCGCTTTTGTAGCCCCATGAAAGCCCTTTACATCCCCACAGTGAAATTGGATCCTTCTGGGACCCCCAAAAATATACTCTACGTCCAAAAATACTTCGAAAACGACATCCAACTCGAACCCATAGCCAAACGCCTTTAAAAAAAACTTTCAATTGCCCCATTTTAGCCCCATAGCGCCCCATGGGCTTGGACGATCGGACTGAAAACCTTGAGGGCACGCGGCAAACGAAGTATTTTTTCAAAACTTAAAATTGAAAAAATAATAATAATAATAATAATCCTACTGCCCAAAATGAGCTGGACGGTGGACGGGCATTTCGTTTTTAGACGGATGTTAATATCGATCCTCCTCGAATAGTGGAAGGTTGGTTATTCTGAAATGACAAACCACAATGGCCAATGCAATAACATCCATTATTCATGATGGATTATCACTAAAAATTTGCCCCAGATCTGCCCAGAGCAAAAATTGTAAGCAAGTTGAAGAAACTCTAAAATGAGAAACCAACGATATAGGTACCCAAGACAAGGGCGAATTTGAAAATATGAAAAGTTGAAGGTCCTTCCGGGCAGAAAATCTCCCTTTGTATTATGAACATCCCCCACGCCTTTGCTTGAACGGTCGATATGGAAGACTTTTCCTACTTGTGCTTCCTCCCCATAAAGCCCCCCTTGTAGTACCTACTGTAGGGTATTCCCTCGAGCAGAACTCGGTGAAAGCTGAGATATTGGAGTTTCGGCAGAGAACCCCTCAAACAAGAAAGCTCCATGTCATGTGTACCGAGGTCCTCCTTTCTCGCCCTCTAATCAAACACTGGGGACCGAAAGGCGAAAATTTCATTTAATGGTCTTTGGAAACTAGTTAGGAAACGATTCAAACCATAGGTACTTAAGGACCACGTCAGAAGCCAAAGCTAGCAACAAGTTTGAAACGTGACCTAAATCAAATGTATTTACAAAAAAAAAAGTCACTGTATTACAAAAGGGTTTAATATTATTATTTTTTTTTTAACACACTGTATTACTTAAAACAAAAGAAGAATTTCTCAGTATTACTTAAATAGACGTAGAACCCCCTTAAAATGGACTATAATGTAATAATAATTTTCTGAGTAATAGTATGTCCAGAATTACTGGGAAAATGACACCTCAGGAACGAGACCTCAGTTATTGCTATAGCAATATACATAATATGTATAATACATATAATACATATATTATATGTATTGGTATTGGCCAGAGTTTTCAGTTTCTAAACTCATATGATTATACTCATATGTGAGTATGGAAACTCCTTATATATAAGGAGTTTCCATTTGTCTTTGGATTTCAGAGGTGTAACGTTACAGTAACTACAACAACTTTTATAGTCTAAGTAGTCTATGTGTTGACAGCTTCCTGTGTTAGATATTATTTACACGAAACCAAGCCTTACAATTACGTAGTGTCTAACGAAGTGATTTTAAGTTGTCATTATTATTTGGACAAATAATGTTCATGGCACCTGTGACGAAGGAAACTTCGACACTGTTTCATTTGTAATTTATCTATTTCTTTGTCGATTTGATTAGGTAACCAGCGGTACTTCAGAGAATCTGACGTTTTTACAGTCGTCATGCATGAATACGACAACTCCCGAGCATTTATTCACATATTTGTGGTGCAATAATACTTTTAACCCGGAAGCACTATTCCAGCATTCCGATAATGTGATAGAATGAAATTTAAATTTACAAAGATTTATGTTTTATAACTCTGTACGCCTTGTCAACGTGCACCTCTTCCTTCTGCAGTTCTTCAATGGCCTTCATCTTTGGACTCCGGTATCCCTCGAACCTCAAACGTATTTCGAGCTTCCTGCTCCTGACATTCAACTTTTGAAGTCAAAGTTGACACCACTTCTGCACGAGACCTTATACCTTAAATATAATCGATTTTCGGCCAAAAAGCCACAATTAGATCGAAACGCGATAACATGTTTCCACCACACAGTGGTTTTTAAGCTACTAAGGGAATATAATTTAGGGTCGAATATTTCTAGACTTAATTGGGGCTTTTTGGCGGGAAATCGATTTAAATTGAATGAAATATTGTCTTGGAGATTTAATCTGAACAATTCCAAGATGTTCAACTTCCAGGCTTTGAAGTATTCATGCATTCCGTTAAATATTTTTGATTTGGTGCAATACCAGATTTCATAGAATTCAAGTACCAATGTTAATTAGAGATTGAGGTTCCAGTATTTAAAATTTAAATTAGGATTTAATCCTTTCCCCGTGTGTTTTTTCATTTTCCTTTGGTGATGTGCAAATCTTTGGTTTTACTCACCTAGTATAACTGAAATAGAAATTGGGGAAACTGAGGACGAGATGAAAACATCTGATGAAGTTCACTTATGAATTTACCACATTCGCCCCTCCCTCTGTTATAACATAGTCACCGCAGGTGGATGGCGCACAGTACGTCAGGGGTTGGACAAAAGTCGAGAAAATCGCCCACCATTTTCCGGCCTGAAAATGACGTGGATCCATCCTCAGCTAGTTGGTGACCTCATAACTATAGAGTTCCAAACGATTCAGGCACTTTTTGCACCGTCAATGATGAACTCAGTGTTTGTTGACGTTAGCAAATCTTAACATATTGACCGACGTTTGATATCGCCCCGTGAAATCTTCAATGATGTTATTGACAAGAGATCGAGCTAATCCCCGTGTTGGTAACTACTCAGAGAACGGTATTAATAATTATTTGAATCATCAAAATTATTATTTGAATCATCAGGGAGACTCAGAATGTTTTTCAATGCGACCATATAACTGACACACTGTGCAGCGTGTCCTAGTGCTTCGCCCAGGGGCGCAACGACGGGGGCTACAGAGTGTCTCTAGTAATCAGCAATTACTATTTTATTCATTTATTTATTTAAAAATTTTAAATAACGTTATTTAATAACGTTAAAGTTCGAGTTCGATCCAAATTACATATTTGTGGTTCAGAAATGTATTCAAAATACAACAACATTTTTAAGCAAAAACTTCTAGACTGGTTATACGATACGGGAAGGATGAAACCTGGACTTTGCCCCCCCCCCCCCCCCTCCCCACCTATTAACATCCTTGGTACGCCAATGATTTCGCCTGGTGGCCACGGCCAGCCCAAGGGATGGGAATTGTGGACTTCCAAGGGAAGGCACTGGGGTTCGAGGACCCCCACCCAGGATCAATAGTTCGTTGTAAACAGCCAAATCATTGGTTTTATTCACCTAAAATAACTGCAGAACATCTGATGGGGTTAAAATCTACCTCACTTTTAGCATGGGATAATAGCATATTGTAAGCGGGGCAAACCCCCGCTTAGGACGTCAAACGCCCCCTCAGAGGGGAGCGCCCCCTCAGGATTTGCGGGACTTTTCCCCTTGTCAGTGCCCGCCACATCGCCGAGGAAGAATTCGAGGAAATCCAGCCCACGAAGGGAGTGGGGAGAGCTCTCCCTCCCCTGGGGGCCCTCAGCGCATCTCCCACCACCACTCGACGTTCGGTACACAACCGGACCCTCGACGTTGGCGCACTCTGTCGAGCCGAGAAGCGCGCCCTTATTATTATCCTTATCACCTGCCTATCACCTTGTTTACCTTCTGGCTAATTTCTATCTATACATTCGTGCAATTTAATTCAAGTTGATGACATCACGGATGGAGAGGACATTGTGGCAGTGTGAAATCTGCAACAAACAATTCGCCAACCGTCGAAACCTGCAAAGACTTTTAAAAATGTGCACGGTCAGCTATTACCGGCGTCTGCTTTATCGGGTCGGTTTCGATGTGGTTCGTGCTCCGGGGTTTTTGCAACCAACGACTTATTTCAGGAACATTAAATGTACTACATTTTACTGTCACACCATGACTTGCCCACGAAGACAGAACAACTGACCTTCCAACCAAAAGCCGACTTCATCAAGTGGAAGCGAGATGTTGAAGATGGGACCTCAGCGAAATTTGTAGTGCGTACTTCGAAGAAAGGTACTGAATCTCGTATAGTTTCATAGGCAATCTACACATTGTGTAGATTCCGAAAACGAAATGTCCGAGCAAATTTGGACAGTAGGAATTTTCTTTAAAATCTGAAAGTTTGTCAAAATACTCGGTCTACCATCTAGTTGTGCTCGCAAGGTTTTCAGCCGGATCGTTTTCGAAGTATTTTTGGACGTAGAATCCATTTTGGGTGTCCCAGAACGATCCGATTTCACCAAGGGGATCTGTAGGACAAAAGGGATTCTGGAAGAAGCTCAGGAGGACAAAATTTGTTCTCCTGAGCTTCTTTATTTAATACGGTGTCGTTTTCCGAGTACATAATTATGGACACATCATCCATTTTTTGAGGTCTCTCAACCGAAGAAATCTTTTTTTTTTTTTAATTGTTCAAAAATATTTTTCTATTGACACAGAATTAACTTTTGCACAATTATCCTATATCAAAGAATAATAAGCCCCTGTGTAAAATTTTCAGCGTTTTTGAAATCGGTAGAAACCGGGAAAAGCATGAGAAAAAAGTAAGTGCGCACACAGTCACTCAAATAGTCCCATAAAATTGGTAGTATTTTTGGAATTGAGGCATACATACCAGGAAACTCTTTTGTATCGTACCCACTGGCTGAACATTTAATGGCAAAGTTATTAGAAATAATTACCTACGTTATGTCGCGACACCGAATATACCCGTTTTGCGAGAGCAGAATATGCGGCGGCTGCGGTGGTTCTGTAATGGCTCAATAGAGCGCGCTGTTGTCGCTGTTATCAAGGGTCCGGTTGTGTACTGAACGTCGAGTCCCACCACCATCTTCACTTCCTCTTCAGGAGTCAAACTGTGTGGACATCGGCCGAAGTACCTACGCCCGTCCTAAGTGTGTTTGTGAACTGTTCATCCTACCTGTTTTGCCTACCGGTACACTCTGTGCATCCTACCGGTACACCCTTGTGCATCCTACCGATTGAGCGCGACTTTTCCCCTTGTGTACCGTATTGAGGTATTCGACGGTACACACATCACCCGACTTGGAAAGCCCAAATCCTTGTCGGTACACCTTACCCTTGCACACCGTCCGCCAGTGACAGTGTATCTCCGAGGACTGCATTGACCGTCTCCGTCCCGATTTCGCCGGCGATCTGCTGTATCGGACTGATGCACAGCCAGACTGACTCCAGGACTTCGCTTCGCTCGACGGTAAATACAGAACTCTCACTTCTCTCCTCATTTTCCACCGCCAGTACGCGATAGGTAATCAATTGATAGGCCGAAGTGGTACCCATTCTGGTTAATGTAGGAGTAGATACGTCCCGACGTCCTCATATTGTTGTGTTTGTAGTTATTTCGTATATTGTTTGCGGTGTCACTCCGACACGCAGGTTTAGGTGTTCTTGTTCATTTCGGCGCCTTCAGCGTCTTGTTTCTTGTACCCTTCAGGTACGCGTGCCGATTTTGCCATCGGTACACCAATCAGTACTCTTCAAGTACAAGCTCAGAACCTTGTGTAATACTTAGCTTCTAGTACCCAGCTAGTCTATCAATAGGTACTCGTATCGGTACACCATCAATATTTCGCCGAGTACCCTTCAGGTACACCCCCATAACAATTATATTCCCCCCCCTTGTTTGGTATATACATCCACATAACCCGATACACGTATCGGTACACCAATTTCTTGTTGTATTATATTGTATATTTCTGTACATTTTGCATATTTCTTAAATACAATCTTGTCTATAGTAAATTGTATCCAACGTGTCACATCTGTTCAACCAACCCCCTCCCAGTCAGTGAAATTGAGTGTTGATTAGGAAACTTTTTGATACTTCCTAGTATTTTGTCACAAGCTGCTTCTAATTGCTAATTTAATTATTAGTCAATTTAATAACACGCTACTGCCCCCGAAGCCAGCCTTAAAACCGAAGTAGCTTACAATATTATGCTTCTTCTCTGGGGTTTTCTAGTTGGTGAGCGTGAGGGTAAGATCGGACATCCCTCACCCTTGGCACCCTTTCTCACACTGCTAGCCCCTACCATCGATCACCCACTTGGTGAGCACCTGGTCGGGAGACGTCAGGACCCCCTACCCCTCGCAGCTCAACTAACCGACTAGCTCCTCCTCACACCTGGTTGACCACCCCTGGTGCATCTCCACCAGAAATGCAAAAACAATTTACAAGTTTTTGGCATAGTAATAGTGGATAATGTCCCATGCATTTTGATTTAGCCTGCAAATGTTTTAAAACGGAAGAGCAGAGATCGGGATGAGCAAATTCCTATGTACCTGGAATTGGATCGTTTGCTGCTGTCTTTTTTGCCCGCTTGGAGGTTGGGCAGGTCCTTTTGACGCTTCTTGGTTTTCCGCCATATCCGGTAATAGAGGAAGCACATGACGGACACATGTACGTAAAAAGCGGCGATGGGGGTTCCAAAAGTGATGTAGTGGTTGGTCTCGATGAACTGGATGTAGCACATGTCGTCGGGGACGGTTCTCTCCCCTTCTATGTACGGCCAGGCGTAGATCCATGGCGGCCACAGCAGAAGCGAAATACCCCATGCGCAGGCTGGGAATGAAATAAAAAACATCGATTCTATAGATTATGGTCGCGGGAGGATGTGGAACAAATTTCCAAATAGGGGGAATATCCCCACGATAGAGGACGTTACAGATAAGGTGCCCCCACAGATGGATGCTACGTCCGCTATACTTACGTACGAAATACAACACTTCTTATGTCATCCTGACGTTCTTCAAAATGAAAGAAAGCGGATGGGTCTGAGGTCCCCGAAAAATGGGTTTCCATCCATAAATACTTCGAAAACGATACTTAACTCAAAATGTTACCCTGTAACTGAAAACCTTCAAAAACTCCTCCCGAAGCCCCTTTTTAGCCCCACAGAGCCTCATTAGCGATGGAGCTGAAAAGCTGAAAAGCTTGCGAGCACAACTAGATGGTAAACCTAGTAATTTGTCAAATTTTCAGATTAAAAAACCGCCCAAAACGGCCAGGACGGCGGCCGGACAAACGATTTTTGGATTCTAAACATCCTGAAACATAATATTACGTATGAGATACGTAGAAACGTATTTAAGGCCGATCGGTATTGTTCCGAGAATAATAAACCCAAACCAAAACGCTCCAGATTTTACACAAGGGTTTATTATTCTTCGATGTAGGTATTTTAAGGTAAACTGTGCAAAAATTAATTTTGTGCCAATAAAAATTAGGTACTAAAAATATCAAAATTGTCCGTAGGTATACCTACATTGTATACAATGTTCGGACGGATTAGGGACCCCGAAAAATGTACGTCCAAAATTACACGGAAAACGACATCTCATTTGATCTCATTACATCTTTCAAAATCACCATTTGTGGGCCAACGAATGCCCCATAGATCCACAAGGTGAAATCGGATGGTTCTGGAATCCCAAAAGACGGAATCTACGTAAAAAAATACTTCAAAAACGGCAACTAACTAGACCCCATAACCGAAAACCTATAGGTAGGTATTTTGTAAGCAAAAACTCCTCTCGTAGCCACTTTTTAACCCCACAGAGCTCCACGGGTTGGAGCGATCGGGCTGAAAACTTTGCGAGCACAACTAGGCGTAAAATTCGGTATTTTTCAAAATGTATGGTTTAAAAAATAAATTTCTTGCATTCACTAATGAGTCATCATTCCAGTCATTAGTCCAAGCACTACTCAGTTAAACGTTTTTTTAATTTCTAATCTTTATAAAAATAAATTTTCTTTGTCCGACTTCCTGAACCAGGGAATTTCATAATAAACGACCTATTTATATGAAAACCAGAAGAATATCGCCGGTGACCTAACACCTGATCCCCCCTTTTGATAAACGGGCCCTAAGGGGGACAGACGATCGACATCCATAGAACCTAAAGTGAAAGAGCGGGAAAAATCTCTAGCCCACTCGACTCCCTGAGTCGCCGACCATCGAGCGAAATTAAAAATGACCGCTCCCACTCGACTCCCCTGCAAAAGTCCATCTTGAGCTCAAGTCTTTCTGACAAGGGAACAAATGAAGAGCTTGTGGTACAGAGGGCCAAAGTGCCAGTGTTTTCGAAAAGCACATTGTACCGCAAGCCCTTCAATTGTTTAAGCAGAGATTGCGCAAGCAGGAGTGGATTGCAAAATACATTCACAGACAGCAAAACGAGGGCTATCTTCTTAAGAAAAGCTCTCATCAAAGCTCCTCCTCCATTTCCTAGGTACCTACAGAGGAAGACCCAGTGCCTGTATAGTACCTATACTTTTTTATCATTATTTGACGAGGTGGTTCTTGCCACCGAGTGTACAATGTGAGCAACCTTCTCGTGGGTTACTCCAATAGCTCACAAAGCTACTTAAGGTGTACCTACCTATTTACTGCTCGCTGTTGTGCAGGAGTCGATTGGGTACCCATTCCTAATTTGAAACTAACAGCGAGTCGATCGTCCTTCATTTTATTCGGGAGTCGAGTGACCTTTCCATTTTCTGCTCAAGCGGGACTCCCGCTGCGGGAGTCAACTGGGCTCTATAGTGCGCGAGAAATGAGAATGGGACCGGCCGACAAGGAGGGTTGAGGAGACAGAAGATGTACCCCTCTCCTTCGAACTACCCTCTCTCCTATCATCTGCACTCTGACGGAAAAAGGTGGGAACTTGGAAACTGCCAGACCAGGATACTGTCCGAATTTCTGCCCAGAAACCGATTCGGGGAGTTTGGGGCGTTGGCGAAAAAGTCCCCGAAAGTATGGCCAGGAAACTGTCGGAAAACATAAATCTGGCAACTGTCCGAAAATATTCTGGCAGAATGAAAGACCCCCGTTTCGGCTTTGAAAACTGTCAGAATTTCTGAACCCTCGAGTGGGTCTGTGACGAGCTTCAGGTACCTAAGAGGATTAGTGTTGAGACGGCAGGGGCCCCTAATTGGGTCTCCTTTGTACCTTTTCCTCTGGGGTTTATCCAAGGGCAGTGTCGGTTTTACTCAAAGGAAGCGAAAATTGTTACAAATTTTACCTACGCTCGTTGACCTATCGTGAAGGGGGAGAAACGCAGCCGTGTTGACTCGATAACCGGAAGAGCTTCGATACTTCGAAAACGACTCCCCACTCGATATCACAGCCCAAATCTTCACACACACAAAAAAACGACGGGTACTTGGAAAAAAAACGACGGGTACTTGGAAAGTCGTCGACACATAAACTGCTGGAAAATGGTCGCGGAAGCATTTTTTCCAACTTTCTGTTAGTTTCAACTCAAGGTTTGAGAGTCATAGAAAGAACAGGCATTGGAAAATCGCCGCCACATAAACTGATTGAAAATTCTCTTAGTTTCAACACCCCCTGTTGAAGCTGAAAGATCGAGTCAAGTCTTGGAACTGGGCGCCTGGAACTGAACGAATATTCCTTATACCTGCTGAAATGTGAGAGGGCAATCACCCCATACTGAGCTCCAAATGACCCCGTCTTGCATGACACCTGCTTTTAAAGGGGTAGAATCTCAATGCTCAAGAAAATTGAAGTAGGCTTAGAAGCTAAGCTTTACCGATTGGAACACCTTCACCTAGAATAGGGTTTCAAAGTTTTTTGTTGTTGTTTTTTTTTTTCAAAAAAATTCTGAAAATACAAACCCCACTAGATTGATGGCTGCCCATCGATTTATGTGTGCCAATTTATTTGGCGCGCGCCAAATTGGAGATATCGACCCTAACTTTGTTATAACAAGTGGGAACCACGATTTTTGGTTTATTATTCTTGGAATAATACACCTATGTTTTCGCGACGGGGGTCGACGACTGCGATCGGCCTCAAAATTTGACATTATCCGTTTCAAGAGGTCTACATTCAAAATTCGAAATGTCCGTCCGCCGTCCGAGCCGTTTTGGGCAGTAGGATTTTTTTTTTAAATCTGAAATTTTGACAAAATACTTTGTTTGCCATCTAGTCCGATCACCCAAACCCGTGGGGCGCTATGGGGCTAAAATGGGGCTATGGGAAGGGGCTTTTGAAGGCTTTTGGCTATGGGATCGAGTTAGGTGTCGTTTTCGAAGTATTTTTGGACGTAGAATCCATTTCTGGGGGATCCCGAAACGATCCAATTCCACTGTGGCGATCTATAGGGATTTCATGAGGCTAAAAACAGGATTTTTGAAGGATCCCAGTAGGTTAAATAGTGATGGGATCCTCCGGTTGATCCCATCATATGCGTTCTCGTAGTTAGTTACGTATTTTTGGGAAAATACATGGCATTCGTGGTTTTGAGTTTGAACCGAGTGGGTTTTCATTTTCAATCGAATTCATAACAATTGGTGGCAAGTGGTGCGATGCCACGTCGTTCGACGAGAAATTTACCTCGACGAAGTCGACAGGGGTCACCCCCGCCAGAAGTTGCGGCGCCCTTACCGCGACTGAACACCGCCCAGCCAACGCTACCGGAGACGGTAGTACCCACCCTTAAACCCAAAGACTTTAGTGGGGTGAACTGGGATGGATACAAGATCCAGTTCGAGGGCATAGCCGAAAGAAACGGGTGGGATGAAAACACCAAGTCTGGCGCCTTGGAAGCAGCGCTTGTGGGTGACGCTGTGGAAGTGCTGTTAGATGTCGTTCCCCCACGCACTTTTCAGAAACTAGTACTCGCTTTGGAGCGTAGGTACGGACAGAGAAGGCATGCTGACCGGTTCATGACAGAGATGCTAGCACGGCAGCAGCGTCCTACTGAGAGTGTTGGTGAGTATTTCAATGCCTTTATCACCTTGGTTCATAAGGCCTGGCCGGCATCCCATGTTACTGAAGGCCTTGAGCAGCTGGTCGTACACAACTTCATGATGGGCCTTAGGGACACACTCCTCAGGGAACGGGTCATGGGGACAGGACCAAGGACCTTAGATGAAGCAGTTGCAGTGGCTCAACGGTACGAAAATGTTGCGAGACTGTCTCGGCAGGTACGAGCTGTGGAGATTATAGATTACGGTCCACCTCCAGCAGATTACGGTCTTAGGAATGTGGCACCGAGTTCTCCAGCACGACCTCGACGACAACAACCACAACTGGTTTGTTTGCGGTGCGGGGTTCCTGGTCACATGGCTCGAGCTTGTCCTTTCCCACCTGTGGGGCAACTTTATCAACGGGCTTCACAGTCGCCGCCTGACTGGTGCCTGCCGGCGGGCCATACACCCAGGCCAGGATTACAACAGCAGCTTACCTCCACTGCACCTGTCCCTCAGAAACCGTCGTCCCTACAGGGAAACCAACCATGGTCGGGATGATGGGGCCCACACCGACCTGGGAGACAATGCCCCATGAAACCCCTGAAGACATTGTCAAGAGTTTGCTGTGTAGGGCTAGTTCCCAATCGTTAACACTATGGGGATGGATTGATGGAGTTCCATGCACATTCCTTATTGACTCTGGGGCAACAAAAAGTCTTCTTAGTCTGGCTTGTGCCCAAGCTATAGGTTTGCCCTTAGAGCCTGTAGAGTCGTTGGCATTGCGGTCCGTAACTGGAGAGCGCATACCAGTCCATGGAACAGGTGTTGTTGGGGTGGACTTTGGAGACCAGCGAGCCTGGGCCTTGGAGGTGCTGATCACCCACATTCGGGAGGACTGCATCTTGGGTATGGATTTCTTAGTCCAGCACAAGGTCTCAGTACAATTTGGTCAACCTGGTGTGACAATTGACGGCCAGTGGTATGCTGCCATAGAACGGGCCTATGGTGTAGGTGTGGAGAATACAAATGAACCGTCAGGGAATCAGCAAGGGCTATCTCCGCTTGATCTTGACTGGGAGGAAGTAGATGACATCTCTAGCGATGTTCCGCAACATCTGCGTGTTATGATTAAGGAGGATGCCGTCAATCTCTCCGTCTCTCAGAGATGGCAAATGGAGGAACTCTTGAACGAGTTTCAGGATGTGTTTGCCATAACGGGGAAGGAATTGGGAACGATTGCAGGAACCGAACACCGGGTAAATGTAGAAGGTCATCATCCCATTCGACAGTCCCCACGACGTATTCCCCCACACAGGATAGAGGAGGTTGATCGGCTCATTCGGGAGATGAAGGAAAACGACATAGTGGAGCCTTCCGAGAGTCCGTGGGCCAGCCCAATTGTATTAGTTCCCAAAAAGGATGGATCAACGAGGTTTTGCGTGGACTACAGACAGTTGAATAACATAACGAAGAAAGATAGCCACCCCTTGCCAAAGATTGATGAACTCGTTGGGTCCATTGCCGGTAGCTCTTGGTTCACTACTCTGGACCTCCAAAGTGGTTATTGGCAGATTCCAATGGCTGAACAGGACAAAGAGAAAACTGCATTCTGTACTCCAAGAGGCCTTTGGCAGTTCAAAGTCATGCCCTTCGGACTGTGCAATGCACCTGCAACATTTCAGCGGGCCATGCAAAGGTTGCTGCACAAGGAAATACGACTGGGCAGAGTCAAGGTGTACCTCGATGACGTTCTCATTTACAACTCGAATTTTGAGGAACACTTAATGGGGCTGCGACGGGTATTTGAGTTGCTGAGAGCTAATGGGGTAAAACTAAACCCAAAGAAATGCAAACTTTTGGCCCGGAGAGTGAACTACTTGGGGTTTGTTGTCTCTGAACGGGGGGTTGAAGCAGATCCGCAGAAAACAGCGAAAGTGAGAGATTGGCCAGTTCCAGCCAACGCCAAAGAGCTAAGGTCGTTTGTAGGTTTTTGCTCGTATTATCGGAGTTTTGTTCCTCAATTTGCTCGGATAATGGCTCCATTGTACTCCCTGCAGGACAAAGCCAAGGACTTTGATTGGACCAAGGAGTGCCAGGAGGCTTTTGATAGCATCAAGAAGTCACTGACAAGGCCACCAGTTTTGGGTCACCCAGTACCGGGAGCTTTGTTCGTCCTAGATACAGATGCCAGTGAAAAAGCTGTAGGAGCCGTCCTCTCTCAGATACAGCATGGGCAGGAGAAAGTGCTAGCATACTACAGTCAATGCCTCTCGAAGCCTGAGCGGAACTACTGTGTCACCAGGAAGGAATTACTGAGTTTGGTAAAAGCACTTCGACACTTTAGCTCTTATGGCTTGGAGGCGGGGGAGGAGTTCCTTGTACGGACCGACCATGCATCCCTTCAATGGCTCCAGAACTTCAAAGAGCCAGATGGACAATTGGCTCGATGGCTCCAGCAGATCACGAATTTCAACTTCCGAGTGGAACACAGGTCTGGAAGTAAACATCTCAATGCAGATGGATTGTCAAGACGTCCCTGTGCTGACCAGGACTGCCAGTACTGCCTACGACAGGAGCAACATCAGGAAGAACGGCTCCAGCGAGTTCGGTTGGAAGTGGCTGTCGAACGACCATGGACTGAAGCCCAACAGTCAGACGTCATGCTTGGCCCAGTCTACGAATGGGTGTCCCACGGGGTTCGACCACCGAAGGATGACATTGCCAGATTTTGCACGTACACAAAGGCACTTTGGGCTCAGTTTGCTAGGTTACGCATCCGGAATGGAGTCCTGTATAGGATATGGGAGAACGATGCAGGTACCCAGGTAACGGAGCAGCTCCTCGTTCCTCAGGCTCATCAGAACGAAGTCGTGCAGTTGGTCCACGAGACAGGGCATTTTGGACGAAGGCGCACCTTGCAACTGATTCGTACCCAGTACTATTGGCCCGGAATGCAGGGCGACGTGAAGAGGTTCTGCGCTAGCTGTGAGACTTGCGGGCAGCGGGGAGGGAACACCACGAAAAGGAAGGCACCTCCGAAACCGTATGTGGTTGGATCGCCAGGAGACCGCCTTTTGATAGATGTGGTGGGACCTTTGCCAGTGTCACGGGATGGTAACCGGTATATAGTGGTAGTGGTAGACCAGTTTACCAAGTGGCCAGAGGCATTCCCAGTGAAGGACGTGAAGGCAGAAACTGTGGCTGAGGGTTTGGTCAACAATGTAATCACCCGTTTCGGCGTGCCAAGGGAGCTGCATTCCGACCAGGGGAGGAATTTCGAATCCTCAGTTTTCAAAGAAGTAGCCGAACTCCTGGGAATAAAGAAAACCAGGACGACCCCACTACGGCCCCAAGGAAACGGCATGGTGGAACGTTTCAACAGAACTCTCTGGAATCTGTTGGCAAAGCTCACTAAGGGTAACCAAGCCTCTTGGGATCGACAATTACCTTTAGCCTTGCTAGCCTACCGCGCCACGGACCATTCTGTGACTGGCTTCTCCCCTGCTGAGCTAATGTTGGGTCGCCGTTTAGACCTGCCCATTCATCTGCTCACAGATCCTGCGCCGGACTTGCAGTTGACGCCCGGTACCTATGCCACACAACTGCAGGACCTGTTGACGAAGACGCATCAGTTGGTTCGGGAGCGGCTGGTGAGGGCAGCTGAAGACCAGAAGCGCCGTTATACCTTCGAAGGTGATCCGAGGTCGTTTAAACCCGGGGAGGACGTCTGGTATTGGTGGCCAAAACGCCGAGTGGGAGTGTGCCCTAAACTCCAGTCTTCATGGGTTGGCCCCTGCCGAGTCGTGGCCACGCTCTCGGATGTAACGGCACGGATCCGAACTCCCCAGAAGCGCCTGCGAGTGGTCCACATCGATCATCTGCGTACTTTCCACAAGAAAGAAGAGGGGGAGTAGTGATGGGATCCTCCGGTTGATCCCATCATATGCGTTCTCGTAGTTAGTTACGTATTTTTGGGAAAATACATGGCATTCGTGGTTTTGAGTTTGAACCGAGTGGGTTTTCATTTTCAATCGAATTCATAACAATATTTTTCGAGTAAAACCTAAATAATTTTTGAAAAAAACATTTTTGAAAATAAAAAATCCAAAAAAACTTTTTTTGATATAAAAATTTAAATTTTTTTTTTAATTTTCTTCATTTAGGTAAGTACAGAATTTAATTTCTGCACAAGTAACCTATATCAAAGAATAATAAACCCTAGTGTAAAATTTGCAGCGTTTTTATTGCAGATTCGGATTCTAGGGTAAACGTTCAATCTCCGACAATGACCGACCCCTCAATCCCCTCACACCCGGGTGACCATTATTACGAACGTCAGTGACTCCCCTGGGGTCGATCACAAATATTTTATTCTGTCGTATTTTTTTTCACAAACCACTCACTACCACTTTATTCTGGCAGTGTGAAAAAGATTGCACTTTGTAGAAATTCACTAAAATTCACTAAAACATTCGAAGGAGACGGTATAATGAAATGAATGATTAATACCTAATTGCCGAACTTTAGTGAGGCCTGTACCTTGATTCAGCCTGCATTTACGATTTCTTTTCGTTGTTGCCTGTATTATTCGGAGGGGTGTCGGCGATTGTCGAAAATGGGGTGTCGATCATTGTCAAGGGGGTGTCGACCACTGAATTTTTGGACTTTTTCTAGAGAACGTAATTTCTCCATTATTGTAGAAAACGATGGACAAAAACGGGTATACGGACTTCAACTAGACGTCTCATAGCAACAGTTAGAAAAAAATAAAATAAATAAGAAAATGCGAATAGAGAGATTTTGAGCCAGGATTTTGAGGAAGGGGTGTCGGAGATTGAACGTTTACCCTACACAAAATTTAATGAATAACGTTGCCCAATTTTTCTAAGCCACTTCCAAAACTGGCAAAATAATGGGCAAAAAACTGATTTGAAGTGAGATACGTGACTACTTTTAACGCAGAAGGGATAGTACCATAATGTACCTGAATAACGTGACTACTGACAAACATCCCCTTCAGCGTTACGACCCAAAATTATTTCATCATCAGGGGCATAACCTCATCAGGCACAAAAATATTATCGGTGTGTAGGACAATGCCCGGACGAGTCTCGACCGCTTTTTTTGGCCCTTATCATGCCCAAAAATATACCCAGGGTGTTGACCAGCGTGGTGATCTCAGTTCTCTCACATCTAATTTATTACCCAATGAATTGTGGAGGGCGATTTGAAAAAGGTAATAACGCGACATTTCGACCATGTTACCACCATCCTAAGCCCAAAATATTTCTGATTAGAAAAACCTAATGCCCGCGCGTAGTTTCAGCCGTGTCTCCATCATCCTCATGACCAAAATATTCCCAAGTTGAAAAATACAATAACCGCGCTATGTTTCCACCATTTGTCCATCATCCTCAGGCCCAAAATATTTCTAATGGAGATACCTTATAGCACCCGCGTGTAGGTAATTGTAGACAAGAAATATCAAAATTGCTTGTTCATATTAAATATGAACATACAAATTTTGTATGCTGCTAGAACGACAAATTGCCTTCAGAAGTAATAAATGCATAAAATTATATTTAAAATTAGTTAATTGCGGTCTGTAACGCGTCACAGACAAACAGACAGACTGAAAAGTGCAGATCAAGACCAAGTAGAGCTTCTCTTCGTTCGGCGAAAAGAAAACATCAAGTATATTTTCAAATAATAGTTATTTTTGTTCAACATTACTTGAACTTTGGTTTTTCATTTGGGAATGCATACCTACACGACAAAAACCTTGGCAAAGGAGGATGGCCCCCGGCAGAGGGTTGGGGTTTGGTTTAAATTAGGTCCCGCACGGTCAGGCAGGTAGTGGATTTTCAACCCTTTTTTCGACGGAACGCAGGCGATCAGTTTTAAAGGGGTGGGTTTTCTACTTACTTCAACACCTGGGTTGAAAATACATCGAAACACCAGTCCTCAGCTTTTCTCTTAGTTCCAGGCGATCAGTTTTAAAGGAGTGGGTTTTCGCTGTACTTCAACACCTGCTGTTGAAGAACGGCGAAAGAATTTTCGCTCAGTTTATGTGTCGATCACTATCCCTGGAACCTCTTAAAAGAGCAATCCAGAAAAGAGCGGGAACGACTGGCGGAGAGCTGCGTCTTATAATATAAACAATATTATTGTGCAGATAAAGGCGGGGTGGGGCTGCACGGCTGAAGAGGGTGTGCGGGAGTATAAAACGGTCGGAAGGGTGTGGTGGGGTTTAGTTTGAGGGTGGGGTACGGTATCGTTGCAAAAGGAAATGGATCTGATGAGGGGAAGAGAAGCGATGTGATTATGAAATCCAATTTCCTAATCAAACCCCCCACCCCTTCCAACACCCTTCTCGGCACCAACCAACCTCAAACTCCTTCTCCCCTCAAACAGCTTTGAAAGCGACTCACCTGTTCACAACCAATTTTGATAAAAGATTTTTCCAATCACCGACCAAGAAAGTGTTCTCACCAAGGTTGTTTCTTGAGATTGAGGTAAACATCCGAAACATATCAACTATGGGAGAAAGAAGTTATTTAAACCGCATAACGTCTTGGGGTGTTTTCGAACGGGGCTTTTTCGCTCATCTCAAGCTATCTCACAGGTAGAAGTCAGGCTTTTTATCATGGAGATTCTTTATAAAGTTTCTTGCCAGTCAGGTATGGTGTACTGGGGTACCAGGACTCCGTCCCTTGTGTTCATTAAAAGCTTAACGAAAGAGTAGGACTCCCTCTCAGCCGCGGTCGGTTGGCTTATAAGCCAATCCTTATAATAGGATTCCCTCCGGTTACTTGGGCACCGACGTTACAACAAACAATACACGGCACCGCCCATGGGCGTAGGCAGGATTTAGCCAAGGGGGGGGGCCACCCCATTAAGCGCTATTTTACATATATATATACATATATAAACGCTGCAAATTTTACACAAGGGTTTATTGTTCTTTGACATAAGTTACTTGTGCGAAAATTAATTCTTTGCCAATAAAAAAATATTTTTGAGAAGAAAAAAAAATCTGCACATTATTTGAACGAACAGTCATGAAACCTCGAAAAATGGATTAAGCATCCAAAATTATTCGGAAAATATTTGACCTCCTGGGATCCTTCACAAATCCCATTTGTTGTACCTGTTAAAAATAATTATGCATACCCACCACTACACTACTTAAGGCATATGTACTGTAAGGTCTAATACTTATGACGTCACTACTCGGTATCAACCTCGTGTGTGCTTCTCTTACTTTGTAATGTTTTATCTGGTGCTCTAGTAAAAACTATTTCATAATTAACTCCGTATTTCTTCATTTAAACACGTTTCCGTGATAAGTGATTTCATTAGGTTATGGTAAGCCCAGACTGAGAAGAAACGGAGGTAAGGCGTAATGTTTACATTCGCAGTAAAATAAGTCACGATGTCGTCTTCCGATAACTACGATCGCGAAATCGCCAACGTCGAAAGACTCAATGACGTTGACTCGTTTCCCATGTGGAAGTTCGAAATCAATATATTGTTGGAATCTAAAAACCTACTCGACGTCGTTGATGGTAAAATAAAACTTGAACACCTAACTTCTGATAAGGACAAGGATGACTGGAAACGTAGGGATGCAAGGGCTCGACAGGCTATCGTCGGTTCTCTTGAAAGAAAGCATCGCATTCATCTGCTTTTTTGTAATACAGCTAAAGCAATGTACGATAAAATCCTCTCCATATTCCAACGTGACACAGAACACCAACTGACGACTTCTTACGAGATGTTTTTCTCTTATAAGTTTGACCCCGCCAAAGACATGGCTTCAAACATAAGTTGTCTGGAAAACCTCGCGTTTCAAATTAACTCGCTGCAAGCTGGTAAAATTGACGAAGAAATGTTAGTTGCCAAAATCGTTTCCGCGCTACCCTCGACGTATGATTCGTTCGTGACGTCTTGGAACAACACCGCCAAAGCAAATAAAACGGTCGCGAATTTGACAGCTCAACTTCTTGCGGAAGAAAACAGGAAACCTAAGGAAGAATCTTCAGTTCCTGCCGCGTTTTACTCCAACCAAAAACAGCAGTCAAACTCAAGACAGAAGAAGAAACCTGATAATAAAAACAAAAATAAAAATAACACTGATCGTACTAAAACCGAATTTCGCTGTAACATTTGCAAAAATAAAAAGAACAACCATGATCCGAAAGACTGTTACTTCCGTGATCGTAATAAAAACTCAGATTCAAATAAATCAAAGGAAAAACAAGCTGCTTTTATGGCCGAAAATCGTCTGGATAGTTCATCAAATAAAGAGGTCACTTCGTGGGTTGTCGACAGTGCTGCCACCTCTACGATGACAAATCGCGAAGATTTACTCAAAGAAATTCGTCCATCGAACACTGAAATTTCAGTTGCGAAAAATGATCACTCCATTAAGGCCAAATCTGCAGGTGTCTTTGAATCAGTGAAATGCAAACTAAGCAACGTGCTTTTCGTACCCGATCTGTCCCAAAATTTGATTTCGGTGAACTCCATCACTAAAAAGGGTGGATCAGTTCTTTTTGAGAAAGATGACGAGAAAATTTACCAAAACGGCGATTTGGTGTTAAAAGGCTCTAAAAACTCACGCGGTTTATTTGAAGTGAAACTACCATCTCTTTCTAAAAATGAAGCTCTCGTCGCTTGTAACACCACTAGTGCTGACTGGCATCGCAAGCTAGGCCATTTGGGTATTGACAATTTAAAAAAACTTGAAAAGCTTTCCCTTGGGATGAAATTGAACTCCGCTGAATTAGCAGGTCTTTCTTCCTGTGAAATTTGTATTAACGCGAAAGCAACAAGAAAGCCATTTGGTCACAATCGCACTAGGGCTTCTCAGCCGCTTGAGATTTTGCACACTGATGTCTTGTATGTTGGTACACCTACTTGGGACAACTATAAATACTTTGTCACCGTGATGGATGATTACTCCCACTTCACAGCCTCATTCCTTCTCAGAGGAAAACATGAAGTGAAATCAGCCATCATCAATTACATAAAGCAGATTGAAAACAAATGGTCATTACCAGTAAAATCAATTCGACTGGACAATGGAGGAGAGTATGTATCTCAAGAGTTTAAAAATTTCTGTCTATCAAAAGGGATTGAATTAGACTTCACGCCTCCTCATACACCACAACTTAACTCCCATACGGAGAGATTAGGGAGGACCCTGATGGATCGGACCCGAGCACTCTTGTATGACAGTGGACTTGATTTTGAGATGTGGGGAGAAGCGCTCCTTACTAGCACATTTTTAATCAACCGCAGTCCGTCAACCGCCGTAAAATCTACTCCAGCAGAGATATGGTTCAGCAAAAAGCCAGACCTGACTAGACTACAGATCTTTGGGTGCCCCGCTTATGCTAAAATCCTCACCCATGTAAAGAAACTTGAACCCCGTACTCGGAAATACATTTTTGTTGGATATGCTGAGAACTCCTACAGACTATTTGACCCTAAAAAACGTAAAATCATTCGGTCCAGAGACGTCTACTTCACCGACCCTGAAAAGAAAACTAAAATAAGCCTCACAAGAACTTCAGTTGACCTCGACGACGATGAAAATCAACATTTTGTAGATGAAGAAGAAAATAATTTCTCAGAAGATGAGGAGGAAAATCTTGATGACAGCGTAGACTTCTACTCACTTGATGAATCAGTTCAATCGACACTGACACCAAATGCAACACAAAGTGAACGAAATCCATCTACTCCTGGAACAAGTGGAAGAAATGAATCTTCGACGCCAAAGTCACTGCGAAGGTCTTCCAGAACTAAAAAGCTCCCTGAAAAATTAAAGGACTTTCTTCTCGACGTTGACAACATCGAAAACTTGGATGAATCTCCTACAAGTGCTCTTCTAACCTACGAAGAAGCTACGACTGGTGATGAACGAGAACAGTGGCTACCTGCCATTGAAGATGAAAAACGTTCATTGAAGAAAAACAAGACTTGGATCCTTGTGGACCGTCAAGATGCCGATGGCAAAAAGATTCTGAGCAATAGATGGGTGTTCAGAAAGAAAGATGATGGAAAATACAAGGCCAGGATCGTCGTAAGGGGGTGTGAACAAAAATTTGGTGAAGACTACCTGGAAACCTACAGCCCAGTAATAGGAGCAGACTCTCTGAGACTCCTTCTCGCAGTTGCTGTTCACAAAGGTCTGCAAATGAAAACATTTGATGTCCGCACTGCCTTCCTTTATGGAAAAATTCAAGAGGAAATTTACATGCAAATTCCTTAAGGCTACCCCAACACATCCAAAATTTGCAAGCTACAAAAATCCCTGTATGGATTAAAGCAAGCCCCGCTTTGTTGGAATAAGTGCCTAACTGATTCCTTGAAAAACAAAGGCCTAATCCCTTTGAAAAATGAAAGCTGCATTTTTGCAAATAAAAATAAAAGCATTATTCTTGCAATCTACGTAGATGACGGTATTGTCCTTGGAAATGACATCAAACAAATTGACTCAATTTTCTCTAATCTTAAAAAGGAGTTTGAAATCACCGTATTTGAGAAACCAAAAACATTCCTTGGGCTAGAACTGAATTTCACACCAAGTTCACTAAAAATATCTCAAGAAATTTCTTAAATCCACGTAGTTTAAACTACGTGGATCGAGTTTTGGAAAAATATAAATTCGAAAACTCCAACCCAGCGCCAACTCCGATGATCCCGCAGAATCCTGAAGCCAATCCTACGATCAAAGAGAAAAATAAGTTTCCATATCGTGCACTCCTTGGAAGCCTACTCTATGTTTCGTCTAAAACCAGACCGGATCTCGCATTCGCTGTTGGGTACAGCAGTCGTCACGCCGAAAATCCCGCAAATCAGGACTATGCCAACGTCAAACACTCTCTGAAGTACTTGAAGGGAACGAAAAATTGTGGTATTTCCTACCATAAAAACAGTGATGAGATCATCGCATATTGTGACAGTGATTATGCTGGCGACACTGAAGATCGGCGTAGTACATCTGGATACATCATTTTCTACGGAGGTGGACCTTTCAGCTGGCGCAGCCGAAAGCAACCCACCGTCTCAACCAGTTCGACTCAAGCTGAGTACATTTCTGCTGCCGAATGCTGCCAAGAACTACTCTACTTGAAAAGTCTTCTGAACGAACTTACAAACGAAGATGTCCCTATAACTATACATATTGATAATAATTCAACCATTGAACAAATTAAAAAGGGCACAGTAAATCAACGTTCAAAACACATTGACGTTAAATACCACTTCATTAAAGAAATGTATAATGCTGGTACAATTCAAATTAAACATTGTCCTACTTCATTGCAAATAGCCGACATTCTAACCAAGCCCCTCGGTATCACAAAATTCACTGAATTTGCCTGTAAAATGATTTCTTAAATATTTATTCAGATTTTACTTGTTTAAATGTAAATTAATTTTTTTTGTTAAAGTTTGATTCTTTAAAATTTTTAAGTACTGTTGGTTTAAATGTGAAACTTATTTACGAAATGTTATGTCTGAAATTTGGTTATTTCACTAATTTCTAATGTATTTTGTTTATTGACGAATTTATTGAAAATTTCTACTTTAATACTTGAAAACTAAAGCACTAGGAATTCTAAGAGTTGTTTTTTTTTTAAATTCTGTTAAAACATGAAAACCATAATTTTCTAAGTAAAAGTGACAAATTCTTTAACTTTTAAACTTTTGCCACCAGAATGTATTAATTTTGTAAAAATTCATTTCTTTTAAAGCTTATGCACAATTAAGGGGGTGTGTTAAAAATAATTATGCATACCCACCACTACACTACTTAAGGCATATGTACTGTAAGGTCTAATACTTATGACGTCACTACTCGGTATCAACCTCGTGTGTGCTTCTCTTACTTTGTAATGTTTTATCTGGTGCTCTAGTAAAAACTATTTCATAATTAACTCCGTATTTCTTCATTTAAACACGTTTCCGTGATAAGTGATTTCATTAGTACCATTAGAGCCCCCGGTGAAATTGAATCGTTCCAGGAGCCTCGAAAACGGATTCTACGTCCAAAAGTACTTCGAAAACCTATAGGTCGAGTTATAACTCGATCCCATCGCCGAAACCATCGAAAAAACGCTCCCGTAGCCCTTTTTTGAGCCCCACGGGTTTGGGCGATCGGGCTGAAAACCTTGCGGGCACAACTAGATGGTGAAATGAGTATTTTGTCAACACCTATTTAATCGCGACGGAGGTTGACGACTCCAAT
Organism: Pilophorus perplexus; assembly: GCA_955831195.1. Taxonomy (NCBI): domain Eukaryota; kingdom Metazoa; phylum Arthropoda; class Insecta; order Hemiptera; family Miridae; genus Pilophorus; species Pilophorus perplexus. The sequence goes on along the minus strand of OY037008.1, from coordinate 693,163 downwards.
CGGCCTCAAAATTTGACATTATCCGTTTCAAGAGGTCTAGATTCCAAAACCGAAATGTCTGTCCGCCGTACGCCCGCTGTACCGAGCTTCTTAGATTGTATCTAAGGCCATTTCTGGCCCATAAAAATCTTTCGCGTACGTAACTTCTTGCTCGCTTTCTTCCCCGAGGGGAAGTGCACTTATGTTTCTTCAAAATTAAATTTTGAAGAAACATAAGAAATCAAATTTTGATGTCTTCTTGTTCTTGATCTTCAGCACTGCCCTAGGGGGAGTACAGCGGGGAGGAGTACAGCAGGCCCTTCTGCCCTCTCCGGCGTTAGCCACACCATTCTGGTGCGCCCGGGATGGACCAACGTGGAGGTGGCGGGTTTTAATGCATTAAAAGACCCCCACGGGTCTTGTTCAACTTTCATTCGTAATTCTTTGGGACAGGATTCATCGCAACGGACCTACCAGCCTAAAAATTCCAAGAGACCTCCTGTCGAATTCAGACTCCCAGAATTCGACCTGTCTAATATTTTCCGAGTAAAAAATTGCTTTAAAGAAAAAAAAATTAAAAAAAAGTTTGTTGTTGTTCCAGAAATAATATTCGGACATGTAACCTATATCAAAGAATAATAAACCCTTTTGTAAAATTTGCAGCGTTTTTCTATCGTCTCGGGATCCCTTCTAGCTACTCATTGGGGGGTTGAGATCCTCCCAAAATGCGGGCCTCATTTGCGCCCAACTTTCTTATTTTAAATAGGAACCCCTAATTTTTTTATGCATTTGGAATCCCCGGCCATTTTTACGTCCGATAAGCGCATTGAGCGAAATTTCTGACCCTCGCAAATCCGTACAACTCCTCCTATTTTCGTTGTTTACAGTCCAATTGAGTCGGCGTTTGTTCTGTATCGTATCTACAGATCTAAATTGTAATGCTAAATCCCTATTATTCAAATGGGCAAGCGATGTGAGGCCCCCATTTCGGAGTGCTAGTGTTTACAAATTCCAATAATTTCCTTTACTTGCCCCTACCTACGCATTCTTTCTTTTGAGTTCAGCACAATTTATTTTTGTGTTCACGCGGGTCGACTACTCCGATCGGGCTCAAAATTTGACATTATCCGTTTCAAGTGGTCTACATTCTAAATCCGAAATGTCCGTCCGCCGTACGCCGTCCGCCGTCCGCCGTCCGCCGTCCAGGCCGTTTTGGGCAGTAGGAATTTTTTTTAAAATCTGAAATTTCGACAAAATACTTGGTTCACCATCTAGTTGTGCCCGCAAGGTTTTCAGTCCGATCGCCCAAACCCGTGGGGCGCTATGGGGCTATAATGGGGCTACGGGAGGGTTTTGGTTTATTATTCTTGGAATAATACACCTATGTTTTCGCGACGCGGGTCGACGACTCCGATCGGCCTCAAAATTTGACATTATCCGTTTCAAGAGGTCTACATTCAAAATCCGAAATGTCCGTCCGCCGTACGCCGTCCGGGCCGTTTTTGGCAGTAGGAATTTTTTAAAAAATCTGAAATTTTGGCAAAATACTTGGTTTACCATCTAGTTGTGCCCGCAAGGTTTTCAGTCCGATCGCCCAAACCCGTGGGGCGCTATGGGGCTAAAATGGGGCTACAGGAGGGGTGTTTTGAAGGCTTTTAGCTATGGGATCGAGTTAGGTGTCGTTTTCGAAGTATTTTTGGACGTAGAATCCATTTTTGGGGGTCCCGGAACGATCCGATTTCACTGTGGCGTTCTATAGGGCTTTCATGGGGCTAAAAATGGGATTTTTGAAGGATCCCAAGAAGTTAAATATTTTTCGAGTAAAAATTAAAGAATTTTTGAAAAAACACATTTTTGAAAAAAAAATCCCCCCCAAAAAATTTTTTTTGAAATATAAAAATCCAAAAAAAAAATTTTTTAATTTTTTTTATTGACAGAATTAAATGTCTGTACAAGTAACCTATATCACAGAATAATAAACCCTTGTGTAAAATTTGCAGCGTTTTTTTTAGGCTTTTAGCTATGGGATCGAGTTAGGTGTCGTTTTCGAAGTATTTTTGGACGTAGAATCCATTTTTTGGGGTGCCGGAACGATCCGATTTCACTGGGGCGATGTTTAGGGCATTCGTGGGGCTAAAAATGGGATTTTTGAAGGATCCCAGGATATTAAATATTTTTCGAGTAAAAATACAGAATTTTTGAAAAAACACATTTTTCAACAAAAAAATCAAAAAAAAAATTTTTTGAGATAAAAATCCAAAAAAATTTTTTTAATTTTTTCATTGACAGAATTAAATTTCTGCACAAGTAACGTATATCAAAGAATAATAAACCCTTGTGTAAAATTTGCAGCGTTTTTAAAAATAATATAATTTCTTCTCACAGTTTGAAATTGTTACGAATTGTACGTAAATATCAAATCTAAGTAAGAGGGAATGCCTAGAAACATCGGGCGGGCGTGAAACAGTCGCGAAAGTTATGGGGGGGGGGGGGGGGGTATAACTTATACGCGTATAACGGAAAAGTACCAAGAATTGTGTTCGGGAGAGAAGTTCTGGCGTTGCTACGTCGTTCGGTGCGATCTGTTTTACCACACTCACCCTGGAATTTTCAAAATGTTAGATGCCTTGAAAGATGTTCAAAGTGGATCATACATAAACCTGAGCCACTAAAAATCCATGACCGCACAGTTACTGCGCGACAGCAGTTTTTGAGAGCCAAAATCGATAGCTTGAAACAAGTCGTCATGATTTTGTCATACAAATCGGTTATTTCTGCAAACAAAAAAACAAAAAAGTATGTAACAACAAAGTGAAAACTGAAGTTTATTTAGAAATGTAATGTAGGTACCTAATACCATTTGAACTCCATAACAACCAATTTAGGACGAAACAAACCTATATGCGGCTGTGAATAAATTTATATTTGCATACCCTAACTGAGTTCCGATTTCAAGTAGGTCCCTCGGTGCCGATTTCAATAATGTCAACCCCTCCACACTAGACCCCGGGTGACGAATTCAATAATCATGCTGGGGTTAAGTGCCGAAATCAAGCCCGACCCTCCCAGTTACTTTAGGGAGGATTCAATCACAAGCTCAATGTTGGTTATTTACTGCACAGTAGCAGAAGTCAAAACGCTGCAAATTTTACACAAGAATGTCCCATATTTATTTATTTATTTATTTATTTATTGAGAATACGGGTCGAGCCCAATAACAAGAAATATATGAGTAAAATAATAATTACACTGCGACTGGTGATGAGCAAAAGAAAGGACAAAATGAAGAAAAAAAGCAATACGACGGTGGTGAGGGGGGGGGGGGGGAGAAGGAGTTCAAAGCTGGAGGCGGCGATTCAAAAGAAGGTCGTGGAGGCTGGACTTGACAGAATGAAGTGACTGGTGAAACAAGTCGATGGACGGGAAACTCGACGCGAGCAAATTCGCCATACGGGGCAAACGAGAGAGAGGTCGATGCTGTAGGTAATTGGTGGCCGAGAAAGGTACGGCAAACGGCTCGGCACAGCGGGAACCCAGACGAGGCGGGTGCAGGCCAATGCAGCACAGGAGATGGGGAGCATCCAGACGGCCCGCCAGGAGACCGTGGAGAAAAGAGACGTCCGCAACGAAGCGTCGATCCGAAGGCCGCAAGAGCCCAAGCCGAGTGCCCAGCCCAGCATAGTCAAGCTCCTCCAACGGGATATGGAGTTTGAATGCCATGAAACGCAGGAAAGCACGGTGTACACGCTCCAGGCGGTCGACATGACACTGGTAGAAGGGGCTCCACACCACTGACGAGTACTCCATCACGGGAAGCACAAGGGCCTTATAAAGGGTCACCAAGGCAGAGACACTGTCGAACTCACGAGCGCAGCGCTTCAGAAATCCAAGAGCCCGGAATGCCCGGGCGCCCACCTCGGCCACATGGTCACTGAAGGTGAGCTGCGAATCCAGCAGAATACCGAGGTCACGGACACTCGCCGACCCAGCCAGCCACACTCCCCCAATGTGGTAACGATGAACATGGGGCGACATTGTGCGAGCAAATGTTACCGTTGAGCACTTTGACGGATTCACCCCAAGACCACTTGTAACACACCAAGTTGATAAACCATTAAGACTCTCCTGAAGGAGTTGACAATCAGACGGGGACTCAATACGACGATACAATTTGAGGTCATCGGCAAAGATGAGAAAGTCAACACGCGAGAGAACCGAAGTGACATCGTTCATCACCAGCAGGAATAGTAGGGGGCCAAGATGAGAGCCCTGAGGAACACCGGATGCGGCAGCGAAGGGCTCAGAGACGAACTCTTGCACTCGTACACGAAGTGTGCGGCTCTTCAGGTAGTCACGCACCCACTCCAGGAAACTTCCAAACACCCCCAAAGACTCGAGCACAGACAAGATGACGCAGTGGGGCAGTCTGTCAAATGCTTTGGCAAAGTCAGTGGCAATCATGTCAACCTGGGCACCCGCCTCAAAAGCTCGAAGGGTATACTCCTGAAATGAAAGCAGGTTCGTCACGGTTGATCGTCCCCGTACAAAGCCGTGCTGCTCCACAGCAAGGTGGGAAGAGAAAAGAGGCGTTATACGCTCGACGATTAGCATCTCAAAAATCTTAGGGATGGTCGATAAAGAGCAAATTGGTCTGTAGTTGCTAATGTCGGCCTTGTCGCCCTTCTTAAAGATGGGAGTAATAAATGAGCACTTCCAGCAACCGGGGAACCGACCAAGAGACAGGGATGAGTTGAAGAGCGCAGTAAGTGGCACAGCCAGAGAAGAAGCGCAGGAGCGAAGAAGAATCGGTGGCACGCCATCGGGGCCCATTCCCTTGGAAGTGTCCAGCCTGGACAAAGCGCGAGAAACCACATCCATCGACAGTACGAGAGAGCCCAGGGAGACAACATCAATGGGTGGCCGATACGCGGGAAGCCCAGAATCGGGCACATACACAGATGCGAAATGCTCGGCAAACAAATTGGCGACAGACTGCGGGCCATCCGCACCACGGCCATGGAGTGTCATGGACGCAGGTAGGCCGGCACGACCATCTCGATAATTAATGAAGTTCCAGAAGCTCTTGATGTCATCAGGTATTGAGCGCTGCACTGAGGTTAGGTAGTTGGAGTAAGCAGATCTGGATACTGTCCTGCAGCGAGCCCGGAGTGCTGAGAAAGCCTCGTAATCAGAGGTTAGCCCAGTCAACTTGAAGCGAGAGTGAGCGGAGTTTTTTTGACGGACAAGATGCCTGAGCTCGTTTGAAAACCACTTGGGAAAGCTGTAATTTATAGCCACAGTCCTGGGAACAAATCTCTCAATAGCATCGCCAATGATAGCATAGAACTCGCGGACCGCATCCTCGAGTGGTAGTGAGAGGCATCGGGTCCAGTCAAATGACTGGAAGTAATTATCCATGGCATCGTAATTCCCACGCTTGAAGTTGAAGATGAAACGCCTGGTAGGATGGAAAGACGGCCCCAATGTGGAAGATGGGATCGAGAAATGGAAGGCCGGGTGGGCAACATCCAGGGCAACCAACGGGTCACACTCCCTCACGTCAATCGCCCCAAAATCGGAGAGAAGAAGGTCCAAGACATTACCAGCATGGTTAGTTAACGGGTTGTGCTGACGCAGGCCGAGCAGCTGGAGAGAGTCGAAGAGATAGCAAGCACGGGGGTTTGAGGGGTTCACAAAGGTTTCGAGGTTCCAGGAAGACCACTCGATCCCCGGAAGATTGTAGTCGCCAGCAAGGACGAGGTGAAAGCCAGGGTAGGAAGCAGAGAGGGCCTCGAGCTCCTCAAAATGCGAGGCAAAGGCAGGGAGAGAAGAGTAGCCGGGTAAGTAGATGGAGCCGATGATGATCTTCAAATCTGGCAGAATGGCAAACACCTGCTCGAGTGAATTTGAGAACTTGTATTCGAAAGAGCGAAATTTATTAGAGACTGCGATAAGGACCCCGCCTCCAGTCGCTTTATGGAGGTTATTTGAAGGAGAGCGATCAGTTCGAAAAATGTTGAAATTTATTAACCGGAGCTCAGAGTTCGCTACTGCAGGGTGGAGCCACGTCTCGGTAAGAATAATAACGTCAAAAGAAATATGTGGAGCCTGATGGTGGATGGTGGGTAACTTGGTATTCAACCCGCGAACATTTTGATAGAAGAAGGTAATGGGAATATTGGGCTCGATGACTAGTTTTTTGGAGGTGAAGATGAAGAGGGAGCACGAGAAGCTCGACGAAGAGGGACAATTCGAGGTGTTCCCCCCACAAATTTAATAGTTAGGTTTGGCTCACCACCATTCACCCGACGATTTAGCTCATCCCGCAGGTCACTAAGCTGCCTGCGCTGAAGCATGGTGCGGTCGGCGGAAATTGAGAAGGCGGGAGGATGTGTAGCACGATTTGCCGCCAGTAATTTCGAAGCTGATGTGGGGCCATCCAACATAACAAGCAGAGGCCGAGGTTTGTCAGCAACAGCCACGACCCCAACCCGCTGATGACGACGGACGCAAATTCCGAAATCGAAGCCGAACCCAGCCAGGGCGTCACGGAGAAAAGTCGCATCATGGTCGCGGAGAGCGGAGGCGTCGCCAGGCGGGACAGGAACATTGTAGAAGAGAACATTGGACGCTCGTCGCTGGCGCTCCAAAACCTCCCCCGCTATCTCGTCCGCACTGTGACCCACGACAGCGGAGGCATTGGAAAATTCAGAAAATTTCCTCTCAAGCTCGGCCAATCTCCGCTCGGCGCCAGAATCAGAGACCGCAAGCCTCACATCGTCGAGCTCAGCTCCCATCATGTCGACGCTCGCAACCAACTGAGAGTTTTGCGACTCAAGGTTAGCAACGCGCTCCTCAACACCACCCAGCTCCTCCTTAATTGTAGCCTGAAGGGATGCTCGAAGAGATGATTCAAGGGACTTCATACATTTATCCAACGATTTGTCGAGGTATTTCTCCAAAGTGCTCTCAAGGTCCCTCTTAGTGAGCAAATTTCCGTGATCAGGGGAAGATGAGCGAGATGACTTGCAGGAGCTACACTTCCACTGGGCAACATTAGACTTGGACATCTTCCGAAAATTGACCTCAGTGAACCCAACACAGCCGAAATGAAATGCGGAACCGCAAACAGAGCAAGAGATGCCATCCTCGCTGATTAATTTCTCCGTACAATTTAGACGCGAGCAAGCCATGTGGGCACTGTAGAGTTGCGGGCTGTATACACTAAACAGGAAGGCGCCGATGGCACGAGCACAGGCGAATCGAAAACTAGCTAACAAAACAGAACTGGAGATCGAAAGGTCCGGAGGGCGGGTTCAAAAGATGGTATGACGTAAACGAGACGTCACCACTGTGACGCCGTAAATTAATGACGTACAGGTACGACGTAGCACGAGATACTGCTCCAGGACAGGGCGGGGGGCTGGGACTTCCGGCTCGCGTCAAGGTCACCCGAACTCTCCGTAAGTGACCTTTGCCGAAAAAATAGCAATAAGGCAGGTGAGTCCGACTAGCGAATGGAGGCTCGACCGCAGGTTATGAGCGTTTCGAAATTCACGAAAATCAAATTCAACTCACTTGGGGAGCAAAGAGAACCTGGTAGGTGGCTGAGGACACGTAGATAGTTCGACAAGAAGACAAACCCGCACTAGAACACACTACAAAACACCGCTATTACAAGAAATTCGCAGTGTAAACAAAAGGAACGTGTGACTCCGTTGAGGACAGGAACAAGACTCAAATATAATATTAATTAATATTCGACCTCCTGGGATGTTTCAAAAATCCCATTTGTAGCACCAAGAAATCCCTATAGATCCCCACGTAAAGTTAACCTATAGGGAAAAATCCCTACGTCTGCATTACTTTTCGATAATGACTTTTTTTTAAAGTAATTCGGAGCTACTGGAGTTCAGATAGCCACATGGAGCAACGTTTTGGTGGTTTCAGACAATTTTCGTCATCTGCTCACCAAAACAAATTGTTGTATTTCAATGTTCTGTGAGCTCCGCAGCTTTGTTCCGCAGCTAATGTGTCAACCAATCCCCGATCCTCGCTTGGTGTGGGAGGGGGGATGAGGGTGCGGCCACGGAATAGAGAACCTCCTCTATTCCGTGGTGCGGCCTTTTTGAATGATCTCGAACCTTTTCACCCCTCCTCCACTCCGCAGAGCTAATCCGCAATCCGTCTCCCCCTGCCCCTTCGATCTCAGCGACGGCAGATTTCCCAATCACCCTTCTATTCGTCTTGTACCTATTTTTCTCCAAAAATAGGCTTTTTTGGTTCAAATGGAACGCATTGAGCCTCTTATTAAATATTGGTGTTTTGAGACTTTTTTAGTTGACTCGCCCAGTTGAATTTTTCAAGACAAATTTCAAATTTTCCCGACTTTTAGAAGTACCTACCCACTTTTTAGAAGTTTCCCCAATCCTCCTCAGGCTGCAGCATTAATAGAAATGAAAAGTGATAATATTGATTTTCTCACCTGCAAAAGTAGACTGCGCCGAGTTTTGAGTGTGCACTCGAGTTACAATGACGTTTCTTTTTCGAGCAGGCAAAACGAGCTTAATTCTGAAGAGCTGAGTTTTGCACAAAGTGCCAATTACAACGAGGGCTGATGGTGGAGGAGGTTTAACGATGCAGGGTGCTGGATAGACGGTGGAGTGTTAACGTTGAGGGGGTGGGAGGACGAAATTCATACTTATGTTGCTGTTGAATTCGTGGGAGTGGGGGTCGCAATGGGGAGTGCGAGGGTGGCGGTCAAGGGGCGAGGAGCCTTTCCCGGAGGATTAAACCAGTAGCTTAGGGGGTTGCCAGGAGGGGTCGCCACTTATGGGGTGGGCGTATTAGAGAGGCTGGAAAGAGGGTTATGATGATCTGTATGACACGGGGGTGAGTCCTCTTTCCATCAAGGCCTCTCAGAACGGCGAGTCACTTTTAGGATGGCGGCAGACGAGCGCAGAGCTTTCGAGAGAATAAACTTGCGTCCTACTTCAGGTAATCTCTCTCCCACCTCCAACACTCTTCGAAAACTAACCTCTTGAGACCACTTTTGGTTTATTATTCTTGGAATAGTGGAACCTATGAAATCGGGAAGAACTTCGACAATTCATATCGACTTCAAAATTTGACATTATACGTTTCATGAGGCGAAGATTCCAAAATTTGAATGCCCGTCCGCCGTCCGAGCCGTTTTGGGCTGTAGGAATTTTTTTGAAAAATTTGAAATTTTGACAAAATAATCACTTTACCATCTAGTTGTGCCCGGAAGGTTTTCAGCCCGATCGCCTCACACCGTGGGGCGTTATGGGGCTACGAGTGCGGCTTTTGAGAGGATTCGGCTACGGGGTAAGGTGTACTTTTCGAAGTATATATATTTGGATGTAGAATCCATTTTAGGAGGACCTAGAACGATCCAATTCCACCGTGGGGATCTATGGGGCTTTTATGGCGCTGTAAAATTTAATGGAATTTTTCAAGGATCCCAGGAGTTCAAATAAGGTGTCGTTTTCCGAATAATTTTGGGCGCAAAATCCATTTTTTCGAGACTCCACATCCGTTCAAACATTTTACAGAAAAAATTTGTTTTCTTTTAAAAATTTTCAGGAAATGCGTAAAATACCCTTGCATAAAATTTGCAGCGTTTTTGGTATAATATACCAAACGCGAAAACATAGGTGTATTATTCCAAGAATAATATTATTATTCTTGGAATAATACACCTGTTTTCGCGACAGAGGTCGACGACTCCGATCGGCCTCAAAATTTGACATTATCCGTTTCAAGAGGTCTAGATTCCAAAACCGAAATGTCCGTAGGAATTTTTTTTTAAATCTGAAATTTTTACAAAATACTCCGTTTACCATCTAGTTGTGCCCTCAAGGTTTTCAGCCCGATCGCCCAAACCCGTGGGGCGCTAGGGGGCTAAAATGGGGCTACGGGAGGGTTTTTTAAAGGGTTTTCTAGACAATGTCTAGAAATGTCATGTCGTCTTAGGCATCTGGACTTCTTGAGTCGTATAATGCCAAATTTTGAGGCCGATCAGAAGTTTTGACCTTGAGATTGGGTGCATTATATCAAGAATAATAAACCCAAAGTGTTCAAAAACTAGGTCCGCTTGACCCCCGAGAAAATCAGTATACATACTGTACATGTACCTATATACATATCTCACCGATCATAATGGCAGCCTTGTTGGTGGTTCTCCGGGCTCGGTAGGTGAGCGGGCGGGTGAGAGAGAAATATCGGTCGAAGCTGATGATGAGGAGGTTGAGAACCGAAGCGTTGCTGGCGAGGTAGTCGAGGGCCAACCAGGTGTCGCAGATGTGGGGGGCCTAATGGCCAGTAGCCCATCAGTGTCGAGACGGTGAATAGAGGCATTGATATCAGGCCTGCAACCAAACTCAAAATATTAATCCTAATCGTCAGGATTACTAGAAAGGTTCAATCGTACAGTAGCGATGGGTTAACCCAAAAACAGGATTTACCCTGACACCTCGTGTGACCTGTTGTAATTAGCGTCTGAAGACCTCGTTGAGCTATTTACATTGTTATATCCCCCGACCTCACCCCTTACTTCCTCGTACTACTGCCCTAATCAACCTCCTCCCAATTGTACCACTCTTATATTTCGAGATGGTAAGCGTTCCTAAGTCCAAGTAAATTTTTGTTAAGGAGTTAGTTCTCGTTCAAATAAAAAATGAGATTTTGGGCGCATTTCACCACCCGTGACGTCGGGGTTCTAATTTATAATCCAAGGTACAAACGATGCTCTTTCGGCCGTTTGAACCTTGAATCAAGAATTTAACCCTTATTGGTGTCCTGAGGAGGGTGTTCAGTCGATGGTCTATCCCAGGCGCGACTGGTGATGGCAGAACAAGGGGGTGCAGTCACGGATTCGTGATAATATTTTATGAAAATATTATTGCACCCAACACAGATAAAAAGTACCTACTATCAAGATTTGCTATAGTTCATTATTAAATAATGAAATAAATTTTATTTATTTGTTTAAAAATTCCAATTAACTATTACCAGTTTCCTTTCATTTCCTGGGTACACGCTGCAAACCTGGTAAAGGTGAGGGTGGCCGTCCCATGTCGCGAATGTCACACTTATCACTCACGCCTAAACGGGAAAACTCCCTCAAGATGAAATCAATAGAGTTATCCAACAAACGCTTTATGAAATGAACAATGAAACGATCGAATGAAACGAACGAATAAAAAACTTATAAATGAGACAAACGCAGATCACCGAGTTCAGAAAACACTTCCCAGAAAACATGGAAGCACACTAAACCCCTGATGCCATCCCCTCAGAAGCTGCTTCTGGTAAAAAATACCTTTGTGGGAAAACTGAAAAAATCAGAAACCTTGGTCGATCGAAATTTTATGATTTCATACCGTACAAAGTAATATAGCAACACCAAAAAGTTTTCAAAATATTTCAAAAGTAAGCCCCTATTTTTTCCATGATTTGAGACAGATTAGATCCTGAAAAAGTCCCTCATTACAAACGAAAATTCCCTGCCCATGAACGAAGACTGCCAACACTGATTGTGGAGGTGATTTAACAGCTGGTGAACGGTGAGAAGGAAGGGTGTGCGCAGTGCCCAGAACTGCCCCACATTTCGACATTTCTGGCTTCACACTTAGTTCGTTGTTCCATAAGGTCCATGCAAAAAAATCGTCTCAAGAAGGGCAGTGCTCCCGTTATCATTGCACTATCAACACAGGCTTTTCAGACGTTCCGCGAACTATGTAAGGTCTACAAGAACTTACGTAGATTTTCGAGCCGAGTTTTGATTAATTTTTAGGTAGGTAACTAATTAGGTAGGTAATACGTAGCCCCCCTCTCGCCCTTCTGCATCGAGGGGGTGCAGTTGCGACGCTGCCTCCCTCACGAGTCGCGCCTGGTCTCTCCTCTTCTTCCTCTCTTCCATCGCCTGCATCCTCATTTGCGCTGGCTGGTTAGCCTCTGCAAGCGCTGCTTCCAGGTCCATTCCCATGGAAAGCATTGGGCTCCGTTAATTCTTTACTTATGACATAAGTATAGGCGCCACACCCGGCCACCAGACCCAAGCCTACAACAGCGGCCCCCAGGTCCTCAGCAGTTCCAGAAGCCACCACCGTCCTGAATGCCGACACGTAGACAAACGGTCTGAACATAAATGCTCACGAGAAGTCAGTGATGCCTCGGAATTCTCCTGTTGGGTCTACATCGTCCCTGCCTGGGAGGAGTGCGTTAAAGGTACAGAATCCCCTAGGCCTTAAATGGCGGTGAAAGACGCCCTTTGAAAGTTGAGTCCCCCTCGACCGTGGTTTTAACAGTCGAAAAGCACTGCCCGGATTAGAAAGTCGAACCCCGACGTCGTTGGTGATGAAATGCAGGGAATCTTTGCCATTGCAGAGCGCTTGCCTCCCACTAGAGATTTTATTTAACAGAAATGTTGCTCATAAGGGTTCAGGACCGGTTACTATTGACGCCCCTTAAAATTGCAAAATTAAAAATTACATCCTTCATACTAACCGATAGCGAAATCTGCGATTGCGAGGCTGAATAGGAAGTAGTTGGAGATGGTTTGGAGCTGTTTGTCTATCTTGAAGGAGATCATTACCATGATGTTTCCGACGACCGTGACAATACTCAAAATACCAGTGATGATGGCGATGAAGACGATCTGTGTTATGGTGTAGTAGTGGTCATTACCGGAGGCAGCCGTTTAGTTCCCAATGCTGCTGTTGTTCACAGATTCCATATTGCCCCCACCCCCTCACCCTATCTCACTTCACTCCTCCCATCCTGAAACAGACAAAATTTAATTGGCAATGGTTATGATGTTGCTATTTATTGATTAGTTGCAGTTGCGGTTTATTTACGAAATTATAATTCGTTCATGCTAGCACTTGAAACAAACACAAGTACCTAACAAATTATAATTTGTTAGGTACTTGTGTTTGTTTCAAGTGCTAGCATGACACAATGTCACAACACAATGTTACTTGATTTTGTTATTGCTATAGGGGTTTTTATTTAGTTTTTGATTGTTGATATTGTTGTTGCAATTGGTCTTTATTTTCTGTTGTTTGATTTTACCAACTGTGTTTTGTGCTTTTGTATTTCTTGAGTTACTTTGAGTTTGTTACTTTTGTTGATGTGTTGCTTGCTTTTGTTATTGCTAATGGGGGTTTCTTTTGACTGGGCAGAATATACGCCAGCTACTGCCCAACTTACAACTGTGGGAACTTTCCTTTCCAATGTGCAGGATCTGCGGGAGTTATACGGCCTTTTTGCTGCCCGGTGGGAGCCTGAGCCATTTCCGTCTTGGGCGGATGCCACTCTGAGAACAACGGTGGTCGGCTATTTGGATTTGGTGGGTGACACCAGTTTTAAAGAGTACCTACTACCCCAACGTGCGAGTTGAGGGCTGTAGCACTGGAGACTGTAATGACTCGTTTCCCAGAGCTGGAGTCTATACTGATGCGTCGGCTTTCAGTGCAACGAGAAATGGAGGAGCAGGGGTGTTTTCTGCTGCTGGATCCGTTGCGGCTCCGGTGGGAAAGCTGGCAACCAGCTTCAATGGCGAGATTCGGGCAGTGATCCCGGCTCTGGAGCTAATTGAGGAATCAGGACGACGAAAGGCGGTGATTTTGATTGACTCACAGCCTAGGCTACTATCACCGCACTGGGTTGGCCGTGCCTCGACAATGGATCCCTTCCCACTGTGGTATTCTGGGAAACGAGCGTGTTGATGCACTTGCCAAGGAGGGATCCCTGATGGATATGCCATCCGCACCGATTGCATATCAAGCTGCCAAGAGGTGCATAAAGAACTCCATTGAGGCGACGACAAGAGAAGCCCAACGCGTGCGGCGAAGAGCAGACGATGGAATGCCTTGTTGGAGGCCGAAAACCGCGTCCCACAAAATTCGGCGCGGCGGTTTGGCAGGTTTTCGACACCTCACGATTCACAGAATATATTACGAATATATCACAGAATAAAATACGAGTGAAATATAACCCAGGCTGTTCACTCTGCCCGTCGACTACAATGAGTTCAGACCACCAATTTGATTGTCCTCAACCAGAGGATGTAAGACAGACTTTTCTTTCCGACGACACCAAGTGGTCGAATTCTGAATTGTATTGAGCAGCAAGAGGTCGCATGGCAAGTTAGCCAAGGCCAAATGCCGCCGTAGGGGAAAAAATCTTTTCATTTTGTTGTGTTCGTTGCTTTTGTGTTTGCTTGTGTTGCTTTGTGCTTGTTTATGCTATTGGGGGTTTCCCCACTTTTGTTTGATTTTGTTGTGTTTGTTGCTTTTGAGTGTGCTTGTGTTTGTTGTGTTGCTTGTATTTATTTGTTTGCGGGTTAAATTTATCTGTAGCGAATTCCACCGCAAAATGGGAACAGTTATTTTTCATTCCTGCGAGGGTACAGTTAGTGCTTTTTGAAAGAAATTATTTCATTTATAATTTTGGTTTTATGGGGGTCCCGAAATGACCTACCACACCATGAAGCTTCTAAGGGGCTACTGATGGGGGTTTTGGATGGCTTTGTCTTAAAAATCATAAGTCAATTTTCAATTCAATATACAGCGATTTGGAACAAAGTCGGTGTAGTCACCGTAAAATTCATTGGAAGAAAAGTCATATTAAGCTTTCCCTAGTCGAGTTACAACTATTGGGTCGACCGACGGTTGCCACTAATATTTCTTTCTTTTAATTCGATCGCCTTTGATCTTCAAGTTAAACAATACAAGGAAGTAATATCGGTGGGTTGAAGAGGTTGTGGGGGGGGGGGGGGGGGAGGAAACTTTTAAAACCGCTTTTGTTTTATTATTCTTGGAATAATCTATCTATCTATCTATCTATCTATCTATACTTCTATAAAATCGGGTTTCTGTCTATCTGTCTGTCTGTCTGTCGTGCCTTATAGGCGCCTAAACGGCTGAACGGATTTGAATGGGGTTTTTTCCTAACGGTCTCGGCTGCGATTGCCCCCAACATAGGCTATATTAAAATTCCGCGCGACGCGCGCAAACCCGCGAATTTGCGCGAAACGTGTTTTTCGCTCCCCTATAACCCCCATTTTTTATCGCGGATTCCGATTCTACGTTTAATTCTACGTCCGAAATACCCTTTGCGCGAATTTTTTGGCGCGCGCGAATTCGCTCAATTAATTTTTTCGATTTATTCCGCAGTTAATAGACGGATTTTTTCCGCGTTTCGTCCGTAGCCTACCTAGAGATCCGAATTTTAATAGGAGATACTGAACAAACTCATTCCGAAATTGAGCGAATGTACACGGCGAATTTAATTTATAGGATTTGAAGTTGTACGGACGCAAAAGCGGGTGGCGGCTCATGGGACGGGCGCGCGTGGGTATGGAGGGCTCCACCCCAGTCGGCTCGGCACCTTACAGACGAAACGCTGGACGGAAATGTAAATTAAATGAATCGATTTAAATTGAATCGATTATCGAGAAAAGTATCGAAAAATTGAATTATTCTTGAAAGAAGAATATTATTCTTGAAAATCTCGAGAAATTCAAAAATGATCTACATTCTGAGATAGGTTGAGCGCCCTCAAGGATTTTTTCCGTTTTCCCCTCCTTCAACTAAAGAAAAGAAGGAGTGGGGATTTCAGCCACTATTGATTCGATTTTGATGAAATTTTCAGGGATCACGCGGGTTGTGCCTTAGATGATTACCCAGGCTTATTATTATCATTATTTAACAAAAATCTTCTTTTTCCTACCTACCTACAAATTCAAATTTACTACCTACCTACATATTTATTAATTTCATTTTCAGATTCTACGTTTAATTCTACGTCCGAAATACCGGTTGCGGGAATTTTTGGGCGCGCGCAAATTCGTCAAACTAATTTTTTCGAATTCCTCGGTCGATTATTACCTATACTTATACAATGAAAAGCCGTTTCGAGCTGTCCCAACTGTGTGGGTTACCTATATACAATCATTACCTATACACAATGAAACTGTGTATCCCATGTATCCTCAACCATTAGAGACAGAGAGATGGGATGTTCGGGAGGGGGGGGGGGAGCGCAGTACTTCTATAAAACCGTTGAAGATAGGGAGATGCGGTTTTTTCCATCGTGATCTCAGGGACCAGATAAAATCCCTTAAATTGTCCTAAAGTGTCCCGCGAGTATGAATCCCTCGGGAACGAATGGTTTACCTATATACATACAATTAGAGATGTAATATATTCATTCATGATTCGACACTGGCCTAACCTTCTCCCAGCAGGTTCAGCCAATATTGATTCGATTTTGATGAAATTTTCAGGGATTGATGGTGGACTTTAAATTTGATTTCACTAGCACTTTGACGATGATATAGAGAACTAGCTGCTCCGGCTCGCTTTGCTCGCCTACGCACCCATCCGGGGGGCTGCGCCCCCCTGGACCCCCCAGTGGGTGAGTAGCATCGATGGACACGTTGGAACCCCCACATGAAGGAATTCCCAAATTCGCAGAATTGCAGTGCTCGGTTGGGACAGCTTGAAACATAATAATAATAATAATATTGAAACATGTTTCAACTTTATTATTCTACAAGAGACATATTTCAATATTATTATTATTATTGTTTCAAGCTGTCCCAACCGAGCACTGCAATTCTGCGAATTTGGGAATTCCTTCATGTGGGGGTTCCAACGTGTCCATCGATGCTACTCACCCACTGGGGGGTCCAGGGGGGCGCAGCCCCCCGGATGGGTGCGTAGGCGAGCAAAGCGAGCCGGAGCAGCTAGTTATTCATATATGTATTAATACACCTATGTTTTCGCGACGGGGGTCGACGACTCCGATCGGGCTCAAAATTTGACATTATCCGTTTCAAGTGGTCTACATTCTAAATCCGAAATGTCCGTCCGCCGTACGCCGTCCAGGCCGTTTTGGGCAGTAGGCATTTTTTTAAAAATCTGAAATTTTGGCAAAATACTTGGTTTACCATCTAGTTGTGCCCGCAAGGTTTTCAGTCCGATCGCCCAAACCCGTGGGGCGCTCTGGGGCTATAATGGGGCTACGGGAGGGGTTTTTTGAAGGCTTTTAGCTATGGGATCGAGTTAGGTGTCGTTTTCGAAGTATTTTTGGACGTAGAATCCATTTTTTGGGGTCCCGGAACGATCCGATTTCACTGTGGCGATCTACAGGGCTTTCATGGGGCTAAAAATGGGATTTTTGAAGGATCCCAGGATGTTAAATATTCTTCGAGTAAAAAATACAGAATTTAAAAAAAAAAAAACACTTTTTTGAACAAAAAAATCCAAAAAAAATTTTTTTGAGATGAAAATCCAAAAAAATTTTTTTTTTAAATTTCTTCATTGACAGAATTAAATTTCTGCGCAAGTAACGTATATCAAAGAATAATAAACCCTTGTGTAAAATTTGCAGCGTTTTTTCTTTGCCGGTTGAGCCCCGCAAAGTCAATTCAACTCATAATCCATAATCACGATTATGCCTGTAAAAACGCTGCAAATTTTACACAAGGATTTATTATTCTTTGATATACGTTACTTGTGCAGAAATTTAATTCTGTCAATGAAAAAATTTAAAAGAAATTTTTTTTTTTGGATTTTTCTCAAAAAAATTTTTTTTGATTTTTTGTTCAAAAATGTGTTTTTTAAAAAACTCTGTATTTTTTAATCGAAAAATATTTAACATCTTGGGATCCTTCAAAAATCCCATTTTTAGCCCCACGAATGCCCTAAACATCACCCCAGTGAAATCGGATCGTTCCGGGACCCCAAAAAAAGGATTCTACGTCCAAAAATACTTCGAAAACGACACCTAACTCGATCCCATAGCTAAAAGCCTTCAAAAAACCCCTCCCGAAGCCCCATGAAAGCCCCATAGCGCCCCACGGGTTTGGGCGATCGGACTGAAAACCTTGCGGGCACAACTAGATGGTAAACCAAGTATTTTGTCGAAATTTCAGATTTTTTAAAAAATGCCTACTGCCCAAAACGGCCTGGACGGCGGACGGCGTACGGCGTACGGCCATTTCGGATTTAGGATGTAGACCTCTTGAAACGGATAATGTCAAATTTTGAGCCCGATCGGAGTCGTCGACCCCCGTCGCGAAAACATAGGTGTATTATTCCGAGAATAATAAACCAAAAGTGTCAGGTAGGTGGGGGGGGGGGGGGGGGGGGCTGTTCAGCATCGGAAGGTTATAATAATTGAAAAAACTTGTTAAACCCTCAATATCGATTTATAATAAATACACTGGCCTGATTGCCAAACAAGAAAATCATGTCTTCGATCATTCATCGTTCTATCAAGTCCTTAAGCCAGTTTGGACTTATGGTGCACAATTGTGGGGATGCACTGCTCAGAGCAACCGAGACATTATCCAGCGGTTCCAAAACAACGTACTGCGTTGCTGTGTCGACGCATATCGGTACACCAGGAATGCCCGTCTGCACAAGGAACTATCTATTCCAACCATTGATGAAGTCATCAAAAAGCAGGCCATTGCCCATCTCAAAAGACTACAAGGTCACATTAACGAAGAAGCTGTCCACTTGCTTGAAGTTGAAGACCTACCCAGACGGCTTAAGAGGAAGAAGCCACACGACCTGTGGCAGTGAATTTGAGTGATTTCGCGAAAACAAATCCGCTCAGTGAGAAGTCAGTGACTAGTCGGTGCGACAAATGTACCCATAATTGTCAAGAACTAAGAGACTTGGTGAAGTACCCAAGTTGATTGGTACGTTGTGGAGTTGACATGGAGCAGTAGGTACTTCTTTACCCGCTCATGTTAACTGTTTGTCTTTGAACTTCTCAAAAATTAAGAAATGTTCTGGGACTCTCCTGGGACATTGAAATTTTCGAAATCGTGTGCGACGGCCATTTTGGATCTTACTGCGCTGCCACGCAACACGTCCATTTAAAGTAATACCTCAATAAGTTGAAAAAAAAAGATCAGCCCCATCGGTGGATTTTGATATTTTAAAAAACCGTAGAGAAAAGTGGAGGAATGGCCCTGATATAGTACCGATTTCAATGAAATGGGGCTTAAATAATTTCGAACAATTATTGTTCGAAAAGATGTTCCCAAGAAGCTATTTATAACCTCCAGTCTAGTGGTGGCTAACTCAAAATTACGAGTATTTGCTAACTCAAAACTCCTATTATTATTGTTCCCACTGGGTAAGAAGGTACACAACTTATTAACCAGGTGGGAAGACGGTGAATCTTCGGCAATCGGGTCCTCATCAGCTGTTATGTAGTATGTGCCGTTCGATGAAACACCCCCTCACACTCCCTTCCACGCCAAAGGAAAGTTTGTCGGTGGATGTCAACAACGGAGCAAGCGGCGTGATAACAGGCCGAAGAGACAATGAGAACGAGATACCCGTCCTGCAGGACACACACAGCACATTTACATTTCGGAAACATTTTTGAAATGTTTGTCCTAAAACATTAAATGTTTCAAAAATATCTTGTTACTCGAATGTGATGTTTTCAAAACGTTTTTAAAACGTGTAGAACATATCTCTAAATTCGCTAATGTCCGCCCCTTGTGACGTTTTAAGAAACGTTTTCAAGATCTTCTCCAACTCGTTTTTAATACATTTAAATGTAGCACATTTACATTTCGGAAACATTTTTGAAATGTTATAAGTTATGTTGTTACTTATAAGTAAACTAACGTTTTGAAAACATCACATTCAAGTCTTCAATGTTATGTTTTCAAAACGTTTTTAAAACGTGTAGAACATATCTCTAAAATCGCTAATGTCCGCCCCTCGTGACGTTTTAAGAAACGTTTTCAAGATCTTCTCCAACTCGTTTTTAATACATTTAAATGTAGCACATTTAC
Source organism: Pilophorus perplexus (assembly GCA_955831195.1). Taxonomy (NCBI): domain Eukaryota; kingdom Metazoa; phylum Arthropoda; class Insecta; order Hemiptera; family Miridae; genus Pilophorus; species Pilophorus perplexus. The sequence continues at coordinate 673,326 of OY037008.1, read as the reverse complement.
ATTTCGGAAACATTTTTGAAATGTTTGTTCTACAACATTAAATGTTTCAAAAATATCTTGTTACTCGAATGTGATGTTTTCAAAACGTTTTTATTACATGTAGAAAATATCTCTAAAATCGCTAATGTCCGCCCGTTGTGACGTTTTAAGAAACGTTTTCAAGATATTCTCCAACTCGTTTTTAATACATCCCACACAGCAACAATTACATTTCAGAAACATTTTTGAAATGTTTGTTCTAAACATAAAACAGAATGTTTCAAAACATTGTTTTAAAAATATCTTGTTACTTGAATGTGATGTTTTCAAAACGTTTTTAAAACGCGTAGAAAATATCTTTGTTGTTGTGACGTTTTATGAAACGTTTTCAAGATTTTCTCCAATTCTTTTTTTTCTAGGAGACGTCGTATAGCGAATGTATCCAAAATGTCTGTATTATGATGTTTCAAAATATTGAAATTGAATGTTCAAATTCAATATTCAAAGTATTGAATGTTCCCAAAATCTTACAATCGCCACATAGTGATTTGTTTTTAAGATGTTTTCGGAGTAACTTGATGGAGTAGCTGCTCCATAATTACAATATATATTATGGTTATCTTGAAAATATTGATTAGTAAAGGAAGGCTCATCCTAGGACCCGAGGAAACAATAGCCACCCCGTGGGATGGAGAATGGGGGAGTCTCCAGGAAGTGGCGCCTCCCGTGAGCCAATCGCGAAGGAGGCCACAACAAATTTTCAAGATGTCACCGAAATGTTTCATTTGAGACATCTTAAACAGATCTTGTGGCAAACATTTTCAAGATAAGGGTTCGGCAGTGTCATTTTTGCTACATCATACAAATGTTATAAAACATTTCCTATAAAATGTCTTAAATTGGCTACATCGGAAGCATTTTCAAAACATTATTATCAACATTGTTTTGGCAAAAATATTTCAAAGATATCCCCAAATTAATGTTGTCACTCTGTTCTTGTGGCATATTTTCAAGATGTCACCGAAATGTTTCATTTGAGACATCTCAAACAGATCTTCCGGCAAACATTTTCGAGATCAGGAATCTGCAATGTAATTTCGGATTAGAATGTAGACCTCTTGAAACGGATAATGTCAAATTTTGAGCCCGATCGGAGTCGTCGACCCCCGTCGCGAAAACATAGGTGTATTATTCCAAGAATAATAAACCAAAATCGTAGTGAACAAAACGGCACATTAAATGTCCATCAACCAAATGTTGTGTTTTGGAGTCTAGACATCTTGACATGGATACCTCATTGATTGTCAGAAATAAAATTGATTGAATGGAGGGGAAACCAAAATTTTAGAAGTAAGGCATTTACGGGTAGGTATTTATTCAAGACTTGCGTAGTTTGTAAATAGTACCCAACGACCGGGTATTTATTCCCTTTACATCCCCATCAGGTCCGGCCGATTAGGTTCATAATCTTATAAGGGGTATATCCTTTCTAGTATAAAAGTAGTAGTTACTCAAGGGGACACCCTTTCCTAGTAGTTGCCTTGGGTTAAAAATAACTTTAGTTAGTCAATATATATAATATTATACATAACACCACCCCTCACCCAAGGACGACCAAAGTACTGGTTAAGATCATAGGAAATAAGTGCGACAACCTTGGCGCACATCCTTCCACCTATGATCTCCTCCGTTGAGTCTTGTCTTTGTGCCAACCTCCACCTCTGCCACAGATTAAACTACCTCTGCTAAGTGGTTGCCGAAGTTGGCACTTGGCGATAAACGTCGCAACTTCTTCGCTCGGGTTTGCCAGGCAAGAAAAAAACGGCTCGAAGGCTGGATGGAAGAAATCGAGTAAGATAAGTACATAATCGTAGGTACCTATCGACGAGCGGTATCAAGAGAAAAGGAAACTAAAAGAAAACCCTCCAGCATTATCGTTCGGGCGACACTTTACCGCCAGGGTTGTATTCAATACTATACTATACACAATGTGTATGTCACATGAAATACTGGGCGATTCTAAAAAAAAAAGAAAAGAAAAAAGACGCTATAATGTTGTCCCTAGCTCGTAACACCTGTTATGAATAACTTCGGAAAATCTTTTTCGTTCCTGAGTCGAAGATTTGTCCGCCCTCCACACCCATGAAAGAAAACTCTAACTTAATAAATATTTTACGCGAGTTTTTTACGCTCAACTGAAAAAACCTCAACCCCCATGCCAAGCTGAGGATTTGATGTATTCCCAGTGAATTGCGGTAAGTGGGATCTTCACAAAACCTCTTTCAACAGTTCAATTGTTACTGTCCTTTAACGTTGGTGAGTGCGTGTAAGAGTGATTTTGAATTTAAGAAGTATGTTTCGGTGAGCAGCAATACCACGAACTTTGACCTCATCCGTAAGGCTCAAATGGCTAACCACTCCTCAACTTAGCCGAGAAGGATTTCTGGTTCGGGAATATTCCCATGTGGGTTGGGAAGACTATGTACGTGAGGCCAACAACAAAAGATAGTGACGCGGGTGTTGGACAGTTGCTTCATGACGTCTTAGCCAGTGCACTCGTGTGGTACATAATAATTGGTACGTACCACTTCGTGTGTTGTTAAATTCTGACAGGATTCGACCATCCGTCTGCCGCCTCGCCTGCCAGTCCCAGGGGGTCTTTAAGCTGGATGTTCATGGGTAGTCTGTGGGCTACCTTGCTTCCCTAGTCCTAGCTAAACCCCGTACAGGTAAATCAATAACTAAAATGACACGAGGTAAATAACTGCAATAGTACAATCGCTACAATAATATAACTTAATTAGTCACTTAAGTATAATGAGTCACTTAAACATAATTAGTACAAAAACCCTTCATTAAGGAAAAAAGCTCTGGTTCTAATACAGTTCACTAAGAGGCAGTACAGTTCTAATACAGTTCACTAAGAGGCAGTACATTTTCTTGCACGCTAATAACTCATTGAACGAGAACAGAGAGGCCAAGTCATTGTGGGACAAATCACTGAGGAGAAAAAAAGAAAACCGTTCGCCACGAACCACACATGAAATGAAGTGAATTGACACATGAAATGGAGGATTGAATCTTGGGCCTCCAAATTACACATCGGGCATTCTTCGGAATTATTTAATTTGGCAACATAGCCTGGAGTGCACAGTTTGGCGAAATAATTCCCTGACAGCCTTGCTTGAGCCAAGAGTCAAGAGTCTCTTTATCTGAATACCCAGGTCAGAATTCAAATAAAAAGGTAGCTCATCGTCTGTAGGCGAGTACATCCTGTAGATCTCATTGAACGTAGACGCTGCTACCCGCTCCCTGTCATTGTTTTCCCAAAACGAGCCAATGTTTTTAACGAAGCGAGTCAGGTTGAAGTCGGTGGGTTCTGAGACACCCAGGCTTGACCTTCGCCAAATTTAGTGAAGGTAACCGACATTTTGGAAGCCCAGTTGTACTCAGGCTCCGACGTCACTTCATTCAGAGCGATGAGGCGACGGAGACACAGCTTAGGATCTCTGGTGTTTTCCATGCCACACAACTTGACCACCAGCTTGCAGCAAGCTTCATAATCTTTACTACCAGGGGGGGCAAGAGCAAGCTCTACACGCACAAGGTAGTCCGGGGTGTTATTGGGCAGAAAAAGTAGACTTATAAGCTCTGACTTGGATTTTGTCCAAGACATTGCACAGTACTCAGCAGCATACAGAGAAGCGGTAAGAACCAAAGACTCAACGACTCTGTGCCATGATGAGAAAGGCCCTCCACATGCCTGATGGACCATAGGCAAAAGCGCCCTAGCAGCCGATTCACCTTTCCTGGTTACATCTAAGGCATGCCGCACAAACAGACCTGAACTAAAGAATTTAACACCCAAATATGAGTTGGAGTCAAATTTGGTTTTAATCTCAAACGTGTATCAGGATCTCATCAACCATCTCCCAAGAATGCCTATTCAAACATTTTCCTAACTTTTTTGCAACTCTTTTACATTTTGATAATAATTATCAAAATTTTTGATAATAATTATTAGTTGCTCGGAAAATTGCGTTTTGGTTTATTACACCTATGTAGGTGTACCTAATCGCGACGGAGGTCGAAAATTCTGATCGGCCTCAAAATTTGACATTATCCGTTTCAAGAGGTCTAAATTCCAAAAACGAAATGTCCGTACGCGGTAGGCCGTCCGGTCCGTTTTGGGCACTAGGATTTTTTTTTTTTTTTTTTAAATCTGTAATTTTGACAAAATACTTGGTTTACCATCTAGTTGTGCCTGCAAGGTTTTCAGCCCGATCGACCAAACCCGTGGGGCGCTATGGGGCTACGGGAGGGCTTTTCAAAAAGGTTTTTGCCTATGGGATCGAGTTTGGTGTCGTTTCCTAAGTATTTTTGGACGTAGAATCCACTTTTGGGGGTCGCTGAACGATCCGATTGGGATCGGGCGGGGGATCTATAGGGCTTTCAGAGGGCTAATATGTAATAGAAATTTCTAAGAATCCCAGGACCTCAAGGTCAAATATTTTCTGAGTAAAAAAAAAAATTTTTTTTTGGAAAAAATTTTTGATTTTTTTTTTTTCAAAATTTTTTACTGAAAGAATTATTTTTGGCACAAGTAACCTATGAATAGGTTACTTGTGCCAAAAATAATGTATACATGTATACATTGTTTGATATGTATATCAAAGAATAATAAACCCTTGTATAAAATTTGAAGCGTTTTTGGTTTATTATTCTTGGAATAATACACCTATGTTTTCGCGACGCGGGTCGACGACTCCGATCGGCCTCAAAATTTGACATTATCCGTTTCAAGAGGTCTACATTCAAAATCCGAAATGTCCGTCCGCCGTACGCCGTCCGCCGTCCGCCGTACGCCGTCCGCCGTCCGGGCCGTTTTGGGCAGTAGGAATTTTTTAAAAAATCTGAAATTTTGACAAAATACTTGGTTTACCATCTAGTTGTGCCCGCAAGGTTTTCAGTCCGATCGCCCAAACCCGTGGGGCGCTCTGGGGCTATAATGGGGCTACGGGAGGGGTTTTTAGAAGGCTTTTAGCTATGGGATCGAGTTAGGTGTCGTTTTCGAAGTATTTTTGGACGTAGAATCCATTTTTTGGGGTCCCGGAACGATCCGATTTCACTGGGGCGATCTTTAGGACTTTCATGGGGCTAAAAATGGGATTTTTGAAGGATCCCAGGATGTTAAATATTTTTTGAGTTAAAAATAAAGAATTTTTGAAAAAACACATTTTTGAACAAAAAAATCCAAAAAAAAAAAATTTTTTGAAATAAAAATCCAAAAAAAAAATTTTTTTTTAAATTTTTTTCATTGACAGAGTTTAATTTCTGCACAAGCAACCTATATCAAAGAATAATAAACCCTTGTGTAAAATTTGCAGCGTTTTTTACTGGCTGACACGGCAATTTTTTTCCAATTAAGGTTAGTAACCTTAATTGGAACCTAACCTTAGGTTAGGTCAATAATTAACAATTATTGTCCCTCCATTGCCCCTACAAGTTTATATTATCAAGTGATAAAATTTTATCACTTAAGTGATAAAGATGTGTGGGCGAAGCAAGTCTTGTTTTGCCCACACATCTTATTTGTTCCCCGCTTTAACCTTTTTTTTTCTTTATTACTTTCAATTTTTGTTAATTTGCTATTTTTACCGAGTTCCAATAAAATGGAAAGTTTTAAGCAACTCACCGCTCAGCATGTGTGACGGTTCATTCCATCGTACGCCGTTTCACAGAAGGAAAGGCGGTGACTCCGGTTGTAGAGATTCCCCCTGAGCAAATCATCGTTGTTGCTGACACCATATTTGAAACTGAAACAAAACAAAATACTATTGAGAACAACCAAGAACGGATTAATTTTTCTCCTTATTATGTTAGATCTGGAGTCAAAAGGAGTGTCCTCAGAGTAAAGAATGAGTTCCTCACCGATTTGGCGTCTAGTTTTCGTCGTCCTACATGAATTCTCAGGTTTACGTGAATGTCGATCGTTCATAGCGTCAGAGCGCTACGAAGGTACTGAAACGAAACTGTCGTCACGTCTTTAGCAACGAGCGATCGAGACTGAACTGAACAAACTAACCGAACTAACGGCTCATAAGGTGCGGAGAACGAATCATTGGACGGTAGGTACCTTACATCAGGGTTTCCCTAAATGAGGTCAGCTGAACAGAGGTCCAGAACCACCTAAAATTAGATCAAAACTCAATTTTTGGTTTATGGTGCCTATGTCTTCGCGACAAAGTCAAAAATTTTGACCAGCCTCCGAATTTGTCATTATACATTTCATGATGCTTATATTAAAAAAAAATTGAATTATACCCGTTATGTCATAGTGGTACTCGCGTCGTGTGCTATCTACACGACAATCCGTGGGGCAGTGTGCTATCTACACGGCCGACACAGCCAACGGTTGTTGATCAACAGACCTCACCTTTCACCCACTCGCCCGTGCGATAAGCATTTTCGTACGACATGGTCAGTTCGGAAAATAACCGCAGTAACAGCAGCGGCAGGGGGGTGGTCGCGAGGCCATCCGCCATGCCCCAAAAAATTATTGTCATTTAGCCAAACTGAGCGCGCTCGTGTCGTTGAATAGACCTTTCAGAAGTTCAACTATGTGCATGCATTGGAAATGAAGTGTCCAATAAATTGATTTTTAGTTATTTCACATACATAATTAAGGCCTCTTTGTATTTTATTTCCATTCAACGATATTCCTTGGTCGTTTTACATGGAAAAATGAACAAGTAAGAAAGAAACTTTCCTCATGAAAGTTAGAATTTACGTGTCATACTCTTGGCAACACTGCTCCAGGAGCGTCCCTTTCTTCTGTTTACTTTGAATTTAGAACTGTGCAACTTTCTCGTATGCCGTGTGAATAGATTTGTTTATCTTTTTTAACTATCTGTTATGACAAAACCAAATTATTCTAACTCCTCAAACGTCAGTCTGATGACGACCCTTTCTCCAAAAGTGGCTTCATGTAGAAACTGCGCCGTTGAAGGATGTCGCCTGGAGTTTTTCGATTTCCCTGAGGAACATTTCATGGCAAGGTTTTTTTTTTTTTTTTTTTTTTTTACGAGATGAAAAATCCTTTATGGACTGTCAGCGGGGAAGTCCCCACCCTTCGTGTGGGAGTCCTGCTTACCTCAGTTTACCCACTAAAAAACACCTCGATATCTCTCAGGAAGCTGCCCCGGGACTACGTAGTTAGTATTACTTCAGGGCAGTTCCTTTGGTTGGCCTTGTATGGCCTCTCCTTGTAGGCGGTGTAAGTCCGTGTCTCCTGTTTTTGAGGGGAATAGATTCCCTCCACCAGTCCTGATCTTCTGTTCTGCCATTTCTTCTCCTTTTCATGGGGTGGTCATTCGTCAGATGAGAGAGGGGGTGATGGAAGGGTTGGTACAGCACCAATTCCCTCCCACTCCCTGTCTCTCTCTTTCGTCTTCAGTATTGCTATGACGAAAGTGTTCACGGCATCCCAATTGTCTTTCGCCGCCAGCATCTTTGCTACAATTGTTTCTGGCTCGAAGTCTTCAATCTCCTCCATCAGACCTCTCCGCATCCTTTGCCAGCGAGGGCACACAAAGAAGGTGTGATGGGCGTCGTCATCCTCAGTGTGGCAGTACATGCACTCTGCTTCTATAGTCTTTCCTATCTTTTTCAGGTATGCTCGGAAATAGCCATAGCCTGTTAGGAACTGGGTGAGATAGTAGCTCGTCTCCCCGTGCTTTCTTTCCGACCACTCTCGAACATCGCGTATGAGCCGTGCAGTCCATCTTCCTCGGGTCTCCATCCTCCATCTATCCTGCCACTTCTCCATGGTCATTCTCCGTTCTTCTTTCTTCACTGTTGCTGGCGCATTTTCTCCTTTGCGTGAGTGAATTCTTCTCCTTTCGTCCGATAGGAGGTCTATTGGGATTGCTCCAGCAATAGTTTGCACTGCTGCGGCAGATACTGTTCTGTATGCGCTGCATATGCGCAGCACTCCTCTCCTCTGCACTGATTCCATCCTTTGTCTATACATTTGGAACCTCAGTGATTCCGACCAGATTTCAGCTCCATACAGCATAATGGCGTCTGCTGTTCGCATGAGTAATCTGCGTTTTGCTGGGGAGGGGCCGCCTATGTTAGCCATAAGACGAGACAACCTTCCCACAACAACAGCCGCTTTGTCTGCAGCTCTGCATATGTGCGTCCAGAAGTTTAGTTTCCGGTCGAGCATTACTCCTAGGTATCTAATCGCATCCGAGGATTCAATAGTTTGTCCGTCGACTAGCATGGGTATGTGTCTATCAATCCGTTTCCCTGTGAGCATAACAATCTCAGTCTTGTGTACTGCAAGGGAGAGGGATCTAGACTGCATCCACTCCATTATGCGCCGCATCGTTTGGTTGAGCTTGAACTGTAAGTGTTCTATAGTCCTCGCCTTAATCACCGCAACTATGTCATCTGCATACCCCACAAGAAAAACACCATCCGGCATTTCTATACGGAGTATTCCATCATAGTTGAAATTCCAGAGATTTGCTCCAAGAACTGAGCCTTGGGCTGCACCAGATGTGATTCGTTTTCTCTTCATTCCTTCCTGTGTGCTGTATTCCAGCCATCGATCCTTCAGGTAGTCCTGGATAACTCGATAGAGGTAAGTTGGCACATGAAAACTCCTCAGTGCTTCCAGTATGTCGCTCCATCTGGCTGAATTGAAGGCATTTTTAACATCCAGGGTGACAGCCATGCAGATGTCCCTGCTCCAATGATTGCCTGTCCGCGCAGCTTGTGCAGCTGCAACGACTTGGCTGATTGCGTCAATTGTGGATCTCCCAGAAGTAAATCCGTACTGTCTTGGGGAGAGGCCACCAGCTTCTGTTACTGCGTCGAGTGTTCGTTTTCTCAACAGTTTCTCATACAGTTTACCTGCCGTGTCAAGCATGCACAGGGGTCTGTGAGCCGACGCAGTGTTGAGGTCCCCCTTGCCTTTTCCAATCAGCACTAGCCTCGCTACCTTCCACTCCGCAGGGAATATGCCTTCCAGTAGGCACGCATTGTACATGTCAAGTAGTATCTCTGGGTTACTGTTGGCGATAATCTTCAGGATTTCCCCAGGGATCCTATCAGGACCAGGAGCCTTCTTGTTACGCATAGTTTTCGCCGCATGCACAAGTTCCTCCCTGGTAAAGAGAGGTTTTTCTCTGGGCTCTTCAGCAGGTGATCTGTCCTCCAGTTCATGAGTGGGGAACAGTTCGTCAACGATTCTGTCCTTAACATCGGTTGGTATCTCAGAGGTTTGGCTCATTCCTTTGAGTTTCTGGAGCACAGTTTTGTACCCAAGCCCCCACGGGTCGTTTTCCACATTCTCGCATAGTTCTTTCCACCTAGCTGCCTTACTTTTCGCAATGGCAGCTTTTAGGGCCCGCCTTGCTACCCTATATTGATCTGTCCTCAGTTGGAACTCAATAGAGTCCCTTCCAGTTCTTTGAGCCCGCCTTCGATGTCGGAAACAGTCTTTCCTGAGTTCGGCAATCTCTTGATTCCACCAGTAAGCAGGGCGGCGATCCCTTACTGTTTTCTTCTTAGGCATAGAGCTCTCACAGGCTTTAGTCAGCAGGCCCATGGTTGCTGTCACCAATGTGGCCGCTGTTCCACCCGCAGTTCTTTGTTTTATTTGATCCAGCTTTCCCTTGCCAATCACAATCATGGTCTGAAAGAGATCAGTGTCCAGCCTTTCAACATTCCAGCGAGGAGGGGGTGGTGCTTCTCGTTTGGGTATGTTTCCTCCAATGCTGAACTGAATGTACTGATGGTCGCTAGCAGAATAGTCTTCCAGCACCTTCCATTTGTCAATCTGGGCTGCGAGGTTCTCCGAAGCCATTGTTATGTCGGGTATAGTTCCCCTAGCTCCTGCTTTCCGGAAGGTCGGCACATTTCCTTCGTTGACAATTAGTAGCTCGAGCCGGGATGCCATTTCCATGACTCTCCGACCCTTACTATTTGGTTCTGGTTCCCCCCATTCCAGTGCTTTGGCATTGAAGTCTCCAGCTACCAGGATGTCTCCCCTCCTATTTCGTACTTCGTCCTCGATGCCTTTTAGCTTCTCTTCGTACTCCTCAATCGTGTCATTGGGTGATAGATAACAGCTAAAAAGCGTTTTGTTCCTACCCCTGACCCAGCAGAAGCCCTGACCTGATCCACTTGCATCAATTTGTAGGGCCGTCTGGTTAACGACCCATATGGCAGCCGTGCGAGATGGGTCTTCAAACCAATTCTGCCTATTGTCGCCATGTGTATATTGTTCACTAATGAGGACTATGTCCGCCTTCTTTTCTTGGGCTATAATGTCCATGAGGTTATTTGCTGTTAGGCTCCTGTGTAGGTTCACTTGAAGTACTTTCATACTCTCCTCTTTGTCCTCTTTTCTAAGGCCCTCCGAAAGGCTGTGCATCCTTTCCTTCCACTAATGTGGCTATTGGCCACTCCCAGATCTGTACAGAGTGGGCATTTGGTGTCATTTTTGCACTCAGCTCCTTTGTGTTCTGTCCCTCCACACTTGAAGCAGGAAGTAGCCCGATCTGGGCCACTGCACTCCCTGGCTATGTGACCAAAATCCATGCATTTGAAGCATCGGGGCACTTCCACTCTTCTTCTGATCCTGCAGTTCACCCATCCAATCCTGATCTTCTCCTTCTCTATCAGCTTTTCAGCATCCTCTCCAGAGAGGGAGACAATAGCTAGGACCAACTGCCTAGTGTTTGGGGTAGTTAGGTTTACCCTAACATCTTCCCTCATGCCTCCCAAGGCCGCTTCTATTCCATTCTATTTCATGGCAAGGTAAGCTCGCCCATAATAATAATATAGGTAAATATTATTTACCTATAGTATAACATATTAAGTACGCTGATGTTTTCGTAAGTAGCATCAGATTTCGCTAGTGCAATATTAGGTATACTTACTGCGTTTGTTTTGTCTAAAAGACAGTCTAGACGGATTTCGACATAATGACAATAATGTTCATCTATAAGAACAGAATATAATATATTCTAGAATAGAATATATATTATATATTCTTTCCAGGAGGAAGGCAACTCCTTACTCGGAGCAGCGGAGGGACATACAACAGGCTGTTGCATTAGACGGAAGCAGCGTTTCTTTCTGAGGCTTACCTACTACATAAAATTACGCCTAGCCACTTGAAGCCACATCAAATTATGAAAGTCAAATTAGCATCTCAGGTATGCCTGCGAATGTACATATTTCCTGCCACCATTGAATGTAGTTGAAATGTGCCTACAAATTGCGAATATAATATGTTTATGTTACTATTAACTCATGTCTCCAGGTGTCGAGCAGTTCGGAGCCCGCGTTAAACACCTGGTTCGCCAACACCTGGTTACGGGTATGGCACCCAAAGGAGAAGAAAAAGGTCTTGAGCAACTCTCTAGCACTTCGGAATGACCACTTCGTACATCTGTTAGGTAAGCTTCTTTTTTTCTCAACAAGTGTACATAATATGTACGCGACTCGTGAGGGAGGCAGCGTCGCAACTGCACCCCCTCGATGCAGAAGGGCGAGAGGGGGGGCTACGTATTACCTACCTAATTAGTTACCTAGCTAAAAATGAATCAAAACTCGGCTCGAAAATCTACGTAAGTTCTTGTAGACCTTACATAGTTCGCGGAACGTCTGAAAAGCCTGTGTTGATAGTGCAATGATAACGGGAGCACTGCCCTTCTTGAGACGATTTTTTTGCATGGACCTTATGGAACAACGAACTAAGTGTGAAGCCAGAAATGTCGAAATGTGGGGCAGTTCTGGGCACTGCGCACACCCTTCCTTCTCACCGTTCACCAGATGTTAAATCACCTCCACAATCAGTGTTGGCAGTCTTCGTTCATGGGCAGGGAATTTTCGTTTGTAATGAGGGACTTTTTCAGGATCTAATCTGTCTCAAATCATGGAAAAAATAGGGGCTTACTTTTGAAATATTTTGAAAACTTTTTGGTGTTGCTATATTTCTTTGTACGGTATGAAATCATAAAATTTCGATCGACCAAGGTTTCTGATTTTTTCAGTTTTCCCACAAAGGTATTTTTTACCAGAAGCAGCTTCTGAGGGGATGGCATCAGGGGTTTAGTGTGCTTCCATGTTTTCTGGGAAGTGTTTTCTGAACTCGGTGTTCTGCGTTTGTCTCATTTATAAGTTTTTTATTCGTTCGTTTCATTCGATCGTTTCATTGTTCATTTCATAAAGCGTTTGTTGGATAACTCTATTAATTTCATCTTGAGGGAGTTTTCCCGTTTAGGCGTGATTGATACGTGTGACATTCGCGACATGGGAAGGCCAACCTCACCTTTACCAGGTTTGCAGCGTGTACCCAGGAAATGAAAGGAAACTGGTAATAGTTAATTGGAATTTTTAACAAACAAATAAATAATGAACTATAGCAAATCTTGATAGTAGGTACTTTTTATCTGTGTTGGGTGCAATAATATTTTCATAAAACATTATCACGAATCCGTGACTGCACCCCCTTGTTCTGCCATCACCAGTCGCGCCTGGTACATATTATTGTTGTTCGGTCGCATTATGGGAATGGTATCGAATCGATAAACCCATACTACAAATTGTAGAGATACCTATGTATCATCACTTATCAGTAGCTTTTCACCTATGGAGATAAATGTGGATACTTGAGACAACTATTCTTTCGGGCACTGGAGCTATTATAGCAATTCACGATTTAAAGCACACAGCTAATAGGTAACTGTTAACGCTACCCGTGACAGCAAATTGGCACTACTTGGTAACTGTGAGGGTTTTGCGTTTTATAGGTGGAACAATGGTCGTTCATCAAGACGTCTACGAGCGCAGAGTTACGTAAACATCACGTACCCTCACTGGATGGATTGAAGACGACCCTGCGAGGAATGCTCGAAGTTTGGGATATCATCAAGGGAGAAGTCCCTCGAAGCATGTTCAAGAATTCTTATCAACATCCGCGTCAAAGGTACCTGAAGCCGAGAGATTTCAACCAAGACCCCATAGAAAACCTTTTCGGGTGTGTAAGGGCCGGCTGTGGGGGGAATTTCTCTCCGTCTGCAACCCAAGCTATCTCAGCCTTAAAAACAAATTTAATAAATAATTTGGCATTTCGTGATTTGGTTTCGGGAAACTGTGAAAGCGAACCTGAACCATGCAAGCACTATAAGGGACTACCTCGCTCCTGCTTCTATGGGTGGCTCTTCTCCACAACCCACCGAAAGCAATCAGTTTAGCGAAGAGGAGTTAGTAGAGGATGAAGAAATTTTTGATTGTATTGTGTTGCCGGATGACAAAATTATTAATGATGTGGATTCATATCCAGTGTCTTACGTTAGCGGGTTTATTTTGAGAAAAATTTTTGAAACCACGTCTTGCTCAAACTGCATAACTGGCCTAACTCGCACGGATAAACCCACCTCTGAAATGAGGTCAAAAGAATATTGTGATAAAAAAATAAATCTTACTAGTGCTAATGTTTGAGTGGAAAAACTGTTGGCACAAGGTGCAAAAATCATACAGCTGCCTTCTATTGCACATGAAAAAAGTGTGAGAAAAGTATTAACGAACAGTATATGGAGAACCCTTGAATTTTCATGGCTTAGTACCGAAGTGTGTAGGGAACATTCTAGTGTGATTCCCATGAAAATAATTCAAGGTTTGTGCAGAGTGTACATTCCATGGTGGTGTAAAATGTCGAATCGGGGACGGAGAGATGAGGCAAAGTCTGCTTCCCTGAGAAAACGATTAAAAATTTTTAAGCGCTTGAAATAAGAGGCGATTGGCGATTTATTTTTAACAACAGTTGTAACAACTGTTACTGCAATTATTTCTAGTCAACTGCTAACGCAAAATTGATTATTTGATGTGCAACTAGAAAGGCTAGTTTGAGAGAACTGGTCTAGTCAAGAAATGGTTCTAGTCTTAGTTTTAACTAGTCCCTTCTGCTTTTCGCCTGTCTGATCTCCTGTTGCATTTTTATCAAGATATTAAGACTAATTATGTTGAAATACTTAGGTAGTATTACAACAATAGATCGGGAGTTGTTACTGTGTTGTTACTTATGTTGTTACTACTCGTATTACTGAATCTGAATTCAGACGCCCAATGAGTCATTGTATTCAATCAAATTGTATTGTATCATCAGGAGGCCTCAAAATTTGGCATTATACCGTTTCAAGAGGTCTCGATTCCAAAACGAAATGTCCGTTCGCCGTCCGAGCCGTTTTGGGCAGTAGGAATTTTTTTTAATCTGAAATTTTGATAAAATTCTTGATTTACTATCTAGTTGTGCCCGCAAGGTTTCAGCTCGATCGGCCAAACCCGTGGGGCGCAGTGGGGCTAAAATGGGGCTACGAGAGAGCTTATTTGAAGGTTTTCTGCTATGGGGGCGAGATAGGTGTCGTTTTGGACGCAGAATCCATTTTTGGGGGTCCCAGAACGATCAGATTTCACTGTGGGGATCTATGGGGCTTTAATGGGGCTACAAATGCTATTTTCGATGTATGGATTTGTACTTCTGTTTATTGTAAAATTGTCGATCAGAAGTTCCCTGTAATACTTGTACTGAGTAATTGTTATTCATCTTCACTTCATGATTTTGTTCTGGTGAAGTGAAGTGTTTTTATTCCATGCACTTTAAAAAAAAAGTAATACAAATAAAATTGTGATTTTAAATTGTTTAATTTTTTTCTATCCCTGTTCTCTCCATCCCGAATTTCACTTAGATGATTATTCCAAACAATTTGCAGATATGTATAAACTAAAACTACAATTCGAATGTTACCACTTTGAATGGAAAATCCCCCTGGTTTATGTGAGTGTTTCTGTGATTCCATTGATGATTTTTCACCAACAGGATCATAGTCACTCGCGCCTATAAATACTCGGTTTTTTCCATTCAGAATGGTAGTATTCGAATTTTAGTTTTAGTTTATCAATACATTCTTTCCTAGTCGAGATTCAAATTATGGCGGCAATTGCGAACGCGAACGTTAACGTTTGAAACTGGGGCGTTGTTGCTCTGTATTTTTTCTGTCTTGAAAAATATTCATGGAGGACGGATGTCCTAGCTGATATCGTCAGATAAGACTCGGTAATTTTTAGCCAAACTAAAGATAGCGCAGTTTTGGGGCATCCATTTTAACATTGAGTCGGCCATCTGTCAGTGGTTTAATCTGTGAGCAGCGGCCACAGCGAAGATGATGATGAAAGCGACGATCATGCCCCGCGTTCAAATAAAAATTATGGAGATCGGGTTCAAGGACCGTGGGTGTTCGGGATGTGCGCCAAACGGCCAGACGGAATTTTGGAACGCCGATTTTTATCGTGAAAATGAGAGATCGAGCCAGTATTCTGGCGTCGAGAGGCTTCGTACACAAAACCGTAAATCATTCAGAGAATTTTGTTGACCCGGTCTCTGGTGCCCATACTCAAACTATAGAGTCTTTGTGGAATCAGGTCAAACAGAAATACAATATTAGAAGGCAACAATCCAGGCAGCAATATTATGTAGGTAGCACACAGCACCATCATGCGGTCTATCGCTAGCGGTGTAGATAGCACCAGGCGCGACTGGTGATGGCAGAACAAGGGGGTGCTGTCACGGATTCGTGATAATATTTTATGAAAATATTATTGCACCCAACACAGATAAAAAGTACCTACTATCAAGATTTGCTATAGTTCATTATTTATTTATTTATTTATTTGTTTAAAAATTCCAATTAACTATTGCCAGTTTCCTTTCATTTCAACATACACCGGTACACGCTGCAAACCTGGTAAAGGTGAGGTCGGCCGTCCCATGTCGCGAATGTCACACTTATCACTCACGCCTAAACGGGAAAACTCCCTCAAGATGAAATCAATAGAGTTATCCAACAAACGCTTTATGAAATGAACAATGAAACGATCGAATGAAACGACCGAATAAAAAACTTATAAATGAGACAAACGCAGATCACTGAGTTCAGAAAACACTTCCCAGAAAACATGGAAGCACACAAAACCCCTGATGCCATCCCCTCAACTGCTGTAGCTTCTGGTAAAAAATACCTTTGTGGGAAAACTGATAAAATCAGAAACCTTGGTCGATCGAAATTTTATGATTTCATACCGTACAAAGTAATATAGCAACACCAAAAAGTTTTCAAAATATTTCAAAAGTAAGCCCCTATTTTTTCCATGATTTGGGACAAATTAGATCCTGAATAAGTCCCTCATTACAAACGAAAATTCCCTGCCCATGAACGAAGACTGCCAACACTGATTGTGGAGGTGATTTAACATCTGGTGAATGGTGAGAAGGAAGGATGTGCGCAGTGCCCAGAACTGCCCCACATTTCGACATTTCTGGCTTCACACTTAGTTCGTTGATCCATAAGGTCCATGCAAAAAAATCGTCTCAAGAGGGGCAGTGCTCCCGTTATCATTGTACTATCAACACAGGCTTTTCAGACGTTCCGCGAACTATGTAAGGTCTACAAGAACTTACGTAGTTATTCGAGCCAAGGAGTTTTGATTCATTTTTAGTTAGGTACCTAACTAATTAGGTAGGTAATACGTAGCCCCCCCCTCTCGCCCTTCTGCATCGAGGGGGTGCAGTTGCGACGCTGCCTCCCTCACGAGTCGCGCCTATCGCTATCGCTATCGCACACGACGCGAGTACCATCATAGTTTAATATTAAACATAGGTAAGTCCGGCCGCCGCACATTGGGCCAAAACGCCCGTATTTTGGGGGAAAAAATCTGAACACCCCATACACATAGGATAAGCTGATCACAAATACACCCCATGTCCCTACTGTAGGTAGTAACAGGTACCTAAAATTTCTTCTTAGCCTTATTTTAACAACAACAAAAAACTTTTAAAAAACGTGTTTTTTTTTCAATATATTTTTCAGTGTGGAAGCCAATCAAGGATTCTCACGAAGTTGGAAGACGAAGAAAAGTTATACCTTGAGCAATAAACTTTGCGTCGATTGAACGATTACATGTCATTTCACCTACAGCGTTTCACCTACAGACATTTTCACCATAAGAACCATCCTTCATATTTCCACCTGATAGGTACAGGAAAGAGCAGGGGAACACTGAGACATCAATTAATGAAATGGAGTGTGGGCGGAAAATAAAAGTACCCAGGCGGAAAAAGTATGCAAATCTGGACAAGCAACTGCAGAATGTGGCGGAAACCTATGCAACTTTCAAGACTGACGACCGGATTCCTGCCTACCTTCACAACATTGGCTGCAATTTTATGCTGTAAGGACGACTGTTGAGCTCAAATGACGATAACTTCTTCCGTTGGAACTTCATTTTGAGGTAGGGAGATTTTCCTTAATTTTCTTGAAGTTGTAGGTGAACTGTAGGTGAAATGTCGATTTGTAGGTCAAAGTGTTTTATGGGTGATTCTCCCATTTGGAACGAAATGATGTCTTTGGGAGGCTGCTGGATATGTATGTTATTTTCAGTCTATTTTTTTTTTTTTTTTCATCCAACAGTACGTGTCCTCGTCTTGCCTTCCACTCAAATTCGAGTTTAATATTCACTCATTTTCATGCCAAAATTTAAATTTGAAATGCCCAAAAGTTATTCCCTCACGTGTCTCACAACACGAGTTTCTGACTTTGATGGTGAATATTTCCCCTATGGTACTAGTGGCGCATTCTTTCTTTTTCTGGGTAACTTCCGTAGGTCATGGCGTACCATATTCGACGGTTGTTAGTGCCACTGTTTGCCTATCCTAGGATCAGTGGCCTCAAACACCCCTGTCTCACAGATTTACTGTTATTCCCTCACATTTTTTTGAATTGGGCGCCACTGCGAATCAGAGCGCTATTATTTAGTTTTACAATGCTGGAAACATTGGTCAGGTTGCGGCAAAAAGCTGGGTAACACGTGTTTTGGAAAACTCATTTGTGGTTAGTTTATTTGTGGAGTTTGCTCAGGCAAGATCGCTTGTGAGGCATCAAGCCTGTTATTTCCTCACGCCGCATTATCTGTGTGAAGGTAGGTACGTTTTAAACCATGTTTAATTTGCATTAATTAGTGTCTATTTTGAGGGAGTTCAATGACCCATCTTCATTTTTCCTGAAAAATGCATTTGAAGAGCTACACTTCCATAAAACATCCATAATGTTATTCCCTCATACGTTATTCCCTCACTTCATGACAAGTGAGGGAATAACGGAACACGTGAGGTAATAACTTTTGAGGTGAATTTCGAAAATAAAAATTTGAAATTTTTGTTCTAAATGCTTGTCTACAGCCCCATGGCGCCCAGGAAGAAGAGTGATGTTTCAAAACTCGTGATGTTTCAAAACAAGTGATGTTTCAAAACTCGTTCCGTTATTCCCTCACATAATACGTTATTCCCTCACTATAGTGATTTCATTTATGGTACTGCATCTTCTAAACGACGAATTGAATGTTTCAAACGATGACGATGACGATGATGAATGATGACGAATGAATGAACGATGATGGACGATGATGAACGATGACGAATGATGTTTCAAAACTCGTTCCGTTATTCCCTCACTATAGTGATTTCATTTATGGTACTGCATCTTCTAAACGACGAATTTCTATGATTGGATTTTTTGTAGGTATGATCAGTAGCCTAATACAAGGGATTCATGAAAAAATTTCCCTCGAAAACCCAAATCTCATTTCGAGGATTTCGAAATCCCAATTTCGTTCCAAATGGGAGAATCACCCTTATAGGAAAGATGTCTTGTAGGGAAAATAATAATATCGTGTAGGCGAAAAAGTGTAGGTGAAAAGGCTGTAAGTGAAGTGTCTGTAGGTGAAATGTCGTGTAGAGGAAACGCTGTAGGTGAAGTGACGGTAAACCGATTGAACACCCCATAATTGAAAATTTCATCAAAAAGTAGATGGTTTTGATCGAACACCCCTATGATTTCAAATCTGAAATCAAACACCGTTTTTACCGTGTTCAATCGAACACCGTAAAATTGATGAATTCGATTGATCATCCTAAAATTAAAAACTTCTACAAAAATAAGAGAGTCAAGAGATGATTTGTGTCGAAAAACCACATTTCTGAACAGCCAACCTATCGCCAACTAAAAAATATTGTTGCAGTGAAATGTCCGTACTCCATCCAGGCCATGTTGGGCAGTAGGAATTTTAAATATTGCCGCCTGTGGGTGTATTGCCGCTTGTGATTTGTGTAGATCATGGTACATGATTGTCTTATGACTTACCTGTGGGACACCCCCAGACCCCCGGATTATCTAAGTTTTGATCAAGGATCATAGCAAGGAAACATGGTACATGTTTTTTGGATTGGTATATTTAAATTCGCGATAAGGCGCCTATAAGTCACGACAGACACACATACAGAAAGCTCAACATCTCAAGGGGGGCTCGACCCCCCTAAGCAGACATAAAAGGTCCACCAAACCAATAGAAAAATATAAGTCACGACAGACACACAGACAGAAATCTCAACACCTCAAGGGAGGCTCGACCCCCCTAAGCAGACATAAAAGGTCCACCAAACCAATAGAAAAAAATTTCATCAAAATCGCATCAATATTGGCTGAAATCCCCACTCCTTCCCTTCTTTAGGGAAGGAGAGGGGGTTGAAGGAGGGGAAAACGGAAAAAATCCTTGAGGGCGCTCAACCTATCTCAGAACGTACATCATTTTTGAATTTCTCGAGATTTTCAAGAATATATATATAATATACCTATATATATATATATTATATTGATATATATTATATATATAGAAGGTTATCGGGTGGTAAGGGGGTAGATCGGCGAAGGGTTTAAGGGGGGGGGGGGGACTTGACTCTCGCATTCCAATCCGCAGTCCAACACGTTTCGCGCAAATAGGAGGAGGAGAGGAAAAACCATGTACTGTGAGTACAAAATTTCGAAATTTCGCAGGGTTGCGCGCGTCGGGCTGGGTTTTAATATAGCCTATGTTGTGGGCAATCTCACCCGAGATCGTTAGAAAAAAAAACCCATTCAAATCCGTTCAGCCGTTTAGGCGCCTATAAGGCACGACGGTTTACGGGGGTGTACTCACATTCCAATCCAGAGAACGCCCGTAAAAACATGTACCATGTTAAAAACGATTCATGTTCGAACAAATCCAATCGAAGTTATATTAAAGAAGGGCACACTCCGACCTAGGGATGTGCGATACTTATCGATATGGGTAAAGTATCGGGTATTTCCTTTCGATACCGGGTACTTTTGGTATCGAATCCTGCCATTCGATACTACTACTGGTATCGATTATTTTTCCAGTATCGGAAAAAATACCCAAATGGAAACAGATGTACCGACTTAGAACTAAAATAACTTTACTTGAATCATTTATTCATAAATTTATAGGTACTTGAATCACAGGGAAGCTCTCTACCAATAAATTATAGGAACACTCACACACATAAGTTATGTGACAACGTCTCGTCTGAGTCTGATGTTGAAGTTGTTACTGTGTGTACTATCTATAACCTATAGGTATACCTCCTTGGTGCTATAACCTACACGAAAAGCGAGGAATCTACTCGCCACGCTCACCTCTGTCACACAGATATGTGGTAAGGGTGAGGGTGTATGAGGGTGAGGGTGTATGAGGGTGTGTGTGAGGGTGTGTGTGTGTGTGTGTGTTCTCTAGTAGGTAACTAGAGAATCTCTAGTAGAGATTATCAGTCAAACCTAAAGATGTAAGGTACCTACTTCAAAATGTATTGATACATAATACGTATCAATACATTTTGAAGTGATGATATTATCATGTATTGATACATTATCACATCTACATTTTTGATTAAAAAAAAAGTATCAAAAAGTATTGGATCGATATTTTTCAAAAAGTATCGATACTTTTATGAATCGGTACTTTTGGATACTTTTAAAAATGCATTGGACTAAACTAGAATATTATAACCATGGTTTAATTTTTTTTCTATAAACATTATAAGCAGGGAGTTTTTACTGACGATAGCGACGCTAGACTCAGGCGGTGTTCTCAGATTGCTTATTTTCATTTATCACAATCGACCTCGTGGATGATTAGGTAAATAATTTTCGACCAAACTTATTACTGAATTTTGAGAAAAGGAACATTCTCGGTTGTCACCAAAATATGTTGACAAATTGTGTTTTCTGAGAGGCACAGACGACGAATGGTGGTAGAATTATATTTTATATACAATATTTTCTTTATTAAATGAATATAATATCATTCTTCTTCTTCTGACTCTTTGAAGTAACAATAATGATAATAATAATAATAAAAAAATAATAATAATGATAATCCAGGATTCGATTTTCAAACTGTCCCTATTCAATACAGAAATTTTCTTTTCTCTTAATAAAAGTACCCATATGATCCAATACTTGTAGGTATCGAATACTTGCTTCCGATACTTCGATAGTATTGCATACTTTTTTCGATACTAGTATCGGGTACTGGTATCGGGTATTGTATAGTATCGCACATCCCTACTCCGACCTGTAGCTGATGATGATTTTTGGTTTGTTATTCTTGGAATAATTCACCAATGTAATCGCGACGGAGGTCAACTCAGATTACATTGCAGACATTATCCGTTCTATGTCCAGATTCCTAGATTCGTCCAATCGAGCTCTTTTGGGCAGCAGGATTTTTTTAAATACTTATCAAATTTTAGTAAAATACTTTGTTTAACATAGGTATAGTTGTGCCCGCAAGGTTTCCAGCCAGATCGCCCAAACCCGTGGAGCTCTGAGGGGCTAAAAAGGAGTGACGGGTTTTTGAAGGGTTTCTGCTATGGTGTCGAGTTAGGTGTCGTTTTCGAAATATTTTTTGACGTAGATTCCATTATTCGGGGTCCCAGACCGATCCGATTTCACTGTGGGGATCTTTCATGGGGCTTAAATGAGGATATTTGAAGGATCACAAGAGGTCAAAATTTGACCTTTCATTTAAAAAGGTTTCGTTATCAGAGTGATTTTGGGCGCAAAAAAAGCTTTTCCCTTTACCAATTTTTTCTCAAAAATATTTTCTTAATTTTTTTTTTTTTTTGAAACTTATTGCACCAAGTAAGCAAACTTATCAGCAATTTACAATAATTGTAATAATTACAATTTTGTATTAATTACAATAATTGTATTATTTACAAATTTACAATAATTGTATTAATTACAAATTACAATAATTGTAATAATTACAATTGATTATAAATTTATTATTGATGTATACTAAATGACTTGCCAGAAGCGATGACACATAACACTGCTTCTATGCGACTTGTTGTTTTGTGCAACTGAAGCACTAGTAATTACTCACTGAGCTGATAATTAGTTCACAGGGCACCCCACTCCCACAGGTCATGAGGTTTTGTTCTTTTCAGTCTTCTGAGCAGGCCTTCAACGTCGAGGAGCTGGACAACCTCGCTGTTGATGTGTCCCCGAAGCCTCTGCTGATGGGCTAATGCTTGTTTTTTGATTACTTCTTCGACAGTAGGAATTTGAAGTTCCCGGTGTAGTCTTTCATTCCTGGTGTAACGGTACGCATCTACGCATGCTCGTAGCACGTTACTTTGAAATCGCTGAATGATCAAGCGATTGCTCGGGCTTAAGGACCTGATTGTATAGTGTTAGCTTGTTGGGGATTGACAAGGATGACCGTCGCCCCATTAGCCAATACATCTTCCGAAATTTGTTGGTTAGTTCCATCTTCTTTTTTTTGACATGTGCTTTCCACCGAAGCTTAGCATCGAGGGTCATGCCCAGGTACTTGGCTTCGTTTGCGTGCGGTATGACTTTGTTGTTGAGGTGAACGGGTATGTACTCACACCTACGGTTTGTGAAGTCGACATGTACCGATTTTGCCTCATTCATTTGGATCCTCCACTTTAAAGTCCAGCTGTGAAGTCTCTTGATTGACCTTTGTAGTTTCGAAATTGATTCCAAGAATCAAGAATCAAGAATCAAGAATTTTTTTATTTGCCAAAGCCAAACAATGACAGAGCAAAAGTCAAAAGTTAGATACAGAATAAGCTGACTGGTTATAGGGCCGATTATATTGACTGTAATAATGGGAATGACAGAGAAAATAGCATCAACTCGACCGCAGATGTACAAAACAATGAATGGCCGTGCACAAGACAATGACAAGAAAATACATGACAAGACAATGAAGACTAATTCACCACAGGCCATTTGATCTTGAAAAATTCCTCTAGAGAATATAATTCTTCTTTTACCAGGTGGGACTTCACGTACTTATAGAAGGATTTAGCTGGTAAATCCCGAACATGGTGGGTTAGGGAGTTGAACAGACGGGAGCCCACCTGTATTGGGTCATTCTGTTGGGCATTAATCTAATTAGTCTAAGAGAGGCGGGTGAAAGGGATGATGACATCACCCCGGGAGCGAGTATTATGCTGGTGCGAGTCAGCAACCATGGGCAGACACGAAGAATTGGACTTTACATGGTTTAACACAACCAATACATAAGTGCTAGGAATAGTAAGAATTCCTAAACGAGTGAAAGAGCCCCTACAACTCTGACCCCATGATAGATTGGCCATTATTCTGATGAATCGCTTTTGAAGTTTAAATATGGTTAAAGCATGATTGGAATTGCCCCAAGCGATGATACAATAGGAGGCTCTACTGGCAAAGCAAGCATGATAAACCGAAAGCAGGACCTGGTCGGACACTATTCCTTTCAATCTCCTAACCATGTAAATAACAGATGATAACTTAGGCGACAATACCTCAACATGTGAAAGCTACGAGAGACTATCCACCATCAAGCCCAGGAAATTTACCGATTGATCCAGGCGCCTGTTTAGACCCAATTCCAGAGTCTGGGTTTTACTTTTGTTTAAAATTAATTCATTGGCCGAGCACCAACTTTCAATAATCTTTGATCTGTTAAAGATTCATGCCTAAGCTCAGTACATGAAGCTTCCCTCGCCAAGCTAGTTATATCATCAGCAAATAAAAATATTGTCTTCGAGTCTGGAAACTGATAAGCCAAGTCATTGATAAACATAAGGAAAAAACATGGACCTAGCCTAGGTCCTAAGGATACTACCTTGTTTGACACCACAGGGTATAGCTACTTCCTGGGAAACACAACCGTTGAAGTAAACCACCTGCGACCACCCTTCAAGAAAGCTCTTGATGAACAAAACTGATTTATAAGTAAAACCATAGTGGTCGAGTTTTTTGAGAAGCAGGTCGTGCGGCACAAGATCAAAAGCCTTCGACAAATCGAAGAGGCTGAGCGAGGTGTGTTGTTTACTCTCCAATGCGGAGTATAACTGAGAAATCAGTGAGATCACAGCTGTGGAAGTACTACGGCCTTTGCGAAAGCCAAACTGCTGAGGATGGAGCACACCATGGTCAACCAAATGCCCTAAAATTCTCCGCAACATGACCCCCTTGTAACGGCTCAAAATCCTCGCCGTTCTTTTTTCTCCGAGAGTTTCAAGCGAACGCGGGAGAGATACCCACAGCTGGTCTCCCCCTCTTTTGTCCCCCCTCTGGGGCGACCTCCGATGACGTCACGGAGACGCCGGCAGGGAGGTTACGAGAGAAAAAGTCAACGTGCTCATATCCGTCCGATTTAATTCGTAATTTTCGAACTCGTTATTTCAATTTGCGGGGCTTCCGGCAGTGAGTTTCCAACCGGATTTATCCCCAGTACTGTGCAGCGAGTGAAATTTACGAAGCGGTTGACGAGCTATCCTCAGGTAAGCCAAATTTGGCGTTCTCATGAGTGGGAGTTCAGGTCCTTTGTCTTGCTGTGAGCTAATTTTGGACTGAAGACGCTTTTTACCCTCAGGTGCTTAGGGATTCGTGTAACGGGGACTTCGTAATGAAGCCGACACCCCAACGATCCGACTTCCCGAGGATTTATGACCAGGCCCCCAGTCCATTGTGATTGGTTACAAAGGCCCACTGCGTTCGACGTTTATGAGGGTCACGTCGTACATCCTGCACGAGTGACACGTCAGTAGAGGCAGCCACCAATTTGGATTTAATCCAGTTACACTCTGGATGAGGTAAATGCTAAATGTATTTGCCCTGATGTTCACACGATGACGGGCTCAACGATAAGTGCTAATGCCTGGCCAACCTTTTGTTTGTTGCAGGCTGCTTTCTTTTCCGGATGGTTCTCCCAGTTTTACGTTTTCCCGATGTTTTTCCGCCAGTTATATTTTTCTCTGGTTTTCTCTGGTTTTTCCTCCAATTTTACGTTCGTTTCCCCGGTTTACGTCTACCTCCAATTTATTTCCGTCAACGTCTTACGGTGCTCTACGTGCTGTGTGGCATACGCTCGCCATTGGCATTTCTAATGGGGCACTACCCGATGTTGCGTTTTTGTCGTCGTTGTTGGTGCGCCCTGGTGGTCGATGGCGGAGCTGGTTCATCACGTGCGTTTGAAATTACCCAGTTGATACGGTCTCTAGTCTTGCCTGTTTTGTTATAGCACCAGGTAGTTATGGTTGTAAAGTATTTTATTTTTTTGTTTGAAGGTTAGAGTTTGTTTAGTAATTGAATGATGATGAAAATTATTTAAATCTGTGATATTAGTTGGTAATGTGAATCTGGTCCAGCGCTGGTTTAATTTCTTTTTGCTCTCAATGAGATAAACAATATAAATTGAAGTTGTGAAATATCTGTTAATTTATTTTGCCTTGATACTTGGAATTATTGTAAGTTTTTGCGGATGAATCGTTTGGAGTTAGTAGCCAACTTTAAAAAAACTCCTGGCGCTCAACAATGTGTAGTATTGGTGAATAATTTAACATCTTTTTAAACATGAACAAACCTAGAAGGCGTTTAAATCAAGAAGCCCACCCTGAGATGATAGTTAGCCGGCACTCTCTGAACTTTTCTCTTGGTTGCCCAGGAAAAGTAGTTACACCCTCCATAACCTTCACCAAAGTGGGCAACTTAGAGACCGGTCGAAAACCCTCGTACCCATTGGAACTCCCTTTCTTAGGGATGGGAGATATAACAGTCTTCTTCAAGCAGTGGGGGAACCCACTATAGATGAAGCACTTATTAATAAGAAATGTCAGTGGCTCAATGATGAGACTCGCCACTGACTTAAGCGCGCGCGAGTTTATGCCCAAGAAGTCCGCAGCGTTGCTGTTTCTGAGAGCCATAACGGACGCGAAGACTTCCTCCACCGATGCTGGATGAAAAGCAAATTCAACAGGCACACTGGGAGCACGACTTAGAAACTCATCAAACTCCTGAGCCGCCAAGTTGGTATCGCCGACAGCAAGGACTGCAGTGTCATCTGCAAACGTCGCTATGGTATTCTCCTCTCTTTCTGGAAGATCTCTGGTGAAAAGGACGTACAGGAGTGGGCCCAGTACGCTACCTTGCGGTACTCCAGCTTGAATTTTTTGAGCTTTCGAATACGCATCTTCTTGCTTGATCCGAAAAAATCGGTTTGAGAGGTAGGACTCTTGCAACTTGGAATACGAGGCGGGAAGTGTTTTTCTGAGTTTATAGTTGAGTCCTTCGTGCCACACTTTATCAAAGGCCTGTGTAACATCAAGAAAGACGGCAGAGCAAACCTTTTTTTGTTCAAGAGATTGTTCAATAATGTGCGTTATTCGGTGCACCTGATCAATTGTAGAGTGATTTCGACGAAAGCCAAACTGATGGATTGGAACGAGGTTCCGTTCCTCTACTATTTTCAACAGTCGTTTTTGAATGATTTTTTCAAACAGCTTTGAGAGAACTGGTAGCAGAGATATTGGTCGATATGAATTCAATTCCTCAGCAGGCTTTCCAGGTTGTAGGATCATTATGACCTCTGCAAGCTTCCATAGCTGAGGTACATAGCAAAGCCTGATGGCTGCATTGATAATCTGTGTGAGTTTAACAATCACCTTCCGAGGAAGGTTCTGAAGTACCTGGCCTGTAATTAGGTCATACCCAGGCGCCTTCTTCGGGTTAATATCATTTTTTATTGCCATCTGCACTTGTTTGACAGTTACTCTTTCGATCACAGTCTCCTGGTCACTGGACCGAATCTCCTTGAGCGGCTCTTCATCAGGGCTGCCAGGATTTGGGGTGAAGATGTTAGCCAAGTGAGAAGCAAAGGCGTCAGCCTTCTCCTGGTTGGTCCTGATCCACCTATTGCTCATCGTGTCCAGGATGGGTGGTGCCTGAACTACGGGTCGCTTCAAGTATTTTGTTGCCTTCCACAGGGAGTAATCAGTGTCCCTGTGGCTAGTAAGCGTTGAAAGGAGTTCTTTTTGAGTTTCTTCTTTGATTTCTTTGATCATTCCTCTAAGTTCAATAGCAATTTTATACCATTTGGTCTTATGGGCTGGGTTACGCGTGGCTTGCCAGATTCTCCTGGCTCTACGCTTCTGTTTTATGGTATCTACTATTTCCTTAGGGTAATTTATCCCCTTCAGCTTTTTAGGAAGATCAGGAGTATTTTGCCAAGCAGCATCTTGTATGGCAGCTACGACTTTTTCCAGCTGGCCGTCAACCTCTTCTGGCGTGGTCAATGTCACACTAAGGTCGATACGTTAATTCACGTCCATTTTGAAGTGATGCAAATTTGTTAGCTTGTTAACTAAAACTGGATTGTGTGGCTTAATGATAATCTGGTCGCTCAGTGTGAGGATTACTGGTGAGTGGTCCGAACTGAGATCGAAGCACTCGTCGGTGTACGCATAATTAGCTGAGATATTTTTTAGTAAGAAGAAGTCAAGTAGATCTGGTTTTTTCCTTATATCACTAGGCCAGTACGTTGGTTTACCGGTTGATAAAGAGATGCAGTTTCTTAGCTGCACGTATCTGTAGAGAACTGAGCCGCGAGGCAGGCACATTCGTGAGCCCCAATATGTATGTTTTGCATTGAAGTCTCCGCCAATGATGAGGCGATTCCCCAGTTGATCAAACGCCTTACAGAAGTCTTCGTCTGTAATGGTATGTTTAGGTGGGCAGTAGATGCTAGCAATAACAATCTCGTATGACCTAGTTTTGACTGAAATTGCACAAATCTGGATTTTTTCCGTTTCGATCTTTGTCCATTCATGATGTTTGAGGTTTTCTTTTACGAGAACTGCGCTACCTCCGTGCGCTTTGTTTGCCGGATGTAGTGCATGATAACATTTGTAACCTTTTAATTTAACGAATGATTGCTTTGTGAAGTGGGTCTCTGAGACAAGACACACATCGATGTTGTTGACGTTGAGAGCTACCTCTAGCTCCATTCTTCGTTGAATGAGCCCGTTGGCATTCCAGGTCATTATTTTTAGGCTGTGCATCATGATGAATGCTTCCTAGGGCGTATGGTCTTAGTCCCCCTCTCCAAGACCGTAATTCTCTGGTTAAATGAGTTCATGGTTGACTCCATTCTTGTAATTGATGTTGAGAGGCTCTGTAAAGTGATGAGAATGGTATTAAAGTCTGCCACTGCAGTTTGAGGAACCAAGTGGGCTTTTTCCTGAGGCTTTTTGGGGCCAGTCACAGCCTGTCCGTACGAACCTTGAGTATGGCCAAAGTTCTTATTTACTGCCAGGATGGGGACTTTGGGTGTGAAAGAGTTTTTTCTGAGAGAAGGAAGCTTAGCCAAAATTGGCTTCTTTATGGTGAAGGACTTTCTACGTTCGGGTTTATTTTCATTACTGGCTTTCTCTCGGGGTACCTGGAAGTCAGTTTTCGGATTTGATGAATGAGCAGACGATCGCAGCCCTTTGTATCGGTTACTGGCTTCAACCGCGACCGGGCATCCCCGGTAGTTAGCAGTATGTGGGCCCCCACAGTTGGCACAGGTAGGTAACACCTCCAGAGGCTTTTTGCCATCCGCAGTTGCGTGATATGCACCACATTTTACGCATTTCTCTTTTTTGTTACAGTAATTCTTGGTGTGACTGAATTCCTGACAACGTTTACATTGGGGAACTGTTATGTTTGGCTTTAAGCTTTCGATGGTGACCTTACAATTCAACAATTTTGTTATTCCGTGAATTAGATTAACGTCAGACCCATTAGCAAAGTCGACAATGTACATGTCCAATTTGTCTAAGGTTTTCCATTTGAGTTTTTGAATTACTTTCTCAACTTTCAGAGGTGGATACTCGTGCTGTATAGAATCTGCAATGTACTGGGTGTCCATACCACCTGGAAACTTTTTAAGCATGACCGAATAGGGCCGAGTTTGCTTGTTTTGATAGGTGTAATAGGGGCAATTTCGTTCTTCAAGAACGTTGTCTATCGCCCGATATTCATCTGAATTGGATGCATTTATTTTAATTTTTTTATCACCCAACTGAGTAGTGATTGCAGTTGGAGCAATTTTAGCTAGCTCCTGCTTGAGTTTTAGGAAGTCGTCAACTGACTTCAGAGGCTCCAGGGTGATTGGAGGAGGTTTAAACACCCTTTCTTTGCCGGGCTTCCTGGACTGCTGTGCAGAAATTCCCTCACCAACGCATGGCGATAGGGCTTTCATGGGGATAAAAGTGGGATTTTAGGTAGGATTCAAGAAAAAATCGTTAAAAAAATTTATTGAAAATTAAAATTGCATTAGTTTTCAAAAATTTTGATAATAAACATTTACTTAATCAGACGAGTAATCAGTTTCGCTGTCTGAAAAACGCAGCAAACTTTACACAAGGGTTTATTATTCTTTGATATAGGTTAGTTATGCAAAAATTATTTGTCAATAAAAAATTTTGGAAAAAAAATTTTTTATAGAAAAAATCTTTTTGGATTTTTTTTTTCCAAAAGAATGTTTTTTCAAAAATTCTTTATTTTTTACTTTAAACATATTTAACCTCCTGGGATCCTTCAAAAATCCCATTTTTAGCCCCATGAAAGCCCTATAGATCGCCACAGTGAAATCGGATCGTTCCGGGACCCCCGAAAATGGATTTTACGTCCAGAAATACTTCGAAAACAACACCCAACTCGATCCCACAGCTAAAAGCCTTCGAAAAACCCCTCCCGTAGCCCCATTTTAGCCCCATTGCGCCCCACGGGTTTGGGCGATCGGACTGAAAACCTTGCGGGCACAACTAGATGGTAAACCAAGTATTTTGTCAACATTTCAGATAAAAAAAAAAATTCCTACTGCCCAAAACGGCCTGGACGGCGGACGGCGGACGGTGTACGGCGTACGGCGGACGGACATTTCGGATTTAGAATGTAGACCACTTGTAACGGATAATGTCAAATTTTGAGGCCGATCGGAGTCGTCGACCCCCGTCGCGAAAACATAGGTGTATTATTCCAAGAATAATTAACCAAAAGCCATGGCGGACGTCGCTGGTAACTAGTGACTTTTGTTGTTATTAGCTATTATCATAATTTTTAATCGACCTAAGACTCGAAATTTGCTTGAATCACTTGAAATAATAAGCTAGAAACTAATTTTTATAAATGACGAAAATCGATTCCAGATTTTTTTTTAAATCAGTAGTAAAAAATCGATTCACGATTTTTACAAATATCGGAAGTAAAAAATCGATTCACGATTTTTACAAAAATCGGAAGTAAAAAAATCAATTCACCTAAAAAATCGGAACCTGATGATCGATTCAAAAAAATCGAAAAATCGGAACAAAAAATCGATTTTTCCAAAAAATCGGAAATCGATTCCCATCCCTAGCTCACAATGCCAAACACACCACATCATGTAGGTGGGTCATTCTAAAATTATGGGACTTTTCATGTCACAAAGCCTTCACGCCTATACCGTTCGAGCTAGATATTTTTTTATTTTTTTGGGGGATGTAACATTACAGCTTCTACATGAATACTCTCAATTTTGTATCAATAGGTGATCACAAATTTAATCAGGCTAAGCTGAATAACCCAATTCTCACGACCTACAACTGTCACAAGGTATAGGTTGTCTACTTCTAAAATTATTTTGAGCCCTTTAAACCCCGTTTTAAAAAACAGCAAAAATATTTTAGACTCGGGTTACTTTCCTCTTCAATAATAAGTGAAGGTTGAAGATAAAATCCGTCTCTGGACTGTACTTTCATACCGGTTTTCGTCTGTCACATGGTTTTGATCTCACGACCTACAATTTTTTTAAATCTCCCCCCGAAACCAGGAAAAGTTAAATTTCGCAATGAAATTAGGAGGATCCAACACTGTTACATCATGGCTTCCCAAGCACCCACTTGATGATCAGCTTAGTCGTGGGCTGTCTGCAGCAAAAATCGGTTAATCCTCAATTTCTTGAGCGTGGTTTTATACTTTCTCACAACCTACAACGACCAAATTAATTTAATAATTAGTTTAAATTTATAATTACAGTTAGTTACTATAGATATTGATGTATCATTTGCATGTAATTTTTTCCTGTCCAAAATATCCCCTCTTGTGGACAGCACGCACTGAAAACATGAGAAATCTCACGCCCTACAACCCTCACGCCCTACAAAAGTGAGGAAAGTCGAGATTGCAGGTTGTGAGAATAATTGTAGGGTGTGAGAAGTAGAATTTTCCGAATGCGATCGCACTCGTTTTCATTGTAAATGCTGGCTTTTGAGTCATTATTCTTGGCATCATACACCTATGTAATCGCGACGGAGGTCCAAAATTCAGATCGGCCTCAAAATTTCACATTACCTACACGTTTCAAGATGTCAAGATTGCAAAAACGAAATGTCCGCCCGCCGTCCGAGCCGTTTTGGGCAGTAGGATTTTTTTAACATCTGAAAATTTGAAAAAATACTCGGATTACCATCTTGTTGTGCCCGCAAGGTTTTCAGCCCGATCGCCCAAACCCGTGGGGCTCTATGGGGCTAAAAAGGGGCTATGAGAGGTTTTTTTTAAAGGTTTCTGGCTATGGGGTCGAGTTAGGTGTAGTTTTCGATGTATCTTTGGACGTAGAATCCATTTTCGGGGGTCTCAGAACGATTCGATTTCACCGTGGGGATCTATTGGGTTCTCATGGGGCGACAAATGGGATTTTTGAAGGATCCCAGGAGGTCAAATATTTTTCGAGTAATTTTGGACGCATAATCCATTTTTCTAGCCCTAGTTTGAACAATAAGTGTTACAGTATTTTTTTAGTACCAAGTAGTAATTATTACAATTTTTTTTCTTTTCAAAAATATATTTTTATTGACTGTGTGAGTTAATTTTCACACAAGTAACCTATATCAATGAATAATTCTTCTTCATAACCCTTGTGTAAAATTTGCAGCGTTTTCATGTTCAAAATTGATGTAGAGTGAGGTCCATATTAAATATAGTTAAATAGTTAAAAAATTTTAACTGTTAAAATTTTTAACTAGACCGTCTCGGAATTAGTTTGTTTGATTCCATATCAGATATAGAACAGATTCTCTTCTAAATGTGCGAGTTCTCCACTTTTTTACGGACATCCCTACCCCACAGTATCGAAATAAAACAATATTTTACCTTCTGGCAAAGTCGCTTCAATAGTCAATAATTGACTGCAATTATTGCAGTGGAAATCACAACGTGGAATTACAAAGCAATAATTGCAATAATAATTATTATTATTACACGGAATCTGGACACGGGAAGGGACCTCCTGACGGAGTCGGGGCTGCCTAAAAAGAACGGCAGATCAAATGTTTGCTCTTGTTGGGGACATAGACGAGGAGTTACCTACCTACTTTTGTCGCTTTATCAAAGTTATTAGGGATAACGTTAGAAATGTCACCATCAGTCTCCTGGGTCGTTGCTAAATAACTGCTGGAATGGGATCCACTTCAATGTATCCTCCATGGCCTATGAAACCCATCTCAACATGAGCCTAGGTACAGTCGGGACCCACCTCAATGTTTCTCTAGTCGTACGGATAGGTCGTAAAAAACATTAAGATGTTACGCCTCCAACCATTCCAGCATTTCAGGCACAAGTGGTTTACAGGAGGCAGGATCCCAGCTCATCAATACTAGGACCAATTATTGGTCCTTACCAAGCGCGGTGGGTATATTATAGTCGCTAAGAATTTCCGAAAATCGGTATGCTAGTTGTTATTGACACTCATTTGTGACCAACAAGCTCAAAAGGTTGTATTTGTCATACTTTTGATATTGTTACATTGTTGAAAATAAAACGGGTTAAAAGAAAGAAAAATGGATTTGGAGTTTATCTCACAACCTACAAATTATTCTCACGCCCTACAATGTGGTAAAATAGACAAAATATTTAAAATTAAATAGTTCAAAAACTACGAGGTAAAGTTTGGTCCCACTTCAGGGTATTACTGAGGAGACCCTACAGAAACTCTAGGAACCAACAAAATGTAAAAAATCAACTTTTCATTTTCACTTTTTTCGTTACCTCAAAAAGGCCCATAATTTTAGAATGACCCAGGTAAGGTTTTTTCATTGTCCACTTTTCTGTTTCTTGTTTTCGGCCTCAAAATTTGTCATGTTTCATGACGCGTAGATTTCAAAAATCAAATGTCCGTCCACCGATGTATCGGTATACGGCCGTTTTGGCCAGTAGGAGTTAATTGAAAAATCGGAAAACCGGCCAAATACTCGACTCACAATTTACTTGGGTCCATAAGGTTTACAGTCCGATCCGTGGGGCTCTGTGGCACTCAAAAAGGGCCACAGGAGGGCCTTTTGAAGATTTTTGGCCAGAGGTGCGAGTTAGGCGTCGTTTTCGAAGTAGTTTTGGACGTAGAATCCATTGGGGGGGGGGGGTCCCTGAATCATCCGATTTCACCGTTGGGCTCTATGGGGCTTTCTTGGGCCCCATGACATGGGACTACGAATGGAGCTTTTGAAGGATGTCATGAGGTCAAATCGGTGTCGTTTTCCGAGCGATTTTCGACCTTTAATCCATTTTTGGGGCTCCTACTTCTGCCCAAACATTACGTTAAATTTTTTTTTTAAATCAAGTTTTAATATCTAAAATTTCATTGACAGTATTAATTTTTACATAATTTAGATCAACAATAATAAACCCTCGTGTAAAATTTTCATGGTTTTTTGATTCTTTGTCAACGTTCTGGGGTAATATCACGACATAATTTTCTTTCTTTTGATTTGAAAGCGTATATATATATATATATATATCGTGTGTTCAGACACCCCCCCCCCCCCCCCGTGAACGCTTACGGTGGACGCTGCAGCTATGACTTTGAGTGAGAAGTTGAAGAGAACTGGTATTCCCTAATGAATGAACTTTCATCCGAGGAGTTACTCCTCTACAGGCCCGATTCGAATCGTGTCCCAGCTCAATTTTTCCTGTGCAGTCGGAAACAAGGCCCGAGAACTGAACCTGGATTTAGGAGTCCCAGAGCCTCCCCATCAGGTCTCCAACAGTTGGAGTTGTTCCCGATCAGATCAAGATCGTTCGAAATTTCTTGTTTAAATTAACTTAATCAAAGACTTATTAGTCTTTATTAACTCCTGTGTAAAATTTAAAGCGTTTTTTCTATCCCGAGAGGGAAACAAAGCTTCTGCTACCTTCAGCAGGCTCGGAAGCAGAACAAGATATCGAAGTCTCAACTCCACATGTTGGTACCTATCACTAAAAATGCAAAAAAAAAGTAATTCTATTGATTATTATTTTTGATTTTGCATCGTTTGAAACCTGTGGTTTAAGGATATTTCAACCCCATTGATATTAAAGTCGATGTTTGAGTGAAAATTTTTCAGGAGAGGTGGTGAAAATGTAATACATGTGGCTTTGAGACCCTCGATATGACAATATTATACCAACTTGTTTGTTTCCATACACCGCATAAATCCGTAGTAGGTAGAAGTAGCTATCTTGTTTCCTCGGACATTCAACGTAATTAGCAGAGTCAACCCCTTTCAACGTGGATTAGCTGCCCCAAAAACCGGCCATGTTGAGGGTGATGACATCTCCCACGTCTGGCCAGAGGTTCTAAGACCTTCGGCGGGCAGTTGAACTGGATCAGGGAAAAGTCGCTGGGAAACAGGAGCTTACAACTCCTCGAGGTCGGAAAACCCCCCAACGGCGCAAGCGCCGAGTCCGTGAAAAGAGCCGCCCAGTTCCAGGCGGACTATCCCGGTCTGTTCCCCTCATTGAGCCCGTACCATGGATCATTAATTACTTACTAGCAGTCAGAGTCGTGAAGCGAACGGACAGGTTTGGGACCCTCTTCCAAGGGAGTCTATCTAAGTCTAGCTGGGCTAAAATTATAAATTTGAACCATTTCATACCTACCTATTATGGTCAAATTTTAAAATAGGTACTATATTATATAAAGGTTCAAATTTTACACGAGGGTTATTATTCTTTGATATAGGTTAATTGTGCTAAAACGAATCCTGTGTCAATAAGAACATTTAAATTTAAATTTAAGATAGAATCTGATGTAGGACAATAATTTTGTTTTCGTTTGTTAGCATGGTAGACTTGAGCCTTATTGATAAAAGTATGATTCTCTCGAAAGCTTCCAACCCCTTTTATAATTATGTAGCGAGAGACATCATTGGGAAAAGAATCAAGTATTCAATTTTACAGTACGAACAGAATTTGTCTGGTATTTTCTCAGTTGGCCCATCTGGCGTTTCTCAACCTATTTGACAACTACCGTGTAGGAACGACGTGGCTTCTGCCGCCACTGAGGACGGTATAACAGTTATTTTGTTCAACACCCAAGGTATTCGCTCAAAAATTAATGAAATGAATTTTTTACTAGAGCAGCGCCACGATATTTTCTGTATGGGAGTGACGGAGCATTGGTGCAGGCCTGAGGAGATTGGATACTACACCCCCACAGGGTATGTTTTGGCATCTTCCTTCTCTAGGAAATCAAGAAGGGGTGGTGGTTCTGCAATTCTGATGAGACAAGAAGTAGGGTTTTCTGTCCTCAATAATATTGAGGGTTTGTCAATTGAAGACTGCTGTGAGGTATCTGCTGTGCATGTGGCCCCCCTCAACCTTTCGATTTGTTGTGTGTACCGCCCTCCCTACCAAAGTAACTTTGACAATTTCATCTCTTCCATGGGGGCTGTCCTTGAGATACTATGTTCCCCTAACCGTTTGCTGCTCCTAATGGGAGACTTCAATATTCATTTCGAGTCCTCATGTGCGAACTCTGCTCTTGTCAGAAATCGCGTTGTATTCGAGGACCTCCTCGGGCGTTTCGGCCTTCAGGTTACTCTGAGGGAGTTCACTCGTCGTCCCCACGCGGGCCAGTCTGGAGAGCCATCGTGCCTGGATGTGATTATAACCAATTTTGGTGTCGGCTGGTACAGAGCCGTAGTAAGCAATGTGGGGTTGAGTGACCACCAAGGAGTTGAATTTCGTTTATTCAAGCGTATCCCTACTCAGAAACCCGTCATTAATCTTTTCAGACGTATGAGACCTGAAAACATCCTCTCTCTGTACCATCAGTTGTCATTGGTTTCTTGGTTCCCAGTTTATGAGGCCAATGACGTAGAGGCGTCTACAGAGGAGTTTCTGAGGATTCTATTGTCGGCCCTCGATGTGGCCTGTCCTTGGGTTTCTCATCGGGTTAAACCGGCCTCAAAGAAGAGGCAGCCGAAATACCACCACTTTACTCGGGAATCCATGGAATTACGGGACCGTTACCACCATTTTAGGGACATAGCTCGTTCCTCTGGAAATCCCGACTTCAAATTATTAGCGAATGAGAGTCGAAATAAGTTTAGGAGCGTATTGATCAGAGCTTCCCGCGAGTCCAATGATAGTCGTATAAGTTCAGCTTCAAATAAACACAAGGTTTGCTGGGAGGTGATAAATGAGGTACTGAATTACAAATCTAGAAAAACTTATCAGAATTCTAATCTGAATAGCTCAGGCTTCAGTGACTCTTTTGCTAGCGTTTTCCAGCAGCGTCCTTCCCCGTCGTCGGCTCAGGAGTTTGATGAGTTTCTAAGTCGTGCTCCCAGTGTGCCTGTTGAATTTGCTTTTCATCCAGCATCGGTGGAGGAAGTCTTCGCGTCCGTTATGGCTCTCAGAAACAGTAACGCTACGGACTTCTTGGGCATAAACTCGCGCGCGCTTAAGTCAGTGGCGAGTCTCATCATTGAGCCGCTGACATTTCTTATTAATAACTGCTTCATCTATAGTAGGTTCCCCCACTGCTTGAAGAAGACTGTTATATCTCCCATCCCTAAGAAAGGGAGTTCCAATGAGTACGAGGGTTTTCGACCGGTCTCTAAGTTGCCCACTTTGGTGAAGGTTATGGAGGGGGTCATGTTGCGGAGAATTTTAGGGCATTTGGTTGACCATGATGTGCTCCATCCTCAGCAGTTTGGCTTTCGCAAAGGCCGTAGTACTTCCACAGCTGTGATCTCATTGATCTCTCAGTTATACTCCGCATTAGAGAGTAAACAACACACCTCGCTCAGACTCTTCGATTTGTCGAAGGCTTTTGATCTTGTGCCGCATGACCTGCTTCTCAAAAAACTCGACCACTATGGTTTTACTTATAAATCAGTTTTGTTCATCAAGAGCTTTCTTGAAGGGTGGTCGCAGGTGGTTTACTTCAACGGTTGTGTTTCCCAGGAAGTAGCTATACCCTGTGGTGTCAAACAAGGTAGTATCCTAGGTCCATGTTTTTTTCTTATGTTTATCAATGACTTGGCTTATCAGTTTCCAGACTCGAAGACAATATTCTTATTTGCTGATGATATAACTAGCTTGGCGAGGGGAGCTTCATGTACTGAGCTTAGGCATGATTCTTTAAACAGATCAAAGATTATCGAAAGTTGGTGCTCGGCCAATGAATTAATTTTAAACAAAAGTAAAACCCAGACTCTGGAATTGGGTCTAAACAGGCGCCTGGACCAATCGGTAAATTTCCTGGGCTTGATGGTGGATAATCGTCTCTCGTGGCTTTCACATGTTGAGGTATTGTCGCCTAAGCTATCATCCGTTATTTACATGGTTAGGAGATTGAAAGGAATAGTGTCCGACCAGGTCCTGCTTTCGGTTTATCATGCTTGCTTTGCCAGTAGAGCCTCCTATTGTATCATCGCTTGGGGCAATTCCAATCATGCTTTAACCATATTTAAACTTCAAAAGCGAGTCATCAGAATAATGGCCAATCTATCATGGGGTCAGAGTTGTAGGGGCTCTTTCACTCGTTTAGGAATTCTTACTATTCCTAGCACTTATGTATTGGTTGTGTTAAACCATGTAAAGTCCAATTCTTCGTGTCTGCCCATGGTTGCTGACTCGCACCAGCATAATACTCGCTCCCGGGGTGATGTCATCATCCCTTTCACCCGCCTCTCTAATGCCCAACAGAACGACCCAATACAGGTGGGCTCCCGTCTGTTCAACTCCCTACCCCACCATGTTCGGGATTTACCAGCTAAATCCTTCTATAAGTACGTGAAGTCCCACCTGGTAAAAGAAGAATTATATTCTCTAGAGGAATTTTTCAAGATCAAATGGCCTGTGGTGAATTAGTCTTCATTGTCTTGTCATGTATTTTCTTGTCATTGTCTTGTGCACGGCCATTCATTGTTTTGTACATCTGCAGTCGAGTTGTTGCTATTTTCTCTGTCATTCCCATTATTACTGTCAATATAATCGGCCCTATAATCAGTCAGCTTATTCTGTATGTTCTAACTTTTGACTTTTTCTCTGTCATTATTTGGCTTTGGCAAATAAAAAAATTCTTGATTCTTGAAAAAAAATTGTTCGAGGTCCTACACCGCGTAATCAATATTGATTACGCGCCTAAAATTACTCGGGAAACGACAGCTTGTGGCAATGAAACAATGTAACAATGGAATTTTTTGTCGAAGAAAACAAATTTTTTCCATTCAATGTCTTCCTTCTTGGCCAATGCGTTCATGGAGTCGGTCCTTCAGGTGTCGCATAGCTCGCTCTAGGATATTGCTCGGTCTAGGATCGAATTTCCGTTTCCATTTTTGCCTCTTGTAGGGTGTGGGGTTTATTGGTGTAGGTATCAAGAATCAAGAATCAAGAATTTTTTTATTTGCCAAAGCCAAATAATGACAGAGCAAAAGTCAAAAGTTAGAACATACAGAATAAGCTGACTGGTTATAGGGCCGATTATATTGACTGTAATAATGGGAATGACAGAGAAAATAGCATCAACTCGACTGCAGATGTACAAAACAATGAATGGCCGTGCACAAGACAATGACAAGAAAATACATGACAAGACAATGAAGACTAATTCACCACAGGCCATTTGATCTTGAAAAATTCCTCTAGAGAATATAATTCTTCTTTTACCAGGTGGGACTTCACGTACTTATAGAAGGATTTAGCTGGTAAATCCCGAACATGGTGGGGTAGGGAGTTGAACAGACGGGAGCCCACCTGTATTGGGTCGTTCTGTTGGGCATTAGAGAGGCGGGTGAAAGGGATGATGACATCACCCCGGGAGCGAGTATTATGCTGGTGCGAGTCAGCAACCATGGGCAGACACGAAGAATTGGACTTTACATGGTTTAACACAACCAATACATAAGTGCTAGGAATAGTAAGAATTCCTAAACGAGTGAAAGAGCCCCTACAACTCTGACCCCATGATAGATTGGCCATTATTCTGATGACTCGCTTTTGAAGTTTAAATATGGTTAAAGCATGATTGGAATTGCCCCAAGCGATGATACAATAGGAGGCTCTACTGGCAAAGCAAGCATGATAAACCGAAAGCAGGACCTGGTCGGACACTATTCCTTTCAATCTCCTAACCATGTAAATAACGGATGATAGCTTAGGCGACAATACCTCAACATGTGAAAGCCACGAGAGACGATTATCCACCATCAAGCCCAGGAAATTTACCGATTGGTCCAGGCGCCTGTTTAGACCCAATTCCAGAGTCTGGGTTTTACTTTTGTTTAAAATTAATTCATTGGCCGAGCACCAACTTTCGATAATCTTTGATCTGTTTAAAGAATCATGCCTAAGCTCAGTACATGAAGCTCCCCTCGCCAAGCTAGTTATATCATCAGCAAATAAGAATATTGTCTTCGAGTCTGGAAACTGATAAGCCAAGTCATTGATAAACATAAGAAAAAAACATGGACCTAGGATACTACCTTGTTTGACACCACAGGGTATAGCTACTTCCTGGGAAACACAACCGTTGAAGTAAACCACCTGCGACCACCCTTCAAGAAAGCTCTTGATGAACAAAACTGATTTATAAGTAAAACCATAGTGGTCGAGTTTTTTGAGAAGCAGGTCATGCGGCACAAGATCAAAAGCCTTCGACAAATCGAAGAGGCTGAGCGAGGTGTGTTGTTTACTCTCTAATGCGGAGTATAACTGAGAGATCAATGAGATCACAGCTGTGGAAGTACTACGGCCTTTTCGAAAGCCAAACTGCTGAGGATGGAGCACATCATGGTCAACCAAATGCCCTAGTATCCTACACTCTGGCGTTTAAATGCTCCCAATTGTTCGCACGAATTTGCACGAATTTCCCTAAAGAGTTGAGTACTTCATACTTTACTTGGGAAAGTTTTTTCCGTGGTGATGTTTTGGCTGGGAAAGTATTTCTCTAGCGACTCGTCTTTTGAAAGTCGTCTCTCTGAAATCGTCTTTAGCAACCTTTCCCTAAAAAAATGCAAAGGTGCGCTCATGGGTGAATATCACAAAAACGGACATTTTCAGACCTCCTACTTTTGGAAAAATTGACCTTGCAGGAGAGTGCCCAGGATTTTTTTATTTCCTCTTTAGGTTAAAATTTAACTTATTTTTAACTTAACTTTAATTTATTTAATAAAATTGTTTAATGTGGTCGACATAGATCAAAATCAGTTTAAATTTAAATTTTTTAAAAAACATTGTACCACGTCAATGAGATACTTCCACGCTCCTGAGGTTAACTTTCTCAGAAGATTTAAATAATCTAGGTTTTATGATTTTGTAAACTTGTTGCAGGGAGGGCAAAATGAAGGTGAAAGTACCATGAAATAAATTAATTTGGGTCTCAAACCTACCTATTTGAACCCATTTCAGCATCTAGAACGTTAAAAAAAAATTGACTCCTCATTGTCATGTATCCTCATATGACGTAGATTGATGAATCGTCCACGCCATTGAGGTCCATT
The DNA here is from genome assembly GCA_955831195.1 of Pilophorus perplexus. Lineage (NCBI taxonomy): Eukaryota > Metazoa > Arthropoda > Insecta > Hemiptera > Miridae > Pilophorus > Pilophorus perplexus. The sequence continues at coordinate 632,288 of OY037008.1, read as the reverse complement.
GTTCCACGACATTGAGGATTCCCTCTTTGAAAGTTCACTGTCAACTGTAGAGGCTTTATTTAGTGAAAAGTGAAGCATGGGGTGATCAGGCACAATTACCTCTACACAAACAAACAACTTATAAAAAATACTTGTGACAGAAAACGTAGTTTTCATTCGTCCACGTCATTGAGAACAATAAACGTACACACCTGACTAGGTCCGCTGCATAGCCCATGCGCCGCCCTACTGTGGCGTCAGTTGAAAAACGGCGGTTTTGTTAGAGCCTCCAGTGTTGCCACTTCACGTTCCATTTTTTTCCCATTCCGAAATTCCTCCATGGTGGCCGTGGAGAAATGTTCATGATTGTTCCACGACATTGAGGTTGTACTTCAGGTACCGGAGTTTTGTTGTAATTATTGATAAATTTACAACAGGAAAAATTGAGTTTCATTGTTTCTCAACCAGGTCAACTGCCAGGTATCGGAAAATCGGAATTATTAGGAGGTGTGAGAGTTAACAGAGGATGAACCAGCATCAACACCTCAAAATAATATTATGCATTTGGATACAACCACGTAATTGAGAAACTTCATCTAAAAACGCAGTTAAAATGTTCTTCTGGGGTCTAACACCATCCCTAAACGTTGTTCCTCACACAGGGACAATTAATTCTAAGTATGACAAGTGTCCCCAGGACAAAATCTCATTACTTCCTGAGTGAAGCTACAGTGACTTGAAAATGTCAGTTTTTGTGATATTCACCCTCATCTCTTCGACATGTTTTTTTTTTTTTTGGTGTGTGTATCAGCATCACGCCAGGACGGCTGAACAGATTTTCATGAGGGTGGTCTTATTGTGATCAGCGAGTTCTGGGGGTGGTTATAGGCTATCAAAATCACCTCCGTCGTCGACGATTCGTCCAATCCCGACCACCTACTTTGGTCGTTAGATACCTAGTGTGTCAAGTTACGAATTCTTAGTTACGGTTTTGGTGTCGTAGTAAGAGAAAGGTTGCGCTCTTCTATTCAATTCAGTCGATGGCTTGTTTATTCTTATCATCTTATTATGTAGTTACAGATGGGCCTGTCTCTCCCCCTACCACGGGCAGTAGCCCATATGGGGGAGGCAAATGCTGGACACCGGTATGTCGGCCCAAGGCCACGACCGGGTCCCCCTAAAATAGGGGGAAACTCCACCCTGGACCTATTTAGTCAGGTTCAGGGCCGCCAGCATTTGCCTCAGGGACTCCGAGGTCAACGGGCCTGGGGGCAGCAGGCCGCCTTATCTGGGCGGCCACCCCCTGAGAAGAGCGGGCAAACTCCGCCAGGGCCTTGAAGGCCCTGGCTGTGCCCACATAGCGGGACCAATCTGCCCACCCCCCATCGGGGAAGACAGTGTGCTCGAGGACCAGCCTCTCGGCCGAGAACTGCGGGCAATCCCTAAGGATATGCTCAGCAGAGCCCTGGGAGGCGCACCAAAAACACTGACCGGACTCCCCCAATCCCAGGGAGGAGAGCTTAGCCGGGAAGTCCCCGTGCTCAGCAAGGAGCTGGGTCACGAGGAACCCCCCCGGCCTGACCCAACTGGCCGCAAGCCTCCCCCCCCCCCCCCCCCAATGTCAGGGAAAAAGGAAAAGTGGCCAGCCGGCCAGTGCTGGACGCCTCCCACTCCCCCTGCCACCGCCCGGCCAGCAGCTCGCCCACCCGACGGCTCACTGGGGGAGTTGATTTCTGCCTTTTTGGTTTATTATTCTTGGAATAATACACCAATGTTTTCGCGACGGAGGTCGACGACTCCGATCGGCCTCAAAATTTGACATTATCCGTTTCAAGAGGTCTACATTCCAAAACCGAAATGTCCGTCCGCCGTCCAGGCCGTTTTGGGCAGTAGGAATTTTTTTAAAAATCTGAAATTTCGGCAAAATACTTGGTTTACCATCTAGTTGTGCCCGCAAGCAGGGCCGCCGAGAGAAAAAGCGGGCCCGGGGCAAAAGAGAGCATAGGGCCCCCATGTAAGCAGGAGGTTGGGGACGGTTCACAATAACGAACGTTCAATTTTCATTCAGGGTAGGTAGGTACCATTCAATTAATATTATTAAATTATACAAATTTTGTATTTTTCATTTTTGATCTAAGATCATATAGATATTACTGTAAGGAGAACGATCGCAGCCTCTAAACGATGTTTTGGGTTTTGTCACGAAACATCGAAAATATCGATGACGAAGGTTTGGAAAAAGAATTCAAACAAAAAACAAAAGTTTTTGAAATTTCTAAACAAATAGGCAATAATGTACAAGAATATGTCCATCAATTGCTTGTTATGGTCTTCTGAAACTGAAACTTATTATGCCTCTAAGTAAATGGGGTCGCTACCTCGTTTCAGGTTTGAGTTTTAAGGTCGCTATCATCATGAGGTTCACCTTTGTCTTAGTAAATACCTAAATAGTTGGTGTTTGTTATTGTCTTCTATTAGCATCTTCTGCGCCTACAAATCTTGTTCGAACAATTCTTGATTAATATTTGTGGGGTGTGTGTAGAACGCCTAGGAGTAAATTTTATGCTTATGATACAAAATGATCAAGCAATTGAAAAACGCAACAAATTTTACACAAGGGAAAAACCTTCAGTTATTCTTTGATATAGGTTACTTGTGCAAAAATTTAATTCTGTCAATGAAAAATAAAAAATAAAAAAAATTTGTTGGATTTATATACTTATTTAAAAAAAAAGATTTTTTTTTTTAAATTTTTTTTTTTTTCTAAAATTTCTTTCAACTTATTTTGTATTTAACTTGAAACATATTTTACCTCCTGGGATCTTTCAAAAATCCCATTTATAGCCCCATGAAAGCCCTACAGTGAAATCGGATCGTTCCGGGACCCCAAAAAATGGATTCTACGTACAAAAATACTTTGAAAACGACACCTGCCTCGATCCCATAGTCAAAAGCCTTAATAAAAAACCTTCCGTAGCCCAATTCTAAAATTGGGCTACGCCCCATAGCGCCCCACGGGTATCGGCGATCGGGCTGAAAACCTTGCGGGCACAACTAGGTGGTAAACCAAATATTTTGTCAAAATTTCAGATTTAAAAAAACTTCCTACTGCCCAAAACGGCCCAGACGGCGAACGGCGTACGGCGGACATTTCGGTTTTAGAATCTAGGCCACTTGAAACGGATAACGTCAACTAGCCACCTTCCCCGCCCTGGCCACCCACTTTTTACCCAATACCCCCCCTCCACGAGGAAAAAACCTTAAAAAAATAACTCCAAACTTTACCAAAACGACGGAGGATAATCTGATGAAAGGTCGTAGAAATGGATCAAATTGGCTCATATCCAATCGTGTGTGAAAGATTCGCCGATCGAAAATAATTTTCGATTATTGGGTACCACCTTTCTCATATTAAATATAAAATAATTTTCGATTATTGGGTACCACCTTTCTCATATAAATTTTATAACTTGAGATATTTGACGGGCAGAAATTCAAACTCAGTTTGTTCCTAACAAAGTGATTTGAATGGCACAATAAGGATTCGGAAAATAATATTTAAAAAATGCTCATCTCCACATTTCAATACCTAGGTATTGTTTGTACTGAACTCAATAAAAACAGTATTGTTTTGTAAAAATTGTGTTGTTGGCAGTTTTGCCCAAACTCTATACTAGGTACCTATTGCATTAAATTGGATTCAATTTTGTCGTAGTAACTACAAGAATTAAAAAAATAAATAAATTGTAGATAACTTCAACTCTTCTCGGAGTAATTGAAACTTTTCTTTCTGGGCGGATTTCGGCCGTTTTTTTTTTAATTTCCGTATAAATCGGGGGCGTGGAATCTCCGGTTAAATGGGACTTATAGAGGGAGAAGTAATCGGAACCTCCCAAAATCTTTAAGGGTAATAGATCTATTTTTAGTTGACAAAGACATGATTTCTTCGAAGTCATTGGACCCCTACTTTTCTTTGAGGGCTCGGCAGATTCAGTGCGAAAAAATAAAAAAGGTTATACTAAACATGGCTAACAGGACTCTGGTTCCTCTGCCAATGGAGTGGCATACAGCGACGGATGACTCCAGGGACTTCTGACGCCGGGCTGTCACTGTGCCTAACGGTGCATTTCTTGGATTGTTTCATGGCAACTTCGGAGGCCTTCGTTCTAAAATTAATGAGTTTAATCTTTGTCTCTCGACCCGTCATGAGGTGTCCGTCATAGGCATCACGGAGCATTTTTTGGTCAGGGATGAGATTCCTTTCTATGTCCCTTCTGGATTTATTTTGGCTTCTTCTTTTTGCCGAACCATGGCTAGGGGCGGCGGGTCCGTGATTTTTATTAGAGAGGACATGGATTGGACGGAGATGACGAGTATCTCTGGGCTTGCCACTGAGGGGGTTTGCGAGGTGTCTGCGATCAGTCTGACTTCACGGAATCTGGTTGTTTTGTGCGTCTATCGTCCCCCGTGTAACAGAGGATTTACAGCATTAAATGTAATTGTCGTATGGATGAGATATTAAGTGGTATAGCCGCCATGCAGAAAATGATCGTTATCATGGGTGATCTTAATATCCATTACGAAAGCTCCTCGAATCCCCAATAGGTACCTTGCTGAAAGGAACGACTTTCAGTTAGGTACTTCTGAACAAATTCGGCCTTCATGTTACCTTGTCTGAAATCACGAGACAACCCTACCCGGGACAGAGCGGCAGCCCATCTTGCCTTGACATTATGGCCACAAACTTCAACCCGGACTGGTATATGGCTAAGGTTAGTGATCTGAGATTTTCGGACCACTGGGTATTGAGCGCTTCGTGAAACAGGTAGAGGACCCTCGTCCTCCGCGTTGGGTTACTTTCCGGCAGACCAAGCCTGGAAATTTGGCCAAGCTCGGATCCCTGATGGCATCGGTCTCATGGTTGGGTGTCTACTCCTGCAAAGACGCTGAATCAGCAACAACAGCTTTCCTGGACCTGTTCATTGCCAATCTTGACGCGGCCTGTCCCTGGAAAAACTACAAGGTTCACGCTCCCAGGGGTAAAAAAAAGATAACATTCAACGAAGAGTTATTACGCATGCGTGAGGATTGCCGCTCTCTTAGGGAGCTAGCTTCCTCAACGGGCCGAACATCATTCATTGAGAGGTACAGAGCGTGCAGAAATTCCTACAGAGAGGCCATCACAAGGCTTACAAGGGAGGGTAATGATGCCTACATAAATTCATCGATGAACAAAGTGAGGGCTTCATGGAACGTCGTGAATTCAGTGCTGAACAGGAGATCCAAAAGTATTCCGGCGTCCTCGTCTGCTTCCACCGCACAGGGTTTCAGTGACACCTTTTCTGCGGTGTTCAGGTCCTCCCAGGCATTGAATGCACCCCTGGCCACTGATTCGAGGATCACATCTGCGGCTCCACTGCTTTCTGGTACCTTCAGACTTCGAGAGGTTCGGGTGGAGGAGGTATTCGATGCGATTCATAAGCTGAAGAATACCTCGGCAGCGGACGTCTTCGGAATTACAACTGCCATGTTGAAGTGTGTGGCAGCATTCCTGGTGGAGCCCCTTACTTTTCTGTTTAATTTGTACTTCACAACGGGGAGCTTTCCAGACTGCCTCAAGTTCACTGCAATTAGTCCTATCCAAAAAAAAGGAAAATGCGATAGTTACGATCAACACCGCCCTATAGCGAAGCTGCCACTCCTGGTGAAGGTGATGGAGAGCCTTGTCGTGCTTCAGATCAGGGAGTATTTGTCGGAGAACCGTATCCTCCATGACCACCAGTTTGGCTTCCAGGCAGGGAAGAGTACATCCGCGGCTGCTTACGCATTGATCTCATCTGTTTTGGAGCGCCTAGAAAAGAGGGAGCATACTGCCATCCGTCTCTACGATCTGAGCAAGACCTTTGATTTGGTCGCTCACGACAGATTGCTGACGAAACTCTCGCGTTATGGCTTTGATGAGGGGTCTGTTGCTTTCTTCAGTGCGTTTTTGGCGGGGTGGAGTCAAATTGTCTTCTACAATGGCATCGCTTCAGAGGAGTCGCCCATACCTTGTGGGGTTAAGCAGGGCTCCATTTTGGGTCCGACGTTGTTCCTCCTTTATGTCAATGACTTGGCCTATGAGTTCAATCTACAAAAGAATCAAATTTACTTGTTTGCTGATGATATGACTGTCTTGGCGTCTGGTCGAACGCGCTTGGAGTTGTCGGGCGATATGCTGGCCGCGGATGTGGTGGTGAAATCCTGGTGCACCTCAAATTCGCTCCGGCTCAATGAGGAGAAGACCCAGGACCTCGAGTTCCTTCTCAACGGTCGGCTGACAACGCGGTCAACTTCCTGGGGCTGTGGATTGACAGCAGGATTTCGTGGCGCTGTCACATTGAAAAGCTCGGTGCTAGACTGGCATCTGTGAACTTCGTCCTTCGCCGTCTTGCTGGCATCGTCTCCTTCCCGGTTCTGCGAGACGTGTTCTTCGAGCCATGCATCATATGGGATTGTTTTTTTGGGGCTCATCCTGCGCAGATATTTTCAGGCTGCAAAAGGCCGCTATTAGAGTCATTTTCTTAATAAGAAAATTGGGTTGTTTGACTGTTCCCTCATTGTTCATCTTCAACTGTTTGAGACTGGTTAGGAAATATTATTCCCTGGTTCCTAAGGGCTCCGACTTTCACAGTTATAGCACGCGGACTTGTGACGAGTTGCGTCCTTCCAGCGTGCGATTGACCTGACCACATCCTTGAAAAGTAGCCCGCTACAGAATGGTATCCGTTTTTACAATAGGTTACCATAATCGCTTCGGCAGATGTCGGATAAGGAATTCGAACGTAAAATAAAACATGCATTGATTAACGCAGAATTGTATTCTGTCGAAGACTTTTTTCTTCTATTTTAAGTTATATACCTTCCTAACCTAATAATTTTTTGTATTGCCGATGAATATTTATGAAAGTAATCGTGCTGAATTTATCTCTGTTTGTAATAATAATATTATGACGATTGTATTGCCATTATGGTTGTTGCAATAAAAAACCATATCTATCTATCTATCTATCTAAACGGAGAAACACCACACCCACCGACCCTCCAAGTCGTAACCGCCGCTACCCCCCCCCCCCCCCCCCCAACCCGTCCGCAGCCACGCTCATAACCTCGCTATCTCGCCGATCCTAATTCTCCATCATTACCCTTGTTATGTACCTTATCGATTCGGTACCTCAGGTCGACTTCGAAATTTGGATGGCGTCCCTCCGTAGGGAGTCGTAGGAAATAAAAAAAGTGTACCTATTGATTTGGAAACGGGGTGAGCGTATCTACCTTGTTTGGTATGACAACGCCCTGCACGATTCGACTTTGGCTCCACTGCAGTGTACCATGGTAGGTACATCCGTGAAAACTTCCTCTCCTCCAAAGGCACCTCGAAATCGCCTAAATGTACTATTTTCACTAAAGTTTTCTCATACTAGTACAATTCCCTCAATACACTCAAAATCCCCACAGTTATCATACAACCCCCACCATTATTATTAAATAATGATATAAATGTTATCACATCCACATTATTTGTACATTTTAACATTTCAAAAGGTTTTTAATGATTTTTGCTCAAGCTTAATCCTCTTGGTTTATTTTTCTCTGAATGATCGACCTAATTTTTGCGACGGAGCAGCAATTTTGATTGGCCGCGCTGGTCCGAAAGCCCGAATAAGCGGAAATAAAATATATTTTTATGGTTAGGTACCTACTCCTCCACACTTAAACTATAAGTGTGGCCAGATTTTAGCATGGAACATGCTTTAGCCGTGACTTAACTGCCCAAAAACGTTATGTGGGAAGGTAGAGGCGTGTGTGTCACATTAAATGTGTCACATAAATTGTATGAGTTACATAATATATGAATATATATACAGGATCATATACCTACGTATTATATAGGATTCTATTTATTGTTTGCCATGCCTATAATATAACATAATATTATTATAATATAGGACCTACCAGTAGTTATAATATAACTACTGTTAGGTCCTATGTATATTATACAATCGAATATACAATCCTATAAAATATATATAATAACAGTAATATACAATCCTATAATATTTATAATTTAATTATATATTATTTTGTATCTTATATAATATATTGGCTTAATATATTATATTAAGCCAATAGTTCGGCGTCCTCACTTGTCTTACCGTTAGGCCACTAGTTCGGCGTCCACACCTGTTGTACCTTGTTCCACGTTTCTTGAATTTTAGTAGTAGGCTCCAAGCAATAAGCATTCGGGGGTCCAGGGGGCTTGTTCCCTGGCGAGGCGTGTTATATTTATTTATTTTTCAAGTCCGTAGTACAGTTGGCTGGAGGACTGAATGGAGGATAAGATAAGGCAGTCCATGCCAAGATGGGGGACTCCCAATTGTTGATAGTCGTCATGTTATGGCACTTTGGTATGCACGTATGTGTTGGCCAATTTCTGCCAGATTCCTATTCAACACTTACAAAGGACAAGCTGAATTAGTATTGCGGGGCAATCTGTACAGCAAAGGAGTGACGCAATTGGAAATGTTGTTATATGCAATTTCCACTATCCCAATCATCAACACTTTCCGAGATGAAAGTGTGAAACAGTGTTGGTATGCTGATGACTAGGCCTTGGATTGCTCGATAAAATCACCAAATATGCACGAAAACACAGTTCTCTACTCAAAGGAAAGTGAATCGAAAAAATCGACAACTAATGGGGCTTATAAGGATTTATAGATGAAACTAAATTTTCACACTCGAATTTCCCACTAATAAAAAAACACCTTACTGGAGGCCCGAATTCTAGGGAAATTTGATTATAACAAACTATTTAGATGAAAATCACAAGAATATGCATTTATATGCGTTTATTCTGAAGATCGCTCTTTTGTACAGTTATATGCTCGATAAATTTAAATTCTATCGGTCTCAGAGAGGAGAAAATACTACCAAAAGGTTTCTTTCAATGTTTACTATGCTCGAATCCGAGCCCTGCTGATGACTCTTCAGCTCAGGGTCGATTGGATGATTTAAAAAGCTGGTGGGATAGATTAGTCCCATGTGGGCCCAAATATGGTTACTATCCGGGGGTGCACCAGTTGCGCGCAAATCGGGATTAAATGGGATTACAAGGCTGATCCAGTTGAGCGCGGAACCGGGAGCCACTTGCGCGCGAACGCCCGGCCCTCTGTCAGAGCAGAATTTGGTGCTCGAGCTGATAAAATCAGCTTATATCTGACAATATCAGATACTACTACTACGACTACTACTACTGTCCTCGTCAGTAACGTTCTGTCCTTGACAGTGCGATCCCCGTCCAACAACACCTCTCTTGTGATGGATCGAGTCGAAATAATTTATAGCAAAAAGGGAAAGCCCTTGATTTTATATGAAGGATTTAAATTCCGCGAAGACCGAGAAGTGCGTAGAGGTATGTCTTGGAGGTGTACAGTCAGAACGTGTAGTGAAGAGAAGGCGAAGTATTAAATTGATCAAGCGTCAAAATTTCATCTCAGTGCTTGAATTAAATTTCTGCACAAGTAACGTATATCAAAGAATAATAAACCCTTGTGTAAAATTTGCAGCGTTTTTTATGTATGTACCATTGTGTGCAACAACATAGTCTAATCGAGCATCTTTCTGACCGATGAAGCCGCCAAGGAACCAATAACTACTGTTATTCCTGTTCCTTCTAATGCCAATGCTGCCTCTTGCTCATCATCGACCGTGACCGTCTCCTCGTGACCGTCGCTTGTGCGCTGACGTTTCGTTCTTTCATGGTCTGCTCTCGGGCCGGATCGATTCTCCGGATCTACTTGCTCGAATCGGTTTTCTCGTGCCCCGTCTATCATCCCGTGCAGTCTTACCCTTTGCCGTCCCCTTCTCCTCTACCAACTACTTATATCACCGCCCCTTCTGTCGAATTCCTCTGAAGTTAATCTCCTCTCCACGTCCCATCCCTTCATCTATATCCATTCCTCTCCCCTCTCCTCCGTTAAATCAACTTTTCCGTCACCTCTTCCTTAATCCGTCACCATATAATCAGTGATAGGCGCGTGTGCTGTTGGTCCTATTATAATATAATTGTGAAGTCTTTTTGGTTTATTATTCTTGGAATAATACACCTATGTTTTCGCGACGGGGGTCGACGACTCCGATCGGGCTCAAAATTTGACATTATCCGTTTCAAGTGGTCTACATTCTAAATCCGAAATGTCCGTCCGCCGTACGCCGTACGCCGTCCAGGCCGTTTTGGGCAGTAGGAATTTTTTTTAAAATCTGAAATTTCGACAAAATACTTGGTTTACCATCTAGTTGTGCCCGCAAGGTTTTCTGTCCGATCGCCCAAACCCGTGGGGCGCTATGGGGCTAAAATGGGGCTACATGAGGGGTGTTTTGAAGGCTTTTAGCTATGGGATCGAGTTAGGTGTCGTTTTCGAAGTATTTTTGGACGTAGAATCCATTTTTGGGGGTCCCAGAACGATCCGATTTCACTGTGGCGATCTATAGGACTTTCATGGGGCTAAAAATGGGATTGCACAACTAGCCTCGCCAGGGAACAAGCCCCCTGGACCCCCGAATGCTTATTGCTTGGAGCCTACTACTAAAATTCAAGAAACGTGGAACAAGGTACAACAGGTGTGGACGCCGAACTAGTGGCCTAACGGTAAGACAAGTGAGGACGCCGAACTATTGGCTTAATATAATATATTAAGCCAATATATTATATAAGATACAAAATAATATATAATTAAATTATAAATATTATAGGATTGTATATTACTGTTATTATATATATTTTATAGGATTGTATATTAGATTGTATAATATACATAGGACCTAACAGTATAACGTAAGGTAGGTGCGGCGAAATAGTGGGAATCCATCCTATAAAAAGACGATTTCAGACGAAGTAGTCTATTTCCACGATTAATAAAGTAACAACTTGTAGACGCGTTTCGGTTTACTAAACCATCATCAGTACAATACAGAATGAGGAAGTTGTGAGAAGTTCCTTATATACAAAAGTGAATGTGCCTTCTTATGGGCGTGGCATTAGAAAGGTGGCAAGAAAAGAGAATGTGAAAGGCAAATAGGTGAAAGGAGAATTCACAGGAAAATATCGATTAGAGGGGAACGCCTAATTACATCCAGGTCATTAACTGATATTCCTAAATTGTAAACTTTCTGAATTTCCAAAGATTCTAAAGCATCTAGTTTTGGACCTTTTTGGCAAACATGAGCTATCCCAATGGCTGGATTATTATTACCTATCTCATAACTGATTCTATGGTTTTCTTCTGACAAATGGTTTTCAAAAGCTTCCCTACCCCTTCCCAACCTAAGATCATCACTATGTTCCTTCAATCTAATTTTAAATTTTCTTCCAGTTTGTCCTACACATTGAATCCCACAATCACATTTTAATATATACACACCCCCTTTATCCTCTAAAGGAATTTTATCTTTTACACCCCCTAGTAATTTCTTTGTAGAATTTTGTGAATAGAAACCTACTCTGAAACCCCTATTTTCTAAAATTCGACCCACTTTCTGAGTTACATTCCCATAAAACGGTAAACTAACCCACTTCCTATTATCTGGTTCCCTATCTTCCCTTTCCAAATTTGTGACTGCTAATTGAAATTTCTTCATACTAATCTTTCCCCAAATTCTATCTATAGTAGTCCTATGATAACCATTACTCTCCGCTATAGAGTAAATTACTTCTTTTTCTTTTTGAAAAGCTACTTGATTCATTGGGACCGATAATGCCCTATTAATCATACTGTAAAAGGCCGCAAATTTATGAGATGTTGGGTGATTGGAACTATTATGGATAACCACATCCGTATAGGTTGGTTTCCTGAACACAGCAAATTTATGCTTACCCCCCTCCAATTTTATAGTTAAATCTAGAAAATTCAGCTCATTCCCCCCCCCCCCCCCCCCCCCCCCACTTCCTTAGTAAATTGAATATGCGGATCTACAGAGTTGAGCTGATTAAAGAAATTAGCTAGTTGCCTATCGGTCCCATTGAAGAGGACAATTACATCATCAACGTATCGATACCAATAAAGTACATTATTTTTGAATTTAGTTTCAATGATCCCTTCTAAGTAGTTCATATAAATATCTGCTAATAGCGGAGACAACGGCGATCCCATAGCTACCCCTGGTTGAGTATAACAATCCCCATTAAATTTAAAATAATTTTGATCTATACATAAATTCATCATTTGGGATAACTCATCTTTCCTTACAAAATCAAGTTGAGAATTTATAATTAATCTATTAACTACATCTTTACAATATTGAACTGGAATGTTGGTAAATAAACTTGTAACATCAAAAGAAACTAATTTTGAATTATGTGGCACATGAACATCTTTAATTTTACTTATAAGGTCCAAAGAATTTTTAACGGTAAATTTTGGAGTGAAATCAACAGAATTTTTAAAAATAGTATTCAGTTTTTTAGCTAACTTATAGGCAGGCGCATTTATATATGATGCAACAGGTCGCATAGGTATTCCTTCTTTGTGGATCTTAGGGAGACAAGTTAGGAGAGGAGGTCTAGGGTTCATTTCAAATATGCCACGTTTCCAAACCCCTTGAAAAATACTACTGGAATTATTAACTACCCTTCTCACATCAGCCTGGAATTTACTAGTTGGGTCACATCTTAACTTTTTACAATCATTTTTGCGTATAAACTCCAATGTTTTCTCCACATACACCTCCTTCTTCATCAAAACAGTAGTATTTCCTTTATCAGCTTTCAGTACAGTCACCTTCTCATCCTTTAACTTTCTCCGTAGATTCCTTAGACATTTTTCATCTTCTGTTGATTTCGTTGTAGGTTGCTCTCCTTGAAGCAATTGGGCACAGAGGGACTTAGTAACTTTACCTTCATCATCATTGGCTATGACCGCTTCTGTACTCATCGCGAGATCCAAGATGTCGTTTCGGTCGATTTTGGTGATAGGGTTATGTTTCAATCCTCTTGACAAGAATTGCTCTTCTTTTGACGAGAGAGTTATACCTGCCTGGTTATCTACTTTATTATAGAATGCCGTTGCTCCTGATATTGTAGGAGTTGGCGTTTGTTGGCGTTGTTTTAGCCACCAGAGCTTTCTCTCCATCGTCTTTTTCTTATCTTGACCAAATGACCGTACTTTCTCAGTTACTTCAGCGATGATAACATTCGTGGCGTCCTGATATCTGGCGGTAAGCTCTTGATACACAAAGTATGCCTTCTCACTCAATCGGTCCCTTTCACAATAAAATCTTCTTACCTCCCCGTTGATCATTTTCTTCTGTGCTTCCTTGACGTACTTCAACCCATTACGGCACGGCCCGTTGTAGTGGATCTTGGTATACGACGGGTAGATGTTCAATTTCCGGCACTGGGTATTAAACCAAATTTTCCATTCCACTTTGCACAACTCCATCATCAAACTGCAGTAAGTTGCCGCGACGTCCGCTCGACTAGCGCCCCGAACATAACGTAAGGTAGGTGCGGCGAAATAGTGGGAATCCATCTTATAAAAAGACGATTTCAGACGAAGTAGTCTATTTCCACGATTAATAAAGTAACAACTTGTAGACGCGTTTCGGTTTACTAAACCTTTTCCTGTGAATTCTCCTTTCACCTATTTGCCTTTCACATTCTCTTTTCTTGCCACCTTTCTAATGCCACGCCCATAAGAAGGCACATTCACTTTTGTATATAAGGAACTTCTCACAACTTCCTCATTCTGTATTGTACTGATGATGGTTTAGAATCGTCTTTTTATAGGATGGATTCCCACTATTTCGCCGCACCTACCTTACGTTATGTTCGGGGCGCTAGTCGAGCGGACGTCGCGGCAACTTACTGCAGTTTGATGATGGAGTTGTGCAAAGTGGAATGGAAAATTTGGTTTAATACCCAGTGCCGGAAATTGAACATCTACCCGTCGTATACCAAGATCCACTACAACGGGCCGTGCCGTAATGGGTTGAAGTACGTCAAGGAAGCACAGAAGAAAATGATCAACGGGGAGGTAAGAAGATTTTATTGTGAAAGGGACCGATTGAGTGAGAAGGCATACTTTGTGTATCAAGAGCTTACCGCCAGATATCAGGACGCCACGAATGTTATCATCGCTGAAGTAACTGAGAAAGTACGGTCATTTGGTCAAGATAAGAAAAAGACGATGGAGAGAAAGCTCTGGTGGCTAAAACAACGCCAACAAACGCCAACTCCTACAATATCAGGAGCAACGGCATTCTATAATAAAGTAGATAACCAGGCAGGTATAACTCTCTCGTCAAAAGAAGAGCAATTCTTGTCAAGAGGATTGAAACATAACCCTATCACCAAAATCGACCGAAACGACATCTTGGATCTCGCGATGAGTACAGAAGCGGTCATAGCCAATGATGATGAAGGTAAAGTTACTAAGTCCCTCTGTGCCCAATTGCTTCAAGGAGAGCAACCTACAACGAAATCAACAGAAGATGAAAAATGTCTAAGGAATCTACGGAGAAAGTTAAAGGATGAGAAGGTGACTGTACTGAAAGCTGATAAAGGAAATACTACTGTTTTGATGAAGAAGGAGGTGTATGTGGAGAAAACATTGGAGTTTATACGCAAAAATGATTGTAAAAAGTTAAGATGTGACCCAACTAGTAAATTCCAGGCTGATGTGAGAAGGATAGTTAATAATTCCAGTAGTATTTTTCAAGGGGTTTGGAAACGTGGCATATTTGAAATGAACCCTAGACCTCCTCTCCTAACTTGTCTCCCTAAGATCCACAAAGAAGGAATACCTATGCGACCTGTTGTATCATATATAAATGCGCCTGCCTATAAGTTAGCTAAAAAACTGAATACTATTTTTAAAAATTCTGTTGATTTCACTCCAAAATTTACCGTTAAAAATTCTTTGGACCTTATAAGTAAAATTAAAGATGTTCATGTGCCACATAATTCAAAATTAGTTTCTTTTGATGTTACAAGTTTATTTACCAACATTCCAGTTCAATATTGTAAAGATGTAGTTAATAGATTAATTATAAATTCTCAACTTGATTTTGTAAGGAAAGATGAGTTATCCCAAATGATGAATTTATGTATAGATCAAAATTATTTTAAATTTAATGGGGATTGTTATACTCAACCAGGGGTAGCTATGGGATCGCCGTTGTCTCCGCTATTAGCAGATATTTATATGAACTACTTAGAAGGGATCATTGAAACTAAATTCAAAAATAATGTACTTTATTGGTATCGATACGTTGATGATGTAATTGTCCTCTTCAATGGGACCGATAGGCAACTAGCTAATTTCTTTAATCAGCTCAACTCTGTAGATCCGCATATTCAATTTACTAAGGAAGTGGGGGGGGGGGGGGAATGAGCTGAATTTTCTAGATTTAACTATAAAATTGGAGGGGGGTAAGCATAAATTTGCTGTGTTCAGGAAACCAACCTATACGGATGTGGTTATCCATAATAGTTCCAATCACCCAACATCTCATAAATTTGCGGCCTTTTACAGTATGATTAATAGGGCATTATCGGTCCCAATGAATCAAGTAGCTTTTCAAAAAGAAAAAGAAGTAATTTACTCTATAGCGGAGAGTAATGGTTATCATAGGACTACTATAGATAGAATTTGGGGAAAGATTAGTATGAAGAAATTTCAATTAGCAGTCACAAATTTGGAAAGGGAAGATAGGGAACCAGATAATAGGAAGTGGGTTAGTTTACCGTTTTATGGGAATGTAACTCAGAAAGTGGGTCGAATTTTAGAAAATAGGGGTTTCAGAGTAGGTTTCTATTCACAAAATTCTACAAAGAAATTACTAGGGGGTGTAAAAGATAAAATTCCTTTAGAGGATAAAGGGGGTGTGTATATATTAAAATGTGATTGTGGGATTCAATGTGTAGGACAAACTGGAAGAAAATTTAAAATTAGATTGAAGGAACATAGTGATGATCTTAGGTTGGGAAGGGGTAGGGAAGCTTTTGAAAACCATTTGTCAGAAGAAAACCATAGAATCAGTTATGAGATAGGTAATAATAATCCAGCCATTGGGATAGCTCATGTTTGCCAAAAAGGTCCAAAACTAGATGCTTTAGAATCTTTGGAAATTCAGAAAGTTTACAATTTAGGAATATCAGTTAATGACCTGGATGTAATTAGGCGTTCCCCTCTAATCGATATTTTCCTGTGAATTCTCCTTTCACCTATTTGCCTTTCACATTCTCTTTTCTTGCCACCTTTCTAATGCCACGCCCATAAGAAGGCACATTCACTTTTGTATATAAGGAACTTCTCACAACTTCCTCATTCTGTATTGTACTGATGATGGTTTAGTAAACCGAAACGCGTCTACAAGTTGTTACTTTATTAATCGTGGAAATAGACTACTTCGTCTGAAATCGTCTTTTTACCTAACAGTAGTTATATTATAACTACTGTTAGGTCCTATATTATAATAATATTATGTTATATTATAGGCATGGCAAACAATAAATAGAATCCTATATAATACGTAGGTATATGATCCTGTATATATATTCATATTGTAGCAACTCCAGTTGCTACGTTAGATCATGTGGGGCTGTCTTGTCTAGAAAAGTAGTGGTCAAGGAATACAGTCTTGTTGAAACATTGTTAAAGATATGTGTTCATACAATTGGCGCCCAACGTGCGTTTGAACTATGTCTCGGTCACAGCCACCGAGGAGGACGATGGCTACGCGCCTCACACCGGTTGCCGATGTCGTTCTTCCGCCTTCTGTACCTCAACTTCCGGCGTCCACTTTGCCGACCACGGGGGAAGCCCTTTGCAGCGTTCGGAGCCAGCGCAGACCCACGTCGAGGCGCCGCTGACGCAACGGATGGCAGTGGTTGAAACAACATTGAACGCGATGCAACAACGCCTCTGCCAGATATCCTCGCTGCTCGAATGTCAAGCCTCCGCAGCAATAGGCGGTTCGACACTACACACTGTCCCGCAGCCAGTTCCTGACCCTTCACAAGTAGCAGCTCTCCCTGGGCCGTCGCCACAGCCCGCTAGTATGTTGAAGCCAAATACGTTCGACGGGTCCACCTCATGGGAGGAGTACCGTGCACAGTTTCTCGTCGTCGCTGAGGCCAACAGATGGGTCACAGATAGGGAGTTGGGTGTGCACTTGGTTGCCTGTCTGGCGGGACCCCCTTTGGCGGTGCTTCTCAATCTGCCAACGGATGCCCAGCGCAGTTTTACGGCGCTGGCTGAAGCGTTTCAGGTGCGGTTCGGCTCCGAGCACCTTCCCTCGATGCTCCAGGCTCAACTGGATGCCCGGCGTCAACGAGTCCACGAATCGCTGGCCGAACTGGCTACGGACATCGAACGCCTGGCCCGAGGCGCATTCCCTGACTGCCCATATTACGCCGTAGAGCGGATTGCAGTACGCTCCTTCGTCCGTGCGATCTGCCGTGAAGATGTGCGAATGCAGGTCAGTATTTCCTATCCGACGTCGGTACGACAAGCACTGCAGAGGGCGCAGGAGCGGGAGGCTGACCTGGCGGCCTGTGTGGCTCCACAGGAGTCCGTACCGCGGGAGCACACGGAGCATCCTCGGTGCTACCGGTGCAAGCAGCCTGGACACTACCGACGGGAGTGCCCGAAGCGAACTGTGGAGGAGTCGAAACAAACAAGCCTCCCACCTGGCTCTCACAGTGGTAACTCCAGAGCCCGTTTTGTTGAAGTAAATATAGATGATTCACCGTGCAGGCTGTTAGTTGATACGGGAGCCACAGTATCCCTTCTCCGGCCAGATGTAGCCAGGGCCTGTGGCCTGCGCATTAGGCAGTCAACTGTGCTCACACTTAAGACAGCAGGTAAGGGGACTGTTAGCGTTTTGGGGGAGTGTCAGGCCTCAGTCAGGGTGAAGTCAATTCACGTCATGCAAACATTCCTTGTTTTGGATATGAAGGACAGGGGTATACTAGGCTTAGACTTCCTGGAACGCGTGGGGGCCAAGATAGACCTGCCCCAAGGGATAGTGTCCATGTCTGGCCAGGCTGTGCCCATGCATAAGCAGAGTAGGGCTGAGAGAGGGTTGCAGGTGATTGCAGCCGTAGCCAGGGCACCCGACCTGCCCAGCTGGGTGCAGCAGGCTCTAGCTGACTCCATTTTGCAAGAGGGCTGTGAGGAGTACGGCAAAGCTGCAGCCCTGTTGGTCAAATATGCTGACATTTTTGCCTTAGGTGATCGGCCTTTAGGGAAGTGCTGTGTCGCCACCCACTCCATTGACACAGGGAACAGTAGGCCCATTAAACAAAACCCGAGACGGATCCCTTACTCCCAGCAGAAGCATGTTGACGAAATGATTAAAGAAATGCTGGAGCAGGATGTGATAGAGCCATCTCAAAGTCCATGGGCGTCTCCGATTGTGCTGGTGCCTAAAAAGGATGGATCGACGCGTTTCTGCGTTGATTATCGTCGATTGAATGCAGTCACAAAGAAGGACTCATACGCCCTCCCATGCATTCAGAGCATGCTGGATGCCCTCAGTGGCTCAAAGTGGTTCTGCTGCCTGGACTTGAGAAGTGGGTATTGGCAAATCGCCATGGATAATCCAGATAAGGAGAAGACGGCGTTTACCCTCTACGGAAAAGGCCTCTGGCAATTCAAAGTACTCCCATTCGGCCTTTGCAACGCCCCGGCAACCTTCCAGAGGGTAATGGAGAGGATCATCCCATCTCAGCTTGCCTTGGTGTACCTAGATGACATCATTGTCCATGCACCCGACTTTGACACCACAGTCCACAAGTTGGATGAAGTGTTCAGACGTCTGAAAGATGCTGGTCTGCAGATACATCCAAAGAAGTGTTCCTTTTTCCGCGGGGAAACTCACTACCTAGGCCACGTGATTTCTGGTGAGGGCGTACGGACAGATCCACGGAAGACCCAGGCTGTAGAACAGTGGCCTACCCCTCGGAACAAACGGGCTGTTCGATCGTTTATGGGGATGTGTTCGTACTATAGGCGCTTTGTGAGGGGTTTTGCACAAGTGGCCCAGCCCCTGTACAAACTCATGGACAGTGTCACTCCTTTTGCCTGGAATGTGCAATGCGAAGAAGGATTCCAGAAGCTGAAGCAAGCGTTGACATCTGCCCCAGTCCTGGCGTACCCGGACCTGCAGAGGAGATTCATCCTTGATTGTGATGCCAGTGCTCATTCGGTGGGTGCTGTCCTTTCTCAGGAGATTGAGGGCCAGGAAAGGGTGATCGCCTACTTCAGTAAAACAATGTCCCCTTCGCAGAAGAACTACTGTGTGACGCGACGGGAATTGCTGGCAGTGGTTCTGAGCGTTGAACATTTCCACCAATATCTGTATGGGACGGAGTTCACGCTGAGAACGGACCATGCTTCCCTGAAGTGGTTGACCTCCTTCAAAAGGCCAGAAGGGCAGCTTGCGCGTTGGTTGGAGACCCTTCAGACATATTCCTTTCAGATTGTGCATAGGCCAGGTAAAGCCCACGGTAACGCTGATGGATTGTCTCGCCGGTTGTGCTACAGCAATTGCCCCTTTTGTAAGGAGAAGGAGCGACCAGGGGTGAATGTGATAAGCCTGACAGACTCCCATGACGATCAGCTCCAAGACGAGGGAATTCAGTGGGTAATAGAGTGTAAGCGGATGGGGTGTAAGCCAGCAACCTCTGACACCTCGGCCCAAAGCCCAAAAACCCAACAGCTGGTTTCTAGATGGGACTCATTGGAGGTCAAAGACGGGAAACTGTACCATCGTTGGGAAGGCCAGTCGGGTCGGTTTCACTTACAGTGGGTTGTACCAGCGCTGGCGGTTCCATGAATCCTGTCGAAATGTCACAACTCTCCTGCTGGAGGCCATTTCGGATTTTGGAAAACGTTGGGTAAACTGCGAATGGATTACTATTGGCCTGGGATGACGTCGGACACCAAAGCCTGGTGCAGAACGTGCGAACGATGTAGGAAGTTTAAGGGTCCAGGGAAGATGCAAAAGGCACCACTCAAGCAACTTCAGACTGGAGGTCCTTTTCAGCGTATTGGTATGGACATATTGGGACCATTTCCAGGCACAAAACGTGGCAATAAATACATCCTAGTGATGTCAGATTACTTCACGAAGTGGCCTGAAGTCGTTGCAATCCCCAACCAGGAAGCGTTAACCGTTGCATCTGCACTAGTAGAACATTTTGTTTGCAAGCACGGTGTGCCGTATGAAATTCACACGGATCAGGGCCGGAATTTTGAATCCAAGTTACTGGCAGATGTGAACGGCTTACTGGGTACACGTAGGACCAGGACTACGCCTCTCCATCCCCAGTCTGGTGGCCTCGTTGAACGGCTTAATCGAACCATAACAAAGTACCTCGGGATGATCGTAGACGCAAGCCAAGACGACTGGGATGATAAACTCCCTTTGTTCCTTCTTGCTTACCGGTCTTCGCCTCATGATACTACAGGGCTGTCTCCAGCACAGTTGGTCTACGGCAGAGATCTACATCTGCCAGAAACCTTGGTGCGCCAACCAGCTGAGGAACTTCATGTAACGGATCCCTACGCGTTCCAGTTGCGGCAAAGATTGTACGAGATGCAGGAGTTTGCTCGGGAACGAGCAAACTGGAAAATGAGGGCCCAAAAAGAGAGATTCGACCGGGACTCGAAAAAGCCTAGCTTCAAGGAGGGAGACTGGGTCTGGGTCCACGACCCAAAACGGGTACGGGGCAGATGCCCGAAACTGCAACCCCAGTGGACGGGTCCATGGGTCATCACAAAGAGGAAGAACGACGTGCTCTTTGAAGTCGGAATGGGCCGGAAACGACGATTGCTGCACGCCAACCGACTAGCAAGGGCTGATGTCCATCCAGCAAAGTCAGCGACGCAGGAAGAACAAGGCCAACCAAGAATCCCCCCCCCCCCCCCCCCCCAACGGGGGTAATGTAGCAACTCCAGTTGCTACGTTAGATCATGTGGGGCTGTCTTGTCTAGAAAAGTAGTGGTCAAGGAATACAGTCTTGTTGAAACATTGTTAAAGATATGTGTTCATACAATATATTATGTAACTCATACAATTTATGTGACACATTTAATGTGACACACACGCCTCTACCTTCCCACATAACGTTTTTGGGCAGTAGCCCAGTCAAATTAGACAAATCGGGTGAACTAATTTCCGGTGAAGGTTTTATTGGTTTAACCGCTTCCTTTCCACTTCAGGATGATGGGAAAACAAAGTCCTGGTGTGTGGGGGGGAGGCTCGGGGGAGGGGGAAGCTCTAAAGGTCACTTTTTTCAGTTTTTCGTCTATATCTCGGGAACCGTAATTCAAATTGAAAAATTGTATACATAAAATTTGTAGCTGACTAAATTGTCTACAAAATTGGTCCTGTGTGTTTTTTCTATAGGACTAACTGTTACTGAGGTACAGAGCAATGAAAGTAGCCAATTGCCGAAAATTGAGCTTTATTCGCCAAATCGATTAATAGAAGTGAGTTTTCTTTTCGTTGAGTAAATGGAACTTGTTTATTTTCATGAATTGTAAACTTAACCTCACACAAGTTCGTCCAAGGGGTCCAGAAGCTCTTCATTGTCGCCATCCATCAAGTCTTCGTCAGCAGGAGGGCTATTTGTGCAGGAACCATTGCAATCCCCACACACTATTGAGCAGAAGATCCCTGCCTTCCGACAGCCACACCGTGTTCCACAGCCGGTCTTGCAGGAACAGAATATTGATGAGAGGATTTCAGGGTCTTTATGGGGTGCAAATGCCATTGAGCGTCCTATCCTCACGTTTGGTGCTTTCATCTGGTGGAACAAAACCAACCATTCCACAGCGCAGAAACTGCTTTGCAAAGTGCAAAGACTGGCATGTGTTGGTATTACTGGGTGCATCCGGAATTGCCCTACTGCTGCGCTGGAGGTCCTACTGGGCCTATCACCCATCCACATCCATGTGCAGACGCTGGCATACCTGCAGGCAATGAGGATGAGGAGCATGGACCATTTCCGTAAAGGTCAAAGACGAGCACTTCACGGCATTCTGGATAGAATACCAGTGAATGAGGCAGCGTCAGCTGTCTCTGATGCCATGACAGAGAAGTTGAACTTCGACCTTCCCTTCAGGGTCCTCATCCATGAGAGGTTGAAGAGGAGGGAGGGGAGACCCCAGTTCGAACATGGGGCTATGGTCCTCTACACCGATGGATCTGTCATGGATGGTAGAGCCGACTCAGGTGTCTTCGGACCAAGGACCCGGGTATCGGAGCCCCTTGGGGCAATGGCTACCATGGATGCATCTTTCAGTCGGAAGTCAACGCCATTGGCACTTGTGTGCACCAGCTGCGATGTCGGCCGAGTCTATATACTGTCAGACAGTCAGGCTGCACTGAAGGCCTTGGCCTCGTTTTCTATTACATCGAGGCTGCTCTGGGACTGTCTGAACAAACTCAAGCTCCTCGCAAGGGGCAATAGAGTGACACTCGCTTGGTGACCTGGCCACCAGGGCATTGAGGGTAACGAGGCTGCTGACATCCTTGCAAAGGAGGGCTCAGCATGTCTCCCAATAGGTCCCGAGCCATTTCTCGGGACAACAAAGAGTTTTCTGTTGAATGAAAACTCCAAGTGGGAGACAAAGGAAAGAGCGCTGCACTGGCAAAGACTCCCTGGTCAGAAACAAGCGAGGTTGTTCATTGGATTCTCCAGGTCAAGAGCAAGGGAGATGCTTCACCTGGAGAGAGGTGATATGCGGATACTTGTGGGCCTATTTACAGGCCACTGCAGGCTCCGGTACCATCTCCATAAGTTAGGATTATCAGACACTGAGGTATGTCGGTTCTGTAATGCCGAACCAGAGTCTGCTGAGCATGTACTGTGCACATGCAGTGCGCTTGCACGGCTCCGTTTCCTGTCCCTGAGGTGCGTTACTTGTTATCCTGGGGACATAGTTAAAACAAGGTTGGTAGATCTCCTAGGTTTCATAAAGTCCTGGTGGAGGCTGGTGGATGGGCCAACCTAGAAATAAAAGCTAAGTTTTAGGTAGGTAATGGAAAGGGCTGGAGTCCGATCCTCATAAATAGCTAATGGTGCGGATGGAAATCCACACCGAGTCACGGATCTCTGGGTAGGGCGTGTGTCCTACTTGGAGAGCCTGAAGGGACGGGCGAAGTGTCCAAACCCTAAACACTAACAGGACCAGATAGAGGGGCTCTTGTCCCATCCAAGGGTTCCTTCGGGAGCCCAACTTACTGGATGTTAAATCCACGTTTGGTCAACCAGCAGATAGCTGGTGCCTGCGTAAGCAGGGAGGCAGCCTAGCCGGCAGGGGCGTGTGTCGCTGCCTGCAGCCACAATCAGACCCATCAGGGACTGCAGTGGCGTCTATTGCTGTTATAAAAAAAAGGGGGGGCTGCAAATACCCATCCAATTTCCGCATCCAACCCCAATCTGTTGGTGGTAGTGGGTTTCCCAACCCCCTTACTTGGCACCACTGGTAGTACTCTCCGGTCGAATGCCGCTCCATCACCATCACATCATTCCAAACCTTTCCATTTCCTTTTTGCCTCCATCAAATCGTCTCAAAAACAGGTATTTTTGCATTTATGAGCGTGAAGAGCACCACTTCAGGCAAATTATAAAAATGTTGGAACTTAAAACACTCATAGCTCGTCAACGGTTAGTCCTACAGAAAAAACACACAGGACCAATTTTGTAGGCAATTTAGTCAGCAACAAATTTCATGTATACAATTTTTCATTTTGAATTACGGTTCCCGAGATATACCCGAAAAACTGAAAAAAGTGACATTTAGAGCTTCCCCCTCCCTCGAGCCTCCCCCCCACCCACCAGGACTTTGTTTTCCCATCATCCTGAAGTGGAAAGGAAGCGGTTAAACCAATAAAACCTTCACCGGAAATTTGTTCCGCTGAACAGCGGTTTTTTGTCTAATTTGATTAGGCTACAGTTAGGTCACGGCTAAAGCATGTTCCATGCTAAAATCTGGCCACACTTATAGTTTAAGTGTGGAGGAGTAGGTACCTAACCATAAAAATATATTTTATTTCCGCTTATTCGGGCTTTCGGACCAGCGCGGCCAATCAAAATTGCTGCTCCGTCGCAAAAATTAGGTCGATCATTCAGAGAAAAATAAACCAAGAGGATTAAACTTGAGCAAAAATCATTAAAAACCTTTTGAAATGTTAAAATGTACAAATAATGTGGATGTGATAACATTTATATCATTATTTAATAATAATGGTGGGGGTTGTATGATAACTGTGGGGATTTTGAGTGTATTGAGGGAATTGTACTAGTATAAGAAAACTTTAGTGAAAATAGTACATTTAGGCGATTTCGAGGTGCCGTTGGAGGAGAGGAAGTTTTCACGGATGTACCTACCATGGTACACTGCAGTGGAGCCAAAGTCGAATCGTGCAGGGCGTTGTCATACCAAACAAGGTAGATACGCTCACCCTGTTTCCAAATCAATAGGTACACTTTTTTTATTTCCTACGACTCCCTACGGAGGGACGCCATCCAAATTTCGAAGTCGACCTGAGGTACCGAATCGATAAGGTACATAACAAGGGTAATGATGGAGAATTAGGATCGGCGAGATAGCGAGGTTATGAGCGTGGCTGCGGACGGGTTGGGGGGGGGGGGGGGGTAGCGGCGGTTACGACTTGGAGGGTCGGTGGGTGTGGTGTTTCTCCGTTTAGATAGATAGATAGATAGATATGGTTTTTTATTGCAACAACCATAATGGCAATACAATCGTCATAATATTATTATTACAAACAGAGATAAATTCAGCACGATTACTTTCATAAATATTCATCGGCAATACAAAAAATTATTAGGTTAGGAAGGTATATAACTTAAAATAGAAGAAAAAAAGTCTTCGACAGAATACAATTCTGCGTTAATCAATGCATGTTTTATTTTACGTTCGAATTCCTTATCCGACATCTGCCGAAGCGATTATGGTAACCTATTGTAAAAACGGATACCATTCTGTAGCGGGCTACTTTTCAAGGATGTGGTCAGGTCAATCGCACGCTGGAAGGACGCAACTCGTCACAAGTCCGCGTGCTATAACTGTGAAAGTCGGAGCCCTTAGGAACCAGGGAATAATATTTCCTAACCAGTCTCAAACAGTTGAAGATGAACAATGAGGGAACAGTCAAACAACCCAATTTTCTTATTAAGAAAATGACTCTAATAGCGGCCTTTTGCAGCCTGAAAATATCTGCGCAGGATGAGCCCCAAAAAAACAATCCCATATGATGCATGGCTCGAAGAACACGTCTCGCAGAACCGGGAAGGAGACGATGCCAGCAAGACGGCGAAGGACGAAGTTCACAAATGCCAGTCTAGCACCGAGCTTTTCAATGTGACAGCGCCACGAAATCCTGCTGTCAATCCACAGCCCCAGGAAGTTGACCGCGTTGTCCAGCCGACCGTTGAGAAGGAACTCGAGGTCCTGGGTCTTCTCCTCATTGAGCCGGAGCGAATTTGAGGTGCAACAGGATTTCACCACCACATCCGCGGCCAGCATATCGCCCGACAACTCCAAGCGCGTTCGACCAGACGCCAAGACAGTCATATCATCAGCAAACAAGTAAATTTGATTCTTTTGTAGATTGAACTCATAGGCCAAGTCATTGACATAAAGGAGGAACAACGTCGGACCCAAAATGGAGCCCTGCTTAACCCCACAAGGTATGGGCGACTCCTCTGAAGCGATGCCATTGTAGAAGACAATTTGACTCCACCCCGCCAAAAACGCACTGAAGAAAGCAACAGACCCCTCATCAAAGCCATAACGCGAGAGTTTCGTCAGCAATCTGTCGTGAGCGACCAAATCAAAGGCCTTGCTCAGATCGTAGAGACGGATGGCGGTATGCTCCCTCTTTTCTAGGCGCTCCAAAACAGATGAGATCAATGCGTAAGCAGCCGCGGATGTACTCTTCCCTGCCTGGAAGCCAAACTGGTGGTCATGGAGGATACGGTTCTCCGACAAATACTCCCTGATCTGAAGCACGACAAGGCTCTCCATCACCTTCACCAGGAGTGGCAGCTTCGCTATAGGGCGGTGTTGATCGTAACTATCGCATTTTCCTTTTTTTTGGATAGGACTAATTGCAGTGAACTTGAGGCAGTCTGGAAAGCTCCCCGTTGTGAAGTACAAATTAAACAGAAAAGTAAGGGGCTCCACCAGGAATGCTGCCACACACTTCAACATGGCAGTTGTAATTCCGAAGACGTCCGCTGCCGAGGTATTCTTCAGCTTATGAATCGCATCGAATACCTCCTCCACCCGAACCTCTCGAAGTCTGAAGGTACCAGAAAGCAGTGGAGCCGCAGATGTGATCCTCGAATCAGTGGCCAGGGGTGCATTCAATGCCTGGGAGGACCTGAACACCGCAGAAAAGGTGTCACTGAAACCCTGTGCGGTGGAAGCAGACGAGGACGCCGGAATACTTTTGGATCTCCTGTTCAGCACTGAATTCACGACGTTCCATGAAGCCCTCACTTTGTTCATCGATGAATTTATGTAGGCATCATTACCCTCCCTTGTAAGCCTTGTGATGGCCTCTCTGTAGGAATTTCTGCACGCTCTGTACCTCTCAATGAATGATGTTCGGCCCGTTGAGGAAGCTAGCTCCCTAAGAGAGCGGCAATCCTCACGCATGCGTAATAACTCTTCGTTGAATGTTACCTTTTTTTTACCCCCGGGAGCGTGAACCTTGTAGTTTTTCCAGGGACAGGCCGCGTCAAGATTGGCAATGAACAGGTCCAGGAAAGCTGTTGTTGCTGATTCAGCGTCTTTGCAGGAGTAGACACCCAACCATGAGACCGATGCCATCAGGGATCCGAGCTTGGCCAAATTTCCAGGCTTGGTCTGCCGGAAAGTAACCCAACGCGGAGGACGAGGGTCCTCTACCTGTTTCACGAAGCGCTCAATACCCAGTGGTCCGAAAATCTCAGATCACTAACCTTAGCCATATACCAGTCCGGGTTGAAGTTTGTGGCCATAATGTCAAGGCAAGATGGGCTGCCGCTCTGTCCCGGGTAGGGTTGTCTCGTGATTTCAGACAAGGTAACATGAAGGCCGAATTTGTTCAGAAGTACCTAACTGAAAGTCGTTCCTTTCAGCAAGGTACCTATTGGGGATTCGAGGAGCTTTCGTAATGGATATTAAGATCACCCATGATAACGATCATTTTCTGCATGGCGGCTATACCACTTAATATCTCATCCATACGACAATTACATTTAATGCTGTAAATCCTCTGTTACACGGGGGACGATAGACGCACAAAACAACCAGATTCCGTGAAGTCAGACTGATCGCAGACACCTCGCAAACCCCCTCAGTGGCAAGCCCAGAGATACTCGTCATCTCCGTCCAATCCATGTCCTCTATAATAAAAATCACGGACCCGCCGCCCCTAGCCATGGTTCGGCAAAAAGAAGAAGCCAAAATAAATCCAGAAGGGACATAGAAAGGAATCTCATCCCTGACCAAAAAATGCTCCGTGATGCCTATGAGGGACACCTCATGACGGGTCGAGAGACAAAGATTAAACTCATTAATTTTAGAACGAAGGCCTCCGAAGTTGCCATGAAACAATCCAAGAAATGCACCGTTAGGCACAGTGACAGCCCGGCGTCAGAAGGCCCTCGATGTGGCCTGTCCTTGGGTTTCTCATCGGGTTAAACCGGCCTCAAAGAAGAGGCAGCCGAAATACCACCACTTTACTCGGGAATCCATGGAATTGCGGGACCGTTACCACCATTTTAGGGACATAGCTCGTTCCTCTGGAAATCCCGACTTCAAATTATTAGCGAATGAGAGTCGAAATAAGTTTAGGAGCGTATTGATCAGAGCTTCCCGCGAGTCCAATGATAGTCGTATAAGTTCAGCTTCAAATAAACACAAGGTTTGCTGGGAGGTGATAAATGAGGTACTGAATTACAAATCTAGAAAAACTTATCAGAATTCTAATCTGAATAGCTCAGGCTTCAGTGACTCTTTTGCTAGCGTTTTCCAGCAGCGTCCTTCCCCGTCGTCGGCTCAGGAGTTTGATGAGTTTCTAAGTCGTGCTCCCAGTGTGCCTGTTGAATTTGCTTTTCATCCAGCATCGGTGGAGGAAGTCTTCGCGTCCGTTATGGCTCTCAGAAACAGTAACGCTACGGACTTCTTGGGCATAAACTCGCGCGCGCTTAAGTCAGTGGCGAGTCTCATCATTGAGCCGCTGACATTTCTTATTAATAACTGCTTCATCTATAGTAGGTTCCCCCACTGCTTGAAGAAGACTGTTATATCTCCCATCCCTAAGAAAGGGAGTTCCAATGAGTACGAGGGTTTTCGACCGGTCTCTAAGTTGCCCACTTTGGTGAAGGTTATGGAGGGGGTCATGTTGCGGAGAATTTTAGGGCATTTGGTTGACCATGATGTGCTCCATCCTCAGCAGTTTGGCTTTCGAAAAGGCCGTAGTACTTCCACAGCTGTGATCTCATTGATCTCTCAGTTATACTCCGCATTAGAGAGTAAACAACACACCTCGCTCAGCCTCTTCGATTTGTCGAAGGCTTTTGATCTTGTGCCGCATGACCTGCTTCTCAAAAAACTCGACCACTATGGTTTTACTTATAAATCAGTTTTGTTCATCAAGAGCTTTCTTGAAGGGTGGTCGCAGGTGGTTTACTTCAACGGTTGTGTTTCCCAGGAAGTAGCTATACCCTGTGGTGTCAAACAAGGTAGTATCCTAGGTCCATGTTTTTTTCTTATGTTTATCAATGACTTGGCTTATCAGTTTCCAGACTCGAAGACAATATTCTTATTTGCTGATGATATAACTAGCTTGGCGAGGGGAGCTTCATGTACTGAGCTTAGGCATGATTCTTTAAACAGATCAAAGATTATCGAAAGTTGGTGCTCGGCCAATGAATTAATTTTAAACAAAAGTAAAACCCAGACTCTGGAATTGGGTCTAAACAGGCGCCTGGACCAATCGGTAAATTTCCTGGGCTTGATGGTGGATAATCGTCTCTCGTGGCTTTCACATGTTGAGGTATTGTCGCCTAAGCTATCATCCGTTATTTACATGGTTAGGAGATTGAAAGGAATAGTGTCCGACCAGGTCCTGCTTTCGGTTTATCATGCTTGCTTTGCCAGTAGAGCCTCCTATTGTATCATCGCTTGGGGCAATTCCAATCATGCTTTAACCATATTTAAACTTCAAAAGCGAGTCATCAGAATAATGGCCAATCTATCATGGGGTCAGAGTTGTAGGGGCTCTTTCACTCGTTTAGGAATTCTTACTATTCCTAGCACTTATGTATTGGTTGTGTTAAACCATGTAAAGTCCAATTCTTCGTGTCTGCCCATGGTTGCTGACTCGCACCAGCATAATACTCGCTCCCGGGGTGATGTCATCATCCCTTTCACCCGCCTCTCTAATGCCCAACAGAACGACCCAATACAGGTGGGCTCCCGTCTGTTCAACTCCCTACCCCACCATGTTCGGGATTTACCAGCTAAATCCTTCTATAAGTACGTGAAGTCCCACCTGGTAAAAGAAGAATTATATTCTCTAGAGGAATTTTTCAAGATCAAATGGCCTGTGGTGAATTAGTCTTCATTGTCTTGTCATGTATTTTATTGTCATTGTCTTGTGCACGGCCATTCATTGTTTTGTACATCTGCAGTCGAGTTGATGCTATTTTCTCTGTCATTCCCATTATTACAGTCAATATAATCGGCCCTATAACCAGTCAGCTTATTCTGTATGTTCTAACTTTTGACTTTTGCTCTGTCATTATTTGGCTTTGGCAAATAAAAAAATTCTTGATTCTTGATTCTTGATTCTTGAGTCATCCGTCGCTGTATGCCACTCCATTGGCAGAGGAACCAGAGTCCTGTTAGCCATGTTTAGTATAACCTTTTTTATTTTTTCGCACTGAATCTGCCGAGCCCTCAAAGAAAAGTAGGGGTCCAATGACTTCGAAGAAATCATGTCTTTGTCAACTAAAAATAGATCTATTACCCTTAAAGATTTTGGGAGGTTCCGATTACTTCTCCCTCTATAAGTCCCATTTAACCGGAGATTCCACGCCCCCGATTTATACGGAAATTAAAAAAAAAACGGCCGAAATCCGCCCAGAAAGAAAAGTTTCAATTACTCCGAGAAGAGTTGAAGTTATCTACAATTTATTTATTTTTTTAATTCTTGTAGTTACTACGACAAAATTGAATCCAATTTAATGCAATAGGTACCTAGTATAGAGTTTGGGCAAAACTGCCAACAACACAATTTTTACAAAAAAATACTGTTTTTATTGAGTTCAGTACAAACAATACCTAGGTATTGAAATGTGGAGATGAGCATTTTTTAAATATTATTTTCCGAATCCTTATTGTGCCATTCAAATCACTTTGTTAGGAACAAACTGAGTTTGAATTTCTGCCCGTCAAATATCTCAAGTTATAAATATGAGAAAGGTGGTACCCAATAATCGAAAATTATTTTCGATCGGCGAATCTTTCACACACGATTGGATATGAGCCAATTTGATCCATTTCTACGACCTTTCATCAGATTATCCTCCGTCGTTTTGGTAAAGTTTGGAGTTATTTTTTTAAGGTTTTTTCCTCGTGGAGGGGGGGGTATTGGGTAAAAAGTGGGTGGCCAGGGCGGGGAAGGTGGCTAGGCTAGGCTACCCAGGGAAAGAGGTGCTCGTGCACCCACCCGGTGAGCCCTTTTAGGGGCTAATTTGAGTTTTAGGGCAATTTGGAAAGGTACACGTTGAAATGTGGTTTCGAGTTCTTGTTGGTATGAATTGTGATCCGGTGGGGGGAAACTCGAAAACGATTGGAGATCGGGGGACGTTCAGGTTTTTAAGCGAAGTTTTCAATTTGTCAAATTGAAGTTTATTTGGGGATTTTTTATTACTTATTAGGTTTTTTTTTTTAATTTTTCAAATTGGCAACAGGTACGGTGTTTAAGGGCTTACCTTTGGGGCGTGAAGGGTGGACACCGAGCACTAAACAGCCGTCCTCGCCTATGCTCCAGAGCCCAGGACCTCCGCACACGCGCATCCGACTCCCTCATTGTTTCCAGCTTCCAGCCTCTCCTCCTCACCCTCCCACCCCTTGGGGGGGGGGGGGGGGGGCACTCGCCTTCGTTGCAGCCTCACGCCGCCTGAAGCTCCTCTAGCCCTTAGAAGTACAGGGGGACGGGGGAGGGGGCTCGTAACTGTACCCCCCCCCCCCTCGCCTTTCCTTACGTACAAATTGTTCTCCTTTCATTATTTATACCAACAATCGTCTTTTCTTTCTAGAATTTCAATCGGTATTCATTAAAGGTTATTTTCTTTGGAAAAAAAAACGTTGCCGCCTGAGGGTGTATTGCCGCTTGTGATTGGTGCTTGCTCGTCATGGCACATTCTTGGTACTATGACTGGGGCCAAAAAGGGGCTACGGGAGGGTTTATGAAGGTTTTCGGCTATGGGATCGAGTTAGGTGTCGTTTTCGAAGTATTTTTGGACCTAGAATTCATTTTTGAGGGTCCCAGAACGATCCAGTTTTACCGTGGGGATCTATGGGACTTTCATGGGGCTGCAAATGGGATTTTTACAGGATCCCTGGAGGTACCCAGTACCTAATTTTGGACGCAAAACAAATTTTTCCGAGGTCCTACATCTGTCCGAACATTGTACAGAAATCTTTTTTTAAATTTTGTCCAAAAATATATGGCAGAATTATTTTTTTCATAATTATCAATACAAAGATTAATAAACCCTTGGGTAACAGTCACAGCGTTTTTGATTTATTATCTTGGAATAATACACCTATGTAATTGTGACGGAGGTCGTAATAATTACCAGAAATTATTTCTGATCGGCCTCAAAGTTTGACATTAATTCCTTTCCTCAACAACATCAATTCGCCGAGACCGTCAGATACGTCGATTTCCGGCCCGTTTTGTGCTCCCTTTGAGATACAAAGGACATTAATTTACCTCCCCCCAAATACGTAACTTCAACCCCTTACAATTAAGGCTTTATTCCGTATTTGTATTATCTGTTTTCTTCAATGGTTGTGTATTATATCGATTGTTGAAGACCATATTTCTATCTTCCATCACATGAAATCCAGGGAGTTAAGAGGCATCAATTTTTCATAATAATTGTATTTTTTCTTCGTCACTCGATTCACGGCAAATATTCATTATTTCCGAAATCATAATATTAGAGGACAATTAAGTTCAGTTTCTTCAATATACGTGACTTCAACACGCTTGAAGGAAGAAAGAAGATAACGTGTGACGGCAAAGAACGTTCATTATCCAACTTTCAAAATGAAATTCCCAGAATTTGAGAAAATTGACATTGATCGTTCTTCTCCGCGCCCCTTCATGTGATTATAGTTTTCGCGATTATGTTGCGTAACAAATTTTGGTGTCGTTACGCAAATTTTAGAATGACCCCCAGCCCAAAAACATATCCATGTTAAAATGCCTGATTCATGAGCAACTCTTTTGTTATGGGTTCACTAATTAACTGAAGGTGGACCCACGTCATTGCCAGCTCAGAAAATGGTGGACTTTTGTCCAACCCTTGTCGTATTTTGTCCCTTGTTTTTATTTTGTCCTATACCTACCCTTGTTTGTATTTTGTCCGACTGGTCGCTGAAATTTTGACAAAATACTTGGTTTACCATCTAGTTGTGCCCGCAAAGTTTTCAGCCCGATCGCCCAAACCCGTGGGGCGCTATGGGGTTAAAATGGGGCTAAGGGAGGGCCTTTTTGAAGGCTTTTGCCTATGGGATCGAGTTAGGTGTCGTTTTCGATGTAGTTTTGGACGTAGAATCCATTTTTGGGGGCCCCGAAACGATCCGATTTCACTGAGGCGATATGTAGGGCTTTCGTGGGGCTAAAAATGGGATTTTTGAAAGATCCCAGAAGGGAATCCCAGAATATTTTTCGAGTAAACCCTAAATAATTTTTGAAAAAAAAAAAATCCCAAAAAAAGAAAGATGGTATTCAAACGCTTCAAGATTCTTTGGAGAAATTGGTTGGATAATGAAATTCCGATTAGAGGATGGGTCAGATTTGGTGTCAAAAACATAAGAACCGAATAAGGCTCTATGGTCAGAAAAGAAAACATCCTCAACAAAATATGATGACTGAGAAGGATGGAAAGTTATAAAAATATTATCGATACATCTCCGCAAAAGAGTGGGCCTGTAATTCTGGGGGGAAAACTAATTGTAAAAACATTTACTTACCTAGGTACTAAACTTACTAAAAATATTAACAAGCGAACTGAACTTAGAAGTGTCTTCAAGACTTGAAGACTTGGGCCCCAATCCCTCATTAGTCGATAGTGCGAAGTAGTTTCTCGAGCAAGAGGGCGTACAAGAGGGGAGCCGTGTTTACTCTTATGGGCCCCACCTTCGTGATAGTACTCCTTTGCGCCCACGGCTCACCAATCTGGATAGTTGTTCATCAATTGTCCCGTCCTCGGTCAACAAAAGAAGTTCACGAGGCCCTAGACGAGATGGACGATTTGTACACAAGTTAGAAATGAACAATTTTTACTGGTAAACGACGCTGAATCAAATATCGTGTTTCTTTGTACCCCGACTAATCTGTCCGCTCTTTGCAAATCCGAAAACGTTTTTGTGGATGGAACGTTTGAATTTTCCCCCAAACATTTTTTGCAACTCTTCACACTTCACGGCTATTTCAGCGGCCACTACATTCCTCTTAGTGCACAAACATTGAAATCCCTGATGAACATAACTCGGTTGTTCCTAAATACCTACTCGACGAAGGAGATTTTCTAGTATGGATAGAAAATTTTCGAAGTTTCGACTAGGAGAACGGTAGGATAGGAGAACCTATATCGATATCACTGTTAAATTTAATCTATCTAATCTCAGTGCACTTACCTATTTCGCAATCACGGCAAACGGAGAGACCATTTAAATAGTCAAGAGATGAAAAAAGAAATACATATGTTTGTAATTCTATTATATTTATATAATTGGAGCTATTGTATTCATATAATTGGAGCTTCAAACCGATGAGGAGGAGGAGGAGAACGAGGAGAATGCTCATTTTTGGTTTATTATTCTTGGAATAATACACCTATGTTTTCGCGACGGAGGTCGACGACTCGGATCGGCCCCAAAACTTGACATTATCCGTTTCAAGAGGTCTACATTCAAAATCCGAAATGTCCGTCCGCCGTCCGGGCCGTTTTGGGCAGTAGGAATTTTTTAAAAAATCTGAAATTTTCGCAAAATACTTGGTTTACCATCTAGTTGTGCCCGCAAGGTTTTCAGTCCGATCGCCCAAACCCGTGGGGCGCTATGGGGCTACAGGAGGGGTGTTTTGAAGGCTTTTAGCTATGGGATCGAGTTAGGTGTCGTTTTCGAAGTATTTTTGGACGTAGAATCCATTTTTGGGGGTCCCGGAACGATCCTATTTCACTGTGGCGATCTATAGGGCTTTCATGGGGCTAAAAATGGGATTTTTGAAGGATCCCAAGAAGTTAAATATTTTTCGAGTAAAAATTAAAGAATTTTTGAAAAAACAAATTTTTGAAAGAAAAAAAATCCCCCCAAAAAAAATTTTTTTTAAATATAAAATCCAAAAAAAAATTTTTTTTTAAATTTTTTTATTGACAGAATTAAATGTCTGTACAAGTAACCTATATCACAGAATAATAAACCCTTGTGTAAAATTTGCAGCGTTTATTCTAAGGCACTACTAGATTTCGCAAAAATTTGAAATTGGTCTTAAAAAAATTCAGTTTGGCGAGCATAGTACGAGAAAAGTCAGAAAACACCAAAAAGTCCGCTTAAAAATGAATGTGTTTACTTAAACCGTTCCAAAAATACTGGCATAAAGAATGTTAGGGGCGGGGGTGGACCACGATCGCTGGGATCCGGACGCATGCCGGTGGTTTGCGAACGCCGGCAAATGGAACTCTCCTCCCCAAGTGCGGAAATTGGCACTTAAGTCCGCGGAGACGGTCGTCAGGGGGATCAGTGCCATTTACTGGCGTTCGTTCTTGAATCGCGGACACCGCCCTCCACCCCCGCTCCATTAACTGCATCCCCGTCAGCCCACAGGCAAAATTGGCATCTTTTTCTCGACCTTTCAACCTCCGTGGAGACAGTCGTCAGGAGGATTAGAGCCAATCGTCGGTGCGCGTTAGCAAACCGTGGAAAATGCCCTCCACCCCCGCCCACAACATTTTTGTCAACTGAGCCGGCCAGTATTAAATACTGGCTGGCTCAAAATATTTTGTTGAACACTGATCCATTTTTTTGAGCCAACTTTTGTATTTTCAGACTTTTCTCATCAGCTATTTTCTATCAGCCGTTTGTATACATGCGCACCCGTATTTATGATGCAGGTACCGTAGTTGGGTCCCAACTGACTATCAGCCGCGTCAAATCCCCAAGGATAAAGAGCTGCAAATTTTATACAAGGGTTTATTATTCTTTGATATAGGTTTCTCGTGCAGAAATTTAATTCTGTCAATGAAAAAAATTTTTGGGGGGGTTAATTTTCAATTTTTTTTTTTTTTTCAAAAATGTTTTTTACTTGAAAAATATTTGACCACCTGGGATCTATCAAAAATCTCATTTGTAGCCCCATGAAAGCCCTATAGATCGCAACAGCGAAATCGGATCGTTCCGGGGCCCCCAAAAATGGATTCTACGTAAAAAAAAAAATACTTCGAAAACAACACCTAACTCGATCTCATAGCCAAAAGCCTTCAAAAACCCCTCCGGTAGCCCCATAGTGCCCCACAGGTTTGTGCGATTGGGCTGAAAACCTTGCGGGCACAACTAGATGGTAAACCAAGTATTTTGTCCAAATTTCAGATTTAAAAAAAAAAACCTGCTGCCCGAAACGGCCCGGACGGCGGACGGACATTTCGGCTTTGGAATCTGGCTTTCCTCTTGAAATAACGGATAATGTCAAATTTTTGAGGCTGATCGGAGTCGTCGACCTCCGTCGCGATTAAATAGGTGTATTATTCCAAGAATAATCAACCAAAAGGACACTCCAATTAACAAAAAATATGACTAGTCCATCAAAAATGGTTTGTATATTTTTTTTAATTGAAGTTTGCAGCCAAACAGCCAAGAAAATCAATTGAAAATCATCTCATGTAGGTACTAAATGTGGTTTACATGCCATAATAAATTGGTCCAATTAAGTGCATATTTTTTCAAATAAACATTTCGGTGATTATATCATAATACTCATAAAGAAATTGAATGAAACATCTGAACGATTCTGGGGCCAGCTGTTTGCTTTGCCGCTACCAAAATACAAATCAGCCGACCAACTCCCCAAAGACAGAAAACACTGCGTGTAGGTGATTCGGCGTCAAGGGTAAATGCCACATTCGACAAACGGAGACATTTTTATTTATTTCTTTTTATTTATTTAAATTTTATTCAATTTAAATAAATTATTAATTTATTATTTAAAGGTAATATTTAATATAATATTACTATTTATTAGTATGAAGGGAAATATCACCACATTCCGAACAAAACCATTTTGGCAGAAGGCTGAAGTAAAGATTGAAGTTGATTGTCTTGTAGAAGACATGATATGGAAATTGGGTGCGCTTGTTCAGTGCAGCTGAGTGTGTTCCTGATAATTATAAATTTGAGTCGGTTGATGGCTCCGCTTGTGGTTGGAAGCTGTGTGGGCCAGGTTGGTTTCCCCAGGTTCCACACAAGGGTCCCAATCCACAGGTGACACGGCATACGAATGCATGGCCAAGAAGGAGCTGGGCTGCTATTAAATAGCATATTATAGTAATATTATTATAGTATGCGGACTCTGGGAACCGGGCGCCCTTAATTTCAATACTGTCTTCCTGGAGCAAGGGCGATATCTGGCCATTTCTGGCGAATAATTAAGAACTATAATACTAGTTCTAGCTAGAATAATAAACCTTTGTGTACAATTTGCAGGGTTTCATTATTGTAGGTGTTCCCGCATCTAGACTTATAGACCTGTAGAGCCACTGTTGGGCTAGCTCTTGGTGTTCAACACGGTAGGAGGTCTGTGCCTTTAAGAAGCTTCAACAGCCCTCCTACCACATCCTGTTGCGCCAGTATCTCTCCACAGTCCACTGATCCCAGAGCAAGATACCTTTTGTGCTCCAGGGTATGAGGAATATGAGGTGAGCCGCTGCCTCCTCCTCATTTCCACATGACCCCACAGGTGGGGTCTTCATTAAATCACTAACTTCAGTGATCTATACTTCCTCTAGCCTGTTTAGATGCTCCCGCATACTGTGTATGAGCCCACTATGAATCTCAGTTGTGCCCGCCGTAAATAGAGACATGTATTCACCTTTTTAAGGACTGGACCACAACCCAAAAACATCCGTATTAATAAATAGTAACAACTGTTGTGTTTGAGCAGTCCTTGCGGTTATGTCAAAAACGTATTTATATACTTAATAACGTTCCTTGACTCGATGTGGAGCCGGTGGAAAAGGAATTTTATTTCTCAATCATTAATCTGATTGGAAAGGAAGCTCGCGGTGGACACAGGAGCCCACCAATCAACAAGTTTGGATTCGCCGCTACAGTGTTTTATGTGGGATTGGTCGACACTTCAAAATTCACAACTAGTAACAACGGTACCTACACCATGAACAATGAAACTTCTCGTACATAAATACATTGCGTATAAAATAGAAATTTCTCAATAAAGGCATTGCTTGAAGGCAGTTAAGGTATTAGGGCATGCTAGGGCATTTTCATACTAGGAATTGTGAAGGAAACTTTGGTTCTACAGACCCCTAAACATGTAAAAATCAATTCCAACATACGTTCATTTCCTGAAACTCAATTGTGACCGTCCACAGGAAAATGTACCTTAGCTTCCGCATTTTGAAATCGGGTTTATTGTCATTCCTGAGAGACGAGAAGCTTCTGAACACGATGCCGTTTTCAGATTTTCGAATTCTTAATCCGTTGAAAAGTTATCATTTTTTGAACCTGAATTGCAAAAAAGCAGTTTTTGAGAAAAATGCAATCAAAGTTTTGATGTGCGTTGCGCGCGGTGGTTTTTGCGATGTGGGTATCGATGATTTACAGTAATCTATTCGTAAAACGGCTTACAGATTCAGAAACTACGTTAGATTTCCTATACGAATCGATAATAACCCGAAAAGTCGATTTTTCGACCCTGACTTTCGTTTTTTCGCTCTGCTGAAAAATGTTCTTCTGGAAGCTAACGGTACGAAGGGTACGTTTTCCTGTGGACGGTCACAATCATCATCATCATCATATCATCATCATACAATAATATAAAATCGTGTTGGCCGACGGCGTGTGGTAGCCGTGTGGTTTGTTGGTACGGGATAACGCGTTCCCGAGTGAGTTTTTTCACTTTCCGCTCGCTGGCCGTTTAAGGGGTCGAAAAAATTACGAAAAAAATACGAGCCGTATAGATCAGACCTGGAGGAAGACGTCGGTCAAATCGTAAATCCGAAATTCGCCCGGGAAATTCGTCGAAAAATCGTCTTTCTCCCGTTTGTCCTACGTTTTCCACTTTCAACTCGCGCCAAAGGCCGTTTAAGGGGTCGAAAAAATTACGAAAAAATACCAGCCGTATAGATCAGACCTGGAGGTAGACGTCGGTCAAATCGAAAATCCGAAATTTGCCCGGGAAATTCGTCGAAAAATCA
Organism: Pilophorus perplexus; assembly: GCA_955831195.1. NCBI lineage: Eukaryota > Metazoa > Arthropoda > Insecta > Hemiptera > Miridae > Pilophorus > Pilophorus perplexus. The sequence continues at coordinate 593,509 of OY037008.1, read as the reverse complement.
TCTTTCTCGCGTTTGTCCCACGTTTTTTCGGGTTCAAAAATACCCAGTAAGGAGCCGTTTTTTGGGTATGGTATCCGCGAGCCAAATGCGCGCCAAAATATGGCCAATCCGATTCCGAAGTCGGATTTCAAAAAAACCGAGGGGGAGGGGGCGATTTCACGGTGAGAAGACAATTGGATCGTTTTAATTCGCTCGGGGTCAGGGATCTTAGAAAACGGAGGATGCCAGGGACCTTTGTTAGGTGGAGAGGCGGGGAAACTGGTCGGCCGAGTATACAATGAGAAGACACACTATACGAGCGATCATGTCAATGTCCGCCTCAAATTCTGAAAATATACCAATCCGAAAAACATGTACCATGCTTCCTTGCTATGATCCTTTTTTCCTGTGAGTTTTAAAATTTGATTTGATTTCACTAGCACTTTGAATGGGAGGGGGGGGGGGGGGCTTTCCTCGCTCGGCCGATCATTTTACTGGCCAGGAGAGGCTTTTTTCAAATTTTTCAAATTTGATTTCACTAGCACTTTGACAGGGAGGGCCTTAATTCTCCCGGCCGATCACTATATCAGCCAGGGGCTCGCTTTGCTTGGCCACCAACATAGGTAGTTCTATTATTATTGAGGGTGAACTTTTCAAATTTGATTTCACTAGCACTCTGACAGGGGGCCTTACTTCGCTCAGCTAATAATTTTATCGGCCAGGGGGCTCGCTTGGCTCGGCCACCAATGTAGGTAGGTAGTTATATTATTATTGAGGGTGGACTTTTGAAATTTGATTTGACTAGCACTTAGACAGGGGGGGCCTTGCTGATGTTGATGTTGAAGGAGCAGTTGACCTTGATGCAGGGTTATGAACGTGTCCATCAGCCCGGCGGGGGGGTTGATGTTGAAGGAGCAGTTAGCCTTGATGCAGGGTTATGAACGTGTCCATCGATGCTACGCACCCCACTAGGGGAGCGAGCGAAGCGAGCCAGAGAGACTAGTCATAATATAAAATCGTGTTGGCCGCCGGGTGGTAGGTGGTCGGCCGAGCGGAGTGCTAGTTATAATATAATATTATCTTTCTTCTCCTACTGTCTTTAACGTTGTGCGTCTCTTTGCTTGCACCCCATTACAAAAAAATACGGATTTTTAGTGGAGAAGGCAGGATTCATCCAGGGTTTTGGGATAATTGTATAATTCCAATGGGCCCGTGAAATTGAGGCAACATGTTTGTTGAAAAAGATTTTCATTCAGATATTAATATGGACAATGTCCATTGGACATAAGAGGTGTGTCGGTGAGGAGTGAACGTATCAAAAAGACCTTGTCTGAACTGACCGTTTCGTCAAAAGGTAAAAGTCACCCGTTCGCGTCAGCTCGGTTGGTCGGATGATGCGATTCATGAAGAGGTGAGCCAGTGAGTCGGTGACACAGTGACCAGAATGGTCTCGAACGGTCTGTGAAGGCATCGTGTCATCCTTCTGCCAACAGAGTGGTAGGGTTGATGAGAATATCTACAGACACCAGTCCCGCTACACGTGGACCTACAGATATTTTGTCGAAGATAAATATTTTTCTCCTGATTTTTAGGGAACTTTATTTAGTTAGTGTGGTCACCTCAACACCAAGATAACTTTCAGCCACTTTGCACCCAGCCTACGACAGATTCTTCAATTTCAGTATATTCTTGTACCAATATTTTTGTAAATTAAATTTTTTCACATTTTACACCTATTGATTATAATATATTCTGGTCCAGAATATTATTCTGGTCTTCGAAAGCAGTTTTGGATTGAAATACCTACTTAGTTTCTTAAAATACTACCTATTCAATGAAAAAATTTATTTTACGTACTGAACGGGTGACCTGGTCCAAAAGACCATTTCAGTGAAAGGAGTGACCGTTTGGGATTGGACTCACTCAAGTGACCCTGACTTAGACATCTCGAGTGGACATACTAAAACTAAGTAAAAGGGAACATTTTAGTAGTTATCAATAAATCTGGTACAAAATGTTATCATAAAAGGCAGCGTAACATTGATGTGATACGAACGTATAACTAATGCCATTATCAATATCGAAACTTCCTCGAACGAAGTAGGAGGGGAACTGTGATTGCTGAGCCCAGAAGAAGAGTCCACACCAAGAAACATGAGTCAAGAGTTTCTTGAAAATAAGAGAATTGATAACGAAAGTTTCAAAACTCGCACGTACTTACTAGAAAGAAAATTATAGGTAACAGCAGTTACTCCTGTTGTCTACAGCAGACAACAGGACAATGTTGTCTACAACCGTCTACAGTAGACGGTGCTAAACAATTCCTATATTCCTACGACGGAGAGAAAAATTAATATAAAATTTATAATATTAAATATAATATTGGGCAAAAAATATAAAAACAAAGAAAAAAGCAGAGAAACGTGGAAAAGAGAAAAATGTGGAAAAAGAAAAAGAAAAAAAGAGAAGATAAGAGGCAAAGGAAAAAAATGAGAAGGAAATGAAAGGAAAAAAGAGGAAAGGAGAAGAGAAAAAAAGGAAAAAGAAAAAGGGGAAAAAGAGAAAACTAGGTAGCAAAAGAAAAAATGCAGAGAACGGTGGAAAATTTAGGTAGGTACTGAAGGAAAAAATAGGTACAACCCAAAGTGAAAGGAACGTAACGAGAAACAACTAAAACCTTATGTTCCTCAACTATTTGATTTTTTGCCCCTTTCCTTGTCAACCGTTGAACCGTTGAAGTTTCCTTGTCAACCGTTGAAGTTTGAAAACTTGACGCCACTGAAATTCAACTTTTTGCGTCATCAGGAGCTGACTATCCTTCTTTTTGTCTAAAGGGAAACTCTTTTTGTATACAAAGACATTGGTGACTTCAAAAGTATACTTTTGAAGTCACCAATGTCGGTCAGGGTATTGACAAACTTGAACTCTTAAAAAAGTGACATTTTCTTGGAGTGGACCCATCTTGTATTATAGTGCAAACAATGGAAAGCAAACAGCTTCAAACATTGATAACGAAACACGTTCACACAATGGTACAACCAGACAAAAATTAAGACATTTATACACATAGTCAAATAATTTGACTAATTGGACTCAAATTAATCAAAAATTAGCACAGAATTTGGGACCATTAAATGAAAACTAGTATCGTCATTATTAATTGCATGAAATTTAAATTACAATTAAGTGATAAGGACAATAACATTATTACCAATAATAATAAAAAGAAGTACAATGATTTTAACCATCATAATGCAAAGTTGGGATGAAAGATGTACAACTATTATATTAACTATGTCAATTAGATAAAGGGATTTTCCCCAATCACGTTCAAATTGAAGTATGACTAACAATATTAACTATCCCGGTCGTTCATGAAATCAAAAACTTCTTACAGGTAACCCAATTTTACTACAATATTTGAATCCATTAAATCTTTTTGGAAACCAATATACTTTTTATTGTAAATCAATACTTGCTCCATACTTCTCTAATTATTAATAATGCCTTCTAAAGCTCTTTCGCCCTTCTATTGGAGGTTATCAAAATTTAATGGTCGAGTCTCCCAGCGCGCCCTCTACATTACGCTGGGGCTTTACAAACATGCTAAATACGGCTTCCCTCACTGAAAAAGACTAAATAGAAACGCCCCCTAATCGGCATGCAGTGGCCAAACGAATTTAGGTCATCACATATATCAGGAAAAGAAGATAATTCATCTCATAAAACTTAACGTACCATTCAATTACATGACTGAATTAGGTTGACGAACTTAATTTAAGCCACTAATGTGTTCTTACTAGCTAGAAATGCAGAGACAAGGAATCACAATAAGACTTTAAACATGGGGAGATGACAACCATTCACCCAATTGACATTATTGATTGAAATGAGTATTAATGAAATCGGTTTCCAATTAAATACTTAGGTACAGTTGAAAGTAAAAATAAAAAATCCTATTTCAGATACGGTCAAAATTCAAAGCTATTCCTAGTTCAAAATTCACAAGAAAAGAACAAACGTCATGACTTATGTATAAAGGAGAATGACTTTGGGGAAAGTAAGAAAAGAGATTGAAAAAAAAAATTACTAGTGTAATGATGTAAAATGAAAACACTGTAAGCTAATTAAAATCGTCAGGATTTCATAATAATAATCCCTAAAGTAAATGATAGTAGGTAGTTATGGTACCTCCCCCTTCATCAACATCTCTTTAACTAATTACTCGAACCCACCAAGTAGATTGATTTTATACATGAACGTTCTGATCTGTTTTGCTGACAGTCTGAGCCGTGAAAAGCTGAACATTTTCCAACGCCCCATAGGATGAATGGAGATCAGAAGACTACTACTACCCCAGAAGCCGGCTTTCAGCGTCACATTCGATGCAAGTTCAGTTTCTGAATCGCTACCTCTGCTGCCTCAATTGAGTAATGGATGCACAACCCATAGAGGAATGACGAGAGATAGAATATCGTTAAATTGTTTACTCATCATCCACCTACCGCCCAAAACGAGTAGAACCATGTAGATCTACATGGTCGACCCAGTGTTTTTACAACTTTGTATCCGCAAGGTTTTCATCTCGATCGCCCAACCCGGTGATAAAAAGGGGTTACGGGAGGGGTTTTCGGGTATGATGTCGAAAGAGGTGTCGTTTCCAAGTAATTCTGGACGCATAATTCATTTTTCGGGGCCCCTCGCCCGTCGATAAACTTTACAAGGAACGAAAAACTGTGTTAAATAATTAATTACCTACCTACTTTTTTTACGTGATATAAAATTAATTTTTAATTGTAAAACTAATTTACATCACAGAACAATTATTTGTTATAAACCCTTGTGTAATATTTGCAGCGTTTTTGGTTTAGTATTCTTTGAATGATCAACCTGTTCTTGCGACGGAGGTAAAAACGCTGCAACTTTTACAGGAGGGTTTATTATTATTTGACATAGGTTATATATAACTAACTATAGTTAGGGTGGCCAGATTTTTTTTTTTTTTTTTTTTTCGAGGAAGCAGTACATTAAACAAAATTTGAACCTTTTCCGTTATCCTCACTCCACCCGAAACCGCCCGATCCAATACACCCCCCCCCCCCCCTCCCCCAACACGATTTTGGTTGGCTTTGGGTGCGTTAAAGCCAACGGGAGGGGTGTGTGTAAGTCGAAATCGAGTGGGGGGGGGGGGGGGTGTTAATACCGCACACAGCATCGGGCGGAGTGAAGGTAACGGAAAATATCCCAAAATTTGTTTAATGTACTACTACGTATTTAATAGTCGTAGGACGCTAGGCAAAAAAGTTTTAGTATCTAATAAAACATCACATTAGGTTAAATCATTGCCACTGCCCACAAAAATATTATGACTATACGATGCAGACAATATCTCATGAAGGAGATCAATACTCAAAGCTCCATACTATTCGTTTGCATTGAAAAACTAGTGAACCCATTTGAAAACCACAAAACCCGTAATTCAGACTTTGAGCCTCAAAGACCATCTTCTTCTTCCTCCAATTGATAAGAGGTGTTAGTGTCCCATGTAATTTAAGTTCTTTGGAAGATATTGTCAAGTGCGTAAGTAAGTAGGCAGGAAGTAGCTCCCCAAAAACTCTACTAGTTTCAAAAATCAGTACATTTCAGGTGTACGCAAGGGTGTCTGTGTACAGCAGTATCACATACCTTAAAACAGTACTGTACTGCAGAAAGCAGTATATCTGGCCACCCTAGTTATAGTACAACAACTAATTCTGTCTCATTGAAAAAACTAGCACTCTGACAGGGCGGGCCTCGCTTCGCTCGGCCGACCACTTCTTCAGGCAGGAGAAGAGGTGGGGCCTCCCTTCGCTCGCCCATTTGAATAATAGGTTAAGTGATGGGGTAAGAGTGGAAACATACAGTGGAAACGCTGACTCAATCGGACCGTAAACAACGAAGATTGGAAGAGTTGCGCGCGTCAGAAATTGTGCTCTACGTGCTTATCTGACGTAAAATTGGCCAGGAGATTCCCATTTAAAATAAATCTCAGGGAGATACTGGGGATGATTTCAAGTACGTGTGAAAGGCGGAAAGACGTAGTCGCTCACTGGTCCGGAATGGGCACCGGTTCCTTGGGGCTCCACTTTCATAACTTTTGGAATAGAGAACATCCCAAGGCCGAGGGTTACAACGTTGGCCTCCCCTCACAGCAACGCAGACGAATCTCCCTGAGATTTATCACTGCTTTGAGGGGTGAACAGGTCAAATAACCCTCGCTCAATCCCTGATTCATTTAAAATAAGAAAAATTGGGTGCAAATGCGCCAGTGATCAAATCTCCCGATTCGTAGCTAAACGGGTATCCGAGACGGTAGAAAAAATCGGCGTATTTTTATCACTACATAATATGTAGTGTAAAAAATACGCCGATTTTTTACATATTATGTAAGTCTCCAGTAAGACTTACTACTTAGATGGAGAAGGCTTGTGACATACCGTTCTGAATTAGTGGTACAGTCATTTTTGAAATGATAAAAAATAAAGTTTTCTACACAATTTTCGGGAAGAAGTGGGATTCCAAAAAAATAATAATAATAATAATAATAAAGGATTTTGCGTCCAAAATAACTCGGAAAACAACACCTTATTTGACCTCCTGAGATCCTTCAAAAATCCAATTTTTAGCCCCACGAAAGCTCCATAGATCCCGAAGGTGAAACCGGATCGTTCTGGGACCCCTAAAAATGGATTCTATTGCCAAAAATACTTCCACAAAGACACATAACTCTACCCCACAGCCGAAAACCTATTAAAAAAAAAAAACCCTCCCGTAGCCCCATTTTAGCGCCATAGCGCAAATATTCGCAATAACGTTTTCCAATTTTTTTATTGACACAGAACTTATTTTCGCACAGGTATCCAATATCAAAGAATAATAAACCCTTCTGTAAAATTTGCAGCGTTTTTTGGTAGATGTGTTTTTGGACGAAGATCCACTTTCAGGGGGTCCTATCCTATTTCATCCTGGGGCTACAAATGGGGCTTAGGTGCTTTAGGTCTGCCGGAAGGGCGAATTAGGTGTCGTTTTCGTTGTAATTTTGGAATACACTTTTGAGAATCCCTCGTCTGCCTAAACTTTATGGTTTGCAGCAGTTTTCTAGATTAGCTCTAGGTTTTTAGTTACATACTCAAGTTCTGTACACAGTTTTGCTTAAACTTGGAACTGTGGAAGAAACCGACTTCGATCATTTACTTGATTAAACCTCAGCAGGCCCTTGCAATTTCTTAAAGGGAAAAATTGTTCCAGAACTCTCATTTTCAGGTGAGAGTGACCTGACATGCTCACATTTTGATCAATTTCAATTTCGGAATTTTGGAAACTTTCTACCACTGTGTTGTCGCCCTGTTTCCTGATTAACTCGAAACTTAGCGGACCCTTCAAAAATTTGTAATAAATATTTAATACGAGGCCGCAACGGTCAGATATGCCCTGAGGAATGTGTTCAGAGAAAATACCGCAAATTCGAAAAAGCGAAATCAGCGTAGAACTGATTAATGGACTCCTTCTCGTTAGTTTGAAAACGGAGAATTGGACAAAAACACTGCAAATTCTACACAAGGGTTTATTATTATTGATATAGGTTACTTGTGCAAAAATTAATTCTGTCTGTGAGAATTTAAAAAAAAATTTTTCGAAATGTTTTTTACTTGGAAAATATTTGACCTCCAGGGATCCTTCAAAAATCCCATTTTTAGCTCCATGAAAGCCCCATAGATTCCCACAGTGAAATCGGATCGTTCCGGGAACCCCAAAAATGGATTCTACGTCCAAAAATACTTCCCATAGCCAAAACCCTTAAAAAACCCCTCCCGTAACCCCATGGTGTTACGGTCGGGTGTAACTGGGCCCAGTTAAGCCTTGTAACGCCCCACGGATTTGGACGATCGGGCTGAAAACCTTGCAGGCACTAATAGGTATAGTAAACCAAAATTTTAGATTAAAAAAAAAAAATCCTACTCCCCAAATGGCCCGGACGGTGGACAGACATTTCGGTTTTGGAATCTAGACCTCTTCCAACGGATGATGTCACATTTTGAGGCCGACCGGAGTCGTCGACCTCCGTAGCGATTACATAGGTGTATCATTCCAAGAATAATAACCCAAAAACTACGTTTATCTTAGTGAATAAGAACCAGTCCTGCAGGGGGTCCAGCCTTAACTCTCCATGCTACAAGGGGCTCTACCGAGTAAAAACTGTTTCGATCGTTTTGGATGTAATTCAAGGGGAGCCCAGACCTGCCAGATCAGTTTAGGTTTCTGCCCACTACTAAAACCCCTACGAACCACGTAAGAAATTGTGTTTAAAAAAGAAATCAATGGTGATTTATAGCTGGAGTTAGATCCACTGCCTAGAATCAAATTAGCGTCCAAAGATAACACCTCACGTTTTCAATTGGCGGTACAAGGTTTGTTAAGGTGGATTGATCCAAATAATAGTTTGGTACACATTGACATATGACTAATGACACTGGGATGTAAGCAATTGCAGAGGTGCGTTTCTATCAGGGAAGCAACGACGAAATGGTTAGTAGTCGAATGATTTGCCGGATCGTGAACCTCAGGTTTATTCTTTCCAGTCCTTCTTGATGTCGAAGGTCCACTCCCATTTGAGATGGTGGTGCTTGTCGTCATCAGTGAAGAGGGACGAGACGGAGTAGGAGCCGCGAGCGAGGGCTCCTGAGGGCGCTTCTTCGGCGGGTGTCAAATACGACTGGAGGTCCACTTTAGGGGGATATGAGCCCACCATATGGGACATTTTGTCCACTGCAACATCCACAACGTAATTCAATGTTCAATGATACGAATTATATCATCATACAATATCCCCGTTTCTTGAGGTTTTTGGCCGCCAAGAGCTAGTACAATCAGGTACCAGGCTCAAACGCTCAATACGTGTTTTAACATGAGCTGAAACCCAAGTACTAAAAAAAACAAGACCTTTAAACAAGATACCAACCAATAGTATAGCTACGACTGGGTGATCAATAGGGACAGCAAGTTGTGGGAAATGGAGCCTTGACAGTAGAACGTGAGGGGAAAAGATTCATGGGAAACCGGGGGTCTGGGGGTGACTCCCAGTACAAATGAAATGTGTACTGTAGATTATTTTCGCTAAATGATCATATGGAAATGTAGCTACCTACAGATCTGAACAGATCGAAAGGATACGCTCAAATATGAATTTTAGGTCTAGGAACGAATGCGACATTTAAAATTCCTGGGTTGGCACTATTGTTTAAAATTATTCCAAATTAGTGATCGGCCATCTTAATTGCTCATTCTGTTTCCGGCCGCCGTCGCTTTTGCCATTGCGTTCCGCTAAACTGTGATCTTTTCAACTCTTTTATTCAACCGTCTATATAATCGTGTATTTTCTCCTAGTTTGCTACTTTGCATTAAATCGTTTCGGGAGATTCCTGTGTTTCTTTTAAGAAGACATCTATCCAGGGTGAGTTGCTAAAATGATTTGCTTCAACTTTGATGAGCTGTATCGAGACAAAAGGCCTAATCTACGTTTACCACCGATAGATCATCAGTACACTGCGTGCATCTGTAGGATGGATATGTCCAGCCCCGCCTGGTGGAGCTCCCCTTAAGGCCTTGGGAGGCCTGCTGATAGCCTAATGGCTCCATAGCAGTCTCCACAGCACTAACCTGTACTAACCTGTACATGGATCTGTCATGGTAACATTTCCACAGCAACAGCTCCGTTGTAAATTCCTGGTAAAATTTTCCGTCGCGGTCGTTTCAAAAGAGCCATAACATAATATGACATAATGACATATGACATAATTATCCATGTCAAAAATGAATTTTCTCGTACAATGTTTGGACAGAGTTGGGACCTTGGAACATCACAGCATCTGGGTCAGCAGTCCCAAAAACGCGACGTCCCAAAAAATTTGAAAAGGCCGCAAATTGTAGCAACCAGCCAGCAGACCAACACCATTTGTTTCATTTAAATCGCAGCCCATCGGTCAGCTGATTCTGAAATGCCTAATTTGAGAAGGCGACTCACTGTCAGCGGATCCACACAACTAAAGTGTGGATTTAAACAATTTTTGTTTAAATAAAATCCCAGCCCAGCACCTGGATCAGCAGTCCCAAAAACGCGTAACTTGATTTGGTTACACTTATGTAATGGCGACGGAGGTCGAAAATTCTGAAAGGCCTCAAAATTTGTCATTACACTTTTCAGACGGGAGTGGCCATGCGATTGGAGCTGTTCTGTCGCAGAGCAGATGGTAAGGAGAGAGTTGTTGCCTTCAACAGCCAAACCCTTAGCAAGTCAGAGCATAACTACTTTAGTCCAACAACAGTTACTGTCCAGACACCAAAGGTCTGTCTCCAGCACAGCTTCTTAGATTGTATGTAAGGTCATTTCCTGCCCATTACAATCTTTCACTTATATTCTTTGCTCGTTTTGCCTCTTTGCCCAGGGGATGAGGACTTTGCATGTTGTTTCAAATTTCTTCCAAATAAACTGCAATGTAAGATTGCCCCCGAGATCCATCATGCGCCGGCCCCTGTGCAGTTGATCAGTTTGAAGTCCAGGGAAGCAATCTACATTGCCTCTTCAGCACTACGCCTGTCTGTCTTTCTTAAGCCCCACCCCTCGCCGAGATCCCTATCCATTTCAGGCTGGAGGAGAATCAGGAGTTCGCCCGGAAACGCGCAAAAATGAAAAACGCTGCGAATTTTACACAAGGGTTTATTATTGTTTGATATAGGTTACTTGTGCAAAAATTACTTCTGTGTCAATGGAAAAAATTTAGAATAATTTTTTTTTGGATTTTTGTTTAAAAAAAATTTTTTCAAAAATTCTTCATTTTTTACTCGAACAAAATTTAACATCTTGGGATTCTTCAAAAATCCCATTTTTAGCCTCATGAAAGCCCTATAGATCGCCACAGTGAAATCGGATCGTTCCGGGACCCCCAAAAATGGATTCTACGTCCAAAAATACTTCGAAAACGACACCTAACTCGATCCTATAGCTAAAAGCCTTTAAAAAAAAACCTCCCATAGCCCCTTAGCGCCCCACGGGTTTGGGTGATCGGACTGAAAACCTTGCGGGCACAACTAGATCGTAAACCAAGTATTTTGTCAAAATTTCAGATTTTAATAAAAATTCCTACTGCCCAAAACGGCCCGGACGGACATTTCGGATTTAGAATGTAGACCTCTTGAAACGGATAATGTCAAATTTGGAGGCCGATCGGAGTCGTCGACCCCCGTCGCGAAAACATAAGTGTATTATTCCAAGATTAATAAACCAAAATGTGGGCCAAAAGGAGAGATTTGACAGGAAATCGAATAACCTCAGCTTCTGACTGGGCCTGGTTCCATGATCCAAAGCGCGTACCTACGGGGCAAAGCCGAACGATGTCCTCTTCGAAGTCGGACCGATTTTTCGACGCTAGGTTTTACAGTAGTACCAACATTCTTTGCCTTTTAAATGAAGCTTTTACACAAGAAAACCGTGCTTTCTCCTAATGAAAATATCGGATAGGTAAAACACCTGTTTCCTACTTCTTCACTTGAAACAGCTAGTTCTTACTTTACCTCTCGAGTTTGGTGTTAGTAGGTGCCGAGATGCGAGAGCTTCGCGAAGATACAGCCAGTTTCGCTACTAAACTAATGCAAAAGTATTTGGAAACAGAACAACCAATGGGAGAGCAGATTTGGCATTCGGATGAAAAATTTAATATCAGCAGCAAACGAATGGAAAAGTATTCGAATTCGATCCTATTTCAACAATCAAATACCGCATTCAATTATGCATGCGGATGCCTCGCCTCATCACTAATTTTATCTGACGTGGCCCACCCGCATCTGTCAGTTTAGTTTGTGAATTCCCATTTCGGTCTCCGGGTAAAAATTTCATAGATTTATTCTATAGACTGATGGTTTACCATCAGTTCCCTGCGTGCTAGGGTGAAACTAATAATGTGAAGACCAAGCAACGAGGGAAATTTTCCGGTATTTTATATCGCTGATTCTATATCAACACTCTATTACATGTGTCAGTTGTTCTGGTAAAGAAGGTTGAAAATTAATATGACCCAAGCTCCTCGACATTCTGCAATTTTGTAACCATACCATGTTCGTTCCATAAAGTTCAGATGATAGGAGAATCTTCTGATAAGTCAGCCTCTTTGATAGAACCTCATTACAAATTATCATCAGTTTTTTTAAACATAATATGTTTCCATAGTATACCTACCCTAACCATTTTTAAAGAATATCCATAGAATAACCAAAAGAAGTTAATAAGAATCACAACGGTACATGCGAATTTATGATAGCGACTAACTAGACATAATCAACCTGTAACTTGTGGTTCTGTACCTTCAACTGTCCAAAAAGCAAGCCAATAAAAAAGACAATAACAATACAATTCTGTTTTTAATTTAAATGCAGAATTACAAAATGAGAACATTATATATACTGATATTTATATATATATAAAGAAGAGCGTGTCTGAAGAAGAGCTCGCTCGAAACGTTACAGGTACCTTGTCCCCTTCAGTGTTTTTCTCTTAAAGCATATATATATAAATATACGCAACGCATATACCGGTGCTTCACTGTTGGTGTCCTACGCCAGATGCGACTCAACACGACCATGCTCGACTTGAGGCTCTGCGAGCAAGCCCATATTTGGCAACTGGGCGCGAATAGGCCACCAGGGCTCAACGCCTATCGATAGGCCCCCATCAAATTAAAAAAAAAATTTTTACTTCTCTGTTTATTTATTTAGTTGAATATCTGCCATTTTCCTAATTTTTTTAGTTCACAACGATTTATGTTTAATTTTTTGTTTTTATTTCGTTTCAATTAAGTTTTTATGTTGGTTCACATTTTTCCATTTTCCTTTACTCCGTTTATCTATTTATTTATTTCTTGCCTTTTCTGTAAATATTTTCCCTACCCCTAATCCTGTACCTAACAAATCCGGGAGTGCTCTGTGTCCACCATGGACACTACCAACGGAAGACAGCGCCTCAGCACCATCGACGGCAGCGCTCCCGGAGGAGAAAAGAGCTCAGTACTGATGACGGTTGACACCGAAAATTTTACGTGAGCTACCTCATTATAAAACTAATGTCAATTCCCCCTAAATATTCAAAATTGTATATATATATATACCTAATATAACGTAGTAAGTAAATGACTTAGTTTCCAACTCACCAACTCCAAAGTTGATGGAAGGGAAACGCACCTGGTATTGTAGGACTACTATTTACACCTATACTTGAGTAAAATTTAAAAATTTGCGCTCAACCTACTTACGGCAGCAAGGCTTTTAGCCCCATCGCTACACATCAATGGATTTAACGGTAAAGAGTAATAAAGTAATAAGATTTAAGAAGATGCCATAGCTGTTCGACCACGCTACAACTACGTTCGAGTTAAAAACATTAAACCCGTGTGTGGTAGAATTCGCTGTGTTTTGAATCAACATTTCTTCAACAATGAAATATGAAAACGAAGCAAATTTTACACAAGGGTTTATTATTCTTTGATATACGTTATTTGCGCCAAAATTGATTCTGCGTCATTAAGAAATTAATTACGTAATTCCAAGAATACCTAATAAACCAAAAGTTTGAAGCAAAACAAAATTGTCATCTGCTGCGGCAAAACCCAGGAAATTTTAGATTTGATTCTGGATTATTGGGATCCTATCAGAAATATTTAATATATATATTCGCATATTATGCGAATGCGAATCAACGTAACGTAAAAAAATATTGTGTGGTGTTTGCCGACGGTGCAGAGGTCTAATCCAATGAGGTGGTTAGGGTGAAAAATGACTCCTCTGCTGAGTAGTCAGTACTCAGCAGAGGAGTCATTTTTCACCCTAACCACCTCATTAAAAAAATATTGTCATGAGCGGGACTAACCTGGCACACCCAACCTGTACGTTTTCTGGACGTACTTCAGCCCGTGAACGATCTCTCGTTGAACGATGAAGTCAATCCGTATCCTGTATGACACTCCTTCCTTGATTACAAACGTCTGAAATCAAACGATGGCCAAATCTAAATCGAGCTCAACAGGCTTTAAACAACACCTAAGTCACAACCTCAAGGAGATACAGTAAGTAGGCTTCCTGATGGTGCAGAGGTGCTTTCGTGATGGGGGTTGGTAAAGAATGACAACATTTTATTCAACAAAGAAACAAATAAGTTTTGTTTCTTTGTTGAATAAAATATTTAATGTTATACAACAAACGGCGGAAATTAAAGGAGAGCCATGGATAATGATGTGCACATGTGGACTACTCCTATTAAATAGGAGTACAAATTTTGTAGAAAGAACGTGAGATGCGGCCGGCTTAGTTTTTAATGATGGTGAGATGCGGCCTCTCTACCTCCGTGAAACTTCTATTCAGGCCCTAGGAAAATATTAGGTTTGTTCCAACAGAAGGAAGGAGATCATGGAGGAAAGAAACTTTCTTTCCTCCATGGAAGGAGATGGAAGAAACCAACGTGCGCATGCGCAATAACTTAACAGCTGTTCATTCACGTTAAACCTTCCGAAAGTTGACGTCCGATTTTTTGCATGGGGGTTGGCACTCTAGGCTACCACCTGGTCTTGAAAGCATACGGGTCCGCGTTCGCGATTAATTTCAATTCGCGGGGACGAAATTCTTCGCTTGCGATGCCTCTTCGTCGCTCCTTATCGGTTCCCCTCCCGGCGTCTGTTCTCCTTCTCGTCGCTTGTGTGGAGCTCCCTCTCGCCTAATAGCCCAGTCAAATTAGACGAATCGGGTGAACTAATTTCCGGTGAAGGTTTTATAGGTTTAATCGTTTCGTTTCCGATGATGGGCAAATAAAGTCCTGGTGGGTGGAGGGGGGCTCGAGGGGAGGGGAAGCTCTAAATGTCACTTTTTTTTAGTTTTTCCTCTACATCTCGGGAACTGTAGGTCAAATTGAAAAATTTCGTACCTAAAAATTGTAGCTGACTACATTACCTACAAAATTTTTTTTCCTGCATGAAATAGGTAACCCAGGGATAATGAACAAAAAACGCTGCAAATTTTACAAAAGGGTTTATTATTCTTTGATATAGGTTACTTGTGCAGAAATTTATAGCTGGTAACTGTGCGTCTGTGTGAAACCGTGAACAGTTCGTCGGTCAATTCCGCTCAAAAACTCACACTATTGAGCCGATTTAGAAAGGATATTTTAATTCGGGAAATCGGGCTAAACTTATTTTTGATCGAGACCTCGTGGGACATCGACGGATCGCAGAGGCTGCCGTGGTGGGGTTTGGCCGTCGGAGTAGGAGCCGTGCGTGGAGTGGGTTTCCTGGCCCCTCCAAACCCGTACTGTTGGACTCTGGTGTGCTCCTTCAGGCGTTTCCCCTTGCCCCGAGGTAAATAAACAAAGACGAACACGGAAAAAACAAGTAACAATATCAGGATGGACCAGGAAATGAAGGTACTCCTCAAGGATCTGATACTGGAGGTACGGAGGAATGCCACAGAAACGAACAATATGAAAACCCTTCTGCATTCAATAAATGAAAACTTATCAAGTTACTCTGCGAAAATATCCGATTTAGAAAGGAAGAATGACCAGTTGGAAGCAGAAGTGGCCTCACAGAGAACCGTGATGAGGGCCCTCAGTCGGGAGGTGAATCGTAGAAAATGCACTTTCCGAGGGATTAATCTGAGTGATTCTTCCAGCGTCGAGGAGGCTTTGGATGGCCTTTTCTCGTCGATAGGCATGAACTTGCGGAAAGAGGACATCCTTTTCACTAGGATATTGGGGCGTAAAGAAGTCCGGGACCCCGTTATTCTTGTGAAATTTCAGTTGGAAAGCATGAGAGACAAAAATTTTAATTTAATATTTGAGAGAAAGGCGGATCTGGCACAAAAAGGCATTTTTGTATCAGAGAATTTTACACAGGAAGTATTCCAGGTGAGGAAGCAGCTCCTTAGGCACAGGGCTATGGCTAAGGCAAGTGGAAGGCGTGCTTTTCTCAGCTATGACCAGCTCGTTGTGGACAACACGCTCTCGAAAAGAAGATCTTACCCCTAACCCCAAAAGACAGCGGAGTAAGCATCCTTCCATGGATGATAGGCCCTCGGCTGAGGGGGTGGAACCTGACGCTCGGCAACTCATCAAACGGAACCCGAGGAAAATAAGGAAAAGAAAACGACCAGCGCTACGGTATCTTCATTCGAATATTTCCCGAACTGTGATGCTTGGCAGAAGCGTGGCTGACGGCTGACCCCTCCAACATACGCTCAGCCCTGAAAGAGTTTAATTTTCTTTACATGTAAATAACTTGAGTGCAGTCATGGTGTCAAAGTAATAAAAGTAATAAATAATAATAATAAATTAAAAAATAATAACTTTAAAAAATAAACAAATAAGAGAAAACAAAAGTACTAATAATATAAGTAATACAATTTATTTCTGTTATTTACTGAAGTAAATAAAAATAACTGTTGTCGGATATAACTGATATAACGGATATAACGATAACTGATACGGAGATGTTACATCTCCAAAATTACCTTAACAATGTTACATTAATCTTATCATAAGTGCAATTGTAAATAACACAGGTTTACAAAAAAAGGTCAATCTCAGGCGCCGCAGAAAAAACCATCAAACTCTATGTTTTTTGGGGTGCTGAACCCGAATCCGACCCTCGTTTTTTCCGGCCACGTCCAAATTTTCGAGATATTGGCGATTTTTCGTTTTTTCGACCTTTTTCCGTTTTGAAAATCACAGCTAAACGTGCGGATGCCCAAAAATTCCACAAAAATCTCTTCTTACTGGAAATTTATCGCTGATTCCGAAAATATATATGAGTTGGTGTCTAAAACCATGAGAAATGAGTGATTTTGCCAAAAAATGTTGAAAAAACGTGTTTTTTTCAAAACCAAAGTCACGTTTTTTGATACTTTTTACCTTCTAGCGTGAAAACAAAGGCCGTTAATAAAATTTTTCCAACGAGGTCTTGTAGGTAGATTGTTTCTGCGTCGAATGGGACCAACCGTGATTCTTTACCTTCCATAATAAGGGAGCTATGATTTTTCAAAGTTTCTACCCATTTTGGCCATGTCGTAGAACATGAACTCCTGGAGTCGGCAATGCAACTTGATCACAACAAAACTTTGTTCCGAGGAATATATTGGACTCGGAGGCATCAATTCAGACCGACTCAAAGATGGTTTTATTCATCAAGAACTCACGGAATTGCACTTGAAGCCCTGAAAAACAAGCGCCCAGAAACTTTGAAAAATCATAGCTCCCTTATTATGGAAGGTAAAGAATCACGGTTGGTCCCATTCGACGCAGAAACAATCTACCTACAAGACCTCGTTGGAAAAGTTTTATTAACGGCCTTAGTTTTCACGATAGAAGGTAAAAAGTATCAAAAAACGTGACTTTGGTTTTGAAAAAACCTGGTTTTTCAACATTTTTTGGCAAAATCACACATTTCTCGTGGTTTTAGACACCAACTCATATACATTTTCGGAATCAGCGAGAAATTTCCAGTAAGAAGAGAGTTTTTGTGGAATTTTTGGGCATCCGCACGTTTAGCTGTGATTTTCAAAACGGAAAAAGGTCGAAAAAACGAAAAATCGCCAATATCTCGAAAATTTGGAAGTGACCGGAAAAAACGGGGGTCGGATTCGGATTCAGCACCCCAAAAAACATAGAGTTTGATGGTTTTTTCTGCGGCGCCTGAGAATGACCTTTTTTTTGTAAACCTGTGAAATTAATATATGTCAAAAAGGTAATATGATATGTACACTAACGAATTAAGTATTGATATTAAACAAAAAGGAGAGAAAAGAAGAAGAAGAAGCAATACAGAATGAAGTATTAATGGTTGTGAATTATAAACAATATTTGTGTGACGCTACTCACTGTAATGTGTTTTTACACCAAATACAGTATTGCTTCCGAGTCTGCGAAGCAGCCTTGTGTTCACTTTCGGGAGAAAAAAATTGTTGTTGTCCGAATTCAAAATTTCCACTCGCATTTTGCGTTTCATAGCCTACTGAACAAATTTGGTTCCGTGTCTGTCGGTCTGTGGGTCTGTGGGTCTGTCCGCATTTCCTTGTTACAGCCATAATTTCCACAATTTTGAATGAATTTAGCTCAAATTTTGAGGGATTATGCGGATAAGGCTCCTTGAGGTCCCATACAAATTTCATCACAATTGAATCAGCGGTAAGCTCTGCGCATGCGCTAACGTGAAATTCTTGAAACAGGCATAACTCGGATTTCAATCAAATTTTCAGGAATTGTGTGCGTATAGCTCTAGATGGTACCCTGTCAGTTTCATCAGGATTGAATCAGCGGTACGCTCAGCGCATGCGCGAACGTAATTTCCTTGCCACAGCCATAACTCCTACAATTTTGGTCGGATTTCAATCAAATTTTCAGGAATTGTGTGGGTATAGCCCTAGATGGTTCCCTATCAGTTTCATCACGATTGAATCAGTGGTACTCCCTGCGCATGCGCGAACGTAATTTTCTTGTTACAGTTGTTACGTTCATTTTGAACTTGGCACGAGGAAGCTCATGTGCCATTGCTTTGGCAGTGTATTTTTCATTCATTCACTTGTGCAGAAATTAAATTCTGTGGATGAAAAAAATTTTTAAAAAAATGTTTTTTGGATTTTCATATTTCAAGTTTTATTTTTTTTTGTTTTTTTTTTCTCAAAATGTTTTTGTTTTTTTACTTGAAAAATATTTGACCTCCTGGGATCCATCAAAAATCTCATTTGTAGCCCCATAAAAGCCATATAGATCGCAACAGCGAAATTGGATCTTTGCGGGACCCCAAAAAATGGATTCTACGTCCAAAAATACTTCGAAAACGACACCAGACTCGATCCCATAGCCAAAAGCCTTCAAAAAACCCCTCCCGTAGTCCCATAGCAACAACATTAAGGCACATAGGGGGGGGGGGGGGGGGGGCTGGAAAATGGGTACCCATTTCCCTGGTCCGTACTAGTTGAGGTGCCCCAATGTAAGTAATAATAATAAATAATAGCGCCCCACGGGTTTGGGCAATCGGACTGAAAACCTTGCGGGCACAACTAGATGGAAACCCAGTATTTTGTCAAAATTTCAGATTTAAAAAAAAATTTCTACTGCCCAAAATGGCCCGGACGGCGGAAACGCGGACGGACATTTCGGATTTGGAATCTAGACCTCTTGAAACGGATAATGTCAAATTTTGAGGCCGATCGGAGTCGTCCACCTCCGTCGCGAAAACATAGGTGTATTATTCCAAGAATAATAAACCAAAATGGAAATGGAAAATAGGTGGATACAGATGATATTGAACAGGTTTTGACTATTTATAAAGGATAAGCTCCCGTTACAAGTGGCTTTTGGTTTATTCTTCTTGGAAATATGTAGGTAGGTACCGGAGATCGAACATTCTGACCAGCCTCAAAATTTGATACAAATGGGATTTTCGAAGGACCCAGGAGTTGAGTAATTTTGGACGCATAATCTCAATCGTCCAAACATTGTACTTAAGTACTTAGGGCTTTTTTTCTTCTTTTTTTTTTTCAAAAATATTTTCGTAGACAGTACGTGTCGTATGTTCCCGTCGAGATTTCATGGCCGGTAGTATTCAAGGAGAACGACGGGGGTCTTGCGCCAACAAAAACGGCTGGTGATTTTTTCCTCTCTTTATTCGTCAAGTTTTCGGCTTAAGCGTCATCTTCAGAACAACTGCGCAATACACGTAAAGGTTACTGGTTATGACTAGGGAATATAGCAGCTTAGTCTACCTAGAAACATCTGTTGGACATACTTAGTTGTTGTTAATTCGCCTCCGACCGTCCATCCGTCTTTCCTCCTGCGAGTCCCAAGGGGGGTCTTTTGGTTGTAAAATATACGTGAGGTTTCTGTGGAGTGTTGAAGATTTATTAGGGGTTGAAGTTAAGTGAATAGGTGTAGATAGATATGTCGTTATTTACCTTGTTGGCTGGGGGTAAGGGGTGGTACAGGATTCCTGAGTGAAATTCCAACCCTTCAACAGTCACACCCTAATTAACTTACCACTCAGGAATCCTGCACCACCCCTTACCCCCAGCCAACAAGGTAAATAACGACATATCTATCTACACCTATTCACTTAACTTCAACCCCTAATAAATCTTCAACACTCCACAGAAACCTCATGTATATTTTACAACCAAAAGACTCCCCTTGGGACTCGCAGGAGGGGAACGACGGATGGACGGTCGGAGGCGAATTAACAACAACTAAGTATGTCCAACAGTTGTTACTAGGTAGACTAAGCTGCTATATTCCCTAGTCATAACCAGTAACCTTTACGTGTATTGCATAGTTGTTCTGAAGATGGCACTTAAGCCGAAAGCTTGACGAATAAAGAGAGGAGAAATCACCAGCCGTTTTTGTTGGCGCAAGACCCCCGTCTTTCTCCTTGAATACTACCGGCCAAAAAATATTTTCGTAATGGCACAGTGTTAATTTTGACACAATAATATTATCATCAATCAAAGAATAATATTATTAAGTACTAATTAAGTACTAGTTACTTATTAAGTCCTTGTGTAAAATTTGCAGCGCTTATGTTTAATGCGATCACTAGAATCCAATTACTTGTTTTTTGAGCTCCCCGAGGTCACCAGTGAGGTCCAGTTCCATATCAGGCCGTCCTTCTACGCATAGAGCGAGTTTCCTGACGATCACTTTTCTATCGTCGTTTGGATCTGCAATAGTAGCCATTTAAGAATTGTATACATAATAGCATAAATAATATCGACAGCGAAAGTGCAAAAACCTGTAAGTACGTTTTTGGCCGAAATGAAGGGGCAAGGATTCAGAAGATCATTCCACGAAAATTAAATGGTTCTTTCGTTTCCTGAACATTTTTGATTTTCGGACTTACAGGCTTTTGCACTTTCGCTGTCGATATGTAGCTTCTGGTAGATAATACCATGAGTAGGTACGTTATTATTTATAATATTCCTTATAAGGAACTTGAGAGACGACCAAGACATACCGATGATGATTGTTGCTGCCTTAGCTTCACCCAAAAGAGCCGCTTTGTATTTCTGAAGACTCTCATCTTCTTGATCGGCTTTGATAAGCTCTTCAAGACTTTTTTCGGGCGGGGGTTTGTAATTCGACTCTATTTCCAAATCCTCGACGCCTCCTTCCAATTTGGCAAGGTCATCGCTCATCTGCAAAAGAATAAATATATATTGCAAGTATACCTATATTGCATGTGCACCGAAAGTAGCAGTGTGGTACCTACGATTAAAACCGACTAGTTGAATCGCTCGCTTTAGCAAGGTCTTGAAATAAAGACCATTCAAAGTATACAACAGCAATCGTCTTTGCACTTGAATAATTCATTCAATTCAATTATTGGTTCATGCAAGACGGGACAGGTCGACGAACCCCTTTTCGAGAAAAATAAAAAAGTTATAACTTCTCACCTTTCAGCCTTTGGCTCCAAATTACACTTCACGCCTAAAAAATACAGAAACGTTGCTATTTTGGTTTATTATTCTTGGAATAATACACCTATGTTTTCGCGACGGAGGTCGACGACTCCGATCGGCCTCAAAATTTGACATGATCCGTTTCAAGAGGTCTAGATGCCAAATCCGAAATGTCCGTCCGGGCCGTTTTGAGCAGTAGAAATTTTTTTTTAATCTGAAATTTTGAGAAAATACTTGGTTTACCATTTAGTTGTGCCCGCAAGGTTTTCAGTCCGATCGCCCAAACCCGTGGGGCGCTATCGGCAAAAATGGGGCTATGGGAGGCGGTTTTTGAAGGCTTTTAGCTATGGGATCGAGTTAGGTGTCGTTTTCGAAGTATTTTTGGACGTAGAATCTATTCTCTCGGGTCCCGGAACGATCCGATTTCACTGTGGCGATCTATGGGGCTTTCATGGGGCTAAAAATGGGATTTTTGAAGGATCCCAGGAGGTTTAATATTTTTCGAGCAAAAAATAGAGAATTTTTGAAAAAAAAAAAAATCCAAAAAAAATTTTGTTTCCAAAATTTTTTCCATTGACACAGAAATAATTTTTGCACAAGTAGGTAACCTATATCAAAGAATAATAAACCCTTGTGTAAAATTTGCAGCGTTTTTCATAATTTTTTTACTAGGGGGACACCACCTGCTGGCTACGCCAGCCAACCCCCGTCGTTCCGCCCTGACGGGGCGGGCGTTGCGGCCTGGCGGGCCACGTGTTCCGCCCTGAGGATCAGTCGTTGCAGCATGGCGGGCCACGTGTTCCGCCCTGAGGGTCAGTCGTTGCGGTGTGGCGGGCCGTGTGTTCCGCCCTGGGGGGCGGTCGTTGCGAACTGGCGGGCCGCGTGTACCCTTTTTTCGACCTTATTATTCTCAATTAAATGCATGAGAAGAGAGGGGGGTTATTGGAACGGCGTCACTAAACTGTCATTAGGTTTAGGCTAACAAAGTATCAACTCAAATTGAAATGATAAAACCTTTTGAGTTAAGGTTTTATTAGCCAAAACCTAACCCACGAATGAAATTAAGAAATTCGGGGAACGCTCACTAATAAAAGTCTTGGAAACAATACGTGCATATTATATGAGATAAACTTTATCAAAACTAGATTTGGCAGTAAAGATCTTATTCGTTCCTACGTATATTCCTGAGATTGGTGGTACCTAGTGTATGTAGTGATTCTAAAGTCTGAGGGTCAATATTCACTGCTTACTTACTTCGAGAAATAATACAATATATAGTATACGTAGGTTCACTATACTTTATTTATTTATTCAACTTATTTATTTACTTAACTGATTGTTATTATTTTTTTAAGTCGAACTTTGTGATTGATACTTGTGCACTATGAGGGATACTCGTATCCTATGCATAATAAAGTTATTACTATTATACTTAACTGAGACATTAGGCACTGATACCTGGACTTCGTCCACCCCCAAGTAAAATCCTGGGTGCGCCAACGAAAGATATTACATAATATCCATAACCTTCAAGGTACATAATATTATTATGTACCTTGAAGGTTCATCCTTGTACCCTACATAAAGGGTATAACCTTCATCCTTACTCCCTACACATGTGCTATGTATAACGTAATAGGTAGATTCGATGGCACTATTAATTCTCTCCTAGTTCCTCCGAGTGCGCGTATGGCACTATTGTAGTAGGTAATACATTCTTCAACAATGTAACCGAAAATTCCACATAGTGCAACTTGAATGATCAAATTTTACGTGCACAACTGATTTCCTACTGAAGAAGCAAGAAACCGCTTTATTTTAGTGGGCTAAATTTAGTGGGACTTAAGCAGCCCAACCAGGGGGTATCCGTACAAGGTACATCGTGGCCTTAACGCGGACATAGTAACTAACGCAGTCATAATAGTTAAAATTGGTCGCATCTTCAACAAAAATATAATTTAAATCGCGTAAAATAACTTTTAAAGGCATGTTTACTTATTGTTACCTACAAGATCCCCATTTTAGTGGGGTTATGGCACCGTGAAAAGAGCAACGAACGATTATTCTTTCTTACCTTGGCGAGTTAATGTGAATGAGATGCGAACGAAAATAATTAATATTAAACTGAAAAATCCAAACAGAACTGAACGTGAAATAAACAGAAGAAATAGACGAAAAGAAAGGAAAAATGAACCACCGCCCAGACACAACCTGCTGACAGTCTCAGGTAGGGGTAAGTCAAATAACGAGTAGCTGCTACAAATAACAGGCTATTTAAAAATAACGAAATAATTATTACACCATCCACGAAGTAACAGTTTAAAAAAATCCAAAGTTTCATCCTTTGGTTGTCTTTTGTTCACATTTTATTTATTACTTTTTACGTTACTCTGTGCTGTTATTAGGTTTGTTCTGTTATTAGGTTTTAGGTTTGTTCCAGGTCTAACTGCTTCTGTTGACAGCAGTCGCAATGCCTTCTGAATCGCTGTTGAGTTTTGTCGAATAGGGATGTAAATATCGAAAAAATTTATCGGTATTCGATATATCGATATTTTAACACTATATCGTTATCAGAGAACGATATATCGTCAAAAAATATCGATATATCGGAGAACGATATATCGGCCCAAAAAATTAATTTTAATGCAACTTTTACTACCAATTATTTTCAAGCAGTTTTATTCACTTTCACAATTTATTTCTCTTTAAATTAAAGTTTACAATTTCGTTTAGGTATAAAAAAAAACTGCAAAAAATCATCTTTAAAAAGATAAAATTATTAATTTTCAACGCAGAAGAGGTAGAGGAGTAGGTACGGTCTGCTGCATTCCGCAGCCACCTACGACCCGAACACCAGAAGTTACAAGAAGAGATGGAATAGTAGGTCGGTCCGCTGCGATGACTCCTGTCCCAAAGAATTTCGAGCCAACGACCTCCTTTAAAACCCGGCGCCTCAACATTGGTCCAACCGAGGCACACCAGAATGGTGTGGCTATCGCTGGAGGGGACCGGAAGGCCCACTGTACTCCCCTTAGGGGAGATCTGAAGAACAAGGTAGTAGAAGAAAGAAGATTTAAGCAACGATAAGTGCACTTCCTCTGGGGGAAGAAAGAGAGGAGAAGGTATGAGAAAGGTTGTGATGGGCCAGAAATGGCCTTAGACACAACCTACCTAAGAAGCTCTGTACAGCAGATGGCGGACGGACATTTTCGTTTTGGAATGTAGACCTCTTGAAACAGATAATGTCAAATTTTAAGGTCAATCGGAGTCATCGACCTCTTTCACGAAAACATAGGTGTATTATTCCAAGAATAATAAACCAAAAATTAAACAAATATTTTTGTTTTTATGAACCAAATGCGGTACAGAGTCCAACCCGCTTAGCAAACTCTGAACCACCGCATCAGTGTGGAAAATCCGTGAGGTCTATAACTCGCGTTGGGAGTACAGACATAGACGACTCCATGAGGTGTTCTGGTTTTCGAGTAGTATAGTAAGTGGAAGTTAGGTAACTTTAAACTTTCCGTTCACCTCCCTCTTTTTCAGGAAAACAATTTTTTGGAGATCAGCATAGGAATAAGGAAAACGGTTTGTTAATTTTCAACAACAACAAACAAACAAAAAAAAAAAAATCAATGGTGGCGAAGTGGCCCCCTTGGGGTGTGCGCCCCGGGGCTATAGCCCCCCTAGCCCCCCCGTTAATCCGGGCCTTGTAACAACACCAGGTAAAAGAGACTTCAAAACGTAATCTAGAATCCAGTTCTAGATTCTACGCAATCGACGATTTTGCAATTTGTGGGTTTATCGATAAACTAGGGTTGCCATACCTTTTTTCGAAATACGGAGGTTACAGGGTAAAAATACGGACAGTCAGGTCAAAAATACAGACGCTCGCGTAAAAAAATACGGAAACTTCAAATAAACTTTAATAATTTAAGAAAAATCACAGAAAAATGAACTAGGATGCAAAAACCATTAAAAAGATCACTTTTGGTATTTTTCAGCCCCACCTACTTTCTTCAAAAATGCCGTTACCGTTTTTATTTAATCAAAGAATTCGGGGCAGGAATATTAAATATTCGCTTAAGAAGCAACACCACGTATCTAACTTTTGGCAACTTTTCAGGAGGAAGAAAAAACTGATTGTAAACATGCGTACCGGCAGGAGCACAGATTAAACTACTGAGCAGGAGTTAGATACGTGGTATTGCCTCATCAGAGTTAGATAAGTGGTGTTAACATGTAAGCGATTTTGGAGCTTTTGGCGGCGTTTTAACGAAACACCAATGTTACCATTCTACGCGGAGCAAAATTCTGCATCCAGTGATATACAACACCACGTATCTAACTTTTGGCAACTGTTCAGGAGGAAGGAAAAACTGGGTTTAAACATGCATACCCGCAGGAGTTAGATACGTGGTATTGCCTCATCAGAGTTAGATACGTGGTGTTAACATTTAAGCGATTTTAGAGCTTTTGGCGGCGTTTTAACGAAACACCAATGCTACCATTCTACGCGGAGCGAAATTCTGCATCCAGTGATATAAAAACCTCATTTTCGTCAAAAAGTTAGATATGTGGTGTTGCTTCTTAAGCGACTTATTTAAAAAATTTGAAATTGGTTTTTACTATGGCCAAAGCCTTGACCGTTTGTGGATCGAGCAGGTTGCGCTCCTTTGTCCACTGCGCAGAGATTAACCCGATTAGGCGATAAGGAGAAAAAATTTAATGCGCTCGACGAACGCGGCGTTGTGAGCGCTCAATGAGAAAACCAAACTTGTCACCATGCGTAGCTCCAGGGAACTGCTTGTTGTACTTATTGTTCAAGAAAAACGTCGACCACCTTTGCTCCACCGATTTTTTTTGAAAATCTCCTTTATCCTTCTTTATTCCTTGAATTTCCTCTTCCTCTTCTTCTTCGTTTCATTGCACGCTGCAGGTGTCTTGATCTCGTCTTAATTTAGAGGTAGTTAGGTAAATTTTTTCAAATTTGAGTGTCAAATTCACAAACTTTTTCTAATATCGATGTTTTTCCGGTGATCTTGTGAATTTGAAAAATACGGACACTTATACGGACAAATACAAGCTTAATACGGACACCCCAAAAATACGGACGCCTTAAAAATATGGACATGTCTATATAAATACGGACGGATGGCAACCCTACGATAAACCCATAACATAACAACCATAAACAAAACAAACATAAACCCATAACATATAAAAAGTTAAATGAGAATAATTATTATTCTAATATAACTCCCATCCATCGCCAGTGCAACCACACAACATCCCAAAAGTGAGTGCAACACTGCGTGGCTGATGTGACGTCAGCACCGAGTAACCTACATCGTCAAACTTGCGTCTACGCCGTTGTCTGGAGGAGGGATTTCCAGAGCGCCCTAGCGACTGTTTGACGAACCAACCACCCACCACACACCGCGCCCACCTCGCGCCCCACCCCGCGCTACTTCTACCATAAGGCTGCAATATTTTTTTCAGCCAAAAGTGGAACCCCCCCCCCCCCCCTCCCCCGCAAAGAGTTGGGTATTAGGTATTAGTAAATACAAATATTATCTCATTTCGAAACAAAAATATAATATATTCCTATATTTGGAAGAAGCTTTTGAGCTTCAAGAGATAACAAAATATACCTATATCGTGTAAATTTAAATCATAAGTTACTAAGGACTAGAAGTAATACTTAACTTGAATAATATTATTGTTTTATGAAACATCAACGTCAAACTAGGTAGTTTTAATCACAAGCTGTTGCAAATATTTGAGGTAAGTACGAACAGTCAAAAGTACTTGTAAGTGCAAAAGTACCTAGGTACCTACTAAGTCTTGGTATATAATTTCTAAATTATTTAAAGAATGACTACTATAATATGTGACATAAAGAATGACATACTTAAAATATTATTTTAAGTATCAAATGAAGGACTAACATTTCACAACCAGCCGCATTTTATACTGAGTAATTTTTTTTTATTTTGAACTACAAAATACATTGTTTTCCCTATGATTTGTAGGAACGTCACATTATCACCACGTCATCCTCTTTTGGAAACAAGTCAAAGACAAACTCTGTGTTGCGAACCAAAGAAAACTTGTTCCCAAAAACTTTACTGCAATGGTAGCAAGTCACGTCACTCTTAAGAGGTTCGCAATTACCTACCTGCAAGAGGCAAAGCGTCCTGTCCGTGAAATCGACCGTGAGTTCGAACGTGCCGCCGAAGATTAAATTTGTTCCGATCTTTGTACCGGCACTCAGCGCACTCGAACGTCATTTTGACCAGAATACGACAAGTACTTACTACAAAACTGCACAACAAGGACTACAAAAAGAATACGACAAGTTGGAGGACACGACTACAAGAACACTAGAATATTAAATAATATTTAATATTAGAATATTATTCTACGTAACAAAATTTTTGTTATGTTGCATGGAGGAAAGAAAAACTTGTTTCCTCCATGGTTATGTTGTTTATCATCGTTCGAAAGTTCATCAAACAGGAAGGTGGAGCGCGGGGTGGAGCGCGAGGTGGGCGCGGTGTGTGGTGGGTGGTTGGTTCATCAAACAGCCGCTAGGGCGCTCTGGAAATCCCTCCTCCAGACAACGGCGTAGACGCAAGTACATCGTCAACTGGGCACATAAACTTTCCAACAACTAGGGATGGCAAAAAGAAACGTTGATGCAACGATACATCGATGTGTAAACAAATCGACTGAGAAACATTATACAACTCTTAACATTAACAGTATACAACTCTTACATAGGTAGGTTTTCTCATGAATTTGAACAGTTTTTCTGAACGGCTGCCAAAAAACCGGACAAATGAAGGCTACCCTGGAAAAGACTCAAAACAAACATACGCTGCAAATTTTACACAAGGGCTTATTATTGGTACACGTGTCGCGTAATACCTACCTCACTTTCGTTGGTGCAGTGTGATACCTACTATACCCGCTAGACGCAGCCTACCCTTACCGAAATAATATTATGGAAATCTTACGTTATCCTCGGGGTTCATTCTTCTAATGGGAAGAGTGTTGTAGAGATGAGGGGGACGATTTTGACTACAAGTTGTGCTTCATGTCGGCGAAGAAGCCATGAGATCTTTGTCTGGATAGAGAGTTCGCCACCATTCTTCAATTAATTGTCTTTCTAGGAGTTGACGTGCGCCACACCTTCTTATTTTATACTTTTGTTTGACCTGATTCCACAAACTTCCAATTTGGCAGATCACTTGGACAGATTAAACTACTGATTACGGTCAGGAGGTTTAAAGGTGAGCGTTGTAGGTGAACACCATCGTAAACATCAGCGCGTAGGTATCACACTGCACCGCCCCGATTGGTCGGGTAGGCTGTGTCTAGCGGGGTAGGTATCACGCGACACGTGTACCTTATTATTCTTTGGTGAAGTTTACTTGTGTTGCAAAAATTACTAGGTAGGTAATTTTGTGACAATAAAAATGTATTTTTGGAAAAAAAATTGTGTAGGTACTTACCAACATTGTTTGAACAGAAGTGGGACCTCGAAAAATGGATTATGCGTCCAAAATCACTAGGCAAATATTTGACCTCCTAGGATCCTTCAAAAATCCCATTTGTAGCCCCATGAGAGCCCAATTGATTTCCACGGTGAATTTGAATCGTTGTGGAACCCCCGAAAATGGATTCTACGTCCAAAAATACTTCGAAAACGACCCTTAACTCGATCCCATGGCCGAAAATTCTCAAAAACCAATCCTTCTGCCCAAAACGTTTTGGACGGAGGCGGTGTACGGTGGACAGCGGACGGACATTTCGTTTTTGGAATCAAGACATCTTGAAACGTATAACGACAGATTTTGAGTTCGATCGGAATTTTCTACCTCCCTCGCTATTACATAGGTGCACCATTCCAAAAATAATAAACCAAAAATTAATTCTATGTCGATAATTACATTTAATTACCAAATCATTATTTATTAGGTATATAATATATTATGTTTTAATTTAATTGGGTTGGTATTTAGAAACATTTCTATACATTTTCTTGTGAAGCTTGTGAGCGGTCGTGGGACCCCAGAAAATGGAGTATCTGTCCAAAATTATTCGGAAAATGACTTATCGACCTCCTGACATCCTTCAAAAGCTCCATGAAAGCTCCAAAAGGCCATATATTATATCCCCACGGATCGGATCGGATCGTTCGGGGACCCCGTAAAATGGATTCTACGTCCAAAAATACAAAGAAAACCACACCCCACTCGATATCATAAGTACCAAAATCTCTCCTGTAGCCTCTTTTTAACACCACGGGGTTAACGATCGGGCTGAAAACGTTGCTGGTAAAACTGGGGGGGAAACCAAGTATTTTGTCAAAATTTCAGGTTTTAAATAAAATTCCTACTGTCCAGTGTGATTGATTGAACAACGCACCGAACATTTCTGACTGATGAATAATATTGATAACAGCGACGAATCGATTCTACGAATTATCGATTGTGTTACCACAACCCTTCTGTGTGGCATCCAGGTAGGGATGTCCGATTCTCACAAATGAATCGATTTAAATCGAATCGATTATTTAGAAAAGTATCGAAAATAATCGCGATTATTTTTTCAAAAAGAATCGATACATCTGAGAATCGATTCTTTTTCCAACTTATTTATTCAGATTTCAGATTTCAAAATGATTTTATTTCCATAAGTACAAGTAGGCATAATAATATTATCACAGGTAAGTATAAAGGTCGGTGTTTGAAGATAAGTAGTATATACATATGTATATATATATAGAGGAAATAAAAACTTTTCCACCGCTCTCATCCAAGCTTGGTTGGATTGTATTGCGGTGGAAATTAATATTATGAGGTAGTATAACAGAGTTAAATAATATAGGTACCTAATTGAGTAAAATGAAATGATGCTGATGTTGTTGTTGTGAATTTGGTAAGTTGATTGTTATTAGTTGAGTTAAATAGTAATAATAGTAATAATGGGTATTGAGTTGGGCAAAAACAGTGTAAGGAGGTTATTGAATTTCAAATTTATCAGCAGAAGAAGAAGCATTATTACGTTACGAAACCTGAATTCCAATTACTAATAAATCCAACTGCAAACCAGCACTATTACGTAGGAAAAGGTAGGTAGGAAAGCTTCAGCTGTGTCAGTGGTTGTTGTGCAACTGTTTCTATATCTTCAGCTGTTACCTATGCTCGTTGCAGTGACTCAATTTAAAAAATAATATTGATTCTTTTAAACATAGATCTGTTTTACAGAGCAACTGAATATAAAAATATTTGTTAAGAGCAGAAAAGAATCGGTTTTCGATTCTGGAAATTTAGAATCGAATCGGGCCGATTCTTCAAAAAAATAAAGAATCTAAAAGAATCGATTATTTTTTCAAAAAGAATCGATTTTTTCAAAAATCGATACTTTTTGAGCATCCCTACATCCAGGTTGGCAGGTTATCGGATAACCGTTATCCCCAAGAACTAGGGATGTCCGATTCTTAAAAATGGATCGATTTAAATCGAATCGATTATTTAGAAAAGTATCGAAAATAATCGCGATTATTTTTTCAAAAAGAATCGATACATCTGAGAATCGATTCTTTTTCCAAATTATTTGTTAAATTTCAAATTTATCAGAAGAAGAAGAAGCATTATTACGTTACGAAACCTGAATTCCAATTACTAATAAATCCAACTGCAAACCAGCACTATTACGTAGGAAAAGGTAGGTAGGAAAGCTTCAGCTGTGTCAGAGGTTGTTGTGCAACTGTTTCCATCTCTTCAGCTGTTACCTATGGTCGTTGCAGTGACTCAATTTAAAAAATAATATTGATTCTTTTATACATGGATCTGTTTTACAGAGCAATAAAGCTGGATATAAGGCAACTGAATATAAAAATACTTGTTAAGAGCAGAAAAGAATCGGTTTTCGATTCTGGAAATTTAGAATCGAATCGGGCCGATTCTTCAAAAAAATAAAGAATCTAAAAGAATCGATTATTTTTTCAAAAAGAATCGATTTTTTCAAGAATCGATTCTTTTTTAGCATCCCTACCAAGAACTTGTAGTAAACTTGTATTAAATTCAAACTTTTTCGCGAAGCCACGTTACCTTTTCACTCGTACCTAGTTCCTATTTTGTGATACAACTGATTCATCAAAAATGAGTACAGGTATGCTTGTAACCTTATAATATTATGTACCAATTTGTTTGATGTGCGTGTGGATAGGTTACGTGAAGAGAACGCTAACCTGCGCTGGGGTAGCGCTCGAAATGCAAGTTACCTACCTTACCAGATTTTCTAGCTCGTGAATATTATTCTGATGGGTATCAGAATAATATTCTCGAGCTAGAAAGGTACTAGGTTGTACCTATCCTTATATATAAAAGGGAAGAGTATGTGTGTTTGTCTGTGGCCCGATTCACGCCCGAATGGCTTGACCGATTTTGATGCGGTTTTTTTGCAAAATGATCGCAAAGTTCCGGATCCGCAAAGCCTATTACAGGCTATAGTTATGGTGGCCAGATAATATCTCTAAATATATAGTATATTATACTGCTTTTTGCAGTACAGTAGTTTTAAGGTATGTGATACTGCTGTACACAGACACCCTTGCGTACACCTGAAATGTACTGCTTTTTGAAACTAGAAGAACTTAAATTATATGGGACACTAACACCTCTTATCAATAATTGATGATCATTTGGAGGAAGAAGAAGTTGGTCTTTGAGGCTCAAACTTTGAGCCTCAAAGTCTGAATTACGGGTTTTGTGGTTTTCAAATGGGTTCACTAGTTTTTCAATGCAAACGAATAGTATGGAGCTTTGAGTATTGATCTCTTTCATGAGATATTGTCTGCATCGTATAGTCATAATATTTTTGTGGGCAGTGGCAATGATTTAACTAATGTGATGTTTTATTAGATACTAACACTTTTTTGCCTAGCGTCCTACGACTATTAAATAGTCGTAGTAGTACATTAAACAAATTTTGGGATCTTTTCCGTTACCTTCACTCCGCCCGAAACCGCCCGATGCTGTGTGCGGAATTAACACCCCCCACTCGATTTCGACTTACACACACCCCTCCCGATGGCTTTAACGCACCCGAAGCCAACCAAAATCGGGGGGGGGGGGGGGTATTGGATCGGAGTATTGTTCTCTGTTACTCTGTGGATCGGGCGGTTTCGGGTGGAGTGAGGATAACGGAAAAGGTTCAAATTTTGTTTAATGAACTGCTTCCTCGAAAAAAAAAAAAAATCTGGCCACCCTAGCTATTATAGTAGATAAAACTATAATAGTAGATGTCGTTCAACGCCTTCCTTCATCGCGAATGGAGCTTTCCTTCGCGACGAGAGACGGTCAAATAGCGTCGTTACTAGGGATCGCTAGGAAAATATTCGAAACTCCGAAACCCAGTACTACTTTTGTCGTCGGTTCAGAACGAAACTACGTCTGTTAAAACGACCTCTTCACTCTGATTTCAACGAGTACAAAACGATTTCTGTGCGATAATCCGTTTGCAAATTTTTCGAAGATCGTCAGTAGGTTGGTACGAGTATTTTTTGCGAGCCTTCGATTTGTTTAATAAGTACTAGGTAATTTCATTTTGAGTTTGTGGGTTGCTATGGGCTGCGTACAATTGGTGATAGACGGGAATTTGATACTTCACTACAAGACACCAACAAGCGTTGTTACTATTATGAAAAATTATGTCATTAGTAGAGGGATTTTTTCCGCGTTTCGTCCTACACCTACCTAGAGATCCGAATTTTGGTATGAGACACTGAAAAAACTCATTTCGAATTTGAGCGAATTTAGGCGGCGAGTTTAAAATGAATGCTTTCTTTAAATCACGCCTGAAATCGGGGCGACGGAGCCGGCTGGTGAATCCTGCTCGGCTATTACTCCAACACCCTTTCTCCCCCCCCCCCCCCCCGCCCTAACCATCTCAAAGCCATCCCCGCAAGGTCGTCCAAGGGATGTCCGATTGTCAAAAATGAATCGATTGGCTTTACGAATCGCAAAAAAAATATAATAGAACACAGCCCCACAAAAAAAAAAAAAAAAGTTTCTGATCCGGGGATATTCCTATGTATTTTTTTACACCTATGTTTTCGCGACGGAGGTCGACGACTCCGATCGGCCTCAAAATTTGACATTATCCGTTTCTCGAGGTCTAGATTCCAAATCCGAAATGTCCATCCGCCGTCCGGGCCGTTTGGGCAGTAGGTAGGAATTTTTTCAAAAATATGAAATTTGGACAAAATACTCGGTTTACCATCTAGTTGTGCCCGCAAGGTTTTCAGCTCGATCGCCAAAACCCGTGAGACGCTATGGGGCTACGGGAGGGGTTTTTGAAGGCTATGGGATCGAGTCAGGTGTCGTTTTCGAAGTATTTTTGGACGTACTCGTAGAATCCATTTTTTGGGGTCCCGCAACGATCGGATTTCACTGTTGCGATTTATAGGGCTTTTATGGGGCTACAAATGAGATTTTTATGGATCGCAGGAGTTCAATTATTTTTCAAGAAAAAACAAAACATTTCGAAAAAAACGCTGCAAATTTTACACAAGGGTTTATTATTCTTTGATATGAGTTACTTGTACAGAAATTTAATTCTGTCAATGAAAAAAAATTAAAAAATTTTTTTTGGATTTTTATATTTCAAAAAAATTTTTTTTTGGGGGGGATTTTCTTTCAAAAATGTTTTTTTCAAAAATTATGTATTTTTTACTCGAAAAACATTTAACCTCCTGGGATTCTTCAAAAATCCCATTTTTAGCCCCATGAAAGCCCTATAGATCGCGACAGTGAAATCGGATCGTTCCGGGACCCCCAAAAATGGATTCTTCGTCCAAAAATACTTCGAAAAAGACAGCTAACTCGATCCCATACCCCAAAGCCTTCAAAAACCCCTCCCGTAGCCCCATAGCGTCTCACGGGTTTTGGCGATCGAGCTGAAAACCTTGCGGGCACAACTAGATGGTAATCCAAGTATTTTGTCAAAATTTCATATTTTTGAAAAAATTCCTACCTACTGCCCAAACGGCCTGGACGGCGGATGGACATTTCGGATTTTGAATGTAGACCTCTTGAAACGGATAGTGTCAAATTTTGAGGCCGATCGGAGTCGTCGACCCCCGTCGCGAAAACATAGGTGTATTATTCCAAGAATAATAAACCAAAAAATAATCTTAAAATCTTATTTTTAAATATAAAATTAAATAAAAATTTAATTTTTTTTTCATTGACAGAAATGGATTTCTGCGCAAGTAACCTATATCAAAGAATAATAAACCCTTGTGTAAAATTTGCAGCGTTTATTAATTTAGAATCGAAAACAATATCGATACCAATCAAAAATAGCAGGGAAACGAACACGACGTGTGCGATTCAAAACTGATCAGTCCGGAAAGCCCTCAATAACACTACACAACTCGATAAAAACAAGCCATCAATTGAATTGAATAGATGAGCGCAACCTTTCTGTTATTACGATATATTTAATGAGCGAGAGAAACTAAGAAACAGTAGGTATCTAGCGACCAAACTATGCCACACAACACATCAAAAATATCCACGTGATACTCATTACGTAAACAACTGCACCCTAACGACCGATGCTTTTAAGGCGAAAGGGGAGTGTGATTCTCAGATAATAGATCGCAGCACATCTGCTATAAAAGTATTAGCGTTCTAGCTCGCGGAATACCACGTGTATTTCAAATCTGAAAAGTTATCTGAGATCCTTAGGCAAATGCACAACTCGCTAACATGCCCAAAATTTTAAAATTTCAAATGTGAGGAATTTTGAAAATTTATTTTTTGAATGAAAAGAAATTTTGAAATTCTGAACTATACATAGCATGCTCACATTCAATCGGCTTCTTGAAAAGGTCTGAATTCAGCATTTCTGACAACATATTCGGATTCAGCACCCTTTAAAACCCATACACCCCAATTTTTAGTTCGAAAATCCGTATAGGTACGTGCTGAGATGTTTTCGAAATGTTAGAGATTTTGAAATGAACGCCGGGCAAATTTGACGTCACACCTCGCCAGGCTGGGCGTCGAGTAGTTGGGCACTGAGCCGCCAGAGCGCTAAATAACAAATCTGAACAGAATCGCAATAAAAACACTCGGCCCAGGTCGATTTTTGAATAACCTTCTTTGATAATAACCTCGATGCTCAATTTTCGAATGACCTTCTATAATGATAAACCCGATTTTCGATTTTTGGGGTCGACTTTTCGCGTAGCAAAGTTGGCTGACTTACGTAGATGAGAGAGAGAGAGAGAGAGAGAGAGAGAGAGAGAGAGAGAGAG
The DNA here is from genome assembly GCA_955831195.1 of Pilophorus perplexus. NCBI lineage: Eukaryota > Metazoa > Arthropoda > Insecta > Hemiptera > Miridae > Pilophorus > Pilophorus perplexus. The sequence continues at coordinate 557,673 of OY037008.1, read as the reverse complement.
AGAGAGAGAGAGAGAGAGAGAGAGAGACTCTCCGTGCACTGAACGACGAGTGAGAGAGGGATCTCCCGGCCAATCAAAAGACGACGAAGCAGCCCACGTCATGTACCCTCTCCAGACCTCGGAATTCAAATAATATTATTATAGGAAAAATATAATATTATTATATTTTTCCTAATGCCCTATAAATAATTGAAACGGGGTTTCTGCAATATGGACCCGTTTTCGTAACTTTTGAAGCACGACCTTTGCAGGAAAAACATTTTCAAAAATCATTAAAGGAGCTCATTCATGAATTTTTAAAAAATATTCATCAAAATTGAACAATTCTAACCCTGTCTAAAACTGTTTTGCGTATGGTGGGGGTTAATTAATTGTTGCCACTGCAGGAGAGGTCGGTCTGACCTACTTAAACACTTGAGGTCCCCCAGAAAGGGTGCGATGTACGATCCTCTCACTTGACAGGTTCCTAAAAACGGTGGAGGATTTTTACAGTTCCCGCCAGCGAGATGTAATAATACAGCATACCTACAAAATAAAATACGAAATTTTATTTATGCGATTTCCAGTCTATTGGCAACTTATGGATTTTTTGTCCGCCCTTGGGGAAAAAATCTCCGGGAAAATTCGTCCAATTATGTACCAATAATACTAGTACCTAAGCCGTAATTTTTCGGGACATGATCCGATTCTCGAGGTGTCCCGTACGACTTTTCAAGCCTCCCGAAAAAAAAGCGAAAGAGTCCATCAAAATTAAATTTTGATCGTTTCAGGATAGAGATTTTCTATCCTGAAACGAATATAAGGAAAATCAGACAAGTTTTGGTTTATTATTCTTGGAATAATCCACCTATGATTTCTCGACGGAGGTCGACTACTCCGATCGGCCTCAAAATTTGACATTATCCGTTCCAAGAGGTCTAGATTCCAAAACCGAAATGACCGTCCGCCGTTCGTCGTCCGGGTCGTTTTGGGCAGTAGGACTTTTTTTGTAAATCCGAAATTTTGACAAAATAGGTACTCAGTTTACATCTAGTTGTGCCAGCAAGGTTTTCAGCCCGATCGCCCAAACCCGTGGGGCGCTATGGGACTAAAATGCGGCTGCGGGAGGGGATTTTTGAAGGCTTGTGGCTATGGGATCGAGTCAGGTGTCGTTTTCGAAGTACTTTTGGACGTAGAATCCATTTTTTGGGGTCCCGAACGAACCGATATCACTGTTGCGATCTATAGGGCTTTTATGGGGCTACCAATGAGATTTTTGATGGATCACAGGAGGTAAAATATTTTCAAGGAAAAAACGAAAAAAAGATTAAACAAATTTTTTGCGAGAAAAAAATCAAAAAAATAATTTTTTTTTAATATAAAATCAAAAAACAATGAGTTGGTTAGGGAGAGAGAACGACTCCTCTGCTGAATACTAAATTGTGGTTCAGAACTGATTGTATGTTCAACCTACCTCAAGTCACTCTGGGCTGTAGATGAGCTTAGTGGCTCGAAACCGGTCCCCACGCTATAATTGTTTACCTGAATAAACAATTTAGTATTCAGCAGAGGAGTCCAGTGGCGGCTCGTGCTACAGGCAAGAAGGGGTTCAACCGTACTTCGACAGCAAAATTAAGAACATGCTCGTATTACCTAGGTAATACACCCCCGAATGTATTATACATGGAAAGGACTATTATACTATAATAGTCGCGTACGTCTGCTGAATGGAAACCTTTAGCAAGAAGTCTCATTTTAGAAGAAAAATACAACCGACTCACTTTCCACGCCCAGGCTTTTCATTTCGTATCTGTAATCCAAGGGTGGAGGGCCGAAGGGAATGTTCTTGCGACGGGTACCTATTCATCTCTCGAAAATCACACACACAATAAACAATAAAAATACGAGAAAATTATTAGACTGACTCGAACGATACAAAAGGAGGCCGAACTCTGAAACGTTGTCCTCTGCCCTGTGTTACCGCGTAGGCCGAATTTGCCAAAACAAATGGGCATGTAAGGAGGGCGCTCAGTAAAAATTCCCTCACATACAATTCCCTTTTCTTTTTCTTCTCTGTTATTTCCAGTTTAGTGTTCAAAAACCCCTACGATTATATCTTAGAGCAATGGTTGCTCTATCTCCAATTTTTTTGATTCATTTCAGGAGGATTTGGCGATTACAATCCGAATTCACTGGGAATAATATCCGTTTTCCCCTACAAAAAGTCCCCTTCCTTAAAAATGTGTTGTCAACACTGCTGCGCAACTGTTTGTTCTATTTTTCGTACCCGTTCCTAATCTTGGTACCTGTGGAAAATACTCCATGAGCTGCAACTGAAGCCAGCGAGAGACCCTCTTAAAATTTCGCCCAGTCACGTGACCTTTCCCAACCGCCCTCCGACCCTCCTTTCCTCATTCTTTGGTCTGCTTTGGTTCAAAGCTGACATAGAACCCAAGTTCTGACGTCACTCCCCAGCCGAATGGAACTGTTATCAAAAATAGTAAGAACTTGTTATGTACCAACTAGCATCAACAGTGACACTATGGGAAGCTGATTTGATAATAGGTAAATGAAATTTTTCTCTCCTCTCGCTAACTCTAACCTTTCCTCTCACTATCTTTGGGGGTTCTCTGAACCACTGAACCCCCGCACGAGCCGCCACTGGAGGGGTCGTTCTCTCTCCCTAACCAACTCATTGGATTAGACCTCTGCACCATCTGGAAACAACCACTTTTATCAAAAAACAATTTTAATCTTAAATTTTTTTAGTGCAGCTATCGTTGGACGTGTATAGAAAATGACTCAGCCGTAATAATTACGTTATCAATTATAGATGAACGCAGGGAAGACAATATATATTATTATATATATTGAATAATTAAACACTGGGTCGACAAAAGAACTCACAGGAAAAATACGACGTTTCGATTTCTCGTCATCAGGTAATGTAGGGATCACAGGGAAATCCTCCTCCAGGCTGTCAGCCGGCGGTGATGTTGTTGGCGGTCCAGCTCTATGTCCACGCGCGATGCCATGTATGAAACACGCCCGCGGTGGCTCCAAGGAGAAAGGGAAAGGGAGGAAGCGGAATGAATCGGTATTGGGTTGAGGATTATGGTTAAGGAGGGAGTTTTCCCACTCAAAATAATATAAAAAGTATTGCAAATAAAAGTAAGAAATTAAATTTAAAAATTTTGAAAAACCTACTGGAAATAAAATAAAATAAAAAATAAAAATAAAAATAAAAATGAAAATAAAAATAACCAAAAAAATGAAATGAGAATAAAAATAACCAAAAAAATAAAATGAAATCCTTTTTTTTTTTTAAATAAAATTTTTTTTAAAAAGGGAGATCAGTGGGGGAGGGCTAGCCGTGGGAGTTCAATCCTGGGGGCCGCAGCGCTCCTAGCACCCAAATTCTTGCCTGCTCCGCCAAATGAAGCGCCAAATCGTTGTCCTCAGGCAGACACTTGAGCACTCGCACCCGGAAACAGTCATTGAACACCGCCCCATGCGAAGCCGCATGTCGCCCAACAGGAAGACCCTCCCCCCTATCTGTAGTTGATCTATGGTTGTTGATTCGGAGATTCAATTGTGTCGGCTTACCCACATAAAACGCCTCACACTGCGTACAAAGCAACTCATATACACACATTCTACTCTGGCAACTTGCAGAACCCTCCACCTTATAAGTGTGTGGAGTATTAGGCGAAGAAAACTCTGTGCCCGGAACAATGAGGTTGCACAGCTGGCAGCGATGTGTAGGATCTCCGCAAGGTTGAAGTCCCACCGATTGCTCGCGCGGAAGGCGCTCAAACTTGTGGGACAGCATGTCCCCCAAGTTTCTTGGTCGTCTATAGGCCACTGTAGGGATCTCAGGAAAGGCATCCCGCGTGAGCGGGCTATTCAACAATGTGGGGTACAACTCACGTAAAATAGCGTTGATACGCTGTATCCCCGGGAAAAACGTAGTGACCAGAAATGGCCCCCGCCTCCGAATCCTGTCCTCAGGAGGCCGGTACTGCACCCAAGCCGGGACGATTCTTCTCCGCAACAGGCCCCGCGGGTACCCCCTCTCCACCAGCCTCGCAGTCAGGTGTTCCAGGTATTCGTCCAGGTTCTCCCGTGTGTTGCATAACCTGTGGCCCCGTACAGAAAGCGATCTGGGGAGAGCATCCTTTGTGTGGGGTGGATGACAGCTCTGATAGTCCAAATACATCAGCGCATTCGTCGGCTTCACATGCACCTTGGTGGTGAACCCACCTGCAGTGCAAGTAATATCCACATCCAGGAACGTTATCGACTCCTCAGAAGCCTCATGGGTAAATTGCAGTGGCGAAGCGGCGTTCAAGGCCCGGATGAAATCCCCAAGGGCCTCCCTGCCATGATGCCATATCATGAAAATGTCGTCCAAAAATCTTTTCCACAGTAACGGCCGACGAGGTTGAGATGCCAAGAATTCCTGTTCAATACGTGCCACATTCAGGCTAGCGTACGATGGAGCAAATCTTGTGCCCATTGCTGTTCCACACTTTTGGAGGTAGGTATTGTCGCCAAACACGAAGTAGTTGCGAGTCAGAATGAAATTTGCAACTGAGAGAAGAAATTCTGCTGACGGCTCCGCTGCATCATGCCTATCATCCAAGAAGTACCGCAGAGCCTCCAGCCCTTCATCGTGCCTTATAGATGTATACAGACTGGTGACATCTATAGTAACCAGGATTAGAGGGTGAGATCCATATGTGAGCAAGGGCGTCGAGTGTAGCACCTCCAGAAACTCGTATGTATCCTTCAGAAATGATGGTTGAGCTGCGGAAATTGGCTGGAGATAATGGTCCAGGTAGGCAGATAAACGCTCCGTGAGGGAACCATAACTGGAGACGATAGGCCGACCAGGTGGCAAAGTGTCTGGCAGACTATATGGTTTGTGGATCTTCGGGAGAAGGTAAAAAACATATGTACGTGGTGAGTCAGGAATCATCAGGCGACGGTCTGCCTGGGACAGGCCCCCGTAAGTGCCACCTCGTCGAACACGCAGCAGGGCCCGCAACTCAGTACAGAAGCGGCGGGTAGGGTCACTCTGGAGTACCTCGTATGTTTCAACATCCCCAAGCTGTCGCATGGCCTCACGACGATAGTCAGCAGCATTCATCACCACTACAGTAGAGCCCTTATCAGCATTCATAACCCTGATAGCCTGATCAGTCTGAAGAGACTTCAGAGCCCGAAACTCATCAGCACTAAGATTGACACGGGGCCGCAGTGTCGCCAGAAACTCTGGGGAGGATGTCTGGGTGAGGAGTGCACTGATGAAAACCTCCAAGGGGTGGGTTGGTGGAAGCCGAGGTTGCGGTTCAATCTCACGGGATACCTTGAACTGGCGGAGAGCCTGATGAGTTGCATCCTCCACTGCACCTGGCTCCTGTGAATGCCAGAAGTATCGCCAGCGCAATGACCGTACAAACGCCTGGAGGTCCTCATGCAATCTCAAATGATCAACCCTGGGAGTGGGGGAGAATGTCAGGCCCCTCGAGAGCAGTGAGTGTTCAGCAGGGGAGAGTACGTGAGAGGAGAGGTTGCATATCTCCGGGGCGCGAGTGGGAGCAGGCTCGGGGATCTCCCCACCCCCTTCAGCCTGAACGCGACCATCCGTCCACAAAGGGGCCCCCATAGCTGTTGGAATGGGGGCAACGGAGAGGTGGGAAAACGTGAGTCCCAACCAGCAAAAAGCGCGCGATCCACAGGCAAGGACACACCGGCCCGCAGATAGCCACGGAAAAGAGCCGAAAGCTTCCGGTTGTTTCTACGTAAGTCGCTATCAAAATTTCTCGTGACGTCATCAAGCGCCCGGGAGACTCGAGCCCGCTGCCCAGGAACCAGCCATAAAATTCTAACCAAGGGTAGGAGTCCAGTATGTATACAATGATCCCTTAATCGCCGGTACAGCTGTAGAGTAAGCTCTGTTAGCCTCATTGATGATATATAACCAAACAAGGTAATATCACCCCTCAATTCAGGAGGCATAGCCGACACCGGCGTTTTCATTGTCAGCCCCTTAGGCGGAACGCCCATGGCAACACAGGAAGATAAGAAGTGGATGTGGCTAGTACATTGTGCAACCCTACGAGAAAAATAAGTCAACTGACCATGCCAAAACTCACGCGGATCCAACTCGGGTACCTGATGATCCTCCATATCTGCCCTTATAGTCAATCCTCAATCCACAGTAACCAACACGTAGAGCTTCACAACCGTCGAGAATATAAATTAATAAATTGATAAATTAATAAATTAATGAATCAAACGAAACAAAACAAAACAAAAACAAAAACAAAAAGAGTGAAGAAAACGGGGGAGTTGGGACGTGGGAAGGTGGGGAGAAACACAGAAAGGAATCACACTATTTGTAGCAAACGGCACTACAGTGCTAGTCGTACAAAACTGGGGAAACTTGCTCATAAGCGAACTATATAGAATAATTAAACACTGGGTCGACAAAAGAACTCACAGGAAAAATACGACTAATATATATATATATTAGTATAATATTATTAGCGTTGTTTGATGTTCCTTTGGCTCAGGGTAGGTACCCACTCCGAATACATAGGTACTCAAAATATTTGAACCAGAGAAAACGTTCAAAGTGGGTCAAACATTTACTAGAAATTTGGATCCAAATGGCCGTAAATATTCCCAACACCATTTAGGTACCAGTACAACACTATTTTCTAGCGCGAGTAGTTCATGGTGATGTACACGTTGAAACGCATTTTTTGCGTGAATGGAATGATCGAATAATACAGCGATCACATTTCAAGTTGCGAATGCTCGCAGAGGGTCTCATTGAAGTCGTCCGGCCTACCTGGGGGTAGGGCCCAGCCCGGTTGCCCGGCCACCCTCACACGCCCAGGAAATTTCTTCCAATGCACCAATTACCATTACCAGGAGAATCAATTTTTGATGGCCATATAGTGAAAAAAGAGAATAAACGATTTTTTCTTTCGCATTTTAAAATGACGTTCTATGCTTTGTATATCTTGAAATTTCTAAAAACTCATCAAATTAAAAATGGCAATCTTTAAAATTTGATATAGCAACTTTTGGTTTATTATTCTTGGAATAATACACCTATGTTTTCGCGACGCGGGTCGACGACTCCGATCGGGCTCAAAATTTGACATTATCCGTTTCAAGTGGTCTACATTCTAAATCCGGAATGTCCGTCCGCCGTCCAGGCCGTTTTGGGCAGTAGGAATTTTTTAAAAAATCTGAAATTTTGACAAAATACTCGGTTAACCATCTAGTTGTGCCCGCAAGGTTTTCAGCCCGATCGCCCAAACCCGTGGGGCGCTCTGGGGCTACAGAAGGTGGTTTTTGAAGGCTTTTGGCTATGGGATCGAGTCAGGTGTCGTTTTCGAAGTATTTTTGGACGTAGAATCCATTTTTTGGGGTCCCGGAACGATCCGATTTCACTGTGGCGATCTATAGGGCTTTCATGGGGCTAAAAATGGGATTTTTGAAGGATCCCAAGAAGTTAAATATCTTTCGAGTAAAAATTAAGGAATTTTTGAAAAAACACATTTTTGAAAAAAAAAAAATCGCCTCAAAAAATTTTTTTTGAAACATAAAAATCCAAAAAAAAAATTTTTTTAAATTTTGGTTTATTATTCTTGGAATAATACACCTATGTTTTCGCGACGCGGGTCGACGACTCCGATCGGCCTCAAAATTTGACATTATCCGTTTCAAGAGGTCTACATTCAAAATCCGAAATGTCCGTACGCCGTCCGCCGTCCGGGCCGTTTTGGGCAGTAGGAATTTTTTTAAAAATCTGAAATTTTGACAAAATACTTGGTTTACCATCTAGTTGTGCCCGCAAGGTTTTCAGTCCGATCGCCCAAACCCGTGGGGCGCTCTGGGGCTATTTTGGGGCTACGGGAGGGGTTTTTTGAAGGCTTTTAGCTATGGGATCGAGTTAGGTGTCGTTTTCGAAGTATTTTTGGACGTAGAATCCATTTTTTGGGATCCCGGAACGATCCGATTTCACTGGGGCGATCTTTAGGGCGTTCATGGGGCTAAAAATGGGATTTTTGAAGGATCCCAGGATGTTAAATATTTATCGTGTAAAAAATAGAGAATTTTTGAAAAAACACATTTTTGAACAAAAAACTCCAAAAAAAAATTTTTTTTGAAATAAAAATCCAAAAAAAAAATTTTTTTTAATTTTTTCATTGACAGAATTTAATTTCTGCACAAGTAACCTATATCAAAGAATAATAAACCCTGGTGTAAAATTTGCAGCGTTTTTTTTTATTGACAGAATTAAATTTCTGTACAAGTAACCTATATCAAAGAATAATAAACCCTTGTGTAAAATTAGCAGCGTTTTTGGTTTATTATTCTTGGAATAATACACCTATGTTTTCGCGACGCGGGTCGACGACTCCGATCGGGCACAAAATTTGACATTATCCGTTTCAAGAGGTCTACATTCTAAATCCGAAATGTCCGTCCGCCGTCCGCCGTACGCCGTCCGCCGTCCGCCGTACGCCGTCCAGGCCGTTTTGGGCAGTAGGAATTTTTTTTAAAATCTGAAATTTTGACAAAATACTTGGTTTACCATCTAGTTGTGCCCGCATTTTTTCAGTCCGATCGCCCAAACCCGTGGGGCGCTATGGGGCTATAATGGGGCTACGGGAGGGGTGTTTTGAAGGCTTTGAGCTATGGGATCGAGTTAGGTGTCGTTTTCGAAGTATTTTTGGACGTAGAATCCATTTTTTGGGGTCCCGGAACGATCCGATTTCACTGGGACGATCTTTAGGGCTTTCATGGGGCTAAAAATGGGATTTTTGAAGGATCCCAGGATGTTAAATATTTTTCGAGTAAATAATAAAGGATTTTTGAAAAAGAATTATTTTTGAAAAAAAAAAATTAATAAAAAAATTTTTTTTTTAGATTAAAACCCAAAAAAAAATTTTTTTTTTAAATTGTTTCATTGACAGAATCAAATTTCTTCACAATTAACGTATATCAAAGAATAATAAACCCTTGTGTAAAATTTGCAGCGTTTTTTAAATTTCGGCATGTTGGCGAAGATTCATATGACATAAGAATGCTTCTCAATTTTTTTTCAGAATTTTTTAATGAATAGTTCAGCGGGAATCACGCTAATTTGTTCGCGGATCTTCCCTCTCACTCGCACACTTGTGGTCCCCTTTCGCCTTAAGAAAACCTTATGCCGAACAGAGGTAACGAACGGCTCAGGCTACAAAAATCGTTTTGGAGTCGTTGGAATCAGCTGAAAAGCTCATTCCATAGACCCTTGTACCAACGAAATCGGACAAAAACTTTCGTCCCCCTTTTGAGGCCTCCTTAGTTACACATCAGAGATAAAATACTTTCGTCGTGAAGGACCTCCCGAAAACCGATGAAGGAATGAGGGAGGAAAAATCAAGGTAGCCTATAACCACCCCCCCGAACTCGCTGATCACAATGAGACCACCCTCATGAAAATCTGTTGAGCCGCTCGGGCGTGATGCTGTGAAAAAAAAAAAAAAAAAAAAAAATCATGTCGAAGAGATGAGCGTACCTTTCCATTTTTTGGAAAAAGGTTGCGCTAAAAATCCAACGGTTGACCAAACAATTGAGTATAACAATATAACGATAGTTTAGGGCACCAGCTACTGACAACAAAATTTGTTTCCAAAAAAAAAAAAAAAAAAAAATTAATATAAGATGAGAGTGGGCGAGAATCTTACATGGGTTCACTTCCATTGAACCTCAAGAAGCTGTGCACGTACCTACTGTACCTTCTTTCAAGAAACACGTCAAAAGTTGTGCCGGGTTTAAGGGCTCGCGGAAAAAAAAAAAATCCCCGGGGGAAAAAATGCCCGAAGTAACCACCCCGGAAAAAATTCCCCGGAAATAAAATCCCCGAATTGGCCACAGTCCTAGGAAAAAAATCCCCGAGAGAAGAAATTGCCGAAACGGAAAAAAAATCCCCGAGTTGTGCGTTAGTCGTAGTTAGTTGATGGACGCTCGCTGTTTGCCTTGTCATCACAGAGGGGCAGAGGATCATGTTGTCATCAAAAAGGTTCCTCTACATAAAAATTACAATTCAAATTCTCTGCACTGCTCTTCAAAAAGAACGTTTCCAACAAAAGGTGCATTCTGAAGCAGGGTCCGTGCATTCTGAAGCGGCAATCCGTCAATGCGTGTACGCGTCAACAGTGGACTTGAAAAAAGCTACGACTGGCCTGTTGCGATAATGCAAAGCGAGGGAGAACCTTCAGTTCGTCATGGAAGTGCTTCCGACCGACATGAATGACATGATTGATGAATGAGTTATGACGATTGTACATTAGACGACATGATTATACTGTGATTGTACGGCACCATCATTCAAGTATTTATGTTTTTTCCTGTTTTTTCATATTGACTGGGGTTTTTTTCCGCTTGTTCGGGGATTTTTTTCTTTCCTACGACCGGGTTTAAGCGTTTTCACCGTCTTTAGCGCAACCTTTCCCTCAAAAAATGGAAAGGTGCGCTCACCTCTTCGACGTTTTTTTTTTTTTTTTTCACAGCATCACGCCCGAGCGGCTCAACAGATTTTCATGAGGGTGGTCTCATTGTGATCAGCGAGTTCGGGGGGTGGTTATAGGCTACCTTGATTTTTCCTCCCTCATCCCTTCATCGGTTTTCGAGAGGTCCTTCACGACGAAAGTTGTTTATAAACAACTATAAATCTCTGACTAAGGAGGCCTCAAAAGGGGGACGACAGTTTTTGTCCGATTTCGTTGGTAGGTACAAGGGTCTATAGAATGAGCTTTTTTGGCTGATTCCAACTACTCCAAAACGATTTTTAAAAATTTTAATTGCAGCCTGAGCCGTTCGTTACCTCTGATCGGCATAAGGTTTTCTTACGCATCGGTCGTTAGGGTGCAGTTGTTTACGTAATGAGCATCACGTGGATATTTTTGATGTGTTGTGTGGCATAGTTTGGTCGCTAGATACCTAGTTACTGTTTCTTAGTTTCAATAAAAGCTACGGTTAGCAGTCCAGCATTATTTCGTAATAACAGAAAGGTTGCGCTCATCTATTCAATTCAATTGATGGCTTGTTGGAAATCCTCGAAATTTTCCCTAGTAATGACGCTTTTGACCCGCTAGTTAGTTTACCCGTAACTTATGTTAGCGCCGCCTACATTTGGAATTCGGTTAATGTTGAACCCTAGACTATTACGGGCTGAAACGATTTTATTAAACTTCATGAATACCCATAAGTTGGGAAGGAAATAAACGGTACCGTTGCAATATGCTACCTACCGACCCGCCGCTGCCTACCTCCGCCTAATTGATACCTACCGTAGTGACTCGAGAGATCGATAAGCACGACGATTTATTGGTGAAAACTCAGCAACAGCGAAAATTATGACATGGACAGAAGGCAGCAGAAAAGCTAAACCGAACTTAGCAGAACGTCTCCGACCTCCATAGAGGAGCCGGGACTTGTGAATCGACCCACTAACAGCCTAACATCCTGACTTAAGACTGCAGAAGAAGCCGCCCGGAACTCCGGAGCTCTGGGGCTCGGGAACTCTCTCTCCTTTTTTGGATTATACAATTACATAGGGTTTTATACATATTGCCACCACTACTAGCCTATCTCCAAGGGTAGGAGAGGGTAAATTTAGGGAGTTTAGGCGGGGTTAAGGGCGGTCCTACATCCTCAAAGGGGGAGATAAATGAGATAGAGTAGGGATTTTAAGTCGTATGAGAGGGAGAAAAGTAGAACGTAAGTTGGGGGAAATTCCCAGGTTCGTGAGAAAGGAGCTATTGGACTGATTAGAGGGTTTGGCTAGTTTACACAATAAGGATTTCATTACAAAGGGCCAAATCAGTGGGCGTCGAACAATTATTGTGTACTTAGAAAGTGCAAGATGAGTCGCCTTGTGGGCGCCAGATAAGCGACAGTAGTTGAGGGCATGAGAAAAACATACTACTGTGTTGTGAAGAAAGGATAGTGAAGCAGATAATTTAAATTCTTGGTTACAATGGGATATTAGGTCACTGATACTCTAGGGATTTGGTTGAAAAGGGCTATCTATTTCAATGTAGTCGTTCAATGGACTGATATGGGTATTGAAAAGATATCTGGAATGAACAACAATAATAAATTCAGTGGAAGTGACCCCAAAGGGTGAGCCATGAGAAAGGGACCACGTGGAGAAAATAACTAAAACGTGGGTGTGAATTTGGATTATAGGAGTATTTATGAATTTAAATGATTCAGGGGTGAGGAATGAGGTCGGGGGATATGACACAATACCTACCGACCCGCCGAATGAGCTCGATGAGCTGAAGTAGGTAAATAAACATGCGTAAGTAAACAAAGAGAGCACTGAAGAATAATTCATCAATTGTTGATGAATCCCTGTTTCAAGGGAAACGAAAATATCGCCGAGGCCGGTTATTAGCGCGTGATCGTAGACCTGCTCCACAACCTGCTGATGCTGACGAGGACGACAACGACAACGAAGACCACGACGACATGAGCACGGATCGAAATTCCGGATCCCGTATCCAGGGCCCGTGGGTGTTTGGCCTCTGCTGCCGGCATAGTGGGCTACTGGAAAGAAGGCTGTTTATTGTTGAAAAGCGCGATCGAGCCACATTGCTTCCCATTATACAACGTGAAGTGGCAGTTGGCAGCACAATCGTCTCAGATCAGTGGCGAGCTTACAGCAACCTGGGCAGCCAAGGCTTCATACACCACACTGTGAACCCCTTCATGACCCCCTTACTGGCGCTCACACTCAGACGATCGAAGGCCTCTGGCGAATAATAAAAAACCGGTATGGAATAAACTGCTGCTGCTTTTAAATTTTTCTGGCACGGTAGGTAGCAATCTTGTGGTAGGTAGCATACTAAAACAGCGGAGGGTCGGTAGGTAGCATATTGAAACGGTACCAAATAAACTAAATGTCTGAAATCTCGAATTTTCCAGGGATGAAGGGAGATCAGGCTCCCTCCTGTCTCAACAACGTGCGGTTCCGATCAGAGCGAATTTACGGGGGTTCATCCCGTCGTTCTATCGTTTAAAACCGTGTCAACGTCGCGGGGTGTTGCTCGTACAAAACAATGTTCAGCTTGTAGGGACTGTTCACGGGAGTAAAATTTACTCTGTATTTAATACAGAGCGCGCTGGTGGGAGGGGTGGAAAAGGTTGCAGTGGTGGGTCTCTAATAAACTTAATTAGCAAACGAACAAATCCAGGCGTCATGCGTAAAATATTACTGTGTGCATGAATGTTTGTTGGAAATGACAAAATATATTCAAGATCTTCATTCAAAAACGCTACAAATTTTACACTATGGTTTATTGTTCTTTGACTCTCGAGGTGGGCCTGAGACGTTTGGAACAGGCTGTGAATTTCCTGGGCTCAATGGTAGATGACCGTCTGTGATGGCTTGTTCTGGAGCCTAGGTATAAATCATGGTTCAGAACAATATACACGAATACATGACATGAGATGCTACATAGGAAATGCATGCAGTAACATATCCATAATGTTGGTAAAGGATACATGGCTTCGCTAGACCAGCCATAGCGCCAGTTGGTAGGCCGTAAATGAGAGACGCCACGTAGGAGGCGTTATGCCCTCAAGCGCCCTCCACAGGTCCCCATAGCAGGACCAGCCACCCCCATTGGTACCCCTTACCTCTCACGTTGGGACAGAAACGTAATCCTACCCAGGAGCCAAGGAGCTAGGTCATATGGCTCCAGACAACATCTTGTCCACTCCCAGGTAAGCGTACGTAACATACCCAGCAACCAGGGAGCTGTAGAACTAGGCCGTACTGGACATGGCAGACAACATCTAGGCCGCCCCTGGGCAAGCGTTCTACCAGGGAGCTATAGGACTAGGTTATACTGCTGGTCGATGGACATGGCTCCAGTCGACATCTAGTTCACCCCCAGGTAGGCATGTATGTTACGAATATGTAACATGCCTAAACCGTACCTAGTTACTCACGCACATGGAAAACTTGCATTCCTAGTACGTTCCAACCCGCATTGAGTAAGCACTAATCCGTGGCTTACAAATTCTTGATATCACATACAATCATTTTACAGCCGTTCGGAGGTTTACTGGGCACATACAAATTAACTTGGGCGAAGTCCGGAAAGAGATTTTAAAAACAACTTTTATTTTTAAAACATCAGAAAAAGTACAAAATTTGTACTTTTAATGAAGTCGTGCGCCAATAGGGAGCTGATGGCAGAACGGGATCCAAACTAGAACTGAGTTGTGGGCTCGCAGGGCACTGGGAGGTAAACTAGTGTTGTCTATTCAGCACTTTTGTATTTCTGAGAAGGATGACTACTGTTGGTGTCATATTCTTGCTGTCTCTATTGCTTTCACTTAATATAACTTACATACATACTTTCGAATAGAGAATTTTATAATGTTAGGTGTCAATAATTGACATGGGTGATTCTCAAACTACGGGCAATAATCGAGTCCGGGCAAGATTGGTGGCTACCTAAGCGTCCTATCTTCAACTTTTTTGTCTTAAATCAAAGAAGTGACTCTCATCTTCAAGAAACGATTGTTGAATTTGGTCAAATTACAATTTATATGTCCATTTTAGGCATGCAAAGTAGCAAAATGTAATTACCGTGGCTGTCCCGAAAGTCGTTTTTGGATTTCAAAGTTGTCCTTTGGCATTCTAATACCAGTGTTCAGGAAGGAGAAATATACATCGTTCAAGTAGATGAGTGGAATGATCAAAAACCACGAGAAAGTCTCCAATTAACCAAATTTTGGAGTGTAGAGGGCTTAACAATGTTTGTCCCGAAAAAAAAGTAATTACCGTGCAATATAATCAAATGGGATATTTTGGCACGGAAAGTGGGATATTTCGAACTCACCACGTGACCTGTGTAAGGTGGCAACATTGCTTGAGCCCACCAAACCTGCCCCAGACCAGTTTCTTCCTGTTTAGAAGATTCATCCCACAGCGAAGGTTCTCAGTCTGCTGAGTGACTTTTCCCTTGTAATTACCATGGCATGTTATAACTTCCACAATTTTCAAAATATTACTTTCTCTCTTTTATCATGTTGAAGAGCTTGAACAGATGTTTGGAGCATGCATTTGTAATCTATTATAGGATGAGTTAGAATCTAGTTATTTCATTTGAAAGTTGCAAATGTAATAATTACATAGCAATAATTGATAGCAAAAACCCCACTAGTCACAGAAACTGAATACTGAGTTACAGTCGCCATCGTGTTGTTTACGGCATTCCTCACATGGTTACCGAATCACTTCTCTCAAAAAACCCACTAGTCGGACGGTAGAAGCCACGAAAAATACGGTGATTCGGCAAAAACCCCACAAGTCAGGAGCGTTTCGAGCATGAACCCCATTAGTCGAGGGAGTTTCGTGCAGCGATGTCACATTATTTTAGTGTTATTGTACACATTTAATATTTAGTGTTATTGTACACATTTAATGAAAAGTTTTATCTCCCTCGTTTTTCTAAAATAAACCAAGTTTCATCGACTTGTGGTGTTTTTCGTTGAATTCTGCCAAAAACCCCACTAGTCCAGTATATTTCCCTCCTCCACGGTCAGAGGAATTAATTCAGCAACTTTAAATTAGTACAGTAGTTTAGTAGTAGTAATAACTAGTTTATACAAAAAATAACAAAATTTTAGTAATTTACGGGATGAAGATAAACGATTTTTTTCACTTCCTCAACAATTGAGTTCTGTGACTAGTGGGGTTTTTGCTATCAACCCCAATTATTCACGTGCTCGAAATTGAGTAATTCACGTGGAATAAATAGGTACGAATAAAAACTATGGTAATTTCATGTTTACCATTTAAATTACCGAGGAAGGTTATTTCAGATTTCTTGCATTAAAAGTCGTAAGGAAAGAGTAAACCCAAGTACAAAGAATACAGAAATTAATGGGAACGATAGGGGGGTCAACAATTGCGACTTGAGGAGGAGGCCCGAGAAATTTAAATAAAATGATAAAAGGGCAATAATAAGGTTCGAGTTTGATTTTTTGATTTTGACATCAAGAGGAAGAAAGATGGGAAAATCAAGTTGGTTGCTGACCTCACACCTAGAGAGCTGAGGATTCGGAGGAAAATAGTTCGAGAGAATGTCAGAAAATTTCGAATGAGGCGTCAAAATCTCACTAGAGTCACTGAAAACACGCCACCGACATCACCTCAAAACGAAGAATCATCTGATGTTCCTGTTGCTTTATCTCACCGTGGATCAAGCTAAGATGGCAAGATAAGAAAAAGGCGGCATGATAGAAAAACCGAAAGGGAAAACATAAGGCTCAGAGAACAACTGAAAACAGCAAGAAGAAATGAAGAAAAGCAGCGTAAAAAATATCAACGACTTCTCCAGAAAACGTTATGTACTGCAAAATCTGCTGAGCCCTAAAAGCAAGGCTAGACACATGGTTAATAACAGGAATGACGAAAAAACCAAGAAAGAAATTGAAGAGAGGCTTGTTGAACTACGAGAAATCACCATGTCAGTATTGGTAATTACCGTGTGCCCAGAATTTGAACATTTGAAATTTTGAGCTTAAAAACGGAGTTTGATTTGTGCCAGGTGCATTTTCTCAACCCTAGGTGGGTCGGAAATGACCACAAATTTTTGTGACGTTTTAAGACAAGGTGGATTTTTGAAAACTTTGCACGCTGAAAATAGCCCGTAGTTTGAGAATCACCCACATAATTATTATGTCATGGTATCTCAATTTGTTTTACTTTCCAGTCGCCAATCCATCCACGGTTTCTACACCTCGTCCTTTGAAACGTCGAAGAGACTCGTCGTCGAATGATGATGATGGTTCGTATCTCGTTATTCGTGTTACATCTACTTTATGAGTAAAAAGTTGAAAGTGCGGTGCTAGTTCGGTATGCGATCTATCTACAACTAGTTTGGTATGTGATCTATGCCCGATCCCCATTTCTGGTTCCGGTATGCGGAAAAAACTTCCCCATTTCTGACGTGCTAGGAAAATTCTTCCCCAGCAAAAACGTCACCACGGAAAAAACTTCCCCGAACGAGAATCGGCCACAAAGACGCTGTTGAGAATGTTCTGAAGTAAGGTGACAATCTCCTGGTTAGAGGCTTTGTTGTTAATTTTTATCTAGCGACGAAAGGTCCTTTGCCCTAACAATAGGAGATATGTAAGCTGTGAGGAATGATGAGATCGGATTATTGGAAGCAGGGGCGCATAGGCGGTTTTGACCGGCCCGGGCGATTCAATTTGACCGGCCCTACCCCGCCCCCTCCATCACACACACAGTTACCTATCCAAAGACCTTACTTTTAGTACCTGGGTGAACCTAATGCTTAGGTGAAAGAGAAAAATAACAGCGCCTATATTTTGAAAAAATAAAAGTGGCGCTTGGTATGTGAATTAGTTAGTACCGTTTATGCAAACAAGATAGCGCTTCAAACTAAGATGCATTTTAAAATGCATCTTAGTTTGATTAGTTAGTGCAATTGCACATTTCTTTAGTTAAGTTCATACTCACAGCTTATCAACAATAAAAAGAAGGCTCGCAAGAGGAGCATCTGGCTGGAGCACTGAGCCGAGAGGCTTTTGGCATTTCCGGCCCTCCTCACTCTCGCCCCTCCACCCCTTCTCTCATGTATGTCCCCCGCTTGTTAATTTCTTTCGAATTCTAGGCTCAATCTCAGGCCTATGGTAAATTTGTTTTTTTTTTTTAAATTTTCATGTCTAGTGTTTGGACGGATGAAGGACCCCGTAAAATCAATTATCAAGGTTACTCGAAAAATGAGTCCTTATTCGACTTCCTGGCTTCCTTCAAAAGCCCCATGGATCCCAACGGTGAAGTCTGAAGCTTTTAGGAGTCCCGAAAATGGATTTTACGTCCAAAAATAGTTCGAAGACAACACCTAACTGAGCCCCCCCCCCCCCCCCCCCCCGGTTTGTGCGATCGGGTTGAACACCTTGCGAGTTCAACTAAAAGGAGACCCAAGAATTTTGTCAAAAATTTCAGATTTTCAAATGAATTCCTTCTGCTCTAAACGTCGTGGGCGGCGGACGGACATTTCAGTTTCATCTTGAAACGTAGTAGGTATAGATATAATTACAAATTTTGAGAACGATCAAAAATTTTTTACCCCTGTTGCAAATACTAAAGTGTATTATTCCAAGAATATTTAACCAAAACGGGAACACATAACGCTCGCACACAAAACGCTTGCGTGCGATAGAGAAGGGATGGAGAAGGGACCAAGCTGTAGGCGATGGCAAGGAGGGCCGATAATGACCAAAGCCCCTTGGCTCAGTGCTCCGGCCAGACTCTCTTGCTTGCAAGCCATCAACATTCGATATCCTCAAGCCATCGTAAGATCCTCCAGATTGTTGTCACTCAGAGTTTGCCTCAGCCTTGTTTTGATGATTTAAAATTTTCAAAAACTCCTCTAGTACTCGACTTGGGTCGTGCAAAGCATTACCAAAAGTTTGTTGAAAATCAAAAAAAGTCTTGCACGCGATGAGGCCATGAGGTTGTACTGTTTTAAAATCTTGTTGCACAAATTACGCATTTATTGAACTTGCAATCCACTCTATGAGGAACAAAGCCAACCAGATTCTTTTATGTCTTCAGTTTTCTTTTCTGGCTTAGTACTGTAGGAAAACATTTTTCTCCAGCTTCGGCCGGCCCCTCAGGACCCTCGGCCCTTTGGGCGACGCCCGATCGCCCGACCAGCCTATCCGCCCCTGATTGGAAGCAGAAACAATTGAAAGCTGGTGTTAGATGGGCCTGCGTTAAAAGAGACTCGCTGCAAGTAAGTATTGGTGATAATAGATAGACAGATAGATAGAGAAGTTGTTATAGTTTGGCCCAACTCGTCCCTTGTTTTTACTGCACCTCTACACTGGAATAAAACGTGAAAACTCTATATAACAACTTGAACATAAACTATAAACAAGCAAACTATAACAACTTCTCTATCTATCTATTATCAACAATACGTACTTGCAGCGAGTCTCTTTTAACGCAGGCCCATCTAACACCATCTTTCAATCGTTTCTGCTTCCAATAATCCGATCTCATCATTACATATCTCACAGCTTACATATCTCCTATTGTTAGGGCAAAGGACCTTTCGTCGCTAGATAAAAATTAACAACAAAGCCTCTAACCAGGAGATTGTCACCTTATTTCAGAACATTCTCGAAAGCGTCTTTGTGGCCGATTCGTCCGGGGAAGTTTTTTCCGTGGTGACGTTTTGGCTGGGGAAGAATTTTCCCAGCAAGTCAGAAATGGGGAAGTTTTGGTTTATTATTCTTGGAATAATACACCTATGTTTTCGCGACGGGGGTCGACGACTCCGATCGGCCTCAAAATTTGACATTATCCGTTTCAAGTGGTCTAGATTCCAAAACCGAAATGTCCGTCCGCCGTCCAGGCCGTTTTGGGCAGTAGGAATTTTTTTTTAAATCTGAAATTTTGACAAAATACTCGGTTTACCATCTAGTTGTGCCCGCAAGGTTTTCAGTCCGATCGCCCAAACCCGTGGGGCGCTCTGGGGCTAAAATGGGGCTACAGAAGGGGGTTTTTGAAGGCTTTTGGCTATGGGATCGAGTCAGGTGTCGTTTTCGAAGTATTATTGTACGTAGAATCCATTTTTTGGGTCCCGCAGCGATCCGATTTCACTGTTGCGATCTATAGGGCTTTGATGGGGCTAAAAATGGGATTTTTGAAGGATCCCAGGAGGTTAAATATTTTTCGAGTAAAGAATAAAGCCTTTTTGAAAAAACAATTTTTTTTGAAAAAAAAAATCCAAAAAATTTTTTTTTTTAAACCAAAGATTTTTTTCCAACATTTTTGGTTTATTATTCTTGGAATAATACACCTATGTTTTCGCGACGCGGGTCGACGACTCCGATCGGGCTCAAAATTTGACATTATCCGTTTCAAGTGGTCTACATTCAAAATCCGAAATGTCCGTCCGCCGTACGCCGTACGCCGTACGCCGTCCGCCGTCCAGGCCGTTTTGGGCAGTAGGAATTTTTTAAAAAATCTGAAATTTTGACAAAATACTCGGTTTACCATCTAGTTGTGCCCGCAAGGTTTTCAGCCCGATCGCCCAAACCCGTGGGGCGCTCTGGGGCTAAAATGGGGCTACAGAAGGTGGTTTTTGAAGGCTTTTGGCTATGGGATCGAGTCAGGTGTCGTTTTCGAAGTATTTTTGGACGTAGAATCCATTTTTTGGGGTCCCGGAACGATCCGATTTCACTGTGGCGATCTATAGGGCTTTCATGGAGCTAAAAATGGGATTTTTGATGGATCCCAAGAAGTTAAATATCTTTCGAGTAAAAATTAAAGAATTTTTGAAAAAACACATTTTTGAAAAAAAATCGCCTCAAAAATTTTTTTTTGAAATATAAAAATCCAAAAAAAAATTTTTTTTAATTTTTTTTATTGACAGAATTAAATTTCTGTACAAGTAACTTATATCAAAGAATAATAAACCCTTGTGTAAAATTTGCAGCGTTTTTCTTTTGACAGAGTAATAATTTTTGCGCAACTAACCTATATCAAAGAATAATAAACCCTTGTGTAAAATTTGCAGCGTTTTTTCCTACATTCTCTAGTTCCGTATCTACCACCGGCGACCTAGCACCTAAAATGGGAGAATTTTCTTACCCTTGTCTGAAAAATCCTTGATATCCGTCAGTGGGGCAAGAAATGTGTTCGGTTTTGGTTTATTATTCTTGGAATAATACACCTATGAATTCGCGACGAAGGTCGAAAATTCAAATCGGCCTCAAAATTGGAAATTATACGTTTTAAGATGTCTAGATTCCAAAAACTGAATGTCCTCTTCCGCCGTCCGAGCCGTTTTGGGCAGAAGGATTTTTTTTTTAATCTGAAATTTTGACAAAATACTCTGTTCATCATCTAGTGTTGCCCGCAAGGTTTTTAGCCTGATCACCCAAACCCGTGGGGATTTATGGGGCTTTCGTGGGGCTACAAATGAGATTTTTCAAGGATCCCAGGAGGTCAAATACGGTGTCGTTTTCCGAGTAATTTTGTTTGTTCATTAGGGTGGCAATAGCATATAGGGGAGGAATTTTTTTAAATGGAATTTGACGGGGTATCCCCCAAATGGTGCAAATATGCTAAAAAATGAGATTGGTGAAGTTTCAGCTCGATCGGACAACGCCTTAACACTGCCTCGCAGCCTCTGAAATTTGAGAAAACTGAGATTTGTCGCAAAAGGTTTTTGTTTTTCCTTCATAACTCGGAAACGCTTTGTCGTAGAGACTTGGTTGAGCTCTCAGTTTGTAGGTAATTTAGTTGCCTTTAACTTTTATCCGAACCATATTTTTGATAAAATCAATAGGTTTTTTGTTATGAACCATTTTCCACCTCAGGACGTGGTATTTTTTAGCAAATGTGGGTTTTCAGTCACACCCCAGAAAACACCACGCCACTCAGTAGGTTTGTTCCAGGTCTGACTGCGTCTGTCGACAGAAGTTGGACAGCTGTCGACAGAACCCGACCGCACATACTCGAGTAGTCGGTTTCCGTCCAACCTACGATCGACCTGGAACAGCAGTTTCTAAACTGCGCATGTCTCCGGGATTTCTGTTAACATTCCGTCAATCCTGGAACAAACCTAGTTTAAACCTCCTATAATGTAATCCCCTTAATCTGATTTTGCTTTTCATGTGTAAAGTCACATTTGGAACTGTATGGAGGGGAAAAACGTACCCTTAAGGGGGGGGGGGGGGGCTGACTTTTGATATTTCCAGCCCCGACCCAACCTATGAAGAGAACACCTACATAAGTAGGAACTTATTTTTGGAGGTGAAAAATAACATCCTGTTATAGTCGAACATTCCTGCCCATTGTACCTATGTGGATGTCGATTATACGAATATTCATTCAAGAACTCGAAAATGAAGTAGAGATTAGAGCTGTTGCTTATAATACTTGATATACAATAGCCCCCATTTAGTAATTCGAATTCAGGGTTCAGTGAACCCGGTTCACAAATAGCCCTTAATCCGTAATCCCTGGGGTCATGGGGAATTCCACTGCTCAGTAGGGAGTAAGCAGGATTGGGGTTCACTGAACCCTGAAGGCGAATTACTAAATGGGGGGAGGGGGGGGGGGGGGCTATTGTATATCAACTTGATATACAATAGCCCCCTTAATATTATCAAGTATTATGGGCCACAGGCGACTGCCCCCCGGAAAAGTGAAAGTTGTCATTAGCGACTGTTTGAAAATGGCGATTGACCCCCGTAGAAATGCCGATCACCGGATAGATGATTGGCGACGAACAACATTTGTATGACACAATGTGTCAGGCATGTCATGCCTGGACACATTGAAAGCCAAAACTGTTGATATGACGGGGCATAATTTAGTGCCGGCTTCCTGCGTGGTAGACTTCGAAATTGCCATTCACAACTCCATTCGAAGAGCTTGGCCTAACGTCAGAGTTGTCGGATGTAAATTCCATCTTGCACAGGCATGGTAAGTTCAACGTGATGTGTGAGGGTGGGACATTGAGCTCTTCACAACTCGACGACGAAACACACACACCGTCTTCACGTTCACAAATATAAGCACGATGGGTTCGCCAACTGATTGCTAAGCAGACGGCAAGTGACAGCCGGCACCAATTCACTTATGTGAAACGATTTTTAAAATTTTTGATATTCTTGACAAACCCCACTACCTAACTACCTAATACAACAGTAAAGTTACTGTTGTTAATACAACAGTAAAGTTACTGTTGTAAGTACAACAATAATTAACATTAATTATTAACAGTTCTGTTAATAATTAAAACGTGAGTTATTGTAAATTATTTCATATTAAAAGATTTCGGCGGGTTTCAATCGCCGGTTCCCCCAATAGGGGCCAGCGGTGGCAATCGCCATTGCCGGTGCAAGTTGAAGAATCTCTAAGGGGGGCAGTTGAAACGTTTTTCCCGCCGCGGGTGTCAATCGCTGGTTCCCGGCAGGATTCCTGTAGTGGGGTTGAAAAGCAACATGAAAATGTTCTACTAGAAGGAATCATCATTTACGTTTGGCTCTCCAGCAAGTCAATTGAAGTTTCATACTGTGCTTTTCACTTATTTTATCTAGGTACATTTTTGTGGTGAGAAAAATGGCTCAACCTTCATCATCTACATCAACATCTTCAGCATCAACCAGGCAGCGTGAAAAGATTTTTCTAGTTGGATCAGTTTCCCATCAAATTACGGACAGCAAATTACCATCGAACGGTCAGGTTTTACGAAGTCTTTTCTATAACTTGCGGCTTGTTAAAAAGAACACACAAGTTAGAGAAGCAGCAACCCTTACGATGCAAGAAGTTCAACTTTTCTGGGACAAGGCCAATATTCCGACCAGGATAACGAGAAATTGTATTGAAAATAATGTAAAACTGCATGGTGAGTGGAGGAACATTCAAAGGAACCGCACCAGAAGCACTTCAGATACCCAAAGGAGGAAGGAAGAAGATTTCAAATCATCTCTCGATGATCTATTGGATGTGGCTGCTACGGACGCTCTACAGAACATTTGTGAAGAAGACAGGCAATTCCTGTTAATGCAGAGACAAAAAGGACGTTCTGGTTCTATGGTTGGGGTTGACAGGAAATTCTTGAGACTGGAAGAGAGGAGAGAGAATAGACGGTTGGCTCAGCAGGCAGCGCGATTGGCGGCAAAAAGCGTAGGTAACTAATCAATAATCATATTTTCATATGATATTAATTATGTTTTATGTTTATTGTCCTTGTAATTATGAAGCAGTGTAATGTCATTCAAATTTTCGTCTGCGCACCCTTCTGAAATCCCATCAGATTCTGTTTTTCAGGAAACCAGGAAGTAGCAGAACGCGTATCGTCCAGTTTTGAGAGCTCCAGTTCCGAGGAAGAAGATCCAGGGCACCACCTGCAAGAGGACATCCATCACACGTGATGAAATGTCACCAGCACGGAAGAGGAGGAAATCTACCCGAGGGAAGGAATACATCATTACCTACTGAAAAATGATGTATATTGTTGGATAGGTGTACCATTTCAAATAGAGATGCTTTCAGAATAATGTCAGCAACTGTAGAGTCATTAGGGTTTGATCCACAAGAATTAATCTTAAATAGGGAAACTATAAGACTTTCTAGGGAGAATTTCCGTAAAAATAGAGCTCAGCTTATCAAAGATAGATTTAAAAATAATAATTTAGAAGGAGCTGTTCTTCATTGGGATGGAAAATTACTGCCTGATATTCTGAGCCGTGAAAATGTGGAGAGGATTGCGGTATTAATCAGTTGTGGGGGTGAAGAACAATTAATAGGAGTTCCGAAAATAGAGAATAGCATGGGGGTTTTGTCATGGGGGTTTCAGCAATCATGGATTGGGGAGCCGTTGACAAAATCCAGGCCATGTGTTTCGACACAACCGCTTCAAATACTGGTCGTCTAAAGGGAGCGTGCGTTTTAATAGAAAAATTAATTAACAAAGATCTCTTACATCTAGCTTGTCGACATCATATTTTGGAAGTAGTTTTGCGAGCTGTTTTTGACGCTAAAATGGGAAAAACTACTGGCCCTCAACCGGACGTCTTCAAGAAATTTCAGTCAGGCTGGTCAAAATTAGACCAGGCAAAGTACTTGCCAGGGGTTGAAGACGAGAGCGTAAACAGCAAATTGCGGAATCAGAACGAAATTTCAAGGTTTCCTGTAGATCAATAATTATTAGAAAATAAACAGCCCAGGGACGACTACAAAGAATTTCTGGAGCTATGCTTGATTTTTTTGGGAAAAGTCCCTCCAACAGGTGTAAATTTCAAACTACCAGGTGCCATTCATCACGCCAGGTGGATTTATTCTAGCCATTTATTCTCTCAAAATTTTTCTTTTCAGGAAGCAATTGCCATAACTCTTTACAGCCTGCCAAACGAAACAAATCAGATAGATCTGCTTATTTATCATTAATATTTACGTAAAATTATTAAAATCATTAGTAAAATAGGCAAATTTACAAGGACGTGGCAGAGAAGGCTATCTCAAAATTGGTAAATCATCTTTGGTATCTTAGCTCTGAAGTTGTGGCTTTCTCCTTATTTGATGACAATGTCGAAAGACAAAATTTGTCTTTTAATTTAATTTAATTAAAATTAACATGGCTGTCAAAATTACATCATCTATTGAAGACGACTGGCATGATGATAGGGACGTAAGAGCTGTGATCAGCGGAGATAATTTAGATTATATGTTTGAAAAACAAGTCGATTACTTCGTGTCTCCTAGGACATCAAATTTTTAGCGCAACCTTTTTCCAAAAAATGGAAAGGTGCGCTCACCTCTTCGACAAGTATGTTTTGGTTTATTATTCTTGGAATAATACACCATTGTTTTCGCGACGGGGGTCGACGACTCCGATCGGCCTCAAAATTTGACATTATCCGTTTCAAGAGGTCTACATCCTAAATCGGAAATGTCCGTCCGCCGTACGCCGTCCGCCGTCCAGGCCGTTTTGGGCAGTTATTGTCTATTTATTAAGGAGGGCTTGCCCCCTTCTAGGGCTGTGCCTCTCCTGCCATCCGCAAGCGAATGGCAAGGCGTGGGACCCCTTATTCTAAGGGTACTTGTCTGCATACGCACCACAAGTGGGGCCGAGTGTTCTAGCTCACTCTACCAGATTACAGGCTGGTACCCTAGCTCCCTCTGAGCATATGAGGCGAGCTATCACCACGACCAACCTCGATTCCAACTCCAATTGAGGGGAACGGCCGGTGGCATTTCTTAGCGGGAGAGACTCCCAATACAGCATGCCTGTGGCAGCATGGGCTCCCCCCTCGCCCGAGGATTCCTGGTTTAGGAGGATGGGGGCCGTTTTGGGCAGTAGGAAATTTTTAAAAAAATCTGAAATTTCGACAAAATACTTGGTTTACCATCTAGTTGTGCCCGCAAGGTTTTCAGTCCGATCGCCCAACCCGTGGGGCGCTCTGGGGCTAAAATGAGGCTACGGGAGGGTTTTTTTTTAAGGCTTTTAGCTATGGGATCGAGTTAGGTGTCGTTTTCGAAGTATTTTTGGACGTAGAATCCATTTTTTGGGGTCCCGGAACGATCCGATTTCACTGGGGCGATCTTTAGGGCATTCGTGGGGCTAAAAATAGGATTTTTGAAGGATCCCAGGATGTTAAATATTTTTCGAGTAAAAAATACAGAATTTTAGAAAAAACACATTTTTGGACAAAAAAATCCAAAAAAAAAATTTTTTTTGAGATAAAAAAAATTTTTAAATTTTTTTATTGACAGAATTAAATTTCTGCACAAGTAACGTAAGTCTATCAAAGAATAATAAACCCTTGTGTAAAATTTGCAGCGTTTTTTGTTTGTTTGTGTACAGAGCATCACGCCCGAGCGGTTCGACAGATTTTCATGAGGGTGGTCTCATTGTGATCAGCGAGTTCGGGGGGGGGGAGGGGGTGGTTATAGGCTACCTTGATTTTTCCTCCCTCATCCCCTTCATCGGTTTTCGGGAGGTCCTTCACGACGAAAGTTGTTTATCTCTGATGTGTAACTAAGGAGGCCTCAAAAGGGGGACGAAAGTTTTTGTCCGATTTCGTTGGTACAAGGGTCTATGGAATGAGCTTTTTTTAGGCTGATTCCAACGACTCCAAAACGATTTTTGCAGCCTGAGCCGTTCGTTACCTCTGATCGACATAAGGTTTTCTTACGCATCGGTCGTTAGGGTGCAGTTGTTTACGTAATGAGCATCACTTGGATATTTTTGATGTGTTGTGTGGCATAGTTTGGTCGCTAGATACCTACTGTTTCTTAGTTTCTCTCGCTCATTAAATAATATTTAATATTATATCGTAATAACAGAAAGGTTGCGCTCATCTATTCAATTCAATTGATGGCTTGTTTCAAACGATTTGACATCAACTCCGATTTTCTCATGACAGATCCCGATGTATGGAATACAAATGAAGATTATAAAAAGCCAGAAACATTGTTAATAATTTGAAGGTTGTGAACGATACCGCGGAAAGAGGGGTTAAATTAATTACGGATTACAGCTCCTGCCCCACAAAACAAGAGGATCAAAGACAATTTATTTTACAAGTTGTATCAGAGTGCAGGAAAATTTACCCTGACGCATCAAAAGCAACCTTATGTAAACCTTTGCCAGCCTGAACTGTCTTAATATTTATAATTGCTAACTAGAATATTATTTTATAACGGTGTAATTATGAATTAATTACTTCATTATTAGTGCTGTGATCATTATTTGTTGAGAATACAACTGAATAACATAACGGCTGTTCTTCATTCATCTTACAAACCCCTAGTTTCGTCGAAGTGTCTTCTTTGCCCCCCCCCCCCCCCCCCCCAGTCCTCAACGGGCAAGTTTTTCCCCCTCCTTGCAGTTCCAAAATTTAATGTCACATTTAATGTGACTTTACACATGAAAAGCAAAATCAGATTAACATTTTAGGAGGTTTAAACTGAGTCGCGTGGTGTTTTCTGGGGTGTGACTGAAAACCCACATTTGCTAAAAAAATACCACGTCCTGAGGTGGAAAATGGTTCATAAGAAAAAACCTATTGGTTTTATCAAAAATATGGTGCGGATAAAAGTTAAAGGCAACTAAATTCCCTACAAACTGAGAGCTCATCCAAGTCTCTACGACAAAGCATTTCCGAGTTATGAAGGAAAAACAAAAACCTTTTGCGAAAAATCTCAGTTTTCTCAAACTTCAGAGGTTGTGAGGCAGTGTTAAGCGTTGTCCGATCGAGCTGAAACTTCGCCAATCTCATTTTTTAGCCTATTTGCACCATTTGGGGGGGGGGGGGGGGGGTACCCGGTATAAATTTCCAACTTTCATTTTTTATTGCCACCCTAATGTACATAGATCATGGTGGACAGCGGGAGGGGACTGGTAGATCGAGCGGAGGGCGTAGATCGCACACCAAACTGGCAAAGAAGATGGTTGCGTTCGATTCATTCAATCACGTATATCCCCCCCCCCCCCCCCCCCCTAACCCTGCAGTTTGCACTGATATTAGTCCTCGCCCGTTTGTGAGTATGCCTGGCTCACCTATTTAAGGATACAGGTATTTTTTTGAAACGGTGGCTGTTCATTATAGGAAAAGCCAACCTCAGAGACTGTACGAATTAGCAGCACAGTAACTGTTGGACATGTCCCACTTCTGAATCAGGCACCCCCCCCCCCCCCACTATCCGATGAAAATCCGCTCTTCCACTACTCTACCACCTTCTAGTGCCATTGTTTAATTATTTCATTTTTGCAGATGTCTGTGCTAAACAGAGGTACTTCTATGTGCTCGCTCCCGAGTCGTCAGATTATTCTTCGGATGGTCCTGAAAGTGTTTACAGTGTCCAAGCTAAATCGACCGGTAGGTACCAGTGCCACAAAAATGTTTATTTAATTTTTTTTTAAAATCGTTGCTGCACATGGAGTGGACGTGCATCTGAATTTTGGGTTAAACCTTCCTGGGCCATGTCCTCAGAAATCTATAGGTAAATGGGGGAAAAATCACTTTTGAGACATAAAGTCTTTTCAGGTGGTTAGGGAGAGAAAACTACTCCTCTGCTGGTTTGGATACTAAATTGTTTATTTAAATAAACAATTTTAGCGTGGGGACCAGTTTCGAGCAACTAAGCTCATCTTCAGCCCAGAGTAACTTGGAGCAGTTGAACCTAAAGTCAGGTTTCAACCCCATGATGTTAATATTAGAAGGGCATTGTGTGCAAACGGAAATTAGAATTTACTTTATTAAATTATGTAGTTAACTATATATTTTAACCAAAATTAACAATTATTGTTAATTTTGGTTAAAATATATTATATCTTTTTATACCTACTAATTAATAATAAGTTATTATTAGTAGTAATAAGTTATTACGTATAAATTAATTAATACTAAGTTAGATTATAATTGCCTTCACCTTAGATTATAGTCACCTTGTGGACATGCTTTGCTCTGGTAATGTCACACTCACGCTGACTAAAACCCTTAGCTCCAAGTCATCCTCCTAGAGAGCCATCCTGGGACCACCTTTCCGGCATTACTTCAGGGAGCTCTCCTGCTTTTGCCTCAACGGCTCTCTCTGTTCCCTCCTTCCTCTGTTATTCCTGCTCCGAGGTTTGGTCCGTTTACTTGGTCTTGAGTGTGGCAGTCCCAAAGGCTGAGACTGCCCCTCAGTTCTAGCTCTTCTCTAGCAACTTGCTTGTGTTGGTTTCTGCTGACGATTCCCCCTAATAACTCGTTCTGTTTTTTACTCTATTTGCCTCCTGAGAGGTAGTTTACAGTGTAAACTTTGTTCCTCAGAGCTTGTGTGTTGAAGACAGATGCCTTGGGTGCCTTCGTCACCGGAGCCTCTGCTAGGATTCACATAAACTATCAATAGTTCAGAGGTGAATCAACACATGATTGACTTTTGATCAAACATTGGTTTTCGTCCCCGGATTCGAACCAGGCTGATCAGTACTGATCGTCCGTTTCACTGATCGGCCTCAAAATTTGACAATCTCCGTTTCAAGAGGTCTAGATTGTAAAACCGAAATGTCCATCCGCCGTACGCCGTCCGGGCCTTTTTGGGCAGTAAGAATTGTCAAAAAATCTGTAATTTTTACAAAATACTTGGTTTACCAACTTTTTTTTCCAACGGACAAGGGGGGGATGCTGTCATCCCCTGCGTCACCGCGACCTCCACCAGCTCGTTTTAACTTACGCAGTTCCGTTCAAAACAGGCGCCAAAACTTGTACCGGGTCTCGGCGTTGCGAACATTTTCCTAGTAATCCCTAGTAACGACGCTTTTTGACCCGGCTCTCGTCGCGAAGGAAAGCTTCGTTCGCGATGAAGAAAGGGAATTCGCGAAATACGCTATAGCCTATGTTCTTCGCTGGAACTCGCTCGTCAATTTGCGCCCGCTCCCGTCAAAATCCGTCGTGCGTTTGGGTGTGATGTGGGAACATAAATACATACATACCCAGTCCGCCCGCCACACTTGAAAGTGGCTTAACTTGCGACGAACGACTTTCTATTCACACATCTGACAACAACAGTAACAGTTGTAGTTACCTACTCTGCGATTGCTCCTCCTCTTCTGATTCAAAATAAACATTCTAGTTTGTGGAACCATCTCTACAAATTTTTTTTCCAAGACGTCTCACGGACCACCTTGGGGTGCCTCATGGACCATTGGTGGTCCGTGGACCATAGCTTCAGAACCCCTGGTCTAGTCGGTTTAACCCGATCACACCTATATCGTTCCGCTGCGCCATAGAAAGGTCATGAGAGGTCTTGGCTAACTGACGAGTATAAACGATTTTGTTGTGAGCGGCGCACAGTGCTTTTTTTCGCCAATCTAGTTGGACAAAACTCTAATTACAAGACAAAAAATTCGTTCCAACGCTGAAAATATGTGTTTTGGCAGTAAATATGATTACTAGGTTCCAGAGTCGATTGAAGCCATGAATGAAGCCAAAGATGCTCGAATAAGCTATAAAATAACCATTTTTCGGTAAAAAATTCCTCAAAAATTGTTATTATTTTACTGCAATCTCTTGTCACACAACTTGTCTGTCTAAATGTTATTGAAATAATTTTTGGATGGTTGTTGGTTTGGATGGTGTTGGTCATGTCGTGACCAACCAACACCATCTAACCCGCGACCATCGCGGCACGATGAACAATTTGAAGTTACTATTACCTACTTCTCATTGCCGTAACGCTTATCAATTCATTAAAACATTCACA
Organism: Pilophorus perplexus; assembly: GCA_955831195.1. Taxonomy (NCBI): domain Eukaryota; kingdom Metazoa; phylum Arthropoda; class Insecta; order Hemiptera; family Miridae; genus Pilophorus; species Pilophorus perplexus. Next base: position 526,853 of record OY037008.1, on the reverse strand, counting down.
CATTTTTATCCCCGTACTTCAGCACTTTCCACATGTCATTACACGCAAAAATGAGAAAACATTCTGTAGTGAACACCGATTTACCGGGTGTATTTCGCGTACCTACGTGTTCAATGGGTGTTCCTACATTTATTAAATTGTCCCTAACGATAGTGTTGTGTGTTTGGGAGAAAGCCTCAGGCGTAACCAGGATTTTGCTCCCGTTTGTTTTGGAGGAAGATGAAGGGAGTGCACAAACATATTTGGCTGGGGCATCGCACAATTTGTTGTGGTCTGCTGACCCAGTAAATAATGTCGGAGCAAGATTGGAAATTCCGCTTTTCCCAACTGTACCACAATTGTGTGGGCCAGCTGGGATGCGTAGAATTTCGGATGGGAGTCTGGTCGCATCTTCTAAAGACACCGAGTTGTCGGCTTCAAGAGAAGAGCGTCCCAGATCCACACTTGGTACTCGGGGATTCTGAGCTATAACAACTGAATTTTCAGCAGCTATGACATCAGATTCGAACCCGAGACCCTTACGGAGGGAACCACTCCCGGCTGATACGAACGAACTGTCGTCAATATCCGCCTGGGCTAGTTCCCTGCGCGAAACTATAGTTGGGTCCGCTGAGCCGGCCAATCCGTCCGAGTAACTGTCGGCAGGAGAGTCCAGGCTAGAGGTCCCGTTTAAAAATGAGTGTGTTATTTCCATACTGCGGTAAGCTGATGGTGGTCACAAAATAAAGGATAAATAACCGCCAACTTAACGTTTAACGTGGTAAAAAGATCCGGTTGAACCGAGTTGCAGTCCAATAACTAAAGCTCTAACGACGTTTTTCGCTAAAAAAAAAAAAAAAAAGATAAAAAAATAAAAAATAAAAAAAACGCAAATACTTCAAAAATATTGTAAATTCCAAAAATTTCATAGAACCAAAATTTTTCAATGAGTTGGTACTCGTATAATGTACAACTTCACTTGAAAAATTGTCGGAAGACCCTAGGCAAAGCGGCCGGTGAATCAGTTGCAGTTGAATGAATCATCATATCATCATCATATCATCATCATACAATAATATAAAATCGTGTTGGCCGCCGTGTGGTAGACGGCCGTGTGGTTTGTTGGTACGGGATAACGCGTTCCCGAGTGAGTTTTTTCACTTTACGCTCGCTGGCCGTTTAGGGGGTCGAAAAAATTACGAAAAAATACGAGCCGTATAGATCAGACCTGGAGGTAGACGTCGGTCAAATCGAAAATCCGAAATTTGCCCGGGAAATTCGTCGAAAAATCGTCTTTCTCCCGTTTGTCCCACGTTTTTTCGGGTTCAAAAATCCCCAGTAAGGAGCCTTTTTTTGGGTATGGTATCCGCGAGCCAAATGCGCGCCAAAATATGGCCAATCCGATTCCGAAGTCGGATTTCAAAAAAACCGAGGGGGAGGGGGCGATTTCACGGTGAGAAGACAATTGGATCGTTTTAATTCGCGCGGGGCCAGGGATCTTAGAAAACGGAGGGTCCAGGGACGTTTGGTAGGTGGAGAGGCGGGGAAACTGGTCGGCCGAGTATACAAGTAGTAGGCCGAGTATGATCCTTTTTTCCTGTGAGTTTTCAAATTTGATTTGGTTTCACTAGCACTTTGACAGGGAGGGGGGGGGGGGGGGGGGGTTCCTCGCTCGGCCAATCATTTTACTGGCCAGGAGAGGCTTTTTTCAAACTTTTCAAATTTTATTTCACTAGCACTTTGACAGGAGGGGCCTTACTTCTCCCGGCCAATCACTATATCAGCCAGGGGCTCGCTTTGCTTGGCCACCAACATAGGTAGTTCTATTATTATTGAGGGTGAACTTTTCAAATTTGATTTCACTAGCACTCTGACAGGGGGGCCTTACTTCGCTCAGCTAATCATTTTATCGGCCAGGGGGCTCGCTTGGCTCGGCCATCCATGTAGGTAGGTAGTTCTATTATTATTGAGGGAAAACTTTTCAAATTTGATTTGACAGAGAGGGGGGGGGGGGGCGTTGCTTCGCTCGGCTGTTCATTTTCTCGGCCAGAGGGGGGCTCGCTTTGCTCGGCCACCCACATAGGTAGAATACATATAGTTTCTTGAAAATCTCGAGAAATTAAAAAATGATCTACATTCTGAGATAGATTGAGCGCCCTCAAGGATTTTTTACGTTTTCTCCTCCTTCAACCCCCTCTCCTTCCCTAAAGAAGGGTAGGAGTGGGGATTTCAGCCAATATCATTTTATCAGCCAGGGGGGTTGATGATGAAGGAGCAGTTGACCTTGATGCAGGGTTATGAACGTGTCCATCGATGCTCCGCACCCCACTAGGGGAGCGAGCGAAGCGAGGGGGAGGGGGCGAGTTCACGGTGAGAAGACAATAATTGGATCGTTTTAATTCACATGGGGTCTGCAGGCGGGTGATTTGAGGCACAGGTTTCTGTGTCTGTCGTGTCTTATAGGCACCTAAACGGCTGAACGGATTTCTGTGTAGGACGGGTGAGAAGACAATTGGATCGTTTTAATTCGCGTCTGCAGTTCCCCGCCCACCCGCCGCGATCACTCTACACTCTACACCCCCCCCCCTACATCCTTCCAGCACCCTTTTCAAATTCAAGGGGGCCTTACTTCGCTCAGCTAATCATTTTATCGGTCAGGGGCTCGCTTTGTTCGCCCCCCACATAGGTAGTTATATTATTTCAAATTTGATTTCCCTAGCACTTTGACAGGGGTGGGGGGGGGGGGGGCAGTTGACCTTGATACAGGGTTATGAACGTGTCCATCAGCCAGGGGGATTGAATCAGCAGGGTTGCCAAGTTGGGGGTTTTCCCCCCAAATTTGGGGTTTTTTTATCCTGCGTGGGGTTTTTTTGGGGTGAAGAATTGTTTGGGGTTTTTTTGGGGGGGATTCGGAAAATGGGGGGTTTTTGAATGGTCAACTGCAAGTAAGGTGTAAGTATAGATTCGTGGACCTGCCTATAGGTATGCCACAGAAACTTTGCCTACGTTTGGCGCATTCTTCTGGAGAAAATAGAACTAGTTATCTCTTATCATCGCTTATCATCAAGCAGATTCCCCTGCGTACGATAATTTTTCGGGGATTTCTTCCCTCACAAGTGGCATGATTTCCCTCCTACTGCAGCTTGAACTTGAGAGCACACGTTCACAGTGCAGCCACTACCCGAACATCCAATTTCTCACCGCTCCCATTTCCGTGTCAAGGTTTTACAATGGAAGGTTGACTCGATCGATAGTTCGCGGATCCGCCACCTAGGGGGCGCCGCACGTAGGCAAAGTTCTTTCATAGTTGATCCTCACATGAGGTCACAACCCTTGTGACACAACGCCACTAGGAGATGCCCTTACCTTACAAACGCTCATCTTGCTCTGCTCGACTCAAACTCAACTCGCCTACGTCGAGCGAGCCTTTTCTGTATACTTACGTCCACTGTCTCTTCTCTACCGTTTTCCTACTAATTTTTCTTTTTTTTGGGGGGGGGGGGGGGGATTTTTTGCCTTTAGTAAAAGTGTAATAAAATGTATTTCATGGAAATTCATTTCGCATGCTCCTGGTATCATTTGAAAAATGAATTTTTTCGACTTCACTGTCTCTTCTCTAACATTTCATTACTAATTTTTCTATATACTATCTACTATATATATATATTCAAGTATTTGGGGGGTTTTGGGGGGATTTTCAAGGGAGTCGCAGGGGTTTTTGTGATCGGCACTTGGCAACCCTGGGATTGATGTTGAAGGACCAGTTAGCCTTGATGCAGGGTTATGAACGTGTCCATCGATGCTACGCACCCCACTAGGGGAACGAGCGAAGCGAGCCAGAGAGACTAGTATGTTAATAAGATCGGCTTTAGCCCGACGATGAGTGGGGTTTCATCTCCTCTTATCAATGCACTAGCTGACCCAGCGCGCTTCGCTGCACTCTACGGTTAAACTGCAAAACCACAAACTGACACACATGCTAGCCCATACATGTGTGCCATCCCATACATCCCATACATCCCATACATCCCGCACATCCCATACATCATCCCAGACATCCCACACATCATCCCATACATCCCACACATCCCATACATCTCACACACCATCCCATACATCCCATACATCCCATACATCCCGCACATCCAATACATCAATACGAAGTTAGGGGTTTTTCCAATCACATCATCATTCTGTTCGTAGGTAGCAACCACACAACAATAATAATCAGGAGTTAACTGATCGCATAACTCGAGAACGTGAAGCTTACATACCGTACAAAATATTCGCGCGTAAAAAAAAAGATAGATAATTACCTTCCTTAAGCTTTTGCGAACATTATTAAAAAAAAATTATTGAAATTGGTCCAACCGTTCTCAAGTTATGCGATCAGCAACAAAATACTGATTAATTTTTATAGCGAGAGGAACTAAGAAACAGTAACAAAGTAACAACGCAAGTTGGTTTCTCCTAGTGAATTATCAAATTCCCGTCTATCACCAATTATATGCAGCCCACACATCCCATACATCATCCCACACATCCCATACATCATCCCATACATCCCACACATCATCCCATACATCCCACACATCCCATACATCCCATACATCCCATACATCCCACACATCCCATACATCCCACACATCCCACACCTCCCACACACCATCCCATACATCCCACACATCCCATACATCCCGCACATCCCATACATCATCCCATACATCCCACACATCATCCCACACATCCCATACATCATCCCATACACCATCCCATACACCATCCCACACATCCCACACCTCCCACACACCATCCCATACATCCCACACATCCCATACATCCCATACATCCCGCACATCCCATACATGGATAGAATGGAGAGTGACATTGCTCGAATTTTGGAATATGTCATGGAGGAGCGTACTGCTCAGCAGTCTCTAAATAGGACGCGGGACCCTCTCTCTTCGGGGGTTGCAAATTGCGCGAATGACGACAATGACGCCATTGTATGTGTGGACTCCTCTCCAAAGTCTGGGGTATTGAGTGGGGGGTTAGGAAAACGTCAACGTGCTCGTCGAAATCGGCGTTCTAAGAGGAGCAAACTTCCCGGAACGTGGGCGGTGGCAGAGTTGGAGACGTCCTTCGCAGAAGTCTCCATCACACCGGTAGAGGAGGAGGCCACCGAGTCTTCAGGTCCGAAGAGTCCCGCCGCTTCTCTTGAAAGGACTGGGAACGGCTTGGCGTCAGCATCCGATCGGCGGCGGCCTGCTCCCCCTTTCTCCCCCCCTGAACTCCCTCGGGGGGATTCTGGTGGGCTTTTAGAGGCGGGTGTAAGGCCGAAGCGTGTCCTTTTGTTGGGTGATTCTTTTGCAAAAGATTTGTGTAGCGAGGTTAGTTCGGTTCTTCCTCATGGTTTCACGGTTTTCTCTATGCGGAAGAATGATGCTCCATTGCCGGTTTTGCTGGATTCCTCCTTCAATCAAAATGCCCCTCCTGACTACATGATTTTGTCTGCTGGCTCGGTAGACGTCGAATACAATGAATTAGCAAAATTTAAACGCACGTTGCTGCGTACATGTATTTCTTTAGGCAACTCGAAAACCAAGTTAATTTTGCTTAAAGCTCCATTCAACTACAATCTCCCAGTTTGGTCATCAGTTAATGTGGAGATTGGTCGCCTCAATACATTTTTATCGGGGCTAGCTACTAAGTTTTCGTTTGTTAGCATGGTAGACTTGAGCCTTATTGATAAAAGTATGATTCTCTCGAAAGCTTCCAACCCCTTTTATAATTATGTAGCGAGAGACATCATTGGGAAAAGAATCAAGTATTCAATTTTACAGTACGAACAGAATTTGTCTGGTATCTTCTCAGTTGGCCCATCTGGCGTTTCTCAACCTATTTGACAACTACCGTGTAGGAACGACGTGGCTTCTGCCGCCACTGAGGACGGTATAACAGTTATTTTGTTCAACACCCAAGGTATTCGCTCAAAAATTAATTAAATGAATTTTTTACTAGAGCAGCGCCACGATATTTTCTGTATGGGAGTGACGGAGCATTGGTGCAGGCCTGAGGAGATTGGATACTACACCCCCACAGGGTATGTTTTGGCATCTTCCTTCTCTAGGAAATCAAGAAGGGGTGGTGGTTCTGCAATTCTGATGAGACAAGAAGTAGGGTTTTCTGTCCTCAATAATATTGAGGGTTTGTCAATTGAAGACTGCTGTGAGGTATCTGCTGTGCATGTGGCCCCCCTCAACCTTTCGATTTGTTGTGTGTACCGCCCTCCCTACCAAGGTAACTTTGACAATTTCATCTCTTCCATGGGGGCTGTTCTTGAGATACTATGTTCCCCTAACCGTTTGCTGCTCCTAATGGGAGACTTAAATATTCATTTCGAGTCCTCATGTGCGAACTCTGCTCTTGTCAGAAATCGCGTTGTATTCGAGGACCTCCTCGGGAGTTTCGGCCTTCAGGTTACTCTGAGGGAGTTCACTCGTCGTCCCCACGCGGGCCAGTCTGGAGAGCCATCGTGCCTGGATGTGATTATAACCAATTTTGGTGTCGGCTGGTACAGAGCCGCAGTAAGCAATGTGGGGTTGAGTGACCACCAAGGAGTTGAATTTCGTTTATTCAAGCGTATCCCTACTCAGAAACCCGTCATTAATCTTTTCAGACGTATGAGACCTGAAAACATCCTCTCTCTGTACCATCAGTTGTCATTGGTTTCTTGGTTCCCAGTTTATGAGGCCAATGACGTAGAGGCGTCTACAGAGGAGTTTCTGAGGATTCTATTGTCGGCCCTCGATGTGGCCTGTCCTTGGGTTTCTCATCGGGTTAAACCGGCCTCAAAGAAGAGGCAGCCGAAATACCACCACTTTACTCGGGAATCCATGGAATTACGGGACCGTTACCACCATTTTAGGGACATAGCTCGTTCCTCTGGAAATCCCGACTTCAAATTATTAGCGAATGAGAGTCGAAATAAGTTTAGGAGCGTATTGATCAGAGCTTCCCGCGAGTCCAATGATAGTCGTATAAGTTCAGCTTCAAATAAACACAAGGTTTGCTGGGAGGTGATAAATGAGGTACTGAATTACAAATCTAGAAAAACTTATCAGAATTCTAATCTGAATAGCTCAGGCTTCAGTGACTCTTTTGCTAGCGTTTTCCAGCAGCGTCCTTCCCCGTCGTCGGCTCAGGAGTTTGATGAGTTTCTAAGTCGTGCTCCCAGTGTGCCTGTTGAATTTGCTTTTCATCCAGCATCGGTGGAGGAAGTCTTCGCGTCCGTTATGGCTCTCAGAAACAGTAACGCTACGGACTTCTTGGGCATAAACTCGCGCGCGCTTAAGTCAGTGGCGAGTCTCATCATTGAGCCGCTGACATTTCTTATTAATAACTGCTTCATCTATAGTAGGTTCCCCCACTGCTTGAAGAAGACTGTTATATCTCCCATCCCTAAGAAAGGGAGTTCCAATGAGTACGAGGGTTTTCGACCGGTCTCTAAGTTGCCCACTTTGGTGAAGGTTATGGAGGGGGTCATGTTGCGGAGAATTTTAGGGCATTTGGTTGACCATGATGTGCTCCATCCTCAGCAGTTTGGCTTTCGAAAAGGCCGTAGTACTTCCACAGCTGTGATCTCATTGATCTCTCAGTTATACTCCGCATTAGAGAGTAAACAACACACCTCGCTCAGCCTCTTCGATTTGTCGAAGGCTTTTGATCTTGTGCCGCATGACCTGCTTCTCAAAAAACTCGACCACTATGGTTTTACTTATAAATCAGTTTTGTTCATCAAGAGCTTTCTTGAAGGGTGGTCGCAGGTGGTTTACTTCAACGGTTGTGTTTCCCAGGAAGTAGCTATACCCTGTGGTGTCAAACAAGGTAGTATCCTAGGTCCATGTTTTTTTCTTATGTTTATCAATGACTTGGCTTATCAGTTTCCAGACTCGAAGACAATATTCTTATTTGCTGATGATATAACTAGCTTGGCGAGGGGAGCTTCATGTACTGAGCTTAGGCATGATTCTTTAAACAGATCAAAGATTATCGAAAGTTGGTGCTCGGCCAATGAATTAATTTTAAACAAAAGTAAAACCCAGACTCTGGAATTGGGTCTAAACAGGCGCCTGGACCAATCGGTAAATTTCCTGGGCTTGATGGTGGATAATCGTCTCTCGTGGCTTTCACATGTTGAGGTATTGTCGCCTAAGCTATCATCCGTTATTTACATGGTTAGGAGATTGAAAGGAATAGTGTCCGACCAGGTCCTGCTTTCGGTTTATCATGCTTGCTTTGCCAGTAGAGCCTCCTATTGTATCATCGCTTGGGGCAATTCCAATCATGCTTTAACCATATTTAAACTTCAAAAGCGAGTCATCAGAATAATGGCCAATCTATCATGGGGTCAGAGTTGTAGGGGCTCTTTCACTCGTTTAGGAATTCTTACTATTCCTAGCACTTATGTATTGGTTGTGTTAAACCATGTAAAGTCCAATTCTTCGTGTCTGCCCATGGTTGCTGACTCGCACCAGCATAATACTCGCTCCCGGGGTGATGTCATCATCCCTTTCACCCGCCTCTCTAATGCCCAACAGAACGACCCAATACAGGTGGGCTCCCGTCTGTTCAACTCCCTACCCCACCATGTTCGGGATTTACCAGCTAAATCCTTCTATAAGTACGTGAAGTCCCACCTGGTAAAAGAAGAATAATAAAATGGCCATTTGATCTTGAAAAATTCCTCTAGAGAATATAATTATTATATTCTCTAGAGGAATTTTTCAAGATCAAATGGCCTGTGGTGAATTAGTCTTCATTGTCTTGTCATGTATTTTATTGTCATTGTCTTGTGCACGGCCATTCATTGTTTTGTACATCTGCAGTCGAGTTGATGCTATTTTCTCTGTCATTCCCATTATTACAGTCAATATAATCGGCCCTATAACCAGTCAGCTTATTCTGTATGTTCTAACTTTTGACTTTTGCTCTGTCATTATTTGGCTTTGGCAAATAAAAAAATTCTTGATTCTTGATTCTTGATTCTTGACATCATCCCATACATCCCACACATTCCATACATCATCCCATACACCATCCCATACATCCCACACATCCCATACATCCCGCACATCCCATACATCATCCCATACATCCCACACATCATCCCATACATCCCACACATCCCATACATCATCCCATACATCCCACACATCCCATACATCATCCCATACACCATCCAATGGTAAAAGACGAATTGCGACACACGATTTCTGGCCATACCTGGACTTATACCTGGCCTTCTACCTGGGCAGTCTCGAAGACCCTTCGCTGCCAACGGGCTAATTCGATTTGATGAAGGAGAGCTGTTTATGACCTCTGCCAGAACCTCCTCAAATGGTCAATACTCACTGGCTACCCAAATTCAAGTGAGAAGGCCGGCTGCCCGGGGTTCAGGATTGAGAGATACTGAATCGCAGTAAAATTAAACTCTGACTTACAGGTCATCACCAAAATGTAATTACTTATATGTGAGTTCAGCGCTAATGAATTACAAATTTTTGGTTTCTTTTATTATTATTCTTGGAGTGATACACCGATGTATTCGCGACGGTGGTCAACAATTTTTATCGGCTTCTTGGTACGTAACAATAATTATTAGGTATACCTAATACAATAATTATTAGGTATACCTACAATGTAATATATTGTATACATTGTATATATTGTATTATAATATATTGTATACAATATTATTGTATAACGCATGTTCGTACAAAGCGCGGAGAACCGTTTATTCGATCCGAGCCAGAAATTTCTGATATGGTACAACATTTTCTGTTCAAACCGCGCATTGCACAACATTTATGTACAGTGCCGATTACCTTGATCTTCGTTGTACGATAGGTTTTATACAGTCAGGAAAAATTCAATAATTGATGTAATTCATTTTAAAAAATGGTCAAACTCAAGTTGAATTCTATGGTTAAAATAATATTGTCGCTAATTACTTTATTACAATAATTGTAATTATTACAGTAAAACGAGCTATATAGATGGCTCCAAAATAATAACTGGTGAGGAGGGGGTGTGGAGTTATTATAATAAGACCCGGGAATTCAGAAATCAAACAAAGTGGAAACTTTGATGTCAAAAAGGCAGATGTGTATTTATCTAACTAGAACAAGAAGAATAAATAATTATCACTAGTTTGTACAGTGGTGACTGCTTAAGTCACACTGAAAGCAAATGTTGTGAAATTGCCTTGATCGACTTGGTACATTTTGGTTTATTATTCTTGGAATAATACACCTATGTTTTCGCGACGGAGGTCGACGACTCCGATCGGCCTCAAAATGTGACATTATCCGTCTCAAGAGGTCTACATTCTAAATCCGAAATGTCCGTCCGCCGTTTTGGGCAGTAGGAATTTTTTTAAATCTGAAATTTTGACAAAATACTCGGTTTACCATCTAGTTGTGCCCGCAAGGTTTTCAGCCCGATCGCCCAAACCCGTGGGGCGCTATCGGGCTAAAATGGGGCTACGGGAGGGTTTTTTTTTTAAAGGCTTTTAGCTATGGGATCATATTACGTGTCGTTTTCGAAGTATTTTTGGACGTAGAATCCATTTTTTGGGGTCCCGGAACGATCCGATTTCACTGTTGTGATCTATAGAGCTTTCATCGGGCTACAAATGAGATTTTTGATGGACCCCAGGAGGTCGAATATTTTTAAAGTAAAAAACATTTTAAAAAAATACAAAAATTTTTTTTGATTTTGATTCATTGACAAAGAAATAGATTTCTGCACAAGTAACGTATAATATACGTTATTATCAAAGAATAATAAATCCTTGTGTAAAATTTGCAGTGTTTTTCTGTTCAATCTGCGAATTGGACAGCAATGCCTGCACCAAGGCCGAATATTGTACCGCGGTTTGTGCATTTTGCGGTCGGTCCAAAACCTATCATGTAGCGAGCAAGGTAAAAATCATTCAATGATACAAAATAAATTACTGACTATGGGAATACTTTTATACGGAAGGAACTGACAACAGTCGGCGGTCGGGAGCTTTGTGAACGTGGCGAACGGCTTCAAAGGAGCCGATTTTGGAGATTTCCCCAACGGACAATGCAGGTAATGAAGGGTTATCATGACATTGTCAGCAACCTCCCTTTATGGATTAAGTCAGAGTAACAATTACTAAGGAGTGGGGCATCTGTCCTGAAATTAACAGTAAACATGAGTTTGGTAATTTCATTTGCTAAAGAAATTTTCGAAGTGTCTCAGAAAAATCGTTGTAGCCACCATGTCTGAAGTTGTGGAAAAAATTTTATCAGAAAAGGATCTTGAAATGTCGAACCTAACTCACTATTTTGGTTTATTATTCTTGGAATAGTACACTATATAATCGCGACGGAGGTCAACAATTCTGATCGGCCTCTAAAATTTAATGTGATGTTATACGTTTCAAGATGTCAAGAGGGGTTTTCGGAGGTTTTCGGCTATGGGGTCGATTTGGGTGTCGTTTTTGAAGTATTGTTGGACGTAGAATCCGTTTTTGGGGATCCCACATCGATCCGAAAAATTACATTCCCCGATAAACTCCTACCGCACAAATGCCAATCCAGACGAATCCCAATTACTGAAATTTCTCTCTTCAGCATCCCATTTTTACAGCCACGTCACAAAATAATTTTGCATTCCGTAGTATGTTCAGGTCAGTGGAGACAGTCCGATATTCACCTATATAAATTTCCTGTACAGATTTGCTCTTGTTGTTCTTAACGACCTACTTCTATCATTTAAAAGTAATTTTTATTAATAGGTATTTCTCTAGGGTAGATCAACTTTTCTAATAATAATTATTAGAAACTACACACACTTTACAATTATTGTAAAATAGCTAATTTGTAAAATCCAAGGATACGTACCTTCTGTAAATTTAGAATATGTAATATTTAGGTACGTGATATACAACGATTGCTTGACTATTAAGACTTTTCTTTCCCAGTTTCACAACGCTTATTAATAAAACTAGTCTCTCTGGCTCGCTTCGCTCGCTCCCCTAGTGGGGTGTTTGCCGCCTGTGGGGTGTATTGCCGCCTGTGGGGTGCGTAGCATCGATGGACACGTTTAAACCCCTACTCAGACATAAGGCCTCGCTCCGCTCGGCCCCTCCTATTCGTAGCAGAGACGATAGAAAAAATCGGCGTATTTTAGGGCTTACCGTTTAGGAAATTATTATTTTTAATTCAATTCAACTTTTTTTAAATAAAGGCCTCTCCATCTATCAAAGTTCCCTGGACCCTCCGTTTTCTAAGATCCCTGGCCCCGCGCGAATTAAAACGATCCAATTGTCTTCTCACTGTGAAATCGCCCCCTCCCCCTCGGTTTTTTTGAAATCCGACTTCGGAATCGGATTGGCCATATTTTGGCGCGCATTTGGCTCGCGGATACCATACCCAAAAAATGGCTCCTTACTGGGTATTTTTGAACCCGAAAAAACGTGGGACAAACGCGAGAAAGACGATTTTTCGACGAATTTTCGACGAATTTCCCGGGCGAATTTCGGATTTTCGATTTGACCGACGTCTACCTCCAGGTCTGATCTATACGGCTCGTATTTTTTCGTAATTTTTTCGACCCCTTAAACGGGCTTTGGCGCGAGTTGAAAGTGGAAAACGTAGGACAAACGGGAGAAAGACGATTTTTCGACGAATTTTCGACGAATTTCCCGGGCGAATTTCGGATTTAAGATTTGACCGACGTCTTCCTCCAGTTCTGATCTATACGGCTCGTATTTTTTCGTAATTTTTTCGACCCCCTAAACGGCCAGCGAGCGGAAAGTGAAAAAACTCACTCGGGAACGCGTTATCCCGTACCAACAAACCACACGGCTACCACACGGCTTACGGCGGCCAACACAATTTTATATTATTGTATGATGATGTGCTCATTTCATGACGTTTTACCCAAATGAGTGTGATACTTATTAACGTCGAGCTTTAATTTATTGGTAAAACCATTTTACAAATAAATTAAAGCTCGACCACAGATTTTAGCACAAAAGCACCTCAAATTGAAGGCTAAATCCCTTGCAAACTCGCAGATATTATACCTTGTAAAAGACACCAAAAATCCTCGAAAAAGCCTATTTTTGACCCTTTAAAAGCCCCTTTGCTAATAACATAGCTCCTTGTTACTAATAACCTTTATATTATGTTAGAGGAAGAATCGCTATAGCTTGGGTGAAAACGAGGTCACTATAGTAGTCTTGTTTTCACCCATATAGGCCTACTCATAATACAGCTTTGCTTCGTGTAGTGGGCCTTGCTCACAGAGTGTCTCAAAGGATCATCGCAGGTAGACGGATCGCTCATTTTTACGACCGTGCTAATGACGACTTCGAGTTCGAAGCCTAATCCGACCCTTCTTGGGTTGGACCTACTGAACCCCGAAAATTATGTGTCGCAATTCGTCCCAAGCCCATCCAATACATCCCACACATCCCATACATCCCATACACCGTCCCATACATCCCACACATCCCATACATCCCACACATCCCATACATGCATCGTATGATCGATGGGTTTCAGACCCACGTTGTAGCACATCAAAACCTTCCTTAAGCTTTTGCGAACATTATAAAAAAAAAATTAGCCAAATCGGTCCAGCCGTTCTCAAGTTATGCGATCACCAACAAAATACTGATTATTTTTTATATATATAGATGATATGACACAATTCTGTGCCTTCCGAGCTTTTTCTCCTTTTGTTCCAATGGTATTGGGTAGTGGTTCAACAAGGCCAGTCAGCTATCAATTCCGTTTACTCATAATCCCGACGTTTCAAAAACTTGAAAGTTTTCATCTTCAGGGGAGGACCTGATACAAGCACAAAAGGGGGTTGCTTGTTGTCAAATCAATACTGTATACTCGATATCCTTCATAATAATTTCTGAAAATCACATTCTCGTCGTCTGGTTCTTTTTCAGACATTGCTCAGGACACGTCGGACACTAGTTCCAAGGATTCATGGAGCGGCTCTGAGGACAGGCCGATGTTCGAACTGGAAGTGGTTTCATTGTCGGAGTCGGATTTCCCTTTTCCTGTGACTACTTCTTCGAGTCCGGAGGTGAGAATTTGATGACTACTGATCTGATTCCGAACCCATTGCTTGACACAGGCTCTATGTTTGGGGGGGGGGGGGTGTCCATGGGCTCCCTGATACCACCAACTAATTATCGTTAACATTTTTTTTAACATTAACATTTACTCTTTGGAACATCCTCTTCCTTGTAATATATTTTGCCCAAAAAACACAAAGGTTGACGTCACAAAGGTTAATCCAAAATACATCACCTCCGTTTTTGAATCATTTACAGCGAGACGGTTTTTATGGAACCAATGTCGAATAGCACCGACAGTACTATCTGCATTTTCTACCAGTGCAGCCAACTACGAATCTGATGAAAGGACCGTTGTATGTCTGTGTAAGCTTCTGGTCTAAGTTCTTCAGGGGCAGAGTTGGGCAAAAACCAACTGCAACTACAACTAAATTATTCGAACTAAACCTCAACTAGGTAGGTACAACTAAAAGTTTAGTTGTTAGTTGAAAGGCTCAACTAAATTTTTCAACTAAATTAGTTGTAGTTGTGAGTGCAACTACAACTAATTTAGTTGAGAAAGTTAGTTGAGGCCTTCAACTAAAACTTTAGTTGTTAACTGTAGTTGTACGTATAACAACTAACAACTAAAAAAAGTAAACAAAAATGTTGAAAAAAATTTTTTGAAAAACATTTTTACATTTAATGTTACACCTAATGTTTTTTCAAAAATTTGTGTACTTTTTTTAAGTTGTTGTTATACGTACAACTACAGTTAACAACTAAAGTTTTGGTTGAAGGTCTCAACTAACTTTTTCAACTAAATTAGTTGCAGTTGCACTCACAACTACAACTAGTTTAGTTGTAGTTGTACTCACAACTACAATTAATTTAGTTGAACAACTAAACTTTTAGTGGTTAGTTGAAACTCATTTTTAGTTGAACTAAATTTTAGTTGCGCCCAACTCTGTTCAGGGGTAGCGTGTTAATTAAGGCTAAGACCAAGCTACATAAAATTTACCACATCAATACCTGGTCGGAAATCCGCTCCTTCGGCTTCCAGTCTTGACCTGAAAAATATACCCTTTTTTCGGCACTCTTCGGGATCGGGTCGAGAGCAGGAATGACAACGTTTTCTTAAGGGCAGTTTTATTATATAAAAAGAAGTTGACTTAAGTACTGCAACACAAATGCGGACTGCTCCCGCTATAGTCAATACTCGAAAACTCAAGTATTTACGCAACAAAATTCAACTGATTCAAACTGATTGGTGCCCAACTGGGGCACAGGTCGGTCGCGCCAAAAATCGACCAGGTCGGTCGTCAAAAAATACAACAATTAAAAAGACAACAGCTCGAGAGAGAAAGAGAAAACAACGATTCGCTTTCGGGTCGGCTTGAAGAGCAGAATAATTGCCCGGGCGGTAACCCGTAATTTAAATGACAAAACTCACCGCTCAATCGGACCCAACTTCTGGAAAATCCCGTACAACTTATTTGTTCTACTCAATAACCTGTTTTTAAGATCGGAAATCCAACAATTTGTCTTTACTACTTCAAAACTAACGCAACTTTAATTAATTAACTCGGGCTTCTGCCCCACCAAGAAAAGAGGACTTTTCTAAGTACGCACTCGGCTAGACTTTACAACTTTATAAAAACGCTGCAAATTTTACACAAGGGTTTATTATTCTTTGATATACGTTACTTGTGCAGAAATTTAATTCTGTCAATAAAAAAATTTAAAAATTTTTTTTGTGGATTTTATCTCAAAAAAAATAATTTTTTTTGGATTTTGGTTTATTATTCTTGGAATAATACACCTATGTTTTCGCGACGGGGGTCGACGACTCCGATCGGCCTCAAAATTTGACATTATCCGTTTCAAGTGGTCTACATTCTAAATCCGAAATGTCCGTCCGCCGTACGCCGTCCAGGCCGTTTTGGGCAGTAGGCATTTTTTAAAAAATCTGAAATTTCGACAAATACTTGGTTTACCATCTAGTTGTGCCCGCAAGGTTTTCAGTCCGATCGCCCAAACCAGTGGGGCGCTCTGGGGCTATAATGGGGCTACGGGAGGGGTTTTTTGAAGGCTTTTAGCTATGGGATCGAGTTAGGTGTCGTTTTAGAGGTATTTTTGGACGTAGAATCCATTTTTTGGGGTCCCGGAACGATCCGATTTCACTGTGCCGATCTATAGGGCTCTCATGGGGCTAAAAATGGGATTTTTGAAGGATCCGAGGATGTTAAATATTTTTCGAGTAAAAAATACGGAATTTTTGAAAAAACACATTTTTGAACAAACAAATCCAAAAAAAAAATTTTTTTGAGATAAAAATCAAAAAAAAAAATTTTTTTAAATTTTTTCATTGACAGAATTAAATTTCTGCACAAGTAATGTATATCAAAGAATAATAAACCCTTGTGTAAAATTTGCAGCGTTTTTTGAAGGCTTTGGGGTATGGGATCGAGTTAGGTGTCGTTTTCGAAGTATTTTTGGACGTAGAATCCATTTTTGGGGGTCCCGAGACGATCCGATTTCACTGTCGCGATGTATAGGGCTTTCATGGGGCTAAAAATGGGATTTTTGAAGAATCCCAGGAGGTTAAATGTTTTTCGAGTAAAAAATACATGTTTGAAAAAAACATTTTTGAAAAAAAATCCCCCCAAAAAATTTTTTTTTAAAAATAGGTAAGTATAAAAATCCAAAAAAAAATTTTAAATTTTTTTCATTGACAGAATTAAATTTCTGTACAAGTAACCAATATAAAAGAATAATAAACCCTTGTGTAAAATTTGCAGCGTTTTCGATTTACAATGATGTCAAATTCAGATTTGGGCTTCCTTTGGGTTTATTATTCTTGGAATAATACACCTATGTTTTCGCGACGGGGGTCGACGACTCCGATCGGCCTCAAAATTTGAAATTATCCGTTTCAAGTGGTCTAAATTCAAAAACCGAAATGTCCGTCCCGCCGTCCAGGCCGTTTTGGGCAGTAGGAATTTTTTTAAAATCTGAATTTGACAAAATACTCGGTTTACCATCTAGTTGTGCTCGCAAGGTTTTCAGCCCGATCGCCCAAACCCGTGGGGCGCTATGTGGATAAAATGGGGCTACAGAAGGTGGTTTTTGAAGGCTTTTGGCTATGGGATCGAGTCAAGTTTCGTTTTCGAAGTATTTTTATTAAGAGCTTCATACAGTTTTGACAGTTGGATTCTTGACGAGCGCTTTCGCTATATATAGCATCTTCAGGTCAGTTAGGAGTTGGAATTCGTTGTCCCCCGCTCTCGCGCATAGTATGTTGTGGTGGTCTACTATGCGCGAGAGCGGGGGACAACGAATTCCAACTCCTAACTGACCTGAAGATGCTATAATATATAATATATTATATAGCGAAAGCGCTCGTCAAGAATCCAACTGTCAAAACTGTATGAAGCTCTTAATGATTACAACGCTTCAAAACCATCGAGTCCTTCATTGTCCCTCAAAACTTCGTTGCCCATAAACGGCAGATAATGGACTCCATAAGCTTTAACGAAGTATTTTTGGACGTAGAATCCATTTTTTGTGGTCCCGCAGCGATCCGATTTCACTGTTGCGATCTATAGGGCTTTCATGGGGCTAAAAATGGGTTTTTTGAAGGATCCCAGGAGGTTGAATATTTTTCGATAAAAAATATTTTTTTTTTTTTAACTAATTTTACCTGTTATGTTAAGGATTTACTTTTTAAAATTGAATACTAATAAAAAAAAATAACTATATTTGAAAATAATTACATTAAGATATCACTTCCTAAAAATTAAACATTTATCTTTTGGACAAAAAATTCCTTTTTATATAAAGAATAAAGAATTTTTGAAAAAAACAATTTTTTTCGGAAAAAAAATCCAAAAAAAATTTTTTTTTTTTTTAAAAATCCAAAAAATTTCTTTTCCAACATTTTTTCTTTTGACACAGAAATAATTTTTGCGCAACTAACCTATATCAAAGAATAATAAACCCTTGTGTAAAATTTGCAGCGTTTTTAGTTCAAAAATGTGTTTTTTCAAAAATTATGTATTTTTTACTCGAAAAATATTTAACATCCTGGGATCCTTCAAAAATCCCATTTTTAGCCCCACGAATGCCCTAAAGATCGCCCCAGTGAAATAGGATCGTTCCGGGACCCCAAAAAATGGATTCTACGTCCAAAAATACTTCGAAAACGACACCTAACTCGATCCCATAGCTAAAAGCCTTCAAAAAACCCCTCCCGTAGCCCCATTATAGCCCCAGAGCGCCCCACGGGGTTGGGCGATCGGACTGAAAACCTTGCGGGCACAACTAGATGGTAAACCAAGTATTTTGTCGAAAGTTCAGATTTTTTAAAAATTTCCTACTGCCCAAAACGGCCTGGACGGCGGACGGCGGACAGCGGACGGACATTTCGGATTTAGAATGTAGACCTCTTGAAACGGATAGTGTCAAATTTTGAGCCCGATTGGAGTCGTCGACCCCCGTCGCGAAAACATAGGTGTATTATTCCAAGAATAATAAACCAAAACGCTGCAAATTTTACACAAGGGTTTATTATTCTTTGATATAGGTTAGTTGCGCAAAAATTATTTCTGTGACAAAAGAAAAAATGTTGGAAAAAAATTTTTTTTTTTTCAAAAAAATTGTTTTTTCGAAAATTCTTTATTCTTTACTGGAAAAATATTTAACCTCCTGCGATCCTTCAAAAATCCCATTTTTAGCCCCATGAAAGCCCTATAGATCAACAGTGAAATCGGATCGCTGTGGGACCCCAAAAAATGGATTCTACGTCCAAAAATACTTCGAAAACGACACCTGACTCGATCCCATAGCCAAAAGCCTTCAAAAACCTCCTTCTGTAGCCCCATTTTAGCCCCATTGCGCCCCACGGGTTTGGGCGATCGGGCTGAAAACCTTGCGGGCACAACTAGATGGAAAACCGAGTATTTTGTCAAAATTTCAGATTTTTTAAAAAATTCCTACTGCCCAAAACGGCCTGGACGGAGGACGGCGTACGGCGGACGGACATTTCGGTTTTGGACTCTAGACCACTTGAAACGGATAATGTCAAATTTTGAGGCCGATCGGAGTCGTTGACCCCCGTCGCGAAAACATAGGTGTATTATTCCAAGAATAATAAACCAAAAGGAGGAAACAGGGAAACGACCTGACTCGGGAGCGAGGCGGCGTCAACCTTCACGTGGCCGTCTTCGTACTTTGCCGGGCTTCAACGATGCTCGTTGGTCCGGAGGCTGTGCGGGCGGCCAGTCGTCGGCCTCTAGACGCAATGGGTCGGGAGCGCCCGAAGGTGTCCTCTCGTGCTGATTCCCTGACCTTTCACCCCAAGGAATGGAACCTGTCATCTGGAGCCTATCCCTCCCACCGTCCCTTAGACATTATACTCGAATGTCCGGGCCGTTTTCGGCAGTAGGAATTTTATTAAAGAGATTTTGACAAAATAGGTACTCGATTTACCGAAGTTGTGCCCGCAAGGTTTTCAGCCCGATCGCTCAAACCCGTGGGGCTCTATGGGGCTCGTGGGGCTACGGAAGGATTTTGACAAAATAGGTACTCGATTTACCGAAGTTGTGCCCGCAAGGTTTTCAGCCCGATCGCTCAAACCCGTGGGGCTCGTGGGGCTACGGAAGGTTTTTTTTAAAGGCTTTTGGCTATGGGAACGAGTCAGTTTTCGTTTTCGTATTTTTGGACGTAGAATCCATTTTTTTTGGGTCCCGGAACGATCCGATTTTACTGTCGAGATCTAAAGGGCTTTAATGAGGCTACATAATTTGTAGCTTCGTTTAATGGGATTTTTCAAAGATCCCAGGAAGTCAAATATTTTTCAAGTAAAAAATAAATTAAAAAAAATTTGAAAAAAATTTAAGAAGAAAACAAATGGGATTTTTTAAGGATGCCCAAGGCAAATATTTTACGAGTAAAAACATTGGTACAAAAAAAATGTGAAGATGAAAAATCTTGCAAAAAAAAAAAAAAAAAAAAAAATATTGCCGCCTGTGGGTGTATTGCCGCTTGTGATTTGTGCAGATCATGGTACATGATTGTCTTATGAATTACCTGTGAGACACCCCCAGACCCCCGGATTATCTAAGTTTTGATCAAGGATCATTGCAAGGAAACATGGTACACACAGACAGAAAGCTCAACATCTCAAGGGGGGCTCGACCCCCCTAAGCAGACATAAAAGGTCCACCAAACCAATAAAAAAAAATTTCATCAAAATCGGATCAATATTGGCTGAAATCCACACTCCTTCCCTTCTTTAGGGAAGGAGAGGGGGCTGAAGGAGGGGAAAACGGAAAAAATCCTTGAGGGCGCTCAACCTATCTCAGAACGTACATCATTTTTGAATGTCTCGAGATTTTCAAGAATATATATATAATATACCTATCCTGATGATATAGAGATACTGATGACGACTGACGTCGAAAATTTTATCGTAAGGTAGTAACCAAAGTTTTTCAATGTTCTTATCCATTTGATACAAATTTTATATACCTATCCTTATATATTATATTGATATTGTTGAAATAACGACAACTGCGTTCCACAACCAAACCGAAACTGAACTCTTTAATTATTCAAAACATGTGTCCAAAAATCATCCGAACTTGAACCTGGAAACTGCTATGGAGTTTCCTCCCAAAAATATATTATATATATATATAATAAGCGAGCAGGCCTATCAGTCCCTGCTGGGAGCCTTCCAAGCTCCCGGTCTGAACATCTACAGGTAGGCGGGCAACTCCTTTTTTTTTTTTTTTTTTTCCCCTCTTCCGCTTATCTATTTATTGATTTATTTATTTCCCCCCCCCCTTCTAATCCCCAATCTTTCGCCTCATTCCCCCCCATTCACTTCTCTCACCCCCCCCCCCCCCCACCCCCTGGCGTGACAACCTACAGTCTTTGAGGGAATAACGCCAGTCTGCCGAAGAAGATCGATCTGATCGAAACGTTCAGGTACCCACTTGTTTTTCTTTGTTTAATTCTAACAGTCATTATATATATATATATATATATATATGGTTATCGGGTGGTATGGGGGTAGATCGGCGAAGGGTTTAGGGGGGGGGGGGGGGGGGGGGTACTTGACTCTCGCATTCCAATCCGCAGTCCAACACGTTTCGCGCAAATTCGCGGGGTTGCGCGCGTCGCGCGGGATTTTAATATAGCCTATGTTGTGGGCAATCTCACCCGAGATCGTTAGAAAAAAACGCTGCAAATTTTACACAAGGGTTTATTATTCTGTGATATAGGTTACTTGTACAGACATTTAATTCTGTCAATAAAAAAAATTAAAAAAAATTTTTTTTTTGATTTTTATATTTCAAAAAAAATTTTTTGGGGGGATTTTTATTTTTCAAAAATGTGTTTTTTCAAAAATTCTTTACTTTTTACTCGAAAAATATTTAACTTCTTGGGATCCTTCAAAAATCCCATTTTTAGCCCCATGAAAGCCCTATAGAACGCCACAGTGAAATCGGATCGTTCCGGGACCCCCAAAAATGGATTCTACGTCCAAAAATACCTCGAAAACGACACCTAACTCGATCCCATAGCTAAAAGCCTTCAAAACACCCCTCCTGTAGCCCCATTTTAGCCCCATAGCGCCCCACGGGTTTGAGCGATCGGACTGAAAACCTTGCGGGCACAACTAGATGGTAAACCAAGTATTTTGCCAAAATTTCAGATTTTAAAAAAAATTCCTACTGCCCAAAACGGCCTGGACGGCGGACGGCCTACGGCGTACGGCGGACGGCGGACGGACATTTCGGATTTTGAATGTAGACCTCTTGAAACGGATAATGTCAAATTTTAAGGCCGATCGGAGTCGTCGACCCGTGTCGCGAAAACATAGGTGTATTATTCCAAGAATAATAAACCAAAACCCATTCAAATCCGTTCAGCCGTTTAGGCGCCTATAAGGCACGACGGTTTACGGGGGGTGTACTCACATTCCAATCCAGAGAACGCCCGTAAAAACATGTACCTACCACGTTAAAATGTTTTTTTTTTTTTTTTTTCATTGACACTTCTTCTGTACAAGTACCTAACCTGTATCTAAGAATATTAAACCATTGTGTAAAATTTGCAGCGTTTTGGTTTATTATTCTTGGAATAATACATCAGATGTATTATTCCAAGAATAATAAACCAAAACATAGATTCTATGTAATCGCGACGGAGGTCGACGACTCCGATCGGCCTCAAAATGTGACATTATCCGTTTCAAGAGGACGCCGTCCGGGCCGTTTTGGGCAGTAGGAATTTTTTTGTTTAAATCTGAAATTTTGACAAAATACTCGGTTTACCATCTAGTTGTACCGCAAGGTTTTCAGACAGTTCGCCCGTTCCCCGATATGGGGCTACGGGAGGGGTTTTTTTAAGGCTTTTTGCTATGGGATCGAGTCAGGTATCGTTTTCGAAGTATTTTTGGACGTAGAATCCATTTTTTGGGGTCCCGGAACGATCCGATTTCACTATTGCGATCTATAGGGCTACAAATGGAATTTTTGATGGATCATAGGAGGTCAAATATTTTTCAAGTAAAAAAAACAAAAAATGTTTCTAGTGAAAAACGTTAATTTTTTTTTTTTTCAAAACATTAAGTAAATTTTATTCTTTTGGAAAAAAAAAATCCCAAAAATTGTTTTTCTAAATTTTTTTCCATTGACAGAATTAATTTCTGCACAAGTAACCAACCTATATCAAAGAATGTAAAGAGTGTAAAGAATAATAAACCCTTGTGTAAAATTTGCAGCATTTTTGACATTTCATGTACATATCTTCTTTGGCACACAAACGAAAAAAGCGTTGAAAGTGTAATGTTGAATTGGTTACGGCCTACCAACGACTAAACTAAATTTCATGTCTTTAGGACATTTAATGTCCTACATCAGTCTCGTCTGAACCTCTGAAGAGATAACATCAGCTCCGCTGAAACGCTTAACAGTAAACATTCCGCCCGCGGATTTTCGCGTCGCGGTATGGAGGCCTCCAGAAGGATGACGATACCTGACCTTGTTACGCAAGTCAATGCTGAGCTTGCAAACAAACAAACCCAGCTGTCAACAATACCCGAACTCCGGTCGCCTGCGGCTCGAGATGTTATTGGTGAGTTGTTTAAAACTGTAACCGAGTTATGCAAACACTTAACAGAGGCCCATAATGAGATGAAAATTCGAGCTCAGGAAGCTGCGAATCTTACTGCTGAAATGAAGCAGTTAAAATCAACCCAGGAATCCGTAGCATCCCCACCAGCAATGGAGTACATGACTGATGAGGAAGAGCTGGCAGAGGAAACCGGGGAATGGGAAAACGTCGTCCAACGGGGACATAAAAGAAAAAAGAACATCATCTCTCCACCTCAAAGTAGGAATTCTCATATCAATGAACAACCTAAAAGGGATCACAAACCACCCCCAGTCTATATTGAAAGGGTAACGTCCTTCCCAGCCCTGAAAAAAATGGTTGAGGAACAAACTCCCGATGTCAGCTTTACCACCATGTCCAATGACGTGGTAAAAATTAATGCTGCCAATTCTGATGGCTTTCGAGCGATCACTAAGCATTTCTCAGAAATAAAAATCCCCCACTATACTTATCAAAACAAACAAGACAGGCCCTTTAAAGTCATGATAAAGGGAATTCACAAATCCTGGCCTACTGATGCTGTTCTAGAGGATCTTAGGGACCAACTTAGTGCCAGCGAAGTCTTAAAAGTGAATCGAAAACTCCAGTGGAAATCAAGAGACCCGCTTGACATGTGTGAAGTCGAATTCCAAAATGGTATCGACAGAAACAAAATCTACCAAATTTCGCAGGTGCTCAAGGGGCGGGTCACTGTACACCCTGTCAAATCATCAAAATTCCCGTCGCAGTGTAAAAGGTGCCAGGAATGGTGCCACACAAAAAATTATTGTTCAAAACCTCCACGATGTGTTAAGTGTGCCAAAGGCCATTTATCTGAGGTATGCAAAAAGTCAAAGGAAGTCCCAGCTAAGTGTGCTAATTGTAGCGGGGACCACACCGCGAATTATCATGGTTGTCGAGTAGCTATTGAGGCTCAACAAAGACACAAAAATGCACCGGATAGAAGGCGTAGCATTTCGTCCACAAAAGGACAAACGGTTCAGCCAAAATTTGTCCCAAAAAAGGCAATACTTTGCGATAAAAAAGTTGATCCAAACATTACTAAACACAACCCAAACCTGCTACCATTCTCACAGGTTCTACTTAATCAGAAAACATTAATTCAAGGCTCTAGAAGGCAATCAATTGACCCAACTAGCGATTTGCAAACCAAAATTAATCAGATTTTCGAAATTGTGACGACCCTCAGTAAGAGTGTGAACAGTCTTAATGAGCGTGTAGGCAAAATCGAAGGCAAGTGCCAAAAAAAATCATCATGAATAACGTCAAAATATTTTGTTGGAACGCTAATGGGCTCATGTCTCGGAAAGATGAGCTCCAGTTGGCATTAGACCTCAACCATATTGACATTTGCCTGATATCAGAAACCCACTTTACTAGGGAGTCATATTGTCGATTAAAAGGCTACAAGTGCTATCAGGCCTCCCACCCATGCAACAACGCTCGTGGCGGAAGTGCTGTCATCATAAAAGAGAACCTGGGATGCTTTGAGAGCATTAAAATTGAAACTGAAACTTTTCAGGTGTGTGCTGTTGAAATCAAAACTAGTACATTCCCTATCACGGTGGCTAGTGTATATTGCCCCCCTAGGCATAACCTTAAATACGAAGAATACAGAAATATCCTCTCCCAACTTGGGAATCGATTTATCATAGGAGGCGACTTTCATGCAAAAAACACGTCTGGCTGACAACTGCAAAAGGGCGTAGACTCCATCAAGCAATCGTTGACTACAACTGTGAAGCACATTCAACAGGGAAGCCAACTTATTGGCCCTCTGGCCCAAGGAAAAAACCAGATTTGATTGACTTTTTCATCACAAAGAATATCTCAGCAAACTATCTACTTCTCGAAGAAAACTTCGACCTCAGCTCAGATCACTCACCTATCACTCTAACCCTCAGTGACAGAATTATACAGAGGCCACACAATCCTGTTTTGGTCAATCACAAAACAGACTGGGACAGTTTTAAGCAGCAAATCTGCAAACATGTGGACCTGAACAAGCCGCTGAAAACACCTGATGACGTGGAACGCGAACTGGAACACCTCGTCTGCAGCATCCAAAGTGTTGCACATGAGAACACACCCACCTTGGTGAAAAGACTCAGAGGTTTAAACTATCCACGAGAGATAGTTGCCGCTATTAAAGAGAAACGGAAGGCCAGGAAACGCTGGCAAGCAACCGGAGCCCCTCATCTCAAATCTGAATGGTACAGGAAGGCGAGAGAATTAAAAACCCTGATCCAACAAATCAACGATGAAACTAATGAGCAGTTTATCTCTGAGTTGACAAGTCATAGGGACACTGAGTACTCGCTATGGAAGGCAACCAAATACCTCAAAAGACCCATCTCTCATGCCTCCCCCATTAGGAGTGCTGATGGGACATGGGCAAGAAGCAATCAGGACAAAGCAACTACTTTTGCCGATCATCTCGCGCACGTACTTACTCCAGAGCCAGCAGTAGTAGATGTAGATGTCATAGAGAACACCTCTCTCATAGAACCTGAAGTTGACATCACGATAGTCACTATTAAAGAGGTACAAAATATCATCAATACCGAAATCAATACAAAAACGCTGCAAATTTTACACAAGGGTTTATTATTCTTTGATATACGTTACTTGTGCAGAAATTTAATTCCGTCAATGAAAAAAATATTTAAAAAAAATTTTTTTTGGATTTTTATCTCAAAAAATTTTTTTTTTTTGATTTTTTGTTCAAAAATGTGTTTTTTTCAAAAACTCTGTATTTTTTACTAGAAAAATATTTAACATCCTGGGATCCTTCAAAAATCCCATTTTTTGCCCCACGAATGCTCTAAACATCGCCCCAGTGAAATCGGATCGTTCCGGGAACCCAAAAAATGGATTCTACGTCCAAAAATACTTCGAAAACGACACCTAACTCGATCCCATAGCTAAAAGCCTTCAAAAAAACCCTCCCGTAGCCCCATTATAGCCCCATAGCGCCCCACGGGTTTGGGTGATCGGACTGAAAACCTTGCGGGCACAACTAGATAGATGGTAAACCAAGTATTTTCTCGAAATTTCAGATTTTTTTAAAAATTCCTACTGCCCAAAACGGCCCGGACGGCGGACGGCGTACGGCGGACGGCGGACGGACATTTCGGATTTTGAATGTAGACCTCTTGAAACGGATAATGTCAAATTTTGAGGCCGATCGGAGTCGTCGACCCGTGTCGCGAAAACATAGGTGTATTATTCCAAGAATAATAAACCAAAAGGCTCCTGGCTATGACCTTATTACTGGCCAGGTACTGAAGCAACTGCCACGTAAGGCTATAGCAAAAATAACACTGATCGTCAATGCAGTTTTCAAACTTCGCTGTGTTCCTCAGTTGTGGAAGATTGCTGAAGTCATCATGATCCCCAAACCAGGCAAGCCACCTGATGCACCAAGTTCTTATCGACCAATTTCTCTACTCCCAGTACTGTAAGTTGTTTGAGAAGTTATTACACAGACGTCTGATGCCGATAGTGGAGGAGCGAAAACTAATCCCGCCGCATCAGTTCGGTTTTCGTCAGAAGCATTCTACAATTGATCAAGTACACAGGATAACACACGTCATTGAAAAAGCCCTTGAAGAAAAGAAGATCTGTTCGGCTGTATTTCTGGATGTTGCTCAGGCATTCGACAAGGTCTGGCATGAGGGACTTAACTTTAAGCTGCGTAAAACCCTGCCATCAAAGTACGCTGAGCTACTTCAATCATATCTTACCAATCGCTACTTCAGGATCAAGCAAGAAGATGCCTTCTCTGAACCAAAACTTGTCAAAGCAGGCGTCCCACAAGGGAGCGTACTTGGTCCACTACTGTACTTATTGTACACCAGAGACCTCCCAGAACCAGAAATGAACACCATAGCAACTTTTGCCGATGACACTGCGGTGTTGGCGATAGGGGAAAGTAACAGGGAGTCAGTCACCAATCTAAACCGGTCAATCACCCACATTCAGCAATGGACAGCGAAATGGAGAATCAAGCTGAACGAATCTAAGTCAGTACATGTTGATTTTACCAACAAAAAAATCAACTATATTCCGGCTTACCTCAATGGGAAAGTAATCCCATACTCAAATGAAGCGAAGTATCTCGGTATGACGCTTGATGCTCGGCTACGATGGAAAGCCCACGTCAAGAAGAAGAAAGAAGAACTTTTGCTCAAATTCAGAAAGATGTACTGGCTAATGGGGAGACGGTCTAAACTGTCCATCCAGAATAAGCTTACTCTGTACAACCAAGTCCTCAAACCGGTGTGGACTTATGGAGCCCAGCTGTGGGGCTGTACGGCTCAGTCAAATCGAGAGATCATCCAGCGATTCCAAAACAATATATTAAGAAACGTTGTCAATGCACCATGGTACTTTCGAAATGAACGTCTCCACCACGAGCTTCAAATCGAAACAGTCAACGAAACCATCAAGCGGCAGGCCGTGCGTCATCTGCAACGGCTAAGATCTCACGTCAACGAGGAAGCTGTCCGTCGCCTTGACACATGTGATATCGTCCGAAGACTTAAAAGAACTAAACCACTCGATCTTGCTTACTCGTGAAGCAGCGCGCAGTGTCGACATATTATCATAGAAAACAAAAACTAAGTGCTTTACCTTAGTTTTAAATATTTATCACCTAGTCTCAATCCAATATTGTTAATAAGTAAATTTTACTTGGAGCAATAAAATTCTCAGAAAAAAAAAAAAAATGTCCTACATTAGTCAACACATTAGGACATGTAATGTCCTAATGTGTTGCAGACTCGTATGCAAGCGTTTGCTAGAAATATCACTATACCTATAGGTTCAACTACTAACCACAATCGTAGTTGGTTGTTATAATCGTAACTTTTGATAACAATGTTATCAAAATTATTGATGTCATCAATGGTGTCCGTTGGAGAATCTGTGCTCCAACAGCCTTGAGTGATGTTCTATAGGTTTTTAGTGCAACCTTTTTCCAAAAAATTGAAAGGTGCGCTCACCTCTTCTTCGACATGTGTTTTTTTTTTTTTTTGTGTACAGAGCATCACGCCCGAGCGGCTCAACAGATTTTCATGAGGATGGTCTCATTGTGATCAGCGAGTTCGGGGGGTGCTTATAGGCTACCTTGATTTTTCCTCCCTCATCCCCTTCATCGGTTTTCGGGAGGTCCTTCACGACGAAAGTTGTTTATCTCTGATGTGTAACTAAGGCCTCAAAAGGGGGACGAAAGTTTTTGTCCGATTTCGTTGGTACAAGGGTCTATGGAATGAGCTTTTTAGGCTGATTCCAACGACTCCAAAACGATTTTTGCAGCCTGAGACGTTCGTTACCTCTGATCGACATAAGGTTTTCTTACGCATCGGTCGTTAGGGTGCAGTTGTTTACGTAATAAGATCACTTGGATATTTTTGATGTGTTGTGTGGCATAGTTTGGTCGCTAGATACCTACTGTTTCTTAGTTTCTCTCGCTCATTAAATAATATTTAATATTATATCATAATAACAGAAAGGTTGCGCTCATCTATTCAATTCAATTGATTGCTTGTTATAAGATGGATTCCCACTATCTTGCCGCATCCACCTTATGTTATGATCAAAAGGACTTAAGAATTATTCGGAGGTTCATTAAATTTCCAGCTAATTGCACTTTTTAATGTTTTAGGATGTGGGAAAGTTGTCATCTCCGGTCGACGGGCCAGACGGTCAGAGCTCTCGAAGGTCTGCTGAGGGTTCCGAAGACGAAGACGAGGGCCGTATTAAGTCTTCAGGCCTCTTCACCTTCTGCAGACAGTGCTACGGCCTTAATACCGACCCACACTTCATGTATTGCGTTAGGTGTCACAGGGTAATGATTGGGTCTTACTATAGCTCCTTAAAAAAGAAATTTACAATAATTATTTCGTGGAAAGGGTTGATTGACCAAACCAGTCGTGTACTGCTTGACTTCTTTTACTCGCAAGTTCCCCATTTTTACCTGCAAGCTCATCAGGCCTATACAAACCTCAAGGTAGTGACTTGTTGTGGGAAGGAGCATCATCATCACCCAGGGCTATTTTTTAAGGTGAATAGACAGAAACATAGTGGTGCTGGTGGATGGAAAAGAGACAAATGAACTGGAGTGAAAATCGAGTGGAGTTTGGGTGGAAAAGAAGTGGATATAACTGGATAACTGTAGACAGATATTGCACGTTGACAGGTTTAGACTATTTCAGTCATAATACACGATTGGTTTGGTCAATCAACCCTTTCGATTTCACATGGACCGAGTCATAACACAACGAAGTTTAATTATTTCAGATTCAGATAAGGAAGAAGCGACAGCTTTGTCGATTTTTCTTTTCAGAGACTTTTGTGGACCCTGTGAACAATTCATCATTTAATTATTTCAGAGACAAATCTGGCGGATAAGCAATGTCAGTTATGTAGTTAGAAACTTAACCACTTGATGACATCCTGTGGAAACTGTTCTATGTTGCGGTTTTGCCCCTGCTGTGCACTTGCCCCGCCTTACGTTATGTTGATTGCAATATTGTGGCAGCTTCGTGAAAGTGTTCAGCTGTTCACCATTTTTACAAAATGGAGCTCCCCTTAGTGTCTACTGGGAAGTGCGAAATTCGTTCCATTATTCGATTTTTCACGCCAAGGGCCAATCTGCATGGGAAATTCGTCGTGATATAGTTTAAGTGTATGGACAAACCATGTTAAGTTGCCAATCCGTGGCAAAATGGCGGGATTTGTTTCTTGGGGCCGAGAAGTGATGCACGATTAGCCCCATGTCGACCATCTTCATCACAGACAGAGAGGAAACTCACTTATAAGTATAAATACTGGCAATGTTTGGCCATGAAGGCTTTGGAGGGGTGTGTTTGATGGACAGTGGCGCTCCCGCGGTGAAAGCTCACAACTCGCCTACGCGCCCCCCTCCCCCCTCCTTACCCGTTCGTTTTCCATAGAGCCATCATCACCGGAATCACCCACAGAAAAATAATTTTATTATTATTATTCCGATGGTGAGTTCCTGTGATGAGAGCTCCATTGAGAACGAGTGGGAATGGCCTGGTAGTGGCGGGAGAGAAGTATTAATCTCCCAGGACGGGAAGCACTTAATCAAACCATTTAACCGCATATAATCGTCTTTTATTACGCACGCTTACGTCACTTTCATTACGAATATTAATAACAAAAGACATACTCCATAGACCTCACATAGATATTATTAAGAACAAGACTTTCGGGTTAATTTCAAGATCATAACAACCCTTTTATTTATTAGCGACTACCCTGGTTTCAATGCCGAAACCACTCAACCCAACATCATCCCTCTCCTCTCATGAGTCGGAGACGGTCAGCGTGGACTACTTTCAGCTTCCCATTAGTGGCCCTGATGCGGAATATGACATCGGAAATCTCAGTCACGACCTCACAAGGCCCATCCCACGGCAAATCCAATTTCGGGCAACGCCCAACTATTCTCCGTGGGTTGAAGCACCAGACCTTGTCGCCAACTCGGAATAAGGGTGTCTTGCACTTGACGTCGTACTTCCGCTTCGAACTCTCTGCTGCCTTCAGTAGTCTTTGTCGTGCCAGTTCATGAACTTCTATCAGTCCATCTTCTAACTTGCCAGCATAGCCCGTTTTGCTCTCCCTGTGCGGCGGTGCTCCATATAGCAAATTCAAGGGTAGGTTCAACTCTCTCCCAAACAGAAGGCGAGCAGGAGAAAAGCCTGTCGTTGCTTGTTCGGTTCCCCTATATGCTAACAGAGCCAAGGGTAACTTCATTTCCCACTCTTTCTGTCGATTTTCGGTGAGTTTGGACCACAGGTTCCACAGGGTGCGATTTAACCTTTCAACCTGTCCGTCACTTTGAGGCCGTAGAGGAGTTGTTCGGGTTTTGTGGATGTTGAGGATCTTGACGACTTCGCGAAAGACATTTGACTCGAACGTCCGTCCCTGATCCGAGTGCATCTCTCGCGGGACCCCGAACCTCGAAACCACGTTTTCTATTAGGCCTTGCGCGACTGTTTCTGCTCTGATGTCGGGTACCGCAAAAGCCTCGGGCCACTTGGTGAAGTAGTCTACCACTACCACTATGTAGCGGTTTCCCCGATGGCTCATGGGCAGAGGTCCGATAAAATCCACACCTACTCTTTCGAAGGGCACGCCTACCGTATAGGTCTTCATCGGAGCTTTTTGAATTAATGGCCGTCCCCGTCGGTTACAAATCTCACAACTTTCGCAAAATCGGCGGACATCTTTGTGCATACCTGCCCAGTAGAAGCTCGTTCTTAACGTGTTAATGGTACGCCTATGCCCAAAATGCCCCAGCCGATGTCCTTGCTCCAGCACCAAACCCTTCTTATCTTTTGGGACTAGCGTCTGGAGCGAAAATGACTTCTGGTTTTCTGCTTCCCACTTTCTTTTGAGCACGCCCTCATGTAGGACTATGCAGTTGAACATGGCCCAGTAAGCCTTGATCTCCTGCCCAAGATGGGATATTTCTTCCCACGAGGGACGTCGCTGCTGCTCCACCCACTTGTAGAGTAGGCCCAAGGCAGAGTCTCTTAATTGCTCAGCCTTCCAGTCTACCTCAGGCTCCAGCTTCAGCCCACGCAAGTTGTCCGGCAACCCGTCTTGCTTCTTTTCGGCCCGTGTGCAGTACTTGCAGTCGCTGTCATAGCAGGGCCGCCTAGACATGCCATCAGCGTTCTGATGCTTAGCTCCAGATCTATGCTCCACTTTCATGTTGTATACCTGGATTTTCTCCAGCCACCTGGCGATCTGACCATCGGGCTCCTTGAAAGTCCGTAGCCACTGCAAAGCCGAATGATCCGTACGAACTGTGAATTCAGCCCCAGAATCCAGGCCAAAAGAGCTGTAGTGCCGCAGGGCCTCCACCAAGCTGAGCAGTTCTTTACGGGTGACACAATAGTTTCGCTCTGCTCTGTGTAAGCACCTACTAAAATATGCCAAAACCCTTTCCTCCCCTCCCTGAACCTGGGAAAGGACGGCACCAATCGCTCGTTCACTTGCATCAGTGTCCAGGATATATCTTGCCGAGGGGTCAACGTGTGCCAACAGTGGAGCATTAGTAAGCGCCGTCTTGAGGTTGTCAAAGGCAACTTGGCAAGCAGATGTCCATTCAAATTGAGATCCTTTCTCCTGCAGAGGGTACAAAGCAGAAGCACATCTTGCAAACTGCGGGACAAACCTCCGGTAATAGGAGCAAAACCCCAAGAAAGTTCTCAATTCCTTGACGTTACTTGGTACCGGCCATGACCGAACTTTTTCCACTTTTGCAGGGTCCGTTGCAATGCCCCCTTGGGACACCCTATAGCCAAGGTATGTGGCACTTTGCTTGAACAATTCGCACTTTTTGGGATTCAACTTGACCCGCTCATGGCGAAATCTGGTGAACACTTGCCGCAATTTCTCAATTTGAGAAGACACAGAGGGCGTATGGATAAGCACATCATCGAGGTACACCTTCACATTCCCAGCATCCGTCTCTGGCCTCAACATGTTGTTCATGGCTCGCTGGAAAGTGGCTGGTGCGTTAGTTAGACCAAAAGGCATCACTCGGAACTGCCAGAGACCATGTGGTGTGCAGAATGCAGTTTTCTCTTTGTCACACTCTTCCATGTCGATCTGCCAGTAACCACTTTGAAGGTCCAACGTCGAGAACCACGCACTTCCGGCCAATGCCCCCAACAATTCATCAGCCTTTGGTAATGGATAAGCATCCCTTTTTGTCACTGCATTCAGCTGTCTGTAGTCGATACAAAATCTTGTCGAGCCATCCTTCTTTTTCACTAGGACTATGGGGCTTGCCCATGAACCCTTCGAAAGCTCTATGACTCCGTTTCGCTCCATCTTTTTGATCAGGTCCTCCACCTCAGGCAATCTGTGAGGAGGAAGACGCCTGGGCCCTTGACAAATTGGCCTGTGTGAACCTACATCTATCGAATGCGTAACTCCCTTGATGTGGCCCAAGTCGGATTCATTTTTGGCAAATACATCTTCAAATTCTATGAGAAGATCTCGCAAAAGGCGGGTGCTGTCAGGCTGCAAACAGCCCCTGGACCGACAAAAAAGGTCCTGCAGATGGGATGGAACACCCCCTGTGCAGTTATCGCTTGTCTTGCCCAGAGAAACGTCAACTGCAGCCATTATTGAGGACTCAAATTCATGGAATCCCTGGTAACACAATGCATCCACGGTGTCTGGTTGGGTGCAATCTTCAGGTTCTACCACAGGATCGTAAGAGGAGAGAATCTTCCTGTTTCCCACCACTATGCTGCTATCCTCGGTATGGATCTGAACCTTATACTTCTTCAAGAAGTCCATTCCCAAAATGCACTCCTCCCTAATATTTGCCACTTGAACTGTGTGCTTCCTCAAGTGTCCATCACCCAGGTCAATGTCAACGTCTACCTTTCCCATGACAGGGACTACATCTCCTGTCACACTTCTCAACCACCCTTTATCCCGCACATTGATAACTAGCTTTACAGCGTCTACGACGTCTTTACAAACTACTGTACTAGTGGCCCCACTATCAACTATCATGCTACAAGGCAACCCGTTCAACCTACCTACCATTATAATCGAAGGGCAACTTTGAAGGCGATAGACGACCTGTGCTGTTCCCATGCTGTCATAAGTCTGGGTGGC
Organism: Pilophorus perplexus; assembly: GCA_955831195.1. Lineage (NCBI taxonomy): Eukaryota > Metazoa > Arthropoda > Insecta > Hemiptera > Miridae > Pilophorus > Pilophorus perplexus. The sequence goes on along the minus strand of OY037008.1, from coordinate 492,898 downwards.
CATTGTGCGGTGGGTGGTCAGACTGCGGCCCTTCAATCTGGGGGGTAGAGTTGGGCATGAAAACCAGGTGTGCCCGACCTCGTCACAGCGCCAACAGGTCAGCTGGCGCTTCTGCGGTGGACCCCTCGTGAAAGACGAAAGGCGCTTCGACGTACGTGCTGCATTTACCGACGTCTCTCCTTGTTCAGTCGCGCATTGTCTCACCACTGAGCGAGAGGGAACGCTTTCTGCCTTCAAAGCAAGATCTAGCGCCTCCGCCATCGTCTTCGGGCCCACAATTTGCACATGACGTGACACTTCAGGGTCTCGAAGCCCTCTGCAGAACAGCAGAATCACCTGCTCCTCTATGTGCTGAGTATTCCCTGGCCAAGCCTTGCTAGCCAACTCGCGTAGAGCGTAGTGAAACTCCCTGATCCCTTCCTTGGCCTTCTGGGTGCGGTTGTTCACCTGATTGCAATATGCCTGCGTCGATCCTACGTCGCCAAATTTGTCGTTGAGTGCCGCGACTAACTGACTATAGTCATGTGCATTGTTAACCAGCTTCAGTACCGTCGGAGCGTCTCCTTTCAGCGAATTGAGCAGTTTATCCGCTCTGACCTCATCCGACCAAGCGTGCTTTTCTGCAATGCATTCAAATTGCTTCAAGTACGACGGCCAGTCAACCTTCCCATCAAACTTGGGTGGCTTCACATGGCTCTGTTTCAACGACTGCAGGTCAGCTTTGCACCTCTCCAACTCAGATCGCAGGCTCTCGATTTCCTCCCCAGCTATCGCCAACCGCCCCTCAAGATGGAGTTGTATGTTGCTGGCAAATTCATCTAGGAGGGGGCCCATTTCTTGCCTAACATCATTTGAAACGACACTTACGGTCTGCGTCTGTTCGCTTCGGAAGCGCCCCGCGCTTTGCTCTGGAGCAGGATCTACACTTCGACCAGGTATCGGCAGTGGTACTTCGATACTACCTGTAGGCCCCGGGTTTGTCTGCGCCAGCAAAGGCGAACCTCCCGCTGAACGGGATACCCGCGCACGAGAACGTGTGATCATTTTTGAAAGGGCAAATCCCAAAATCTGACACCAATATTAAGAACAAGACTTTCGGGTTAATTTCAAGATCATAACAACCCTTTTATTTATTAGCGACTACCCTGGTTTCAATGCCGAAACCACTCAACCCAACAATATGAAAACCCATACAGGCGCACCAACCATACAACAACTAAGCACCCTAACTGTCACTCCCCCTCGATTAAATGTTTTATCAAATTCATACTTTTAAATTGAAACATTGAATCGTACGACAAGAGATCACAGTTAACTTCAAATCACATATTTATATTACATACCTAAATCACATTTTAATCAGACTCATAATAATCAATTTCTAGATGAAAATTCCAAGCTCCTCTAATTTATAACATTAACTAAACGAACAATTCAAATTCATCGATCAAGCTACATAATCTTATTTCGAAACTACTATTTCGGACTACTATTCCATTAAATTCAATTTATCAACGAAAAACTCGAATTTTGCACGCCCTAGTGCTTTTGTAAAAATATCAGCAACATTCTCTTCCGATTCTACATGTATCAAATCAATTTCTCCTTTCTGATATAAGTCTTTTATATAATGATATTTTACATCAACGTGTTTTACTCTTTTCGAATTTTCATAAGATTTTGCCATAGCTTCGGCACCATTGTTATCTACAAAAATCTTGACTGTACCGACGTCTTCACCATAATGCGACAAAAGTCCCTTCATGTTGACAACTTCCATGGCTGCGGTTGCAGCTGCGACGTACTCAGATTCCGCCGTGGAAAGGGAGACTGAGGGTTGACCTCTTGAAAACCATGCCACGGGATTTCCACCATGGAATGCGACGAAGCCGCTGACGCTCTTGCGATTTGCTTCATTCCCCGCATAGTCGGCGTCGCTGTAGGCGTAGAGACCATTTCCGTCGGGGCCAAAATGCAAAGCATAATCTTTGGTTTTCTGAAGATATCTTACAACTCTCTTGGCTGCCTTCCAGGAGTTTTCGGTCGGCTTATCCAGAACTCGGCTGAGGGTTGAGACACTAAATGCTATGTCTGGACGACTGATCGTTGACAGGTACATCAGCGAGCAAACGAGATGTCGGTATGGTATATCTTCATCAGCTGGGTCGTGTCCATACTGAAAACCAGGTTCCATCGGAGTTGAAATTTTATTGACTTTATTCAACCCAAAGTTTTCGAGAATTTTATTGACCATTTTGGTCTGACGAACGTAGAGGTGTCCTCTCTGGCGATCAATTTCCATTCCTAGGAAAGTTTTTGCTTCCCCCATATCCCGGGTATTGAATTCTGCCTTTAGCTGTTCAATAACCGTTTTGATCGCTTTTGGCTCACCAGAAATTAGTCCATCGTCAACGAATAAAACGAAAAATACGTCCTTTTTATAATAAAAGCAGAAATCGTAGTAAGATCGCTCGAATCCAAGCTTGAGCATGACGTGGTTGAACTTGGTGTTCCAATTTTTCGGCGAGCTGGCTAGGCCATACAGTGAGCGATTCAGTTTGAGTACTTCGGTTTCACATTTTAAACCGCGAGGCTTCTTTATGTAAACAGGGGTTCGAATTTCTGAGTTCAAAAATGCGACTGGGCAGTCCACCTGATATAGGGGCCATGACTTCTTCACCGATTGACTGATTAAAATCCGAACTGTGGACATTCTACACACTGGACTATACAGAATTTCATCCGTTGGGGGCTGTTGGAAGCCTTTTGCCACCAATCTGGCCTTTTTTGTTCCATCATCCTTGATGCGGTACACCCATTTGGTGTCTATTGCTTTCTGGCCGTTTGGTAACTCACTCGGTGACCACGTTCCGATTTCTTCATGTGATGCTAATTCTTTATCCATAGCCCTCTGCCACTCAGGATCTGCTGCTGCTTGATTATACGTGACTGGCTCGACATCTACAGTGAGTAAGCAGTAATCAACGAATAATCCATAATCCTTCCTCAGATGATAAGGCAGGTTGATTTCTCTTCCATATCTGGTCTTTATTGGGGTGTTCTTGACCAGATCCAGGCCTTCTTGAGAGTCATGGAATTCGTCGTCTTCTTTATTTTTCTCATTGCCCATGTGTTGAGACTGTGATTTTGTACCTTGGGGTACTTGGGTCTTCTTTTCTTCTGGTTCAGGGGTCTTCTTTTCTTCTGGTTTGGACTCTTCGTCCTCGGGGCTCTTCTCCTCCTCTACCGGCACGTAGACTTCGACTGATTTTGATCTGCGGCCATCTTCCATCTTGCAGCCCATAACGCTCTCGTCAAACACGACATGTCGTGCCCGGATTATTTGGTCGTCCTCTGGTATCCAGATTCTATAGCCACCACCGCAGTATCCAATCATGATTCCCTTTTTGGCTCTAGGGTCCAATTTACTCTGTCTTGGCTGCGTGAGGCTCCATACTCGACTTCCAAAAACTCTGAGTTTCCCCAGGTCCTTTTTTCCGTACCATACTTGCGCTGGAGTTTTGCTGTCTTCTAGGGCTGACGTTGGAGAGCGGTTTATTTCGAATGCTGAACAAAGAGCTGCTTGTCCCCATAATTCTTTTGGAACTCCAGAGTCAATCAGTTTCACCCTCACTGAATTTTCTATAACCCCATTCATACGTTCTGATTTCGAATTCATCTGTGGGTTATAGGCGATTGTGTACTCCAATTTTATCCCTCGGTTTTTCGCAAAATTCTTGAGTGCTTTCGATGTGAACTCGCCACCACAATCGGTTCTTACAGTCTTCACCCTCTGTCCGTGCTGCGTCTCCAGGTCTCTGACGTACTGCATAATATTTTCCGCCGCTTCACCTTTTGTTTTGAGCAACTTGACGACTAAGAAGTGCGAATAATCGTCCAATATTACTTGGAAAAACTTCTCCCCGCAATTTGTCTCGGGGTTGAATGGCCCGGCCACATCACTCCAGATCATCTCTCCTATGTGGCTTGTCTTTTTCCCAGTAGGCTTGAATGGTAACTTTTTCGCTTTGCCCTCCATGCACGCTGAACATACAGACTTTGGCTGAGGCAAACCCAATTTCTTGAGTCCTTCTGAGTGGATGTGATTAAGACGCCTGTGCCAAAGATTATCATCCACTTGTTTTGCCACCATTCCATATTCCTCCTCATTACGGCCAATCTGGGAGGCTCTGAAAGCATATAAGCCATTTACTTTTTCACATTTCAATAGGACGTTTTTGCCAAAAATCTTCATCATATCACCTTTTATCAATATTCCGTGGCCTTTAGTTGCCAATTTCGACGCAGAAATCAAATTATGTTGCAGTTTTGGGACAAGAAGGGCTTCTATCTCTATCCACCGACCTTGGCTTTTCACTGGGAGTATTCCCATTTTCTTGGCAATCATACATTCTCCATTGGCGATATTTATCTTTATTGGATTTTCTAGGATTTTGACATTTATCATGAGGTTTTCGAATTCACTGTTCACCATGTTCTGGCTACACCCTGAGTCGACCAAGAAATCATTTTTCTCGAACTTCTGAGCACACGAGAATGCATAAAAACTCACCGCTTCATGAGCTTCCGCTCGTCGACCTCCACGGTTTCCAAAACGACCTCCTCTTCGTCCAAATCGCCTTCTGGAATGATATCTCCCCCGATTGTTTTGCCAATACGAGTGGGATTGATCACTACTGGTCCCAGCGGTTTTGAAGGATGCCTCATCATTTGTTGATTCAGTGGTTGGGTTTTTATCTTTGCCTTTCATTTTCATTTCTTCGTCAAGGAGCCTGCTTTTCACGAAATCGAGTGTGAACGATGGCTGTGAGTCGATAGCTGTGACGACAGGGCGATACTCCTCTGACAGGCTCGATAAAATCAGGGATGCTTTGTCGGCGTCTTTGAAAATTGGCTCACCTTTATTCATCTCGTTGATGTCTCTGATGATGGCTTCGAATCTTGTGAAAGCCTCTGCGAGATCATCGTGAAAATTTATTCGAAATGTGATGAGTTTACGCCAACGAGCTACGCGAGAAAACGAGCTATCCCGATTGAAAACCTCCTTCAAACACTTCATCATTTCTTTGGCCGATTTTGCTTCCTTTATCACGTCCAAATGTTTGTCGGGAACGCACCGGATTATTAGCCCTTTTGCCTTGGAATCCCTTTTCTTTGCCTCACGATATGCCTTTAACTTAGCGGGATCTTTTTCGTCCTTCATATCGTCGGGAGTTTCGATTCCCTCTTCTACGCAATCGTCTAGTTGGTCTTCCTCCAGGAAAGCCATTACTCTAAATTTCCAATTACTAAACGTTGCGGACGACAGAACCGGAAGATTCAGATAAATCGGCAAATCTTTTTTCGACATTTTTGGGCTGTAACCGACTGACGAAAGTTAACCTCCGGCGATCGGGTTTTTATCGGCTATCATCCGGCACAATTAGAAACTTTCCGCGACACCAAAGTTTTTACCGTGACTGGGGCCCGATAACCTATTAATCTCCCAGGACGGGAAGCACTTAATCAAACCATTTAACCGCATATAATCGTCTTTTATTACGCACGCTTACGTCACTTTCATTACGAATATTAATAACAAAAGACATACTCCATAGACCTCACATAGATATGAAAACCCATACAGGCGCACCAACCATACAACAACTAAGCACCCTAACTGTCAAGAAGGACGAGTGAAAAAATCTCATGTAGCCCGGCTGATGCCCTACATTCTAGCATCAGAATAATTGTCACAATAGGTATTTGTCGCTGTATTTTCTCTTTTATCCAAGATCATAGTGTTCTAGATAGAGGGGGAATATGAGATATTATCTATTGAAGAATAAGAACAAAATAATGTACTCGTAGGCATAAAAATTCAGAAACTCAAACAGATCACATAATATGTGAGGGTAATTGCAAACATTATACATTTAATTAATTAATTAATTAATTAAATTAGAGAGTGGGCATATCTCGTTACAGGAGGTCTTTTGGAAGACGGATTATAAAAGACGGATTCCCACTACCTATCTCTTTGCATCAACAATGATAGAACTGATCTGAAAATTTCAGATCATTTAATGATCTGAAATTTTCACACCGAGGGGGTCGACCGAGAGGGGCAAAGGGGACATTTTGCCCCGGGCCCGGACTTTTCCTTGGGGCCCCAGCGGGCCCTAGAAAAATAAGAAAAAGGGAAAGGGGGAAAAGAGAAAAATAAAAATAAAAATGGCTGAGTTGCCACTTGGCTGGCAACGTAGTCTTCCGTGTGATTGGGCCTTGTAAAACTCAAGCAATGTGAATCACAATAAACCCTGTGAATCACACCAGAAAAAAGGTCAGGATAAGGAAAGGGGTGGCGGCAAAGCGGTATGAAGGATGGAGCATCCAAAGGAAAACATATAGGTAGCCATGGGTAGTAGACTAGACGGTAAGGCTCAGCGTGAAAGGAAATGGAAAGTGATGACGTAGGAGGCACCTTCCCTCTGGTCTCCCCTCCGTTGCTAGCATCCTTTTCTACTGACCATGGGCCATAACTCGATATTTTTCGATCTCAAGTGATAATCAATCTTACCTAGATAAGGAGACTTCGCTTCTTCAGATTTTTTCTCATGAAACTAGATACCTACCTAGTTTCATAAGAAAAAATCTGTACGATTAGAGACAATATCTAGTTTAAAAGTTGTGAAAACAGCGTTTATGGCTCTCATCTAACCCCGTGGTTTTACCTACTTAATTTCAAAAACATGAGTTTTTATCCAATATATTTACCTACCTACAGGATATATACAAATTTTAGAATCATGACTTTTTTTCTCCTTATTACTATCTATATGTATATTACTGCTACTTGTAGAAAGGATGTGAGTGTAGATAACAGAAAATATCCATTTGGAGGCATAATGCATATTTTATTGCTATTCACCAAAGTAATTTAACGTACTCATGCTTACACTTACTTAAATTAATTATTAGTCAATATTTCACAAACAAAAACATGGTATTCAGGGATAATGATGATTTAATATTGATTTTATGATTCCTTTCGCTTTGTACCTACTACGCAAAAAAACATTTATTATAAATAGGTACCCATAACATTTTTAAAGTGAAACTTTTATTACATCGTCCCAAATTTTTTGGTCTGTGTGTCGTTTCTTGTAACGTCACGCTACCGTTGATTTTCGCTTACAACCGATTCGTTGCTAAGGAACTTTATCTTCGCCAGTTATAATCGTACAAAAATCGTTCACCATTCGTTGGCAAGCTCTCGATTTATTACGCATTTCTTTCGTACTTGTTCTTTGTTATTATGTCCCCATTTTATATTTATTGATTTTATTAATGGATGCAGTAAACAATGCCGCTTGTTTTGTTGTTATCAGTTGCCACGTTAGAAATCAATTTGAGAAGACGCCAAAATGAAGCCGTGGGTAGAGATACAAGGGTAGGTGAATGAGTAGGAAATGGGGGGGGGGGACTAGACATTAAAAAACGTGTCCATCGATGCTACGTACCCCACTAGGGGAGCGAGCGAAGCGAGCCAGAGAGACTAGTGGGAAAAAGTTTCACTTTTTCCGTGGTTTCATAAAACCACACCCCAGTTTTCCTTATCACATCTATATACTTACATTATATTCCATACATAATACTCAAAATTCTACTTCATTCTGCACTATTCTACAACTACATCAATCAACAATTTTCCTCATTTTTTTGCGGTTTTTCTAGATTCATCATCATCTTCAGCAGCGTATTTTCTGGATTTTTTTTCTTCTTTTTTCATCGGCCTTGTGCGAGTTTATGCTTTTTATTCTAATGAACATCCGTGTTCTTACAAAACAGAAAATTACAAAGTCCTCGAGGGCTGGATATTTGGTTTTTATTATATCTTTTAACGTGGTAACGACTCCAGGTCTTTGATTAACAAAACTACCGTGAAATTTGTTGAACTCTTCTTCCACTTTACATTCGCGAAAAATTCACTGTTCGGTTTCATAAGCCAGCCTCTTGAAATAGCTTGTAGCCAGTTTGCTCCTTGTACTGGAGCATGTTTAGTTACCCGTACAAATCAAACTTTTTTGGGTACTTCTTTTTGTATCTGTATACAAGGTAACCGGCAAAATAAAGTGTTCTTTTTTGTGGTAATTTCAACAATTCATTCATAAAATCACGTTGAAAATCCGTTTCTTGAGAATGTACAGAACACACACGAGCTGTACATACGTTGTAAGCATCAGCTCTTTTGCACGCTTTCCCATTTGGCTCTAATTTCAGGGCACTTTTGGAACTTATGACAAGTAATTCCTAAGTCTTTCTGGCGATTTGTGTGATTGGTACAACTACCTATTGCACAACAAACCATGGTCACTGTAAATGTATTGACTGAAAATAAAAATAAAAGCAAAAAAAAAACAAAAAAAAAACACAAAATCTAGATCGAACAACAGCTCAGAACGAAAGACACGCCAAAACTAAACGGTTGGTGAAGGGAGCGTTGGCTTCCCATGGTGCCTCTGACGTCAGCACCTTCGGGGTTTTCCCCATCTCCCCATTCGATGACCCCTACCGTCTAGTCTACTCAGTGTGATGCCAGATAATTTTGGGCTGTTTCTCCTAGATCGACTTCGAATATCCCTAGATTGAGACAAAAATCCGTAGATCAAGTTGGAAAATTCCCTGAAAAAATCAGTAGATTTTTTGTAAGCAAAAATTATTTAAAAAAATTAGTATTGATATTATCGCCCCAAAAACTAAGGAGTGATTGATATTATTACCTATTTATTGACTAAATTGAGATTATTTTGCGGGGTTTTTGTCTTCTGTCAGAAGATGTAGGTAGGTACCTACTCGTTTCAGTGAAAATTATCTCCATCTACTGCCTACACCTTATTATTTGTAAAATAATTTTTCATTTTTTGATTTTTATATTTCAAAAAAAAAATGTTTTGGTTTTTTTTTTTTTTTTTTCAAAAATTCTTTATTTTTTACTTGAAAAATATTTAACCTCCTGGGATCCTTCAAAAATCCCATTTTTAGCCCCATGAAAGCCCTGTAGATCGCAACAGTGAAATCGGATCGTTTCGGGACCCCCAAAAATGGATTCTACGTCCAAAAATACTTCGAAAACGACACCTAACTCGATCCCATAGCTAAAAGCCTTCAAAAAAACCCTCCCGTAGTCCCATTTTAGCCCCATAGCGCCCCACGCGTTTGGGCGATCGGACTGAAAACCTTGCGGGCACAACTAGATGGTAAACCAAGTGTTTTGTCAAAATTTCAGATTTAAACAAAAATTCCTACTGCCCAAAACGGCCCGGGCATTTCGGATTTAGAATGTAGACCTCTTGAAACGGATAATGTCAAATTTTGAGGCCGATCCGAGTCGTCGACCTCAGTCGCCAAAACATAGGTGTAGGTATTATTCCAAGAATAGGTAATAAACCAAAACAAAAAAGAGAGACGATGTAAAAAATGCCTAGTTTTCTCACTCGCTTCGCTCGCTCGGGGTGGGATGTATACATAATCAGCTTGCAGACTCATCTGCAACCACAGGAGACCATTTTCATGTCTTCATATTATTATTCACCTTATTGTGTTTGTTGTTGACCAGGAGACGCTACTTAGTTACAAATTTTCTTGATGCGATATCATTACACTAAAAGTTCACTGGTTGCCACGGGTTTCGGTAACGCTTCAAAAAGTAACACTTTTAGTTTGCTGGTTGCCACGGGTTTCGGTAACACGTTTAGTTTACGGTTTGCCACGGGTTTCGGTAACGCTTTTAGTTTACGGGTTGCCATGGGTTTCGGTAACGCTTTTTTCGGTTGTGTGCCAAAGTAAAGACATGAAAATGTCAAAAATTGTTTAATTTTTTCATTGACAGAAATAAATGTTTGCACAAGTAACCTATCTATATCAAAGAATAATAAACCCTTGTGTACAATTTGCAGCGTTTTTTTTTTTTTTTTAATTGTAAGGGCCCGAAATATGCGAAAATGGGCTGGACACGTTGGAATTCCCTAGAAATCTGGAGAAGTGTGGAAAAATCCCTAGATTTGGGTCATTATCAGAAGATCCCTAGACGCTTCTGAAAATCCCTAGAAATCGGAGAAATCCGTAGATCTGACATCCCTGAGTCTACTACCCGTGTAGGTAGCCTTCAAACATCGCGGCTTGAAACCATCGATGTTTCTGAACATCGACTTATGTTTTTTAATTGTATGATCATTTTGTATAATGGCCTAAGCCTAAAATTCACTCCTTGTCATTCTTCATAAACCCCACAAATATTAATCAACAAGCGTTCGAACAAGATTTGTAGATGCTAACCGCTAAACAATAACAAACACCAACTATCTAAGACATAGGTGAACCTCATATCATGATGATAGCGACCTTCAAACTCGAACCTGAAACGAGGTAGAGACCCCGTTTAGAGGCATAATAAGTTTCAGTTTCAGAAGACCATAAACAATTGATGGACATATAAAATTATATTTGGAATATTCAATATTCAAACAAATTTGTTTGAATTCTTTTCCGGGGAATTCCCAAACCTTCGTCATAGATATTTTCGATGTTTCGTACCAAAACCTAAAACATCGATGTTTTAGAGGGTGCAATCGTTCTCTTCAAAGTCAAAGTCAACAGTTTTTTATTGCCTCCTCTAGCTTCGATGAGCTCTTTGGATGGGTTGTTCTGTTAGTTTAATTGGGATGGGATGTCTTGGTTATAGTGAGGAATGAGAGTATACTATCACTATACGATTATGTCTGAGATGTCTTCTTTTGAGTCTTGTCGCAAAACCTGGTGGATCTGAGATTGCCGCGACGCATGGATTCATGCTCCCTTCATCCTTCTCCACCAGTTTTGTGTATTGTGTAGTGATGGTGTCTTGAATTGTGGATAGTTGGAGGTCTTCCCGGAGCACGTCGTTTCTCATGTACCACGGGGCACCTTTTATGGAACGGATGATCTTGTTTTGTTGTTGCTGAATCTGTTGTGTGGAAGTGTAGCACGCTGTGCCCCAGATCTCGCAGCCATAAGACCATATAAGTCTTATGAGAGCCGTGTAAAGGAGCTTCTTGTTCTCCAAGCTCAGCTTGGATCTCCAATTCAGCATTGGCCAGCACAGGAAGGTGCTCTCTTTCATAGCGTCTTGATGTGGTTGTGATAATGGAAATACCTTTTCAAAACTTAAGGCTTTATTCGGCAAAACGTCGCGCGATATTAAACGAGGAAATTCCTTTTGTGAAGCATGGTAACTAACCATGTGTTCAGGGAGTTAGTATAATATCACATTCTCCCCCACTAAATGTCTTTAAACCACATAGTCTTTCAGGTAATCTGGCGGCTTTCTTATCCTCTTTGGCTGTGGCGAAAGGAAGGAAGTGCATCTGATTTTGGTGGTTGATGAGGCATTTCTTCTAAACCGTCCATTTGCGTCTCTCCCCGAGGAGCCAACTGTTTAAGCGAGACAGTGGACTCTCTTCCATCCGAGAATCGCACAAGCGCGTATTGAGGGTTCGCTTCCACTAATTCTGCTTCCTCAACCAGAGGGTCATACTTGCTTGACCGAACGTTTCTTCTGACAAGTACTGGGGCCAGGTTGAATTAACCAGTTTGGGAGAGTAGTCCCGTTTGGCGATCGCCGGGGGTGTATAAAAAACCGTTCGTGAGGTGTGCAGTTCGTTGAGGTGCACAGGAGAGACCGGATGGAATGTAATGCTTCTGGCAGAACTGCTTCCCATTGAGAGATGTTGAGTCCTTTTGATTTCAAGGCCAGACTAATGGACTTCCATATGATCCCATTGTATCGCTCAAACAACCCATTTCCAGAGGGATTGTAGGGTGTCGTCGAGCTGGTGGCAATCCCAAGTCCATGAAGGAATGCAGTAAATTCCTTGGAAAGAATCGAAGTGCCACGGTCAGAATGGATGTAACTCGGAGTCCCAAACAGAGAAAACAAGTCGTTGAAACAATTAATGAGGGTCTCTGAGGTCATATCTTTGCATGAAAAGCGAAAGCGTGAGAATTCATCGATTATGTTGAGCATGTACTGGTTTCGACTGCTCGAGGGCCCTTAAAATCTACGTTTAGTCTCTCGAACGGGGCAGTAGCTTTTATAAGAGGTTGATTGGAGTTTTTGAAATATCTAGGTTTGATTTCAGCGCAAGTTGGGCAAATGGAGGTAATTTTCTTGATTTCCTCAACTCCATAAGGTAGATTTTTGCTTCTAACCCAGTGACACATCCGGGTAACGCCTGGGTGACATAGCATTTTGTGTAACTCGTAAAGTTTATCTTGAGAATACACAGCTCCACAAACCCGAGAAAAAGCATCGGCACTCAGATTTTCTGAACCAGGGCGATACAGAATGTCGAAAGAGTATGGCGACATCTCAAGTAGCCAACGAAGAATCTTGTCGTTTTTTATTCTGCTCGAAAGTTTAGAGTTGAACATGAATGACAGCGCTTCCTGATCAGTTATCAGTTGAAAATGCCTTCCTAGCAAAAAGTGTCTCCACTTCCTCAAGGATAAGACGATAGCCATGGCCTCCCTTTCAATGGCAGATTGCCTTCTTTCAGAATCCGAAAGCGTTTTAGAGTAGAACGCGACAGGCCGTCCGTTTTGACTTAGAGTTGCAGCCATAGCTATTCCGGATGCATCAGTTTCCACAGTGAGAGGCTGATCGTTTGCAACGGTTGTGAGCAGAGAATTAGCAACGTCATCTTTTATACGTTGAAAATCACTCGCTGGAGCAGTACCAGGTTTTATTGGAAATGTCTTGCAATCAACCAGGCTTCTTATTTTATCCGAGTACTTCGGTACCCAACGGGAATAATGAGAGAACATCCCGAGGAAACGTTTCAGAGCAGGCGCATCAAGTGGCAAGGGCATTTCAGTTAACGGCTTTAGTCTATCTGGGTCGGGGCGCATTGAGTTGTTCGAAATTTGATAGCCAAGAAGAGTAATAGTAGTTTGAGAGAAACTGCATTTGTCGAGATTCAAAGTTAGATTGTACTTTTTAGCTGCATCAAGGAATCGTTTCAAATTGGTATCGTGCTCGTCCCGCCCCCTTCCACAGACAGTCACATCATCCAGATACGAATATACTCCACTTAGATGTTCAGTTCTAATAACGCGATCTAACGTTTTTTGAAAGCATGCTACTCCATTCGTTACGCCGAAAGGGATCCGCCGAAACTGGTACAAATTTCCAACTGCTTCAAAAGCTGTGTATTGCTGCTCACTCTCAAGAATCGGGATTTGGTGGTAGGCACTTTTCAGATCAATGGTGCTAAACACGTCGTACCTAGCAACTTTCGATACAAGCGATTCAATGTTAGGCAAAGGATATGCATCGAGTTGAGTGAATTTGTTAATTGTCTGTGAGTAATCAATTACTAAGCTCTTTTTGTGATTCTCATTCTTAGTCACAAGGACCTGAGCTCTCCAAGGTGAAGAACTCTACTCTATGATTCCATCCTTGATCAATTTGCCAATCTCCTACTTGATGAAAGATTCTTCTTGCTCTGAAAAGCGACGAGATTTGGTAGCAATAGGCTTACACCCTTCAACTAAATGTTCAAACAGTCGAGGTGGCTCCACAGTGGCGCATGCTACATTGCAGACAGAAAGAGTTGGTTTTGGGCCCCCGAATCGCATCTCTACGGAAGAATGCAGTTTCATGATGTCATGCCCTATGAGCACATCTGCGCATAAATCCCGTATCACCAAGAGTTTCGTTTTGTCATATGAGAAGTTTTCTGTTTTAAGGTCCGCTTGTATGAAACCTTTTATTCCAGATTGGAGGGAAGTTGAAACCATTCTAACAGCCTTCTTTTCAGGGAAAATGTGGAAATAATTAGCAGTGGCAAATCAGTGGTCAATGAAGCTATCTGAGCTCCCAGTATCCACGAGAATGTTAGCAAGGAGGCCATTGATTGTCCCCTGAATAATAGCTTTGGATAGAATGCTAGGTGCTGCAGCAGAGGTGATGGTAGCAACTGATGAAGAAATAGGTGACTTGCCCCTTTGCAGGCGTGAAGATCGACACACCTTTTGCCAATGGCCTTTCTTAGAGCAGCGTTTGCAGATTGAATCAACAGCGGGGCATTCCTCCCGGGTTCGATGCCTCCGTCCTCCACAAAAGTAACATTTCTGATGGAATGTGGAAGGTGTAGCAGCAGCGTTGAGACTTGCATCATTAGTACAGTTACAGAGAGGTTCAGGGACGCCCAGGCGTGGAGAGTTGAAGGCCTCCGCATGTTTCTGTGCAGACTCCAAGGATTTAGCAATTTCTTCGACCTGTTTTAGAGTAAGAGTTACATTTTCAAGTATGCGTTGTCGTATTTGAGATTAAGCTAGCCCGCTAATGAAGGGGTCGCGAATAGATTCGTTGCAGTGTGTTTGGGCGTCAACGGCTTTGAAATTACAGTCTTTAGATAGCCCACGTAAAGCTTGTAGGTACTGATCAACAGATTCACCATTCTGCTGTTTTCGGTTCGCCAATGAATGTCTTGCAAACAGTTCATTTTGCATGGGCGTGAACAGACCGTTTAGAATGTCAATCGCTTGAGCATAGTTTGTGCAAACACTTATGTACTCGAAGTTACAGGAGGATGCAAAGTTTACCAGTACGCGCAGCTTCTTTTCTTCCGGCACCTTTGTCTCTTCCATGAAGCTGGTGATAGTTCGGTAGAAATGCTTCCAATCTTTGGCAGCTGATGGGGAATCCGGCGATCCAACGAATTTATCGGGTCTCAGAATACGGGCGTCCATTTGAGTTTATTTTTTGCCGAATAAATTGTGATAATGGAAACACCTTTTCAAAACTTAAGGCTTTATTCGGCAAAACGTCTTGCGATATTAAACGAGGAAATTCCTTTTGTGAAGCATGGTAACTAACCATGTGTTCAGGGAGTTAGTATAATCTCACAGTGGTACTTCCAAGTTAGTCTACGGTCTAGGGTCAAACCTAGATCCCGAACTTGACTTTTCCTTGGAAGTAAACCACCACAGAGAGTGACGTTACCAACCCCTGCTATTAGCGTGAAGGTGATGAGCGAGGACGTCGTTGGGTTGACCTTCACCTTCCATTTGTTGAGCCACTCTTCAGCTTTGGCCTTTGGAACTTGATGAAGATGAAAAATGAAAATAATATTAATTGAATGAGATAAAAATCCAAAAAAAAATTTTTTTTTTTAATTTTTCATTGACAGAATTAAATTTCTGCACAAGTAACGTATATCAAAGAATAATAAACCCTTGTGTAAAATTTGCAGCGTTTTCTCTCGGCGGCCCTGCATTAGGAAAGAACAATTGAAAAAAAAAGTCCCATTAGGGGTCCAATTTACTGGCGTGGGTACTAAATTTAACACCTGAAATAGGTAATATATGCTAAGCAGGTTTGTAGTCACCTGTTACGGCGTTATGGGGACTATAGTTCGATAAAAGTGGTCTGTTCCTGGTCTACGGGGCTTACGATGAATACCCTGTAGCCTGTATGTAGTATGTAGCTCTGAAGTGACGGTGGCAGAGGAATGAGTACGCTAGCACATCTTCAATGTTACGTTGAGCCACTTTGAACCATACGAGAAACATGAAAAACAAAATGAATAAGAAAAGTGCACTTTAAAAACCAATAAACGTGAAAAATTATAGCGATAGTAACAGTTACTATCGTTATAATTTATAAATAAAATTTATGCCATAAAATATTTAATATTAATGTTATAACAGTAACTGTTACTGTTATAACATTAATATTAAATATAATGCCATAAAACTCAGCTATCATGATAATGTCCAATGTTCATTCCTTCAATAATACTGAACTTTATACGACATATCTATCACACGAGCATAATAATATTATGCATACCTACCTACATATCATGTAGGTACCTACCTAATGAAATTACCCTAAAACGTTGACACTTTCCACTACCAAATACTTCAAAAACGACACCTAACTCGACCCCATAGCTAAAACCCCTCATGCAGCCCGGCCCCTGGGCGATTGGGCTGCAACCCTTGCGGGTACAACTAGAGAACCGAATATTGTGTCAACATAATATGTTGACGTAATCAGATTCATTCTGACAATATTATCAGACTAGCTGGGACACCCGTGCTTCGCACGAAACATCAAATTCCCGTCCGTCACCAACGCTTGTTGGTTTCTCGTAGTGAAGTATCAAATTCCCTAAGATACGCCAAGGATGTAAACAACTTCCGTAGTGAAGGACTCAGGTTTCAGCCAGAACGGCCGCCTTTCGAACCCGTTTGAATAGCCTAAAACGTTCCCCGTGCTATCCCGATCATTTTGCAAAAAACCGCATCAAAATCCGTCCAACAGTTTGGCCGTGAAAGGGAGACATACGTACATACATACAGACACCGATCATTCTTAGAGAGATTGCTTAAAAAATTCCGAATGACCAGAACGGATGACAGACGTTTCATTTCTTGAAGTACACCCATTTATCGCACATTCGTCGGGCCGACATCGCGACGGTCGGCATGTCCACTCCAAGCAAGGCCTCGGCATACTCCGGCAGTGGTTGATTTCGGGGTTGATCACCAAACAGCAGATGAATGGGCAGGCAAAGGAAGGCTTTTTGCTATGGGATCGAGTCAGGTGTCGTTTTCGAAGTATTTTTGGACGTAGAATCCATTTTTTGGGGTCCCGGAACGATCCGATTTCACTGCTGCGATCTATAGGGCTTGCATGGGACTAAAAAAGGGATTTTTGAAGGATCCCAGGATATTTATCGATTAAAAAATAATGAATTAAAAAAAAAAGTTCTTGAAAAAAAATCCCAAAAAAAATTATTTTTTCCAAAATTTTTCCTTTTGACAGAAATAATTTTTGAAGAAGTAACCTATATCAAAGAATAATAAACCCTTGTGTAAAATTTGCAGCGTTTTTAATTATTTGTAGCAAAGTCATAGTCACAACGGATGGTCACAACAAACATCGACAGCGATAGAGATTACAAAGAACGGGAAAGCAGAGTAGGTACGACACGCTGCAGTGGCCCTCGTAGGTAGCATACGACACTACTACCCCGAAACGAAGGTTCCCAAAAGACGCTACTGACGATCTTCGAATAACTTCGGAACACCCTATCGGGGATAACCCCCGACACCCCCCCCACTTCGGATAACCCTATCGCACAGAAATCACCCTGCAAACCTGTTTTTAACCAACGTGGTTTCGTTCAAAACCGACACCAAAAGTTCTACCGGGTTTTGGCTTTACGAAAATTTTCCTACCTAATCCCTAGTAATGACGCTTTTGACCCGGCTCTCGTCGCGAAGGAAAGCTCCGTTCCCAATTAAGGAAGATTCTGCGTTGTATGAACGGTTTTCATCTATCTTAGTGGGATGTTGTGAGGGGAAGAAACCGTATGCTGATTGGTGGAAATTGCGTTTAATAAAATATGCAACTCGAGGCGCCTTTCGCTCCTGCCCTTTTGGGATCAGAGCTCTTCAGGAGTATAACATTAACCTGCCGGCACATTACAACGAATAGTCTTAGATAGTGGATCTGCGAGGAGCAGTATCACGTCGCACAGAAGTAGATCCTATTATATCGGGATCTTTATGTCTACATACGGGATTTAAATGTAATATTTACCCTTAAGTGAAACTGCATGTTGGTGGCCTTCCCTTCAGAGCGCCTCGCACGGATGAGATTGGGTTCTCGTTTATTGGTAGTGTGACGTTCCTATTAATAAAAGTATATTAATTTAGTTTTAGTTCGGTGGGATTTAATGATGGGGGGGGGGGGGGGGGCTGGTGCGGAAGATGACGTGAAGGAAGGGGGTAGGGCGGATAATTTGGGGTAGAAGCGTTTTATGGGAAGGGGGGGTGTGGTTAGATTGGGTATGTACTTACATTTGGGGTGCCGTGCTAGGGCCTATTAGGGAGCAATTACCGGAAACATGTTGAGTTCAACACGTTGATTTTGGGGTTACTTGTCGGTGTTGGGGGGGTGGGGGGGGTAGTTGAGTTGGTTCTAGGATAGTTGTAGGATGCTGAGGGTGATTATGTGTGACGTAAAGCTATTAGAGTAACCGTTAGGAGCTGGTATTTAATTAAGGGATAACTGGTCGCTATTGTCTGTTGGGTGGTCCCTGCGGTGCGCTCTGTCGGTTCAGCCTGGAAGTTTTTAAAAGGCAGAGTTAAGATCATACATCAAGTGGGTTTGAATCCAAGTCCCGTCCCTGGAGAGTTGTTAGATTCTCGGGGGAGGGAACCCGGTCACAAAGTGTTTTATATTCATTTCTAAAAAGTGGCCAAAAGGTTTTGCCTAAGTCGAGAAGTTCACATTTCTTATTGAGTGTGGGGTTAGGGCTTGAGAGGATCCCAATGTTTTCTACTATTTTACGTTTTTGGTTATTTCTGACTTTGGCTAATGAGGTAATTTTATCAAATTGTGGTTGGTGGTCATTTTCTAGAAGGTGGTGGTCTAAAGCTGTTTTTTTAATTTTGGAATGAAAGTTTCTTTGATGTTGGTCAAGCCTTTTATGTAGGTTCTGCTGCGACTCCCCAATGTAGACTCTACCACATTGGCAAGGAATGGAGTAAACATTATATCTAGTGTCTAAGAGGGGAATTTTGTCTTTGAGCCTAGGGTAATAATTTTGGATTTTATTGGGGTAATACCATGATACTTTATAATCTGTTCTAGTGTTGAAGATATTATTGATTTTATGGTGCCACTTGTGGTGGTAGGGTAGTGGGATGAATTTATTATTATTTTTATTTTTAGGTAGGTAATTTGCTGTTTGTGTTTGATTAGTTAGTTGGGCGTGGATGTGTTGGTTGTTGGGAGTCTGCGGCGGGGGGTGGTCTGTTTTAATTTTGGTCGGTCTAAAGTAATGATCTATTTTATTCGGGGGAGGGAGAATAGTTTCTGAGGGTTTATAATTATGAATCAGGTTGGCTGAGAGGTTAAATGTTACTTTTTTGGTTGGTTTACTTGTGGATGGTGTGGTGGTATTGTTAGGTAGAGTGTCTGTGGGAGGTGGTGGTAAGGGGGGTGGGGATGGTGAGGGTTTAGAGTAATTTATTTTCTTTAGTGCTTTTCTGATTTGGTTCCTAATGATATGGGGTGGGTAGTTATTTATTGCAAAAATATTTTCTAATTTGGCAGTGACAGAGTTATGGTATGTTTCGGAGGTAAGGCTGAGGGCTGTCTGCGCGTAGTTGTATGCTATTGTGCATTTAAAGTTATGGGGGTGGTTTGATTTGAAGTTAATTAGTCTTTAGGTGTACGTGGGTTTTGTGTACCATTTGAATTTAATTAGGTTATTTGTGTTAACAATTAGGGTTGTATTTAAGTAGGGTATTTGTCTGTTATTCTCAGTTTCTAAGGTGAATTGGATGTACTTATCTTGAGAGTTGAAATGTTGGAATATTTTGTCGATATCTTTCTCATGTACTGCCATTATGATGTCGTCCTCGAATTTGTAAATAAATTGTACGTATATATCTGTACTGCTTAGGGCATCTGTTAGGAGTTTGTTTAAAATGATTTTACCAACTGTTGAGGATAGGGATCCTCCCATGAGCATGCCCACCCCCTTCTGCTTATAGAAACGGTCTGAGAATTTAAAATATCCCTTATGGGCAGCAAGTAGAAATCCTTTAATAAATTTCGGTAGGTCTTTGTTAGGAGAGTTTGTGATAATTTTATTCCAATTGTCTCTAATTATTTTGACGGCTTCATTGGCTCTTAGGCTGGGGTAGAGTTCCTTAACATCTAAGCTGATGAGTTTAAAGTTTGGGCGGAGGGTAGTGTTTTCCAGTTTTTCTTTAAGTTGGTGAGCGTTTCTGAGGTCATAGGGGTTATCTCTAGTAAAGGGTTCTAAAATGCTTTTGTACCAGCTGGCAAGTTTTTGGGTTGGGCTATTACAGGTTGATACTATTGGTCTGATGGTCATGGGCGTTTTGTGGGTTTTCAGTTTTCCATAGATTAACGGGGGGGGGGGGGGGGGGGTGTAGGTTGAAGAGTTTATTTTTGTCGGATTTGTTCAAATAATTTAGTTGAATCAGCTCCCCAACAAACTTTTCTATGTCTTTGTTGATCTGCCGGGTCGGGTCTTGTTCAGTTATCGAAAACTTTTGGGGGTCGGAGAGGACCGCGGTTAGCTTACTTTTATAGTCATCTTTATTCATTATAACGGTTTGGGAGGATTTGTCTCCTTGCACGATTAGGATGTTGGGGTTTATGTTGAGGAACTCTTTCAGCCGCTTTAGTTAAAATATGTTTGTTTTTTCTTCTGGGGTAAGTCTATGGTTTTTATTTGGCCAGGTGCTGCCAATGGCGTCCGCAACCCGGTTTCTGAGAGACGAAACTGAGAATAACAGACAAATACCCTACTTAAATACAACCCTAATTGTTAACACAAATAACCTAATTAAATTCAAATGGTACACAAAACCCACGTACACCTCAAGACTAATTAATTTCAAATCAAACCACCCCCATAACTTTAAATGCACAATAGCATACAACTACGCGCAGACAGCCCTCAGCCTTACCTCCGAAACATACCATAACTCTGTCACTGCCAAATTAGAAAATATTTTTGCAATAAATAACTACCCACCCCATATCATTAGGAACCAAATCAGAAAAGCACTAAAGAAAATAAATTACTCTAAACCCTCACCATCCCCACCCCCCTTACCACCACCTCCCACAGACACTCTACCTAACAATACCACCACACCATCCACAAGTAAACCAACCAAAAAAGTAACATTTAACCTCTCAGCCAACCTGATTCATAATTATAAACCCTCAGAAACTATTCTCCCTCCCCCGAATAAAATAGATCATTACTTTAGACCGACCAAAATTAAAACAGACCACCCCCCGCCGCAGACTCCCAACAACCAACACATCCACGCCCAACTAACTAATCAAACACAAACAGCAAATTACCTACCTAAAAATAAAAATAATAATAAATTCATCCCACTACCCTACCACCACAAGTGGCACCATAAAATCAATAATATCTTCAACACTAGAACAGATTATAAAGTATCATGGTATTACCCCAATAAAATCCAAAATTATTACCCTAGGCTCAAAGACAAAATTCCCCTCTTAGACACTAGATATAATGTTTACTCCATTCCTTGCCAATGTGGTAGAGTCTACATTGGGGAGTCGCAGCAGAACCTACATAAAAGGCTTGACCAACATCAAAGAAACTTTCATTCCAAAATTAAAAAAACAGCTTTAGACCACCACCTTCTAGAAAATGACCACCAACCACAATTTGATAAAATTACCTCATTAGCCAAAGTCAGAAATAACCAAAAACGTAAAATAGTAGAAAACATTGGGATCCTCTCAAGCCCTAACCCCACACTCAATAAGAAATGTGAACTTCTCGACTTAGGCAAAACCTTTTGGCCACTTTTTAGAAATGAATATAAAACACTTTGTGACCGGGTTCCCTCCCCCGAGAATCTAACAACTCTCCAGGGACGGGACTTGGATTCAAACCCACTTGATGTATGATCTTAACTCTGCCTTTTAAAAACTTCCAGGCTGAACCGACAGAGCGCACCGCAGGGACCACCCAACAGACAATAGCGACCAGTTATCCCTTAATTAAATACCAGCTCCTAACGGTTACTCTAATAGCTTTACGTCACACATAATCACCCTCAGCATCCTACAACTATCCTAGAACCAACTCAACTACCCCCCCCACCCCCCCAACACCGACAAGTAACCCCAAAATCAACGTGTTGAACTCAACATGTTTCCGGTAATTGCTCCCTAATAGGCCCTAGCACGGCACCCCAAATGTAAGTACATACCCAATCTAACCACACCCCCCCTTCCCATAAAACGCTTCTACCCCAAATTATCCGCCCTACCCCCTTCCTTCACGTCATCTTCCGCACCAGCCCCCCCCCCCCCCATCATTAAATCCCACCGAACTAAAACTAAATTAATATACTTTTATTAATAGGAACGTCACACTACCAATAAACGAGAACCCAATCTCATCCGTGCGAGGCGCTCTGAAGGGAAGGCCACCAACATGCAGTTTCACTTAAGGGTAAATATTACATTTAAATCCCGTATGTAGACATAAAGATCCCGATATAATAGGATCTACTTCTGTGCGACGTGATACTGCTCCTCGCAGATCCACTATCTAAGACTATTCGTTGTAATGTGCCGGCAGGTTAATGTTATACTCCTGAAGAGCTCTGATCCCAAAAGGGCAGGAGCGAAAGGCGCCTCGAGTTGCATATTTTATTAAATGCAATTTCCACCAATCAGCATACGGTTTCTTCCCCTCACAACATCCCACTAATTAAGGAAGAGAGTTCGCGAGATCTACTATAGCTACGGTGACCAGGCGTACTACTTTGGAAGGACATGTACTACTTTTGGGCTCAATGTACTACCACGTATCATGTACTACCAAGCGTACTACTTTTGCCTTTCTTGCCAGAAATTGAAAAAAAAAAGTTGTGAAAGTTTGATTAGAAGGGTGTAAGCGGGCCCCAAGGATGAAGAAGGAACCCAAAAAAAGGGCAGAAAACCCACCACGAGCTCGTGCCCAGCCCGGTCGACTGGACCAACTCAACACCGGCAACTAGACCTGATGGACTTCCCTTGACGCCTGGGAGGAACATCCCATCGCCTCCCCTCCAGCCCGCGCCTGCGCACAACTCCGAGACCTGTGTTATCACGCACCGCGCTGTTCATTCGTATTTGGACTGCCGTTGAGGGATAAGGCCTCGGGTGAGAGGCTCCCGTCGTTTGAAATCAAGTCAGCAAGTTTTGCCGTTCGTACCGGACCTGGAAGAGTCCGACCCCGATTCCCCCGTATCCCTAATCAAACTCGCCAGAGGACTCCCTTCGGGCTCCTCCGTCAATCGAAGTCACTGAAGAAGAAGAAGCCAGCGGCGCCCACAGAACGTCTCTAGACGTCACGGACGACTCCGATCTGGCCCATCTTCAGGGAAGCTGTCCCAACCGCCCCCGAATCATCAGAAGTCGACACCGGAGAAGAGGAACCAGCGGCGCCCACTACCGTCTCCAGACGTCGGACGACCCCGTTCTGGTCCGAATCTCAGGTTCGCCCACGGATGTTCATTTCTGTGATTCCCCTTTCCCAATTCTCCTTTTCTTTAAAGTTTTGAATCTTTTATTGTGGTAAACCTTTTGAAAACGTCGTGTAGAAGTAACGATGTAAATATCTTTTTACGTCCTGGTTCATTTTGCGAGCATTTAGTTGTTTTAGGGAAGTTGAAGTTGGAAAATCCCAGTTTGCGTTGGCAGATAGCCGTTTCATCTTATTTTCTCTAGTATTGTACCAGTTTGACCCTTCTGGCCTATTTATTCTTATAATTTTGCTGAAATTAGGAAGTCCGGCTCTTCAGGCCATTCCAACCTACGGATCTTTTATTAGGTCGGACCCGACACCGGACCGACACTTGGTGTCGGTAGTTTTTTGTACTTTCTTAAACTCTTTTATTTGGTCGGATCCGACACCGGACCGACACTTGGTGTCGGCACCTCTTTTTATACTCTCTTATTTCTTAACTTGCGTCGGCGTCGTCTACACCGCCGACCCGAATCTCCGACCCGGTCCATTTCGGAGGCCGACACTAGTCGGCAGAACTTAGGTTCGGGATTGAAGTATCAAAGCCAGCGTACATTATTTCTTGAAGTATTTTATTCGACTGTATTTACAATTTTCGTTCGTTTTGAATTATAACGTTTTATTACTTAACATGTTTGAGTGTCGCCTGCCTCATTTTTCCCTCAGATCGGGGTGTGTACTGACGAAGTAATTGACAATTGAATAAGTGGATAATTCCCAGAGGGAAGACCAAGTGGTAAGACGGGAATATCCCGGTTGGTATTTTGTAGGTTTTGGAAATTGCGCTACCAGAGTTCCAGCTTACACTACTACTTTTGGGCTCAATGTACTACCACGTATCATGTACTACCAACTTATCGTATCATGTACTACCACGTATCATGTACTACCAACAGCTTACACTACTACTTTTGGGCTCAATGTACTACCACGTATCATGTACTACCAAGCGTACTACTTTTGCCTTTCTTGCCAGAAATTGAAAAAAAAATGTTGTGAAAGTTTGATTAGAAGGGGGAACAATTTTTAAGGATTTCGCCTCTCAGGACATTCAATTGGAAAATCTGATGAAAATCGTCCAATTCGTCCTGTGCCTTCCAGCCACGAGTGCCCCAGTTGAACGATTATTTTCCGTTATTAACAACTATTGGAGCAGTGAGAAGACGCGATTGAAAGTAGAAACCCTCAAGGAAGTCATGGAGGTGTACACAAACTTCGACGAGAACTGCATGGAGATGCACTCATTTCTGCAATCGAGGGAAGATAATATCTTCACCTCCATGACTTCCTTCAGGGTTTCTACTTTGAATCGCGTCTTCTAACTGTTCCAATAGTTGATAATAACGGAAAATAATCGTTCAACTGGGGCACTCTTGGCTGGAAGGCACAGGACGAATTGGAGGATTTTCATCAGATTTTCTAATTGAATGTCCTGAGAGGCGAAATCCTTAAAAATTGTTCCCCCTTCTAATCAAACTTTCACTTTTTTTTTTTTTTTTTTTTTTTTTTAATGCTGAAAACAACTTTTTATATTATGCTGAAAAAAATTCACAGTGCCGAAAAATATTGACTCGTTTGTGAGCTCTCAATAAATTTTTCATTCGTCATGTCATCTGTGTAATATTACACAGAATAATATTATATTCTAATATAATATCTATATTATATTCTGTGTGATCTTAGAGTAAAACCGTTTTATGCAATAAAAATCACCGCTTTATTCATTTTTACCTTGGATTTTTTAATAAGATAAGGGATAGCCTATACTATATAATATTATAGGTATAGGCTATCCCTTATCTTATTAAAAAAAAATCCAAGGTAAAAATGTAATATTATTACATTGGTATATATATATATATATTCTAATTTGGAAAATGTACTACTTTTATAGAAAAAAAATCTGGTCACCGTAACTATAGCCTATTATCAGTCAGAACGCGCTCGTCAAGTTGCGCCCAACCGCACGGAGATTGGTTCAGCCGTTTGGGCGTGATGTTGGAACATACATACATTCTTATTAATAATACTAGCCGGGACACCCGTGCTTCGCACGAATAAGCAAAATCCCGTCGTTCACTTGGAACACCCGTGGCAACCCTTCAACTCGCAACCAAAAACCCGTAATTTGTCTTGGTAACAACGATTGTTGACCTGTTTCTGCCCTATCCCGTCCATCACCTATCAATAATGCACCCGTGGCAACTAATTTTTCTTAGTAACCACGCTTGTTGACCCATTTCTCGTCGTGAGTACGTATCAACCTCGAATTGAAGGCTCGAGAAAGAAACTCGTACCAATGATCTTCGAAAAGTATAGATTATAGATGTGTGTTATATAGCAGGGACCTCTGTGCATTTGCTGACAAGAGTAGCGACAAATTTCCGAAGATATCGTGGTTTTGTCTGGTAGGAGGATGAAGTCAGTAGCTCCTCCTCTTTACCGCAAGTGCCTCCAATGTCAATATTTTTGTTGTTGAACTTGTACCTACCAGCAGTAGCCCTCAGCTTCTGCAGGGTGGCCGCCATCTGGAAAAGTCAGGGAAAACCTGGAAAAGTCAGGGAATGAAAAATTTCAGGAAAAGTCAGGGAAAAGTCAGGGAAATCGGTCACAAGTCAGGGAAAAATTTTTGATTAAAAAAAAATCAAAAATTGTATTAAAATACGAATTTTGTTTGGTGACAAGTTTGTCCCTCTCTTCCGTCCCGAAAATGATGATAATTTTTAATTTTGGTGGGAGCGACTTTGCCGGATTTGTTTTCCCCTCACTCTTCATCCATGTTGCTCGTACAAGTTCAATGAGTTGGCGGAATTCCCGTTACAGATATAATATCCCCATTCACACGATGAAAAGTCCCACTTCATGCACCAATATCCCTCTCTTCATAATGGAATGTTCCACTTCACCCACGAAGACGGTTACTTTCACTTGGTATTTTGGTTCGAGATCTCTGTCCTTGAAATCATTACTAGTTAATTGAAAAGATTTTTTTCTGTTCGGGTACTTACCCGAACCCTGCTTTTATTCGCAGAATCTGGCTTCTCGAAAATTATTTTTTGCTAGAAAAAATGTAGGGAGAAATTATCGGGAAATCCGTTAAAACTGATGGGGAAGTAGGGAAAATTTTGAGCATATGATGGGGAAATCCAAGTTCCAATTAAGGTATAAATTATTCTATTATTTTTATTTTTCAAGTGTTACTATTTTTGTCAAATAAATAGTTTTTAAAACGCAGTTAACTTATCTACTTTCCCTGGGTTTTAATTGTTTGGTGTAAAAATTTATGTATTTTCTAATCAACTTTCAATACCTAACAAAAAAAATTCAAGCGATTAAAATTATCAGAATTAATAAAATGTCAGATTAAATTATTATTATTAATAGTTGATGGTGAGTTTCATTGATGGTTTTGTTGATGTTTACCGTTTCAATTAATTTTGTTGGAAACTTGTTGAGGGTCTGTCAAAAAAGTCTTATTTGACTGACCCTCAACAAGTTTCCAACAACATTAATTGAAACGGTCAACATCACCATCAACTATTAATCATGGCTGAGGTAACATCCCCTTCCGTTCACATCCCAGGCTTCTTTCACTACATCCTCGAACTCTATGGACCACAAGCAGTCGACACCCTCAATGACTGGAAATCTCAACTTCAAAAACTTGCCTCACAAGAAAATCGTAGAATATTTTTACTTAGATGCCGTAGTAATAATGTTTTCCCCTCCTTCATAGATAACAATTGTAAATTCAATTTTGAATCCTCCCACCTTAAGTTAGAGGTAGATCGAGCAATTCGCCGGTTCAAATTAACTGTTCTTAACTTAGAGATAAAATCAGCTGCTATTAAAATATCACAATTAACCACCCAAATTAATAACTGCAAAACTCAAGCTTCACAATGTCTCCCTGCCCCACTTTTTAACTCAATTGAAACCCATTTTCAGACCAATTACAACAATTCTCATCACACCATGAGAGACGTTCAAATTAATAAATTCAATAAAATCTATGATGAGCAAGTTTTTAAAATTTGTATCAAATGGATAGGAAATTACATTAAAAAACTGGTCAACTCACGATAAAATTTGCGACATTCAGTCGTCATCAGTATCATGAGCAAGTTTTTGATATAGTTGGCAACCCCGATTTGTTTATTAACATCTCCAGTCTTCCTGTTCCCTATGAGGTTTCCAGCCTTTTGTCACTAGGTCCTAAGTTTTGTCTAGATATTTCGAATGTAAAGGAACTGCCAATTGATAAATTAATCTGTGACATCGAATATTTCATTTCAACCAGTGTTCCTCAAACAAATCAGAACTCCATCAGAGGTCAATTTGTTAACGTAATTACAAACGAGGCCAATAGACTCAAAAACTGCCATTCAAAATTAGAAATTAATAAAAGATTTAACAAAGCCAAGAAATTCACAACAGACCATAGTGACGAAGGACTGATAAAACAAACCAGACCATTATTCTTGATAAATCCGACTATATTAGCAAAATACAAGATTTAGTTTCAGATACGCTAACATACACCTTGTTAGATCATGACCCAACTGAACGGTATCAAAATCAAGTAAATCGCGAAATCTCGGAACTCCATAAGAAAAAGTACATTCCATATACCTAAAATTAAAAAATCTTTGCTCAATTATTCGTGTCACAGTCCGCGCCTTTATGGATTAATTAAAAATCACAAAGCTGGGAATCCAGCCCGCCCAATTTGCTCATATGTAAACTCCCCACATTATAAAATTTCAAAATTTCTCAGCGATATTCTTAACGACAGCTTTCCAAGATCCAGGTACACTCTCAAAGACTCCTTTGAGTTTAAAAGTAAAATAGACCAAGTAAGGGTACCTGATGGATATAGGCTGATATCGTTGGATGTCGCCAGTCTCTTTACTAATGTTCCCATAGAAATTATTACTCAGCTAATTGTAGATAATTGGTCTAAAATTAAACGATATACCCATATCCCTAAACGCAATTTTCTAAAACTCTTCAATCTTTGTACAAAAAAAAAAAAAAAAAAAAAAAACTTATTTGACTGACCCTCAACAAGTTTCCAACAACATTATTATTAATAATTAAATTATTAAAATCTCAGATTTTGAATAATTTTGGGTCTGGAAATTAGGTATTTTTGCAGGGAAAAGTCAGGGAATTAATTTTTCCCAGCTTGGCGGCCACCCTGTTCTGGCCTCCCATGGGTTCTTACATAGTAAAATTCAATTTTTCTCCTGCCCTACTTACTTATGAATCAACTTGTACGATGCCCGGAGTCTCGGTTGGAGCGTATGTAAGCTCGTCTAAAGTTAGATGTTGTAAGGTCGACTACTTACTGTTCGGAATCAGGAACAAACATGTGTAAAGTCGTCTACGAACAATTCAACCATGTCTCACCGCAATCCAGCCATGGCCTTCAGCGCTGTTCATGCAGCGTTGGATGAAATCCACCATAATACATTACCTTCACACTCCAAAATTTGATGAGGACTTTCCTTCTGAATGCTAATTTCGGCTGATACACATGTTGTTTGCGGCAAATAAAAAATTTGAATTTGAATTTGAATTTGAATACTAGTTCCGAGGATAAAATTGCCATTTTCGGAACATCAGCCATTCAGTCAACAGCAATTTTACTGGATTACGGAGTTTCTCGTGAAAGCTTAAATTCCCCTTCACAGCAATTCTATGGGAAATTTTGATTTCAGCTGTGATAAGGGAGGGGCGGGCACGGCAAAAGAAAAAAAGTGTTTTTGTTGTAGCGGGACATTTTTGCGAAAAAGGGAAATTGTCGAAATTTATTGATTATGACTGGGTTGATATTTTGATTATTTTCTCACTTCCCTGTTATTACCAAGTTTAAACGAGTTTTCTGATCTCTCCCGAAGTGACCCTAGACGAGTTTACAAGCGTTACCTTAGTCTCTACAAGGCCGGTAGACGAAAGAGGTGGTTAGTGTGAGAAATTACTCCTCTGCTGAGTACTCAGCAGAGGAGTCATTTCTCACCCTAACCACCTCATTGGAATAGACCTCTGCACCGTCGGCAAAAACCACGCCGGTAGACGAACTTACAAACCCCGCTCGGTTGTTGGCAATTCCACTGGAAGTAGCTTATTAGTCATAATCCAACCTTGCAATTCCACTTGTTTACTTTCTGTTATCTCGTTCGACTGGGGTGCCTGTCTGTGACCTACTGCCGTTCGGTTTAATACCTTGGCGTGATGCGCCAAGAGCGAAGAACGTTACTTCTGCAAGATCCATAGTAGATTGCTCAAAGTATGCCCGCCTTGCAGGCAGCAAATGGGGTCTCTGGTCGAGCGACCTCCTTGTGATATTCAAGGGCCTCTTACTGGGGATCCGTACGCTGTCGGGGGATCTTTGACCTCCTGAAGAAAACTGAAATTGGCACAGAGGGCAGGCGGCGGCTCTTGTTGAGCTGCAGGCGGCCCGCCGGTAAAAACTCAAGCCCAGACTCAAAACTCAGCTCAAAGCTTTGAGTCTGGGCCTTTTCGAGACAGGATGTGCAGGAGGAGTGAGCTGCTGACTCTACTGGGAGACTCACGTTTGAGTTTTTCCCAGGTGGCTTCGCAGTTGCGGATGCCGTGGGTGGCCCCTGATCATAGACCTCACAGCTTTTGAGAAGCCATGGGAACGGCTGTATTGCACCACCTGGCTGGCGATCCTGGCTGCACCTGGTATCATATTAAGACCACTGTGTTGCTGCAACACACTGTTGCATCCGCAGCATAACGAACTGTTACTATCTAGCAGTTTGTAATCAGGAACCCATACATCCAGTGGAATTGATAGCTCGTTTGGTGCAATTGCAAGAACCCCCAGCGTAGTTACATGCCAAGCCTCAATCTTCCTTTGGTACGAGCAACGTTCAATCGAATAAAAACTCTGTTGAAATAATTTTCATTATTTTTGTTATTGCAGAAAAGAAAGAGTTTTCTTCCGGAACGTCCGAGGGGAAAATACAAGACGAGACGTGCAGCCCAGAGTGGATCGAGAGGCGGCTCAAATTTAGAAGAAATACGCGAGAGGAAGAAACGCGATGAGGAGGAATCGGCCCAAGATTGTGGCGTGTTTTCCCAAAGCTCTACTGGAACTCTCCCCGTGGACGGACCCGACGTGGCGACGAATTTATGCCAAATTTGCATGACACACCCTCGCGACGGCGGATTTTGTCACGATAGCATCGTCCACGTGTACAGCTGTTACAAATGTTCCTTGAGGACCTTCCGGGGACGAGGTAGATGTCCCGTGTGCAACCGTAAACCTAAACACGTCAGTAGAATCATAACGGTCTAAACAGTGCACGACGTGTTCAGTTTTTATTACTACTAAATTAGTACTACTAATGTAGTAGTAATTAAATGTAAAATGCCATTTAAAAAAAAAAACCCAAAGCTTTTTCTAAGGAATGATCCGTTCAGGCTGGCAGGTTTTAACGAAGCTTTCTACTATTACTAAAGTTGAGTTGAGTACAATTTAATAAACTATTTTCATGACAAGTACGGTATTTTATTCTGCTATGCACCC
This sequence comes from Pilophorus perplexus, assembly GCA_955831195.1. Classification (NCBI taxonomy): domain Eukaryota; kingdom Metazoa; phylum Arthropoda; class Insecta; order Hemiptera; family Miridae; genus Pilophorus; species Pilophorus perplexus. The sequence continues at coordinate 462,166 of OY037008.1, read as the reverse complement.
TTGGTTGGGAAACAAAATAATTCTGGTGGTCCCCACCCTCGTAACTTCGCCAGCCATCCCCCGTCTCGTTCTGCCTTGGCAAGTAGATTGTGATGAATTTTTTGAAGAGATATTAAATAAATAGAAAGAGATATTTAATAAATTAATATAAATTTTATATTAGAGGATATAGCAGAAAATGCATCTGTTTTCCCTAAACGAGGGATTTAAGGGATTTCATTGGAGATAATATCAATACTCCGAGAGCCCTCGATTTGCTTCACTCGCTTTAGGACACTTTCGAAACGTCGGGATCTACAGTAAATGAGCAATGAGAAAATAAGGCCTAATTAAATTCTCCCTGGAAATTCCTGGAATCGTGATTACGAAATATGGAGGCCAATAAAAACCGAAGTAACTTTTGATGATGGTAATTTGATCCTCGTAGTGGCGCAGTCGCGAACGGACCTGACCTACGTGCCTACCGCGATTTGTACCGAGAATCCTTGAAGGTGAAAAGGGACGTTTAAATTGACAAACTACCCGATTTTCAGCCAACGATGTACCTAATTAAATAATGCTCGATAAAAAATATCATAAAATGTGAATAATTGATGCAGTGATGAGCGAGATTAGCGGCCTGTTATGATTATGACTGATAGGTACCTACTTTTAAGCGTGGAGCTCCTTACAAATAATACGTGAGATGTGTGGCTGAGGGTGTGAAATATGGGTGATCTGGGCAAAACAGTATGATGAGCAGGTTCCACAGGGTCCAGCGTAGCAGGTGAGTGATGATTTCCAGTGAAGTGCAGGATCCAGAAATAGCCAAAACGGACAAGGATCAGGGGTTCCGTGCGGAAGTATGGCCAACTGCAAGGGACGATCAAAAAATTGAACTCGACGACTTCGGTAGTAGTTAGGTACCTACCTCGAATTCCCAGATGGTTAGATGGAAAACTTACGTCGATCTTGGCGGTTGGATACAAATTTCGACGGTCTTAAAAGAGCGTCTGGCTAGAGTAGAGTCTTGGGCAAAAAACCCAATTCAGAGGATACGGGGACCTCGAACGGTGAAACGGGTTGGAGTTGCAAGATCTTGACGGTAGTCAGGCAGGAGTAACAAGAAAAACGTGGACGAAATTTTACCGCAGCAGATCGTACGAGAAGTTGGAAAGGGCTAATGAGACCTTGTGTTTGGCAGGATTTGAACATCCGATTTTGTTACTTCCGGATTGGCTCAGTACGACCTTGGAAATAAAATACGGTGAAATAGGAAGGATGACGTTGATGAGGAGCAGTCGAGAGTACAAGGAGTTCAAGATCTAGCGAATCCCCAACAATCCTACTTCAATTAAAGTTCAAGTACGTCAATATTCTGGAAATCCCGTAACTCAGGGTTGTGACGGAAAGGGAAACTGCATGCAAGATTGTAAGAACACAGTTTATTGAGATCCTCAGCGATCCTTCCGATGCTTGACGGGTCACACCTGGCAGAAGGCAACGTCTGCAAAGCTGACCACCTGACAGTAGCCGAAAATTCAGATTTATGCGTTGGTTTCTCACTTCATGTCTAGTTCCATTCTTTAACAACCTGCAACAAAAAAAGAAGTGAAATATACAAATTATATAATGTAATACGCCGTCTGCTGATGCAGCACCCCCTCTATAAGTAGGAGTAGCCATCAGCCTCCCGCTTCAGTTATCGTTGTGCCTTTGCTGCCTGCTGTCGCCAGTTTATTCCGCGCTTTGAACCACTGTAGTCCGTCACCAAGAACTTACATCAAATTGTGAAATTGTGTTTCGAATTGTATGGTTCTTACGAATAAAATCTTTTTTTTCCGGAACTCTCGGCTTCGAACACATTTCTTACATAATATGTACATATTATGTGGGAAACTTCTTCGCCATTCTGGAGTGAGCCAGGTTGGCCTTTGTTATGTATACGATGAAGTGTACGCCGAACTTGTAAATATATAGGTAATATTTTATTGCCATAGACATCTGGTTTACAGATAGAGCAAACGTCAACATAAAAACTCTGCGAATTTTACATAAGGGTTTAAGGACGATCCACTCATTTCAGTGATATCAGTGAATCCTTGGCCATCAGAGCTAAGTGCCCCACTGCATTGGGATTGCATCCACACACCAGCGTTACATGCCGCACGGAGCACTGATGGCCGAGAATTCACTGAAACACTGAAATGTGTGGATCGACCTTTATTATTGTTTGATAATAATATAGTAGGTTGATATTATCAACCTACAATATTGTTGTGAAAATGAACTCTCCACTGCGGTGTCAAGTGCCATGTGTGAACAGACCCAATCAGCTGGTCATCTTAGCCACGTCAGTCCTAAAGTTAGTTCTATGCCGCATGTCCAAAATTTAGTAGGTACAAAATGTGTAAAACTCTTTCTTTGTGTATAAGAGCTTTTGATGAAAGTACAAGAAGTAATCCCCATTTATGTCGTCTCAAATTGTGTATATTTAGTCAGTTCATAATCTCCAGGATTCAAGAAGATCTGGTAAGCTGTTGAATGATATCTAACCAGCCTGGCAAGGGGATCATCTCGTGATGAGCTTGACCAAGACTCATTAAAAAAATCCAATACTATAGAGAGGTGGTGTATTGCAAACGTCTTGGTCTTAAACAAAACCAAAACCCAGTCTCTTAAATTGGGGCTCAACCGACGTCTTGACCAATCGGTCAACTTCGGGGTTTGAGAATCGACAACCATCTTTCCCTAAGTTATCGTCTTCCATCTTCATGATCAGAAGGCTGAGAATCATATCTAACCAGCCCGGCAAGGGGATCATCTCGTGATGAGCTTGACTAAGACTCATTAAACAAATCCAATACTATAGAGAGGTGGTGTATTGCAAACGTCTTGGTCTTAAACAAAAACTAAACCCAGTCTCTTGTGTAGGATCCCACACTTTGCCGGGTGTGAAGTGTGTACCTACGTGTTGATTCCTAGCATTAATTTGTCCCTAATTAATGTGTTGTGTGGTTGGGGGAAAGCCTCTGGCGTCATATCCAGGATTTCGCCCCCGGTACCCTATAGTTCCATAGACCCTTGTACCAACGAAATCGGACAAAAACTTTCATCCCCCTTTTGAGGCCTCCTTAGTTACACATCAGAGATAAACAACTTTCGTCGTGAAGGACCTCCCAAAAACCGATGAAGGGATAGGGAGGAAAAATCAAGGTAGCCTATAACCACCCCCCGAACTCGCTGATCACAATGAGACCACCCTCATGAAAATCTGTTGAGCCGCTCGGGCGTGATGCTGTTAAAAAAAAAAATGTCGAAGAGATAAGCGCACCTTTCCATTTTTTGAGGGAAAGGTTGCGCTAACAAGACAATAAACACTAATTCACCACAGGCCATAATATGGCCATATTATGATCCTGAAAAATTCCTCCAGAGAATATAATTCTTCTTTTACCAGTTGGGACTTCACGTATGTGTCCCACAAAATTCCTACTTATAGAAGGATTTAGCTGGTAAATCCCGAACATGGTGGGGTAGGGAGTTGAACAGACGGGAGCCCACCTGTATTGGGACATTCGAGAGGCGGGTGAAAGGGATGATGACATTACCCCGGGAGCAAGTATTATGCTGGTGCGATTCAGCAACCACGGGCAGACACGAAGAATTGGACTTTACAAGGTTTAACACAGTCAATACATAAGTAGCAAGTAAGCAAATAAAAATATTGTCTTCGAGTCTGGAAACTGCTAAGCCAAGTCATTGATAAACATAAGGAAAAAACATGTACCTAGGGTACTACCTTGTTTGACACCACAGGGTATAGCTACTTCCTGGGAAACACAATCGTTGAAATAAACCACCTGCGACCACCCTTCAAGAAAGCTCTTGATGAACAAAACTGTTTCATAAGTAAACCCATAGTGGTCGAGTTTTTTGAGAAGCAGGTCGTGCGGCAAAGATCAAATGCCTTCGACAAATCGAAGAGGCTGAGCGAGGTGTGCTGTTTACTCTCTAATGCGGAGTATAACTGAGAAATCAGTGAGATCGCAGCTGTGGAGGTAGGGTGCTGGGGATGGAGCACATCGTGGTCAACCAAATGCCCTAAAATTCTCTGCAACATGACCCCCTCAATAACCTTCACCAAAGTGGGCAACTTAGAGACCGGACGAAAACCCTCGTATTCTTTGGAACTCCCTTTCTTAGGGATGGGAGATATTACAGTCGTCTTCAAGCAGTGGGGGAACTGACTACAGATGAAGCACTTGTTAATAAGAAATGCCAGCGGCTCAATGATGACTCGCCACTGACTTAAGCACGCGCGAGTTAATACCCAAGAAGTCTGTAGCGTTGCTGTTTTTGAGAGCCATGCTGGACGAAAAGCAAATTCAACAGGCACACTGGGAGCATGACTTAGAAACTCATAAAACTCCCGAGCCTTTTGATTGTTTGAAGCTGAACTTATACGACTATCATTGGACTCGCGGGAAGCTCTGATCAATACGCTCCTAAACTTATTTCGACTCTCATTCGCTAATAATTTGAAGTCGGGATTTCCAGAGGAACGAGCTAAATGGTGGTAACGGTCCCGTAATTTCATGGATTCCCGAGTAAAGTGGTGGAATTTCGGCTGCCTCTTCTTTGAGGCCGGTTTAACCCGATGAGAAACCCAAGGACAGGCCACATCGAGGGCCGACAATAGAATCCTCAGTAACTCCTCCGTAGACGCCTCAACGTCACTGGCCTCATAAACTGGGAACCAAGAAACCAATGACAACTGATGGTACAGAGAAAGGATGTTCTCAGGTCTCATACGTCTGAAAAGATTAATGACGGGTTTTTGAGTAGGGCTACGCTTGAATAAACGAAATTCAACTCCTTGATGGTCACTCAACCCCACAGTTGTTACACACGCCTACACATCCGGGAGTGAAAGCAACTCGGCGGCTCATTCAACATCGATACTGGTGGCCCAACATGGGTGCAGATATTACAGCATACGTGCAGGCATGCGAACAATGCCTAAGTTCAAGACGACGAGACATATCAAGGCACCACTGGCACCATTTCCCCCTTCCGATCAGGGGAATGCCTCCACCTAGACATCATTGGACCTCTATCGCCGTCCAGAGGCATGAAATATTGATCGGGCCACATCGTGGCCTGAGTGCGTCCCAATCAAGCATAATATATTATTGACGCTGAATCGACAGCACAGGTCTTAGTGGATACATGGGTGAGCCGGTTTGGTTCGCCCAAAACCGTGGTCACAGAGCAGGGTCGAAATTTTGAGTCAGCATTTTTTAAGAAAAACCTACGACTACTCGGGGTCGACAAGCACCGCACCAGCATACCACGCACAGACCAATGGGAAAGTGGAAAGATTCCACCGGTCTTTAAAAACTGCGCTCAAGACTCAACTCAACTCAACTCAGAGAAATGGGTTGACAATTTGCCGATGGTCCTACTGGGACTGCGAACCACCCCTAGTGAGAGGGACGGATTATCAGCCGCTCAACGCCTCTACAGATGGGCCCCACGACTACCGGCTGGCATCATCAAACCACACATACCCACAACCAACACGAACAACCGTCAACTACAGAAAGCAATGCAGGCGGCAGGCAAACACTTTCTGTCCTCGACGGCCACAAACGTGAAATATGTATTCGTAAAATCAGGAATCGAGACTACGGGGTTCTCCCCATCCCCATTGTTGGACCCTTCAAAGTCGTCAGCATCGATGGTAAAGTTGTGGAAATCGAAAAGGGAAACAAGACGGACAGAATTTCGATAGACAGAATAAAACCAGCGAAAGTATTTCCCGACGACGCACAATGGGAAGGGGGTGGTTTCCCAGCACAACGAAAGGCTGATGGTGAGACTTTCACCAGCCCCTCCCAACAGTCGCCGGCAGTGAAAGGTATAAATACCAGACGCTCAGCCCAACTTCACTCATTAACGTGTCGCTTTCTCAATCCGTCAGTGCTAGTGCAGTCACGCTCTCTCCGTCAACTCAAGGGGCATTCCAGCTGGCCCGACGTCCAGTTTCGCCCCTGCCGGACTCTCCTGACAAGGAGAATAGGTCACCGTCCAAACCCATGTCCCCGCTGCTGGAGCTTTTCGCCAATACACTTCCTGGAGGATTCCAGCTGTCTCCTCCCAAACGACACACCAGGGCTCGCCGACGTGCTCCTTCCTTACCGTCTGATCCCCCATCATGGGGATTCCGCCCGTCGTTACTTACGAGGAAAGGATGCGTCGAACAATCAAGCAGCGACCTCCAGCAGCTCCGCCGACGGAACCCTACGCGCCTCCACAACAGGCAAACAGCCCCACACCACCCCCCTACGTCACTACACCCCGGGACCTACTCCGCCTACGCCAAACACAGGAGGAGCCCTCCCTCAAACCTGAAGACGACCAGGACCGACGACAACGGTCCGTTGTACCCGCCGAACGAGACGCCGTGCCCAACAACCTTACAATTGTACATAATTAGGCTCCCTTAGCATTGTACATATGGTTAGGGACCCCCTCTCCAAACAATAGTTAACTCTTAGGTCAACTTGTTGTAAATAGGCTAGGCCATTTTATATTTTTGTCAACATTTCCTTCAGTAAAGCCGCATTTCTTCTCTCTCAACACTTTTTCACTTTTCTCTCCTTCAGGAGATCAGTCTCTTCTTACAACAACTCTTTTCCAATGTTGCTCCTGCGGGAGCACCACGTTCTCTTTTCTTTATACCTTCGTTATTGGGGGAGGTGTGTGGAGCCCCACTATTTATCTAAATCACTAATTCTCATCGTGTCTGTGGCTGGCTGGTAATTAATAAACTCAGATACAAATAAAGTAAAGGAAGAAGAGAGCATGAGATAGGTACAAGGCGCTCGCGCCTTGGAAGTAGGTCGCCCCATGGAGGGGGCTTCCCCCACTAGAGGGGCATCTTCCACTCGGGTGGAGCCCGAGAGAAGGGGGCACCCTGGCGGGGGTACTCCAGGGTATATAATAGCAACCCCTAGGAGCAGAGCGTCGTTATTGCTCTTCAAATCGTTCAGCTAACATCTCTCTCCTTCCTTGTGTTACCCTCCTCAAAAGTGTGTTGTTAATTTTGCCTTCTACCCTAGTAGGAAATTATCTTTCTTAGTTATCCGACTAAAAACGGCAGGCACCCCTGAGCTGTGAGTTCCACCTCAAACAACATTCGCATCCACTCATACTCATTTCAACTCCTCCAACGCTCCATTAGACTAACTAGGCTCCATTAGGAAAAATCTTGGCACAACACAGCTCAAGCTGAATTGTCACAAAGCAAACTTCAACAGTTTTACTGTCTACAGCAATGGTCAGGGTTTTAGATAAAGCTGGGCTACCTCACAACGGCCGGGTTCTTTTATGGTGGATTTCACCACCTCGGCTTAAGGTTCGGCTCACTGGTAAGCCGAAGAATAAGAAAAAGATGCGTTTCACCACTCCCGCTTAGTCTTAAACCTCGGTTTACGGTCTGAGGTTAAGCCTCAGATTTTAGTCCCTACTCATCCACGTCTTAAGCGTTAAATCTGAGATTTACGCGTGTGTTGTAGTTGTTGTTACAATTGTAACAATAATAATTATCACCAACAACAGCAGTGCCCATTTCGTTGATATCGGATATGATAGTTGGATTTATTCATTATCATTTATCCTCGAACGGTGTGATTTTCGCTTTTTCGACCAGAGTGTTAATTATTTCGTTCGTACTGCGTGTTTGGGAATGGCATACCGAAGAATTACATTCTAGGATGACGACGAGGAAATTGAGATGATATTCAGTTGCAAAGGCGGCCGGGAGTCTTCAAACAGATCGAATTATGTTTCTCTTTTCGTCAACTGTTGGAAAAATTTGGGTAGAGTCCTCAATAAGATAATATACCCTAGTCCAATTTTTTTAATGACTAGTCCATTTATCGACTGAAATATGCAGAAACTTTGGAGATTCATTTGTAATTTAAGTGCCTTCGCCTTCCTATCTTTTGAATAATAAATTAAATTACCTGAAAAAAGTTAATTTTTCTCAATTTATCAACCTTTTCCTTTGAATGCGAACTTATTCACAAAAATTCGCATTCAATAATTTTTGAAAATAAGAATAATCCGTGTTCTTCTCCCACTTCTTTTTGAGATTTCATACGAATTAAGACAACGCATTACTTGGATTTTTCAAAAATAATATCGATTATTCCTGCAGTGAATTATATATTTCTGTATGATAATAGTTTAATCATTTTAATTATTCTGGATTTTCATTGAAAACTTGGATTAATTTCATTTAAATTTAAAATTAAGTACCTAATGAATAATCTTCATTATTTAAAAATAATAATGCAGTTATTCATTACGCAACACCGGCCATCTCATACCGGCTAGTAAACTACAACACACGCTAGGTATACCTGAGATACATCTCAGAATAAACATCCCCGCTAATATAACCTTGCAAACACCGGCTATCTCAGCTGAATTTTCATTATTATTTATTTTTCGATTTTTGGTTTATTATTCTTGGAATAATACACCTATGTTTTCGCGACGGAGGTCGACGACTCGGAACAGCTTCAAAATTTGAAATTATCTTTTTCAAGAGGTCTAGATTCTAAATCCGAAATGTCCGTCCGCCGTACGCCGTCCGGGCAGTAGGAGTTTTTTTAAAAATCTGAAATTTTGACAACATATGTACTCGCTTTACCATCTCCCGCAAGGTTTTCAGTCCGATCGCCCAAACCCGTGGGGCGCTATGGGGCTAAAATGGGGCTACGGGAAGGTTTTTTTTAAGGCTTTTAGCTATGGGATCGAGTTAGGTGTCGTTTTTTTCATTGACAGAATTAAATTTCTGTACAAGTAACCTATATCAAAGAATAATAAACCCTTGTGTAAAATTTGCAGCGTTTTTACGTTGAAATCAATCATTCGGGACCTCCTTGTCCTAAGCTTCTGACTTGCGATAAAAGTCGGTCCAGGGATTCAGAAATCAGTTTTTAGGCTCTCCTTAAAACCTGAGAAACATGAGATAGCAGATGTTGCCACTAACGTGACGATTTATCACGGCCTTATCACTTTTTTGTCACTGATTACCGAGTTTTCCGCGGGAACACGAGTCTGGGGCAACCTGTTCCAAAGCTAACCGAGGCTTAGGTAAGCGCCACCTTCAGTCTAATGGTGAAACGGAATCTTCCCTAAGTCGGACTTAACGTTAAATCCGAGATTTAGCTAAAACGAACTTTAAGCTACACTTGGTGAAATCCGGCATAAGACTCTGGATCTCAGCTAAACTTTGTAAGTGAAAAAATAGCTCAATTGCTTGACCTTCCCATTTAAAAGAAATCTTCTTCAATCTGTGGGATTGGAGGTTCTCGGTCATCAGGAAATAGGGGCAAACAATGTTAAATTCACTCCACTGATGGATCATTCAAGGTGACTTTGGGGTGCATTATTTTGCCAAGAATAACCATCGATCTCCCAACGTCTCTGGTTGACATTTCTCAGTGGAAAGTGCCATCCCACATCACTCTGGCTGACCCATCTTTCTTCAAGAAATCTACCATTCACATGCTCATTGGTGCCGCTGAATTCTTCAATATCCTTGGAACTTCTCAAATTCGGCTTGGTACTGGCTTGCCCTCCTTACAGCACACCAAGTTGGGATGGGTGGTCTCTGGTAAGGTCGTGGAACCACCAGAAGAACCTGATGTCCTGGACAACTCGAGTTTTCGTGTTCACTGGTACTTGAGGAGCGCATTTCCCAATGCTGGGAGATTGAGGAAGTAGCCATTCAGCGGAAACTCAATCAGAAGAAGAAGAAGAAGAAGAAGAAGCATGGAAAGATATCTTCCACAACACCACCACTCAGGATTCATCTGGTAGACTTGAGGTGCATCTCCCTCTGAGTTATAACATTGGACAACTTGAAGACAACAAGGATACAGCCCTCAACGATTCTTTTCATTGGAACGCTCAGACAACCCAAGTGATCTCCTATCACGAGGACTCAAACCGGGAACTTGGAAACTGCCAGACCAGGAAACTGCCCGAATTTCTGCCCAGAAACCGATTCGGGGAGTTTGGGGAGTTGGCGAAAAAGTCCCCGAAAGTATGGCCAGGAAACTGTCCGAAAACAGAAATCTGGAAACTGACCGAAAATATTCTGGCAGAATGAAAGACCCCCGTTTCGACTTTGAAAAGTGCCCGAATTTCTTAACCCTCGAGTGAAGAGCTTCAGGTACCTAAGAGGATTAGTGTTGAGACGGCAGGGGCCCCTAATTGGGTTTCCTTTGTACCTTTTCCCCTGGGGTTATTATCCAAGGGCGGTGTCGTTTTTACTCAAAGGAAGCGAAAATTGTTGAAAACTATTTGTGAAAAATATGCTTGAAAACTATTTGTTCGTATTTACCTATGCTCGTTGACCTATCGTGAAGGGGGAGAACCGTAGGCGTGTTGACGCGATAACCGGAAGAACTTCGATACTTGGAAAACGACACCCCACTCAATATCATAGCCTAAATCTTCACACACACACACACACACACACACACACTCAAACATGACGAAGAGATGAGCGCACCTTTCCATTTTTTTGAGGGAAAGGTTGCGCTAAAAACTCCGGAATACCGAAAAAAAAAAAACCCGATTTGGAACAGGCGAATTAAAACTCCTGGGGCCAGGATTGTAAGACAGGTTCCCAAGACTCGTTTTATTTTTGAACATAATATATAGGTACATACTAAAATGTTTTGAACATAGCAGATACTTAAATGTGGTAAAATTAATGACTAATTTATGAGTTTTTGGCATTTTTTGAAGCTCAAAATTATTTTGAACTATTTTGTTAAGCTGTGATCTGCTGAAACTCCAATTTTGTAACATAATGGGCCCGGGAACCGAACGTCGACTAATACTTTTTTTGAAAGAACTTCATAATTTGAAGGCATAGCAGTGAGTTTTGGGCTCCTACGGTGTAATACAAATTTCCAGGGCACTGTCGAAAATTTCAACTTTGAATCTGGAGGGAAAAGTGGCGCTACTCTCATTGGCTGCTACACGGCCGCCATTTCCGCCGTCACCTCCGGCAGATTCCCGTCGTTCCCTTCTTATGCTAGCGCACTCTGGCGGGTTAGTAAAAGTGCCACCGCGGGAAATTTCAAAACGCCAAATATTCACTAGTGATTTCCTCTGCTCAGACACCTAATTTCTCAGTGCTAACTGTACTGAGTACTTTGTTCATTACTAGTTCAACTATGTTCGGCCGAATTTTCCCATTTCTCTGACCTAGTTCCTTGGCTCATTGGTCATCACCAAATTATACATGAGTTCAGCACCAATTAGTTATGTTTTTGGTTTATTATTGTTGGTATAAAACACCTATGTATTCGCGACGATGGTCGACCTCAAAATTTGTCCCTACACGTTTCACATTATGAGTAGGTACGGAGATTCCAAAAAATGAAATTTCCGTCCATCGTATGTGCCGTTATGGCAGAAGAATGTGTTTTTTATTCTGAAATTCGACGTCGGTAATACCTACTCAGTTGACCATTTAGTTGTGCCGCGAGGTTTTCATCCCGATCGTCCAAAAACCTGTGGGGCCAAAAAGGGGCTTAGGGTTTTTTTTTGTGTGTGTGAGGGAGGGTGTGTGTGTGTGTGTGTGTGTGTGTGTGTGTGTGTGAGGGTGTGTGTGTGTGTGTGTATCACAGGATCAGCCCGAACGGCTGAACAGATATTTAAGAGGGTGGTCTCATTGTGAACAGCGAGTTCTGGGGGTGGTTATAGGCTATCAAAATCACCTCCGTCGTCGACGATTCGTCCGATCCCGACGACATAGTTTGGTCTTTAGATACCTAGTGTGTCAAGTTACGAATTCTTAGTTACGGTTTTGGTTTCGTAGTAACAGAAAGGTCTCTTCTATTCAATTCAATTTATGGCTTGTTTTATCCGGAAGTTTTTCTTCCTTTTTCTTTCCAAAATGTCACCGTAGAAACCCATAATCACATCCCTGAAAGAGTTTCATTGGCAAATAACACTCTCCACACCACCGGAGATTTTGTCCTAAGGGGTCACATCGGGAATATTGTTTCCGGGAGCACTTTTTCCGCAAACCGAAGACGAGAGGCGCTTGGATGGGAGCGCATCGGTACCTAACTGTAAAAAAAAACCGGTACTTAACTGTGACCGAATAGTGACGAAAATGTGTCTAAAACTTTTACAGTTATTTCCCAAGGGACAGAGAAGAATGAAACGCTGCAAATGTGTGCATAAGGGTTTCTTCTCTATATTCTTTGGCATAAATTGTGAAGAAGTTAATGAACCCTTGAGTAACATTAAATGTAACTCAAATTTTGCAGCGTTTGAAATGTATTGAAAAGGTACGGAGTATCGGCGACTAACTCTGGTCAGTTCAATGTGGGCATCCACGACTAAAATTTTCTCGGACCCGGTCGACTTCCTCTTTTTGAGAGTATTTTTGACTACGGCCAAGTGAAAGAAATAATCAAATCTTTAGGGAAATTCGCGCAATTTACCTGTAGAAAGTGTGCAATGCGACTAGAAATAATGTAAATTTGTTCATGCGGGCGCACTGTGGGGCAGAACACCCGAATTCCTGGACATCTGAAGATGGTCGAAAATCAACACATTCTCATTGCTCATTGTCATCATTTCTTGGTGTTTGGGGCAGTCAGTTCCTTAGGCCATAAAATTTTTAACATGGATATTTTCGAGATCAATCCTGAACAGTGGGCCGGTTGGCGTTGGAACCGGCGGACGTGTCGATCTCTGCACAACAAAATGTGTGTTGACCAGCCTCCAAGTGGAGGGCGAAACAAGGCCGGTTCTGCCGGAGGCTGGGCACGTTCGGCACGTTCACATGAACGAGAGGTTCGGATAAAGGGACTGAGGGGATGCTGCATCGAAAAAGTGCATCACACACAGCCAGGGCGTACGTATGCCGGTCAGCCAGTCGGAGGCTCGGGAGTCGACTATCTCCCGGGTCTCCTGGAACTTCCAGTTCGTCTCCAGCTCATCTCTTGGACCTTCGTAAGCTTATTCGCCAGCCCAAGTACTCCCCGGGCACCCTACAACATGATGAAGTTCCTGGTCATCCACGCAATGATCCTCGCTGTGAGTAAATTGGATTAACGCCTCTTCCTCTCAGAAAGACATTTCGCGGCGCGTATCGGGTTATTCGCGGAAATGGATATTTAGTATAATGTATAATTATTATATAATAAACACGCTTAGGTGTCGCACCTCGAAAATGGTGCAAAGCAACCGACACGCCTACGTCTCCAGGCTCCGCCTCAAAAACGTCACCATTTCCTCGGTTGCTACATTTCTCGTCCACGTGCGACTAAATAATACGACCGGCGCCGCCGTGGCGAGAAAACAATCCCGTAGCACCGTGGGATATGAGAAATGACACCGGGCAGAAAAATCCAACATCTGCAGATCTCGCGACCGAGCGGAATCGGAGAGGAGCCTTCGCAAGACGCTGGATCAGCAGGAAGGGCCACCTGCTCGGAAGATTCCAGGAAAGAAGAGGTTGAACGGCCGTCAAACAAAGGCCACGCGCGGGAGTTTCAACTAACACCAGGCTAACATCAGCCGAAAGAGCTGCCGTTCGAAAATGACACCAGAGGAGAAAAACCAGCTTCGCTAAGGAGGTCGGTAAACTGTCGCCGACCCCGGTCAACCTCAGAGGCGTTTCCACAACATCCAGAATACAGTTGGATCCTCCAATGAACGCCTCGACACTCCCTCTGCCTCAGAAAAATGGAGATCACCCACCAATCTCCAAGTCCCATGCAATTACCCCCCACTCGGGTAATTGTATAAAACCAGGGACCGCAGTGTGCTCGTGGTCATTTATCAAAGTTTTTCACCTAACGTACAGTTGTGACAGACCGGTCTACAGTGAGTACCTAAAGACACTGTTTCACCCGTAATCGCGTCGCGAGCCAAAACCGAACCCGCGTCGCGAGTGTTGATCCCGAACTGGCCCAGAGTGGATACCGACTAACAAGGTACTGTAGGACAATTATTCTGAATCTCCTGGAGCGGATTAATAATAATTATTTGTGGTTATAACTTAAGAGAAAACGTTTCAATAAATAGCGTAAAGAGAGTTTAATTTCATGTTTAGAAGAAACCTTGGATTCCCGGGTCGGGAAACTTTAGCGATTTGCGAGTCCATAAACGAGATTATATATATCTCTTCAGAATTCGAAATTTGGGGGAACATATTAAAATTACTAAGGGCAGGTAAGAACAGAACTAGCCAGCTGTCGACCTGTCCCATGAAGATCAATAAATCAAGGTAAGTCTTTCGGAAGTGTTTTTATATTTCTCATTTTTATTCATTTAATTTACCCCCATATTAGGGTCACAACCCTTTGGATCTGATTTAACCTGTTTTGCCTGGGAAAGAGAGATCACAGTATTTTATATTCACAGTACTAATGATTCAAGAGCGGGAGGTTCATAATCCTCTCCGACAGATATGTTTTTGGGCTGGGGGTCATTCTAAAATGTGCGTAACGACACCAAAAGTTGTTACGCAACATAATCGCGAAAACTATAATCACATGATTGGTCTGTAAGGAAGTTTGGCGGTTGGTTACTAGAAACTGTTTCTACTCGACAAGTACGACACCAAAATTTGTGACGACGAGTTTACAGTAAACATATCCATGATTCCAATGTTTTTCCGTGAAGCGGAGAATTTCCAGGGTTTCTTTTTTTTAAAGTTTTTCTTCTTAAAATGAACTACGTTATATACTGAACGAAATGGTATACTGCACAATCCTTCAACTTCAATTGTAATTATTAAAAATTAGTCCAGAAGGCGCCTGCATCATAAAATAAACTACCTACGTTATATACTGAACGAAATGGTATATACTGCGCAATCCTTCAACTTCAATAATTGAACTTCAATTATTGTAATTATTAAAAATTAGTCCAGAAGGCGCCAATCCTTGAACTTCAATTATTGTAATTATTAAAAATTAGTCCGGAAGGCGCCAATCCTTGAACTTCAATTATTGTAATTATTAAAAATTAGTCCGGAAGGCGCCAATCCTTGAACTTCAATTATTGTAATTATTAAAAATTAGTCCAGAAGGCCATCCTTCTTTCTCCCTCTAATCAATGGAAAAACAAAACACGCCCAGACAGTTAAGAAACTTTTTAGGTTTTCGCCTCTCCTGAAAAGTTGCATTTTGAGAGCCAGATTTACAGTTTCTTCTTTTGTGATGTTATGTAATATTTTTCGTCATATTCTATTCTATTTATCGAAATATTCTATTAGACGTCTGTAACAGGTCTAGCAAGTGAGGCTGGAATGCCATTGTAAAGTGTCAAGTTTGTTCCTCGGAAGCAGGTACCTGAAAGGGGTTTACGACCTTTTACTTTCGTTCACTTTCGGTCAGTTTCCAGTTCGGATAGATTCGGGCAATATCCCCTATTCACATGCGTGTTTTCAGTTTTCTGAATCCTCGTTCCACCTTTTCGGGGAGTTTTTAGGATCAGATTTTCGGACAGATTTGAGAGGAGGCACCGATCTCCCCGAATTTCCAGGTAGGGCGATTCGGGCAGTTTCCTGGGACCCCTCAAACCATCTGAAATTCATCAGCTTCAGCTTTGGTAGTATGAAAAGACGATTTCAGACGAAGTAGTCTTTTTATAGGATGGATTCCCACTATTTCGCCGCATCTACCTTACGTTTGGTAGTATGGACCAGAGTGGCTGCTTGCAAACCAAGAATCTTGGCCATCAGAGCCACTTGTCCCAACTTGTGCCCCTGAAACAAAATTTAGTGGTGCAGCTTTTCTGTGCGAGAATAAGGTTGTTGTTGACTCTCCAATTTGAATCGGCTTAGATTTTTTTTTTAAAAAGATTTTTGGGAACGGCTACCAACCAGAGGAGAGACTACGATGTTTACCTATCAGGTAATCAACGGAGTCTCACCTTGAACTTACGCCCGGACGGCACATTGTTCACTGATATGGTACCGATGACTCTATTTGCCTTCTGGTGGTCGAGGTCCAATCCCTAATACAAGACTTATCACTACGACTGTAGGTCCATCAACAAGCCGGGTCAGCAGCCCCCAGCTCTCCCCCCTCAGTCGTAGATTGCTGTGGCTAGTTTAACGTTCTCAGCAAACGAAGACAATGTTTTTCTACCGGTCCACCAGATTTTTATCCCGGTTCGAGGTCCCAAGAGAGGTTCGTTCATGCGATCCCTCGATCTTGTGTGTTGAAGACGGATGTCTCGGCCGCCTTCGTCACGGGAGCCTCTGCTAGGATTCACATAAACGTTCCAACGTTCAGAGGTGAATTGTCAACCGACAAGACAGGTATTACAACACATAATTGACTTTTGGTCAAACATTGGTGTTCTTCCCCGGATTCGAACCAGGCTGATCAGCGCTCCGACTGATTGTAAACAGGCGTCTCGCTGACGCCTTAGTCCACGGGGCTACCCTGTCCCCCTTTGAATCGGCTTATTAATGCAATGAAAAGATTTTTCGCTCGCCGGGGAAAGGCCAGAAATATGTATTCTGACAATGGATCCTTCGTTGGAGCATCCCGAGAACTTAACCTTTATATTGCTGACGTCCTCAAGAATCCCGAACTTAACAACTTCGCTACAGCAGAACAAGTGCTTTAGAATTTCATCCCACTAAGAACGCCGCATGGGGGGTGCTATGGGAATCGGCTATTAAATCATTAAAATTTCATTTAAAAAGGGGTTTAGGAGGGGCCTTATTAAGGATACTTCCGATCGGATAGGTTAGATACATAAGAATCTTAGATACCACAAGAATAGCAAACATATTGTGAACTACAGATTGAGGCTGCCACGAGCTCCCACAGTTGCCCTCTCTACCGTTCGCTGAGTGCCCTCACAGGGCAGGAGGAATACCTGACCATGAGGATTGGCATGGAGAAGTTGAGAGGGATCGCCCAGGCCTGCTCCCACAATTTTTATAACATGTTTACGCGAGTTGGTGGAGAAAGGTGGGGGTTTTGTCCACTCGATCACTGCCCTACTTGTGAATATTGTTTTGAGGACGACGATCCTTTAGGATGTATGTATACGGTCGTGACGTGCCCGGAATACACCGACCTGAGAATCCAGCATCTGTCGCCCTTCCTGGAAGACAACGCACCGGCGGAGGTAAACCTGGTAAATGTTCTACCAATTACCTCCCCAGACCAAGCATCTGGGGTCTTCCTTTTCCTGTGTGAGGCCCTGAAACCCCGTATCAATCTGTAGGCCTCAAATGAACTAAATCTTCGAAAATTTAATTTTGCTTCTTTTTGGATCCTCTTTTCCTTTTGGTTTATTATTCTTGGAATAATACACCTATGTCGGGGGTCGACGACTCCGATCGGGCTCAAAATTTGACATTATCCGTTTCAAGAGGTCTACATTCTAAATCCGAAATGTCCGTCCGCCGTACGCCGTCCGCCGTCCAGGCCGTTTTGGGCAGTAGGAAATTTTTAAAAAATCTGAAATTTCGACCAAATACTTGGTTTACCATCTAGTTGTGCCCGCAAGGTTTTCAGTCCGATCGCCCAAACCCGTGGGGCGCTATGGGGCTATAATGGGGCTACGGGAGGGTTTTTTTTTAGGCTTTTAGCTATGGGATCGAGTTAGGTGTCGTTTTCGAAGTATTTTTGGACGTAGAATCCATTTTTTGGGGTCCCGGAACGATCCGATTTCACTGGGGCGATCTTTAGGGCATTCGTGGGGCTAAAAATGGGATTTTTAGGATGTTAAATATTTTTCGAGTAAAAAATACAGAATTTTTGAAAAAACGCATTTTTGAACAAAAAAATCCAAAAAAAAAAATTTTCTTTTAGATAAAAATCCAAAAAAAATTTTTTTAAATTTTTTCAATGACAGAATTAAATTTCTGCACAAGTAACGTATATAAAAGAATAATAAACCCTTGTGTAAAATTTGCAGCGTTTCTTTTCTGTGTCCAGGTATCACGCCAATACTGTAGTTTTTGTGGATTTGTAAATTTATTACATACTTTACTTCCTTGCCAACAGGCATGAGGAGGATGAGATATTTCATGTTTTTCTTCCTATACGAATCACAGGCAATGAGAATGTGATTTATAGTGTGCATCATGATTCAAACCACTAAAAATGTTTTTTTTTCAACAATAGGAATCCCGCGGGATCCCGCGTAAGGAATCCTGCATTTGCGAGATTGGAAAAACACCGCGGAATCCCGCGAGATTGCGACCCCTAATCACAATCAGCCTTTGACGTGGCTTTAATAACAAAATCCCAAAATGAATAATCGGTTTACCATCATTACGGCTTTCTTCAAAGTGTGCTTTGAGGATTCGTACGGCTTTGCTCCGATGGGATATTTCATTTTTTTCTTCTTTACGCAGCTCTCCATAAGTTTTCTGGAACGAAATGAAGAAACATGTAACTGAACCGTTCTCGGTACGATGTTTGGACCGATGTGAGACCTCAACAAACGGATTTAGCGTCCAAAATTACTCGGAACACGACACCTTAATAAATAATTTTGACCTCCTGGGATTCTTCAAAAATCCCATCAAAGCCCTCAAAGCCCATCAAACCCCTCACGGTGAAATCGGATCGTTCTGGGATAATCACACATATTGATGCTTACTTCATATCCATCTGGCAGAAAGCACGGATCCCAACCAAAGTCCCGGCAACCTCTAGGCTGTACGATTGTTCCCACTGTCTTTCCTTGGAACAATACCACTTCACCACCCGGTTTATCAACGAACGCCATCGTACACACAGCGGTAGCTTTGAAGTTGTCGAACCCGATCAACATTTTATGGAGACCTTCTGGGCCGATATTTTCTAAGAACCATTTTATGTAAGGACCTGCAAAAATTGAAAAACAAAAATGTATTAGGTATGTATACAGTAATATGTAATGTTGTTGGAAACTTGAATTGAAACGGTCAACATCACCATCAACTAGTAATATGTAATGTGAAAAACATAGGCACAGCGGAAATAAGATTGGCTGCAACACGGATTTGATCCGTTAACATATTTCAGACCAAGAGGAAATCGGGGCAGGTGTCGATGCAGCACCATTGAAGAAAAAAGAAACAGTGATTAAGCGTGCACATGGGCCAAGCATAGTTTGGGAGGCTTCCATGTTTTTCTTGCAGGGAGTGGTGAAGGAAAACGCTGCAAATTTTACACAAGGGTTTATTAATTTTAAAGACTCTTCCTTTTCCCACGGATGACGTCACGACCTCGCCTCCCAGAGTCGAGTCAAGGGTTCGGATTCTCCTTTCGGACTCACTTACGTCACTCAGCACCCGAAGTTGGGAAGATTAGGTACTAGGCTCCTCTTCACCCCCTTCGCTCACCACACCAAACTCGCTACAAGATCCTCGCGGTCCTCACTCGACGTAAGACAATTTCGAGTCTCTGGAGGGGCGCGGGTAAGCGGGATTTTTGCACCGATTAATTTACTGTCAATTAATCTACCCCACATCTGACACCATAAATGTGAAGGGATACTCCCCCAGACAGTAGGAACCCTCACCTGTCCAGAAAACCTTCCTGAAATGGGAGAAGGGGGGGAGAGAAAAGCAGGCGGGGCCTCCCCAACTCCTATTTTCTTACGAACTTGTGTATTCACGACAAACTTCAAGTACAACTTCCTACCAAGTCCCCAGAACTTATTCGATTCTACTACAGCTTCCACTACAAAATCCCACTGCAGCCCGTCAGCAACCCAGACCGGGATATCTGAACCAGAACTCACCGAACTCGCCAGGGCACCGAAAACGGCGCTGGACGCACCCGGCCACCTCACCGAACACGCGCCACCGACGACTGAAAACTCTTCTTTTTTTTTTTTTTTTCTTCCGTCAGGCGAGCTGGCTCGGCCGCGATGCCCCCGTTTCGTGGGTGACAACGTCAGCAATTTCCGAGCCTCGGCTCGGTGACCGTCTGCGCTTTTACCCAACATTCGGCAAGAGTTCCGTCCAAACATTATAATTCCGGTCTCGGATTTCTTTTCCCACCCTGGCCCCCCCTTCTCCTAGCTGGATGTTCATGACGGTTCCCCGTCACATTCTTTGATATAGGTTACTTGTGCAAAAATTTAATTCTGTGTCAATAAGAAAAATTTTGGAAAAAGGATTTTTTGGATTTTTTTTTTTCAAAAATATTCTATTTTTTACTCGAAAAATATTTAACCTCCTGGGATCCTTCATAAATTCCATTTTTAGCCCCATGAAAGCCCTGTAGATCGCCACAGTGAAATCGGATCGTTCCGAAACCCCCAAAAATGGATTCTACGTCCAAAAATACTTCGAAAACGACACCTAACTCGATCCCATAGCTCAAAGCCTTCAAAACGCCCTCCTATAGCCCCATAGCGCCCCACGGTTTTGGGCGATCGGACTGAAATCCTTGCGGGCACAACTAGATGTTAAACCCAGTATGTTGTCAAAATTTCAGAATTAAAAAAAAAATTCCTACTGCCCAAAATGGTCCGGACGGCCGGATTTAGAATGTAGACCTTTTGAAACGGATAATGTCAAATTTTGAGGCCGATCGGAGTCGTCAACCTCGGTTTTTTCCATCGCGATCTGAGGTATCCGATTTGGATAGTGTCCCTTAATAATTAAGGAACAATTATTGTCCTCGAGTGTCCCGCGAGTATGAATCCCTCGGGAACGAATGGGTTATCTATATAATATATAGATTGTACATATTATGTACAACGAAAATCCGTTTCGAGCCGTCCCAACTGTGTCCCATGTAATTAGGATGACTCGGGGGTGAATTCAGATAGTGTCCTAAAGTGTCCCGAGAGTGTGAATTCCCCTGAAAAAGACGGGTTACGTAAGTTCGAGATTTCTCAGTTTGGTGCAGCCCATGGGCATGTCCGTGAGGCACAGTTGCAACTGTGCATCATTGCCTCAACAGTGTCCCCGATCGCACTAAGTGCCCCATGTATCCTCAACCATTAGAGATAGAGAGATGCAGTTTTTGGTTTATTATTCTTGGAATAATACACCTATGTTTTCGCGACGGGGGTCGACGACTCCGGTCGGCCTCAAAATTTGACATTATCCGTTTCAAGAGGTCTACATTCTAAATCCGAAATGTCCGTCCGCCGTCCGAGCCGTTTTAGGCAGTAGGAATTTGTTTAAAAATCTGAAATTTTGACAAAATACTAGGTTTACCATCTAGTTGTGCCCGCAAGGTTTTCAGTCCGATCGCCCAAACCCGTGGGGCGCTATGGGACTAAAATGGGGCTATGCGAGGGGGTTTTTGAAGGCTTTTAGCTATGGGATCGAGTTAGGTATCGTTTTCGAAGTATTTTTGGACGTAGAATCCATTTTTGGGGGTCCCGGAACGATCCGATTTCACTGTGGCGATCTATAGGGCTTTCATGGGGCTAAAAATGGGATTTTTGAAGGATCCCACGAGGTTAAATACCTATTTTTCGAGTAAAAAATAAAGAATTTTTGAAGAAAAACATTTTTGAAAAAAGAAATCCCCCCAAAAAAACTTTTTTTTTTAAATATAAAAATCCAAAAAAAAAAAATTATTTTTTTTCATTGACAGAATTAAATTTATGTAAAAGTAACCTATATCAAAGAATACCCTTGTGTAAAATTTGCAGCGTTTTTTAATCATGATCAGTTGAAATCAGTGATGACGCGTGATCAATAAAAAGTTGAGATAGAAATCTGTTTCAAACCGTCCCAACTTGATCGCTGCAATTTATAAATATATTTTTTCCACTGTGATCTCTGTTGTCCTAAAGTGTCCCACGAGTGAGGATTACTTGGGGGGGTCTAATACCCTGTTCCAGATCGTCCAGCGGCTTTGATATGTATAACAACAACATAATATCAATTTTATATCATTAGCGTCATCACGGGATATGGCTGATTCTCAAGAAAAGTGCGCTTTTCATGTCACCGGAGCGTCAAGAGAGACTGAAGAGTGCTGGGGTGGATTTTTTTTCTCTGGCGATTAGTATTCCCTCCCACCTAACTGGTACACATGTTATACGCCCTCTGAAATGTATGTTTAACGTTCAAATTTAATGTTAAACGTGAAAAATGTCAGTAACGTGGATGTAACCAAGTCAATTTTCATGTATTCAAACTTGTGGTAGGTATGTCCAAAACACAAAGAGTTCGAAACCAAGCGCCGATCTCCAGTATCTGGGGATGTCCGTCAACGATTTCCACAGTTTTTGAATTCATTCATGTGTTTTAGGTTCAGGTGGGAGGTCTGTAAACTTTGTCACTGGAAAATGTGTCAGTAGAATGGATGAGTCGAAAAATGCCTACCAATTTCCCTCAGAAGGGAATTCGGGACTTTTGGGGAGCTCATTTCGTAGTGGCAACAACTATTGACAAGATTCCAGCATGGACGAGGCGAAGTTTGATGGCAGTCCCCCGCCAAACGGCAAACAGTGTGCATGGGCAGGCGCGTATTTTTATTCAGGTCAGTAAAATGGCTTAATCGTACACTTCTAACAAATTTAGTTTTGCACTTTCTTTTTGCTTGCTGTTATTCTACTTGTTGAGCATGAAAAATTCATGGTCAACGTTTTTTTTCTGCCATCAAAGTGGAGGAGTACAGAGCATTTGAAAGGCGATTTGCCAGTGGTGTGGATGAATAGTCGTCAGTGGCATGGAAGCATCATTAATCCACGCTACTGACAATACTATATCGCATATACATGCAAAAATGAGTAATTCATGTGGAGGAGAATATATACATGCAAATACCTGTAATACTATAAACTTATAATTTACACTATATATGTAAGTAACTAAGGGGACAGGGTAGCCCCGTGGACTAAGGCGTCAGCGAGACGCCTGTTTACAATCAGTCGGAGCGCTGATCAGCCTGGTTCGAATCCGGGCAAGAACACCAATGTTTGACCAAAAGTCAATTATGTGTTGTAATACCTGTCTTGTCGGTTGACAATTCACCTCTGAACGTTGGAACGTTTATGTGAATCCTAGCAGAGGCTCCCGTGACGAAGGCGGCCGAGACACCCGTCTTCAACACACAAGATCGAGGGATCGCATGAACGAACCTCTCTTGGGACCTCGAACCGGGATCAAAATCTGGTGGACCGGTAAAAAAAACATTGTCTCCGTTTGCTGAGAACGTTAAACTAGCCACAGCAATCTACGACTGAGGGGGGAGAGCTGGGGGCCGCCGATCCGGCTTGTCGATGGACCTACAGTCGTAGTGATAAGTCTTGTATTAGGGATTGGAACTCGACCACCAGGAGGCAAATAGAGTCATCGGTACCATATCAGTGAACAATGTGCCGTCCGGGCGTAAGTTCAAGGTGAGACTCCGTTGATTACCTGATAGGTAAACATCGTAGTCTCTCCTCTGGTTGGTAGCCGTTCCCACAAAATCACAACTATGAACATTATGCTATAATACTATTATATAATAACATTATTATATAATAGTATTATTAATAACATAATATAATGTTATATTATTAATGTTATACTAGATGCTCCGGCTCGCTTTGCTCGCCTACGCACCCAGCTGGGGGGCTCCGCCCCCCAGACCCCCCGTGGGCCTCGCTTCGCGAGGCCGATCGCTTAAGCAGACATAAGGCCTCGCTCCGCTCGGCCGAGCGCTTATTCGGACAGGGGGGCCTCGCTTCGCTCGGCCGGGGGGGTGGGTTCAAACCCCTACACAGAGCGCTTATTCGGACAGGGGGCACAACCCGCGTGATCCCTGAAAATTTCATCAAATTCGAATCAATAGTGGCTGAAATCCCCACTCCTTCTTTTCTTTAGTTGAAGGAGGGGAAAACGCCAAAAATCCTTGAGGGCGCTCAACCTATCTCAGAATGTAGATCATTTTTGAATTTCTCGAGATTTTCAAGAATATATATCAATTTTTAAATTTTTTTTTAAATTCAATTTGGAAAAAGAATCGATTCTAATAATAATAAATAAATAATAATAAAATCGATACTTCTCTAAATAATCGATTTGATTTAAATCGATTCATTTAATTTACATCCATTTCCGTCGGGGAGAGATCGCGTAGACCTTTCGAGCGCCCCTTAAAGGCTGATGTCCCACCCGCTCAGAGTGATGAGTGTTGGCGGGGGGATAGAGGGTGTTGGAGTGAAGCCGAGCCAATATTCACCCGTCGTGACGGGTCGGTGGAGTCCGCCCAGTTTTTTCAAATCTCAACTCGCCCTCAAAATTCGCTCATCGTCGGAATGAATTTGGTCGATATCTCCTATTAAAATTCGGATCTCTAGGTAGGCGTAGGACGAAACGCGGAAAAAATCCGTCTATTAACGACGGAATAAATCGAAAAAATTAATTCAGCGAATTCGCGCGCGCCAAAAAATTCGCGCAACTCGCTTATCGGACGTAAAATTGGTCGAGGAATCCGAATCCGATGAAAAAAATAGGGGTTCCCATTTGAAATAAGAAAGTTGATGTCAATTGCGCGGATTTGCGCGCATTTTTGGGGGTGCTCAACCCCCCTACAAAGACTTAAACGGTCGCCCGAGACGATAGGAAAAATCGGCATATTTTTAGGACTTACCGTTTAGTCAGAGTAGGCGATTGACATACAGACACACAGACACACAGACTGAGAATTAGTGGTATAGACAGAGTAGGCGATTGACATACAGACACACAGACACACAGACTGAGAATTAGTGGTATAGATAGACTAGATGCTCCGGCTCGCTTTGCTCGCCTGCGACCCCCCCTATTCGTTCCCCCACCAAAAAAAAAAAAAAAAAATTTCCCGCCTCCTCCACCATTGTAAGGTCCCTGAGTACGTCTTTCCAACTTCCTTGACAGCGGCCGGGTTTGAAGACCCAAACGCGCCGGGATCTCAGGAAATCTAAAATTTTAAACTCGCCGTCAGACATCGCTCGTCGTCGGAAATCGCTCGTTGACAATTTTCTATTAAAATTCGCATCTCTAGGTAGGATACGGTTGAAACCCCGTTTCGATCCGACCATTAATAACGAAGATGGCCATATTTGGGCCAATTTGACCGTGCCAATTTTCGGTCGGCCGGGGGGGTCTGCGACCCCCCCTAGAGACTCTTAAACGGTCGCCCGAGACGATAGGAAAAATCGGCGTATTTTTAGCGCTTACCGTTTAGTCAGAGTAGGCGGATGACATACATACTGACACACACACATTCAGAGACGGTGAGAATTAGTGATTTAGACTAGATGCTCCGGCTCGCTTTGCTCGCCTACGCACCCAGCTGGGGGGCTCCGCCCCCCAGACCCCCCGTGGGCCTCGCTTCGCGAGGCCGGCGCCTCGCTCCGCGAGGCCGATCGCTTAAGCAGACATGTGGGTGAATTGCCGCTTGTGGGTGTATTGCCACCTGTGGGTGTATTGCCGCCTGTGAGTGTATATTGCCGCCTGTGGGTGAATTGCCGCCCCCCAGACCCCCCCTAGTGGGTGTATTGCCGCTTGTGGATGTATTGCCCACTGTGGTTGTATATTGCCGCCTGTGATTTGGGTGAATCATGGTACGAAAATGATTAGCCGAGCGAAGTAAGGCCCCCTTGTCAAAGTGCTAGTCTATTAGCTGAGCGATGTAAGTCAAAGTGCTAGTGAAATCAAATCAAAACTCACAGTAAAAAACCCGGTGGGGCGCTATGGGACTAAAATGCCGAGGGGGTAGAGTTAAGTGTCGTTTTCCAAGTATTTTTGGGGACGCCCTATGGAGCTTTCATGGGGCTATACGAAATTAGACCCCCTGTCAACGTGCTAGTGAAATCAAATTTCCACCATCAATAATAATAGAACTACCTATGTGGGTGGCCGAGCAAAGCGAGTCCCCTGGCCGTTAAAATGATCGGCTGAGTGAAGTATGCCCCCCCCCCCTCCCAACCTGTCATAGTGCTAGTGAAATCAAATCAAAGTTGAAAACTCACAGGAAAAATATGGGGCTAAAATGGCGAGGGGGTAGAGTTAAGTGTCGTTTTCCAAGTATTTTTGGGGAAAGGGGAAGTATTTTTGGGGAAATTAAGGCCCCCCTGTCAAGTGCTAGTGAAATCAAATTACAAAAGCCTTCCCTTGATAATAATAGAACTACTTATGTCAGTGGCCGAGCAAAGCGAGTCCCCAGGCCGTTAAAATGATCGGCCGAGTGAAGTATCCCCCCCCCCTCCCACCCTGTCATAGTGCTAGTGAAATCAAATCAAAGTTGAAAATTCACAGGAAAAATATGGGGCTAAAATGGCGAGGGAGTAGAGTTAAGTGTCGTTTTCCAAGTATTTTCCACCCTTTGAAAAGTTCACCCTCAATAATTATTTGAAATTTAATAAAGCCCCCCACCCCCAGGAAAACACAGTAAAAGTATGGGGCTAAAATGGCGAGGGGGTAGAGTTAAGTGTCGTTTTCCAAGTATTTTTGGGGAAAGGGGAAGTATTTTTGGGGAAATTAAGGCCCCCCTGTCAAGTGCTAGTGAAATCAAATTGCTAGTGAAATCAGTGGCCGAGCAAAGCGAGTCCCCAGGCCGTTAAAATGATCGGCCGAGTGAATTATGCCCCCCCCCCCCCCTCCCACCCTGTCATAGTGCTAGTGAAATCAAATCAAAGTTGAAAATTCACAGGAAAAATATGGGGCTAAAATGGCGAGGGGGTAGAGTTAAGTGTCGTTTTCCAAGTATTTTTGGGGAAAGGGGAAGTATTTTTGGGGAAATTAAGGCCCCCCTGTCAAGTGCTAGTGAAATCAAATTACAAAAGCCTTCCCTTGATAATAATAGAACTACTTATGTCAGTGGCCGAGCAAAGCGAGTCCCCAGGCCGTTAAAATGATCGGCCGAGTGAAGTATGCCCCCCCCCTCCCACCCTGTCATAGTGCTAGTGAAATCAAATCAAAGTTGAAAATTCACAGGAAAAATATGGGGCTAAAATGGTGAGGGGGTAGAGTTAAGTGTCGTTTTCCAAGTATTTTTGGGGAAAGGGGAAGTATTTTTGGGGAAATTAAGGCCCCCCTGTCAAGTGCTAGTGAAATCAAATTACAAAAGCCTTCCCTTGATAATAATAGAACTACTTATGTCAGTGGCCGAGCAAAGCGAGTCCCCAGGCCGTTAAAATGATCGGCCGAGTGAAGTATCCCCCCCCCCTCCCACCCTGTCATAGTGCTAGTGAAATCAAATCAAAGTTGAAAACTCACAGGAAAAATATGGGGCTAAAATGGCGAGGGGGTAGAGTTAAGTGTCGTTTTCCAAGTATTTTTGGGGAAAGGGGAAGTATTTTTGGGGAAATTAAGGCCCCCCTGTCAAGTGCTAGTGAAATCAAATTACAAAAGCCTTCCCTTGATAATAATAGAACTACTTATGTCAGTGGCCGAGCAAAGCGAGTCCCCAGGCCGTTAAAATGATCGGCCGAGTGAAGTATCCCCCCCCCCCCCCCCCCCCTCCCACCCTGTCATAGTGCTAGTGAAATCAAATCAAAGTTGAAAATTCACAGGAAAAATATGGGGCTAAAATGGCGAGGGAGTAGAGTTAAGTGTCGTTTTCCAAGTATTTTCCACCCTTTGAAAAGGCCACCCTCAATAATTATTTGAAATTTAATAAAGCCCCCCACCCCCAGGAAAACACAGTAAAAGTATGGGGCTAAAATGGTGAGGGGGTAGAGTTGTTGTCGTTTTCCAAGTATTTTTGGACGTAGAATCCCCTGGCGGATAAAATGATTAGCTGAGCAAAGTAAGGCCCCCCTGTCAATAATTTGGAAAAAGAATCGATTCTGATAATAATAATAAATACTAATAATAATAATATTTATTAATAATAATACTTTCTAAATCGATTTGATTTAAATCGATTCATATTTGAGAATCGGACATCCCTCGGACGACTTTGCAGGGATGGCTGGTAGATATCGACCCCCCAAAATCCCCCCCGGAGAAGAAAAAACCCCCTCAATCTGGCGGAAAAACCCTGATTTGGCAGCACTGCAAGGGGATGACTGGGAGAGATCTCGTAGACCTCGTGAGCGCCCCTGTAAGGCTGATGTCCCACCCGCTCAGAGTGAAGAGTGAGGGCGGGGGGATAGAGGGTGTTGAGAGGATGGGAGTGAAGCCGAGCCAAAATTCACCCGACGCGAAGGGTCGGTGGCGACGGCCCAGTTTTTTCAAAACTCAACTCGCGCTCAAAATTCACTCGATTTCGAAATGAATTTGGTCGATATCAAGTATTAAAATTCGGATCTCTAGGTAGGCGTAGGACGAAACGCGAAAAAAATCCGTCTATTAACGGCGGAATAAGACGCAAAAATTAATTGAGCGAATTCGCGCGCGCCAAAAAATTCGCGCGACCCCCTTATCGGACGTAAAATTGGTCGAGGAATCCGAATCCGGTGAAAAAAATAGGGGTTCCCATTTGAAATAAGAAAGTTGATGTAGATTGCGCGGATTTGAGCGAATTTTTGAGAATTCTCGACCCCCCTAGTGACTCTTAAACGGTCGCCCGAGACGATAGGAAAAATCGGCGTATTTTTACGACTTACCGTTTAGTCAGAGTAGGCTGATGACATACATACTGACACACAGACACACAGAGACGGTGAGAATTAGTGATTTAGATAGATGTATGTGATAACATAATATAATAATATCTTATTAATAACATTAGTATTACTGTTATTATAGTGTACATATATAGTTACTTATATACATTAATTATAAAATTATAAGTACTTATAATTATATATAATTACATAATTATAATAACATAAGTACCTACTTATTAAGTAGGTACTTATGTTATTATAAGTACATTATCTACACAAATAACTATGTACACTATGTACATTATGTACATGTACACAATGTACAATAACTACAATGTAATTGTATTTGTAATTGTAGGGTATTGTAGTAACGTTATAATTAATGCTTCTTAATAGGTAGTAACTAATACAATGTAATTAATTACATACAAATAGGTGTTACTACTATTTCGTTGTTGTTGTAGGGTTAGTAGTAATACCTAATAATTTTACAAGTATACAATTTTTACCTATACAAATAGGTAAAAGTATACTCGAATGTCCATACACACCACGTCCGTAGCGTGGATTAATCAAAATTTAAATTTCGTTATCTGGGTTAAAAACGGATTCCGATCTCGGAAAAGTGGTTTAAACTATCCTGCTCCACCATGAGAACAAAAAGAAAAAAGAAAACCCCGATTCTAAACACCTAAGGTTTCTGAAAATCTGGAAGCTCAAAAGCGCACTTTTCCTGAGAATCAGCCACATATTATATGTGGATATTATAATAATATCCCGTGATGACGCTAATGATAAAAACGCTGCAAATTTTACACAAGGGTTTATTATTCTTTGATATACATTACTTGTGCAGAAATTTAATTTTGTCAATGAAAAAATTTAAAAAATTTTTTTTTTTTTTGGATTTTTATCTCAAAAATTTTTTTTTGGATTTTTTGTTCAAAAATGTGTTTTTTTTTAAAATTCCGTATTTTTTACTCGAAAAATATTTAACATCCTGGGATCCTTCAAAAATTCCATTTTTAGCACCATGAGAGCCCTATAGATCGCCACAGTGAAATCGGATCGTTCCGGGACCCCAAAAAATGGATTCTACGTCCAAAAATACTTCGAAAACGACACCTAACCCGATCCCATAGCTAAAAGCCTTCAAAAAACCCCTCCCGTAGCCCCATTATAGCCCCATAGCGCCCCACGGGTTTGGGCGATCGGACTGAAAACCTTGCGGGCACAACTAGATGGTAAACCAAGTATTTTGTCGAAATTTCAGATTTTTAAAAAAATTCTTACTGCCCAAAACGGCCTGGACGGCGTACGGCGTACGGCGGACGGACATTTCGGATTTAGAATGTAGACCACTTGAAACGGATAATGTCAAATTTTGAGCCCGATCGGAGTCGTCGACCCCCGTCGCGAAAACATAGGTGTATTATTCCAAGAATAATAAACCAAAATTGAGATAGTGTCCCATAAGAGTGGACTCCATGGGGAAACTAACGGGTGTATGTTGGATATATGTTTCAAGTCCCAATTGAGCACTGCAATTCAGTGCGCAGCCCCCCCCCCCTCCCGGGTGGGTGCACCGGCGAGCAAAGCGAGCCGGAGCAGCTAGTTGGAATAATACACAGGTGTATCTAATATTATCTATTATATATTTGAGTAACGGCGTTTGTTGGTTGGTTTGTTGATTTGTTTGCAAGGCTGGAGCCTAAACCGTTAGAGCTAGAGACACGACTTGGCATGGTTGTTGAATCAACAATGTTGATGTTGTAGCTTGTTAGCAGAAACATGTCGTAAATCCCTCATGGATTACGAATTAACCTAACATGTATGATAGGATGGTATGCCGTATACATACGGTATTACACGGTACAAGAAACAAAATATGGTATGGTATGGTTCCGCAAACCAGGCAGCATTCTGCCTCTAAAAGGTTTTGTGTAACGTGTACATTGTAAGGTGTACAGTGTACAGTGTAAAGTGTAAATTGTACACCATACAATGTACACTAGGGTGTCCCTTATATGGCCTTTTTTTTTAAAATTTCAAAAACTGGAACTCTTACCCCCTCATTTTGTTCCATTGGACCCCTAAGAACCTCACTAAAAATTTGGTAGCCCTGGGACAACGCTAACACGTGCCGCATCACCACCAAAGTTGTATTATATGAGAACCTCCTAAGTGCCAGCTTATTACAAAACGCCAACATTTCTCCTGCATCTCGTTCTAGTCCGATTGAGTTCAAATTTTTACCCGTTGTTTTAGAAGGTCTGATAAAGCTCTGGTAAAATTTTGAACTCGATCGGATAGAGATTACGGGCTGAACAAATGTTTGAATCATCTGAAACTGAGGTTTCCTGGTAAAAAACGGCCCTCGGGGCTGGAGCCACGCGATCTATTCAAATAACTGCTCATCAATCGACTGGAAATTCTGCCCACGATATCATGGAAGTATAATCAATAGCTAGCGAAAACTCTTTATCTCTGAAAAAACAATGTATGAGTTATTGGTCTTAAAATTATGTCCATGGTAGTAAAAATGTTTAAAATCAGGTGACTAAAATCACGTTTTTAACTTTTGTAGCTCTAAAAATCTAATAGAATACCGAATAATTTCACATTGGAGTGACACATGTGCCGTGAATATAATCTCGCAAACGTTGCTGTGATTTAGATTCAGATTAATAAAATATTCTCCTAATTTCGGGGAATGAGGAAAATATACATCTCCTACTTATCTCCCCCTGGATCTCTGGATTCTTAGATTTCTGGAGTTTTTGGATCTCTGGATCTTTCCTGGATTTCTGGAGTTCTAGCTCTCGGGATTCCACGATCTCTGGTTCTGTTGATTTTTGGATCTCTGAGTTTTGTGACCTCCCGATCTCTAAATCTCTGGATTTCTGGAGTTACTGGATCTCGGGATCTCTGTATTTCGAGCTTCCAGGATTTTCTGCTTTACTGGATCTTTTTCTGGATTTCCAGATCTCCGGATTCCAGGGTCTCTAGATTTCAGGATTTTCTGGATCTCTAGATTCCTAGATTTCTGGAGTTTTTGGATCTGTAACTATTTCAGATTAATAAAATATTTTACTCATTTTGGAGGCCACTGGTGCGTTTAATTGAAAAATTGAAATTCAGACGAAATGAAGTAAGAACTTCAATTTCAACTTATTTCTAATCATTGCATAACTATTTCTCGTGAACAGAGAGTTTATGGGATGCGTAAAATGGAGTAGACTATCACAGATGCTATGAATTCCTGTGAAACTTAATTTAACACTAAGTATTATTAATTTTGATGAACATTACTGGGCTTACCATAGTGACCCATAAAATTCTTCACGTATCGTTTTCCACAGGTCAGTTGATTTTCTTTGTTCAAGTTCTCTATGATTTTCACTTTGGTATAATACCAAATGATTGTACACAACTAAATCGTAAAAAAAAACCAGGACTGCTAGCCTAGCAGTCTGCTAGGTACTTCATCGGTGAGGTACCTAACACATTTAATGCTGACAACGCTTTATTAAACATAGCTACTTTGGAAACGGTTTTATCGGCTCGTAAACCTTCAGTGTTCCTACTTGAAAAATTTAGGTCCTGTTGGGGCGCGTCACTGTAGGCTAGAGCTGCTCTCAGTAGCAGATGGGCAGCAAAAAACAGTCCGTACTGGCGCATTCCTATCATATTTATAAAATCATTATAAAATGTATTAAAACCTTAACAAAGACAAGGAAAGAATAATTATTCTCAATTATTGA
Organism: Pilophorus perplexus; assembly: GCA_955831195.1. Taxonomy (NCBI): domain Eukaryota; kingdom Metazoa; phylum Arthropoda; class Insecta; order Hemiptera; family Miridae; genus Pilophorus; species Pilophorus perplexus. The sequence continues at coordinate 429,842 of OY037008.1, read as the reverse complement.
GAGCTAATTGTTTGGCGATTACAATCAATAGGTCGGGTGGCACCAGCATCTCCGAGAGCCGTTTTTTACCAGGAAACCTCAGTTTCAGATGATTCAAACATTTGTTCAGCCCGTAATCTCTATCCGATCGAATTCAAAATTTTACCAGAGCTTTATCATACCTTCTAAAACAACGGGTAAAAATTTGAACTCAATCGGACTAGAATGAGACGCAGGAGAAATGTTGGCGTTTTGTAATAAGCTGGCACTTAGGAGGTTCTCATATAATACAACTTAGGTGGTGATGCGGCACGTGATAGCGTTGTCCCAGGGCTACCAAATTTTTAGTGAGGTACTTAGGGGTCCAATGGAACAAAATGAGGGGGTAAGAACCCCTAATAATTGAAGTTGAAAAATAAGGGACACCCTAATGTACACGTTACACAAAACCTTTTAGAGGCAGAATGCTGCCTGGCTTGCGAACCATACCATACCATACCATATTTTGTTTCTTGTACCGTGTAATACCGTATACCATACTATCATACATGTTAGGTTAATTCGTAATCCATGAGGGATTTACGACATGGTGGAGATGCTGGGACATAGATCTATTAGTAATGGAAATTGTATAGTAATATGGAATATTACAGTAACCGAGTAACATGGATTATTCCATGTTACTCGGTTTACCATCTAGTAACTAGATGGTAAACCGAGTAACTGTTGTGCTCGCCAGGTTTTCGGCCCGATAGCCCTAACCCATGGGGCGCTATGGGGCTACAGGAGGGGGTTTTGAAGGTTTTCGAAAATGGGGTCGAGTTAGGTGTCTTATTCGTAATATTTTGGACGTAGAATCTATTATTGGGGGTCCCAGAACGATCCGATTTCACCCTGGGGATCTATAAAGTACTTTGTCAAAATTTAAGATTAAAAAAAAAAAAAAAAAATCCTACAGACCAAAACGGTTCGGACGTCCGACAGCGTACGGGCATTTCGTTTTTGGAATCTGGACCTGATGAAACGTATTATGTCAAATTATGAGGCAGATCAGAATTTTCAACCTCCGTCGCGATTAGGTACCTACGTAGGCGTTTTATTCTAAGAAAAATGAACCAAAATAGTTCAGCCTGACCTGGAAGTCCTCCTAATGCGTCAAAACACAATGCGGTATCCTCTACTATGACTGGTCCGTCGATTATGGAAGATGCTTCGAGGCATTTCAGTCTACAAACTTCATCCAGTTCGCCTTGGAGTTCTGGCAGATCGATTTTTTTATTCACCAACTGAAACATTCAAAATAAATTTAGTCACAAGAGAATAGAATATACATGTATCAATAACAAATCAAAGCATTTAATGCTTCCAGCGTTGATTGCGTCCAAAAGTACCTATCTCATTTTAATACTCAACCTCCGTTTATTAGGCGTTTTCAAAATTGACATAACACATCTGGCAAAAAAGGTATGAAATCTATTTTTTTTTTTTTTATCGCCGAAAATTACACAAGGGTTTTTGGTATAAATTATTCAAAAATTATTTATTTCAAAAACAACCATTTTTAAAAACGCTGCACATTCTAAACAAGGGTTTAGTATTCTTTGATATAAACCAAATACAGCAAAAATTAATTCTGTCTTTAAAAAAATATTTTTGAAAAAAATTAATAATACAAACGTTTTCTTCAGTATCATGTTTGGACAGATGTACACGTGGGACCTATCTATAAAATCTAGACATGGGTTATTATTCTTTGATATAAAACAAAATTTTTGCGTAGGTATTTAATACCTACCCAAAAATTAATTCTGTCACTAAAAAATATTTTTGAAAAAAATTAAAAACAGATGTTTTCTTCTGTACACAAGTACTCGTGGGACCTCGAAAAATGAATTATGCCTACAAAATTACTCGGAAAACGACACCTTACTGACTACCCCAGATGCTTCAAAAATTCCATTTGTAGCCCCATTAGAGCCTCATAGATGCCCACGATGACATCAGATCCCATAGCCGAATTCCACCCTTAAACTCTTGGGATCCTTCAAAAATTCCATTTTTAACTCCATGAAAGCCCTATAGATAGCCACAGTGGAATCGGATCGTTCCGGGGCCCCCAAAAAAGGATTCTACGTCCAAAAATACTTCGAAAACAACACCTAAATTGATCCCATAGCTAAAAGCCTTAAAAAACCTCCCACAGCCCCATTTTATCCCCATAGCGCCCCACGGGTTTGGGAGATCTGACTGAAAACCTTGCGGTACAACTAGATGGTAAACCGAGTATTTTGTCAAAATTTCAGATTAAAAAAAAAAAAAAATCCCACTGCCCAAAACGGCTAGTGTGCTACGGCTCACTGGCGGACTCGGCTCTAGGACCCTCATGTCCAACCTGTGGTTTTATTCACTAGTTTTTGCTCAAGTTATGTGAAATGTCTGGGTGTAAATTCAACCCGAATTATTGCTGTAAGCTTTCCTGGGACGATTTGAAGAGATATGTAGTGAAGGTGGCTTTATGCGGGGGTGATCCTTATGAAGAGATAGTGGATTTTACCACTCCTCCACAGGTGATGCCAGATGTTTCCCACCAGGATTCCAATCGAAATTGTATTGCACCCACGCCTTTTAAAATTTATGGAATTGGACCAATAGTTCTTGAGCTACAGCCGAAAACGCTCTGAAAAATGTGCTTCTGCTGTCTTCAGGTCTTCAACTAAAATGCTCACATTTTGGAAAAATTTGCCTATTTTCAAAGTACCATAACTCTGAAACTAATTGACCTACATAGCTACGGTTGGGCTTTAATTTTCACGTATTTAATGCTATTTAAAAACTCATGAGTTTTTGTCGGACAATGCATGTTTATTACATATAGGTAGAGCAAAAACTGAAATAAGGCCGAAAAAATCGCGGTTTTTCTTGTGCTATGCGTGAAGCACAGCTTTTGGGAAGTTGCAAAATTATACACTACCCTAATGAGTTCGAACAACATACTAAAAACGCTGCAAATTTTACACAAGGGTTTATTATTCTTTGATATAGGTTACTTGTGCAGAAATTTAATTTTGTCCTTGAAAAAAATTTTGAAACTTTTTTCAAAACTTCTTTATTTTTTACTCGAAAAATATTTAACCTCCTGGGATCCTTCAAAAATCCCATTATTAGCCCCATGAAAGCTCTGTAGATCGCCACAGTGAAATTGGATCGTTCCGGGACCCCCAAAACTGGATTCTACGTCCAAAAATACTTCGAAAACGACACCTAACTCGATCCCATAACTCAAAGCCTTAAAAAAACCTCCTATAGCCCCATAGCGCCCCAGGGGTTTGGGCGATCGGACTGAAAACCTTGCGAGCACAACTAGATGGTAAACCGAGTATTTTGCCAAAATTGCAGATTTAAAAAAAATTCTTACTGCCCAAAACGCCCTGGACGGCGTACGGCGGACGGACATTTCGGATTTAGAATGTAGACCTCTTGAAACGGATAATGTCATAATTTGACATTATCCGTTTCAAGAGGTTAAATTTAATTTTGAGGCCGATCCAAGTCGTCAACCCCCGTCAAGAAAACATAGGTGTATTATTCCAAGAATAATAATCCAAAAAGCAGAGATACATCTCGTTTTGGGAATTAAGCGATTTTTAGTGTCGATTTTGACTGGTCTACATTGTGGACTACTTGGTACGATCATGTACTGTGACACGATGTGAACTCCAACGAAAGGCCATCCATTATAATTATAATATATTATGCTCCTACTCAGTCAAATCACGTTATATCTATTTCTGTTTGAAATTGAAGCAAGATCATCAGTGATGATCACTGATTTGGCCCAACCGTGGATTTCAAGCAATGTCACCCATAATCACTAAAAATCTAATTTACTAGACACTAACCTGTGATGAAATGTCGATTACACAGTTTGACGGTGATGCCACTCAACTTCTTTCCCGTCAAATTTCTATTGGTAGGTGATAGCCACACCTTTTGGAAGACAGCTCAGTTCTCTTACACTGGTGCTTGACGACAGCTGGGAGGCTTAACGACCTCACTTGCTCCCCAACCCGATACGTCTTATTACATCCCACAACAGCACAAGCAGGCATTTAGACGTTTAATATGGCAAAGGACGTTAAATTCGAGTAAAAGATGCAGGTAAAAATTCAACCGACCCACGCACAGAAGAAGTGGTTGAGTGAGATAATGTGGGAGATAAGCGTTATCAGAGTCGTTTTTCGGCCATATTGCCGTTTTATAATTTTTATAGTCCCGAAATTTGATCCCATGAGGATCACACATGTACCAGCATCGGGGAATAAAATAAAACTCAGCCTATCTTCTAACATTCCAGTTACTTCTCCCTTCTCCATGTGATACAAAATGGCCGACACTCAGGAGAGGCCTTTCGATTCGATTATTTTCAGCACATCGATAGCCTGTGACGTCACGAGAAAACCACCTATAGGTTACTTATGCATAAAATTTATGCATAAAATTTATGCAAAATTTAATTTAATTCTGTGCCAATGACAGAAAATTTCGGAAAACTTTTTTTTTTGTTTATTACTCTTGGAATAATACACCTATGTTTTCGCGACAGAAGTCGACGAATCCGATCGGCCTCAAAATGTGACATTATCCATTTCAAGCGGTCTAGATTCCAAAACCGAAATGTCCATCCGCCGTACGCCGTCCGGGCCGTTTTGGGCAGTAGGAATTTTGTTTAAATCTGAAATTTAGTCAAAATACTCGGATTGCCATCTAGTTGTCCCCGCAAGGTTTTCAGTCCGATCGCCCATACCCGTGAGGCGCTATGGGATTATAATGGGGGATCGAGTTAGGTGTCGATTTCGAGGTACTACCTATTTTTGGACGTTGAATCCATTTTTGGGTCCCTGAACGATCTGATTTCACTGTTGCGATCGCGAATACAATGAGGCTGGTGCACGAGTGTCAACAAATCGGAAGGTTTCACGGGGCCAGGCTAGTTTGCTAGCAATTTCGATCCGAGCGGCAGAAGACCGTTGTTTTGAATAGCGTACGGTGTTCTTTTCTCTTCTCTCTCTCCAAGACTATTTCTCCGACCGAAATTTCATTGCCCCCTCGCTTTTTAAAATTTAATCAGCTTTCACATAAAAAAAAAGAAAAGTAAGATCGGACCAACCGTTCCCGCGTTATCGGCAATAATGTGCAGAGAAACAGGTTTTTTCGAAATTTTCCACTTCTTTGCCGAGCCTGCCCCTCCCTTATCAACGCTCAGATCAAAATTTCACACGGAATAGCTGCGATGGGAAATTTATTTAGCTTTCACGAGAAAAAAAGAAATTCGGAATCGGACCAATAGTTCTTGAGATACAACCGAAAACGTTCTGAAAAACGTGCTTCCGCTGTCTTCAGGTTATCAACTAAAATGTTCACATTTAAAAAAATGGCATATTTTCAAAGTGCCATAACTCTGAAACTAATTGACCTACACAGCTCCGGTTGGGCTTAAATTGTCACACATTTGATGCTATTTAAAAAATCATATATGTCTTTAAATAGTAGTTTTTGTCGGACAATGCGTAGTTTATTAGATATAGAGCAACATCTAAAATAAGGGCGAAAAAAACGCTGCAAATTTTACACGAGGGTTTATTATTCTTTGATATAGGTTACTTCAAGTAACTTACTTGTGCAAAAATTATTTCCATAGCCCCATAGCACCCCACGGGTTTGGGCGATTGGACTGAAAACCTTGCAGGCACAACTAGATGGTAAACCAAGTATTTTGTCAATATTTCAGATTTTTTAAAAAATCCTACTTCCCAAAACGGCCCGAACGGCGTACGGCGGACGGACGTTTCGGATTTAGAATGTAGACCTCTTGAAACGGATAATGTCAAATTTTGAGGCCGATCGGAGTCGTCGACCCCCGTCGCGAAAACATAGGTGTATTATTCCAAGAATACGGTTGGTGCTATCACGGAAAATCCGGGCTGATTGATCAGGGCCCAAGGCCCTGGTGTTTTTGAGTGCGTTCACGCAGAAATAATCATCAATCTAAAATACATCTCTTCGGGTGGGGTCCGTGAGCTGACTTTACGGTTATCTACGATGCTGAACCAAAACTCTAATCTTTCCCATCGGCTCTTTACTTGCTGCAATCCCGAAACAACGTGAAGTGCCTCTTCTTCACTTCTTCTGACCCTATTACTTGGTCAACTGCAATAAGTTGGATTTGTAAGCAATAGTAAGTACTGAAAGTCTTTCTGTTTGCTCTTGTACAGAAAAATTTCTCGTAACACTAGCTCACCACGTTCGGCAGATCTAACACATTTCAGTTACCTAATAACTAAATATATTTCAAGCAAAAACAACACTTACCGCTCACTGGCGCACAGCAGTATTCATACACAAACTACACCGGACAGTACCCGAATTTTCTTTTTATCCCTTCCTGATGCCTACACGGCAGAAATACCCAAACGATTAGGGAAATACTACGCGAATTTATCACGTGAAACGGGAACTTGATAAATAAAGCTGCTCGAATACACCTTGAGCCTTTGGTAAACACAGAAGGTTCCGCCATCTTGTAGTTGTTTTTGCCGGCAACCTCTTTTATTTACAAATGGTTTGTTGACATGTTGCTGTTATTACCACTAGTTGTATTGTCCCCGCGCACCAGCCCTATTGCGAATATCGCAATTTACATTAAGCATGCGAACTCTGGTAGCGCTCGGACGACTCACTCAAAAACGGCAAGTCACCCGCCCGCCCTATGTAATTTGAAGGGCCAGGCACCTACTTATTCAGTTTTCTTCCAATTATAGCCATGGCGGGGTACAAAAATTGGAAATTGAAGAAGAGTTAGTTCGATAAGAGATAAAGATGCAGCTCACAGTTGATTTTGCAGTTTTGCTAGAAGGAAAATAATCATTTGTTGGGGGCGTTTTGCTATGTTTGTGGTTGCAATTCCCAGGCAAATCAAGGATTTTCTTTCCACCGGTTCCCTAAGGATGACAGGAAGGTGAAGAGCGAGGGAAATCGCGATTAAAAGAAGTCCTTAGTCGTTGAAAAGTGTGGGAACTTCGGCTGAAGATGTCAAAGAAGCCATTTGACAGAATGGAAGTGCGCAGCCGGCACTTCTCCAAGATTAAAACAAATTTTGTTTCAACTTACCTGGTAGGTAAGTCTTTGAACAGCCCTCGCTGACCAGTTATTTTAGCCTGGGTGGCCAGTAGGTCCTTTTACCTGGCTGGATGGTAATTTTGGCCTGGAAGCTGATCTGTTTCACGAGGTTTATTTTCCAAAACCAAAATGTCCGTCTGCAAGTTTGACAAAATACTTGATTTACCATCTAGTTGGGCCCGCAAGGTTTTCAGCCTGATCGCCCAAACCCGTGGGGCGCTATGGGATGGTTTTTTGAAGGGCTTTGGCTATGGGATTAATTAATTTTTAATGCCTCCATTGAGTTTATGTGTGCCAAAAAGTACCTGTTTATGAGCGATTTTGTGAAGAAATTCTCCAAATCACCTCTTGATATTGAGGCAACTTGCAGTGAATGAACGGCCATTTTGGAAACGACTTCAGCGCTCCAGTGGTAATGTAAATCGCGAATTCATTTGGCTACCAATGGGATTTTGAAGGATCCCAGGAGGTCAAATATTTTTCAAGTAAAAAAACGAAAAAAATTTGAAAAACTTTTTTTAAACAAAAATCCAAAAAAATATTTTTTTTCTAAAATTCTTTTCATTGACAGAATTAAATTTCTGCACAATTAACCTATATCAAAGAATAATAAACCCTAGTATAAAATGTGCAGCTTTTTTCTTTCTTTTTTATTTAACGACAAAACTCGATCCTATAGCCTTAAAAAAACCTCCCGTAGCCCCATTTTAGCCCCATAGCGCCCTACGGGTTTGTGCGATCGGGCTGAAAATCTGGCGGGCCCTACCGAGTATTTTGTGAAAATTTCAGATTAAAAAAAAAAAAAATCCTACTACCCAAATCGGCCCCGACGGCGGGCGGACATTTCGTTAAATTTTTTTTCGGTTTAGGAATCGTTTCCTAGATCTAGACCTCTTGAAACGGAAAATGTCAAATTTTGAGGCCGATCCGAGTCGTCCACCTCCGTCGCGATTACATAGGTGTATAATTCCAGGAATAATAAACCAAAAGGGGAAGATTCGTTGCACCCTTTTCGCTTTAGCGAGGAATAGGGAGATTCACAAACCGGCAACAGCAAGCTCTATCAGATTGATCAGATAATGAAATGAGACAGATTCTGTCACATTTCATTAGGTACCTATTAGGTAGGTATCATTAGGTTTATATGCCATTCTGGACGTATGTGCTGATCGAAAAGAGTTTCCCACTTTGAACACCCCAAGGACTAAGTAAAGTTCTTGGGGTGTTCAAAGTGGACCCGCGTAAGGCTAATTCAAATTCAAATTCAAATTTTTTATTTGCCGCAAACAACATGTGTATCAGCAATAGTCAAACAAAAACTATAAACTACAACAACACATGAAAAAATCGTAAAAAATGAAGGAAGAGATACAACGAACAAGGGCATAACATATAAGTGAACACTTGAGAGCACAGGAAATGTACATAATTTAGGAAGCCACTCTACAGGGAATTCGCATTTACAATATCCCCCAGGAACTCCTCAAAGTCATAGGGCGCTGACTTAATGAGATACCGTTTGACCCGGGCCCTAAAGATACCAACTGGATCACCGCGCAGGCTGCTGGGAAGTGCATTAAAAAATTTAATTCCCCACCATGTGGTGCCAGTGCATGTAGTGGCAAGTCGATGGAACGGTAGGCAGAGATTATTCTTGCTACGAGTGGGGTAGCCGTGCTCGGGAGTGTGGAAAAGGCCGATATTCTTCCTTACATAGCAAAGGCTCTCTAGGATGTAGGCAGCAGGGATGGTCAGAATTCCTAGCTCTTTATATGCAGGTCTACAATCCTCCCGGTAAGGCAAACCAGCTACGACGCGCACAGCCTTCCTCTGACAGGAAAAAACGATGGAGGAGGCAGCAGAATGTCCCCAGCTGAGGATGGCGTATACAGCTCTACTCTGGAAGCATGCGTGAAAAGCTGCCAAAACGGCAGACCTTGTTAGCCTCTCAGATAGACGCCTCAAAAGAAAGGTGTAGCTGTTAAGACATGACTGCAGTTTAGCACAGTGGGGTTTCCAGCTGAGCTTTGGGTCAAGAACGACACCAAGAAATTTGACATCGTCGGGATTAATGTCCAAGCTAGACAAATCTCTTAACCCGAATCTCATGACATTTGTCTTGTCAGCATTAACGGAAAGTCTGTTCATTGTAAACCAGTTTGACACTACCTCTAAAGCAGTCACCTCAGATTCGCACAATGATGACAGAGATGAGCTTTTTAAAATCAGTGAGGTATCGTCAGCAAAAAGAATTGAAAGAGTTTTAAGGCACAGAGGTAAGTCATTAATAAAAATAAGGAACAAAACTGGCCCGAGAACGGATCCCTGTGGTACACCGAACTCAACATGCAAGAAGCGTGACAACTCACCGTTGTGTCGCACAGCCTGGGTTCTACCAGAGAGGTAGCTTTCAACCATAGAAATTGCCTTGTCAGTAAAATTATATTTACTCAGCTTATCTAGAAGAAGCGTGTGGGATATGCAATCAAAGCACTTTGCAACATCAACAAAGGTTGCAGAAGAATATTCACCACCCTCGAAAGCGGATCCCAGGAAATCAGTTAATTTTAGAATAGCGTCATTTGTGGATCTACCCTGACGAAAACCGAATTGCAAATCACTGAACAGGCCATTTCTATCAAAGAATTCACTTATATCAAATTTTAGGGATTTTTCAAAAACTTTAGACAGAACTGGAAGTTTGGAAATAGGCCTGTGATTAGAGGGTAAATCATGCTCACCTTTCTTAAAAAGTGGTACCACTTCGGCAACCTTCAGTACCGACGGGAATTTCCCAACGTCGATCGATTCGTTTATCAGGTGGGTAAGTGGGTATACCAGAGCTAGTGCCCCTTGTTTTAACATGCTTGTAGAAATCCCATAAACATCAAACCCATTTGAATTTTGCAGACCCGAAATAATTTTCATGACAGTGTGAGGCTCAATATTCGAAAATTTAAAATGTGTACTTGCATGCTGGACAGGAAAACCTAGAGGGTCGCCAATGCTACTGGGAAGCTTGTTTACAATATCCGCTGGAACATTTACAAAAAAAGAGTTGAAAGTATCAGCAGAAATTTGGTCGGAAGCTGTATTTGACCTTTTCTCTCCTTTCCTGTTTTCATTTATTTCATCCCACATGGCTTTCACAGGATTTTTAGACGCAAAAATATGTCTCTCACGGTCGGATTCTTTAGCTCGTTTGATTTTAGCCCTATAATCTGATTTTAACTTAAAGAAAGCATTTTTCACTAAGTTCCAGTTGGACCTTCATGGCCCGGAATTCATCACCAAACCACGACCTGAACCTGGTTTTACTTTTTTTATCCCCCTTGATTGTTTTACTGGGGAAAATAGCTGAGGCTAGACCCGAGATCAGCTCTACAAACAGAGTCCAGCGGACATCCACATCAATATGACGGTCACAGACAAAGCTCCAGTCAGTCACAAATAAGTAGTACTCGAAGGTTTCAAGTTTCCTTTGTGTAACGGGACGGATCGTAAATTTACGATCAGAGGATGAGTCAGTTTGTAGGTCAAAATGATAAAAACCAAAAAGGGCTCTATGGTCAGAGAAGAAAACATCCTCTGCAACAACAAAAGATGACTGAGCGGGAACGTAATTTATGAAGATATTGTCAATGCACCTCCGAAAGCGAGTAGGCTTATCGTTTTGAGGGTAAAACCGGAAAGTGCTAAAAACTCCGACTAAGGAGCCAAACCTAGTTGTATCTTCAAGCGCACATACATTAAAATCGCCAACAAATATGACCTGCTTATTCCTAAAAACTAATTGCAAAATATTATTCAGTGTGGCCAGAAAGTTTTCGAAATTTCCACTAGGCGAGCGGTAAACTGAAATAACAATCAAATTTATATTATCCAATCTCAGAGCACTAACCTCACAATCACGAGAGATTGATAGCAAACATATGTGATCTAGGGGTGTAAATTTCATTTTATTATTCACAAAAAACATAGAACCACCATGTTCTTTAGTGGGTTTGCAGAAAGCGGGCCCCACAGTAAAGTTTTCCAGATCGACAAACTTAAGTTCCGACTCTTCCACCCAGTGCTCATTTATGCTGATAACATCAACCATATAATCAAGAGATTTTATATAACAGTCAAGAAAATTCAATTTATTTCGCAATGAGCAAATATTCAAGTGTAAGATAGTAATTGGAAGTACAGAGTTGAGACTGGTTGGTGAGTTAACCGCGGTAGAGTCCCCAGATCCGGATTTGCGACATAGATTGGATTTTTTTTTTATGGGAGAGAGACACTGATTCACTACCTTGATAAATCATACCCATTTAGCAGGAACTCGGGGCAGTGGTTGAGCATAAACCTAAATTCGCCGAGCGAGCACCTTTGAGAGTTCGCCTCAGCGCGCTGTACGGCATCTTCTCGACTGTCTTGATTTTGTCCACGGAAAACCTGGCCGCTGAAAGGGTCTGCTGACGTAGACACTGGTTCTCCCATCGAAATGTTGAAGTGTTGAAGTGTTGAAGCTTGACGTCAAGAAGACTCCGCTGAAGCGTTAGCTCCTAGACTCAGTACGGGAGTCTAGGAGCTATATTTGGGGAGTTTGAATGACCTTTTGAATTCTACTACACAGGATTTGTCGAGCCCTGACCGTGTAGTAGGGATCCATACCCTTTGAAGAGATTGAGCTGCGAACAATATCGCTCAGCTCGATCAGCTGCACCGACTTGAATTTAGTAGGAAGCGAAGATAAAAATTTGTTGAGACGGTGTATTTCCAGGTTGACACAGGAGTATGGTGACAGCGAATAGTCAAACGGAACCTTTAGGACCAGTAGTCTGGTCCCACCAAGTGACTGACAAAATCTAAGTAGCTCATGCTTGAAGGTCTTTAATTCATTGTATGCCACATCGACGAACCCCGCGGAGAGTACCAAATATTCGGGCCGAGAAATCGACGTTTTCCAGGATCTAAGCAAGGTCGGCAGCGAAGCATCCGTCATTCGATGGGTCACAGAAACAAAGCCACTCGGTAGAACTGATGAGAGCTCCTCCCTCATGCCATACAAGTACGAGTCGCCGAGGAAAACCACATTTGGCTCCCGGGATTTAATTTTGGGTGCAGGCCTTTCCTGACTAACTAAAGAAGACCTCGGAGTGGCTGAATCGGATATAGAAATTTTGAGATCAGTGACGTTCTTACATAGATTTGAGACGACTGAATCCATTTCACGACATTTATTATTCACTGCGTCAATCAAACGAGCGTTTTCCGTCAGCTTTGTGAAGAACTCGGTTGTGTTGATATCGATGATCAATTCCTTAGACAGAGAATTTCCAGAAATTGCCACCGCATCCCCGTCATTAAGAGGCGATAAAAGGCGCAGTTCCTCGAGTTCACGACGGACCGATGAAAGGTCAGATTTCAGTTGTTCGTTTCGAGTCGCAAGAAGCATAAGTTGGTTTTCAGACTCTTCCAATTTCGAGGAAAGAAAAGTTTCCTGTTGAACAAAAACATCCCTACTTACCTCCCATTCGTCACAAGCACCCTCATGTAAGGATTTGACCTTTTCCAATTTTACGCGGAGTGTAATTATCTCCCGTTTGAGTTCATTAATGGAATCATCTTCGTCCTCGCTCTCCTCAGGGCACGGGGAGGGGGGTTGAACAAGTCCAACAAGGTCCCTTTCATCTAGAGCTGTGACTGGGAGTTTACAGATTTTTACGTTACAAGGTCCCGGGGTTTTATTGACAGCTTGTGTGTGTGTCGTTGACGGGACGTAGATCTCAGATGTCGTAGAATTTCTGTCATCTTCAAGTAGAGCGGCCTGTGTAATAATCTTACCCTCCAAAGCTTGTATTTTCTTTCTATGGCTGCTGATTTCGTCCAGAAGGGACTGTTTTTCATCAGACCACCGTTCCTCGAAGTGTAGATGATCTTGAATGGAGGAGTTGAATCTCTCTCGCGAAGAGTTGTATGCATTGTGGAGAGAAGAAACTTCGAGTTTATAGCCGTTTAGAGCGTCCAACCTGTCGCCAATGACGTGAAAAAGACTTCCCAACGTCCGATAGAAAAGCTGGGAATTTAAATCCTCATCAACCAGCCCAAGTGTACAGATGGACAAGAGGAGATTATCCTTGATTTCAGAGAGCTCAGGATCCCCCAAGGTGGCCTGTTCAAGTACATCCATGGCAAAATAGCAGGATCTACGAAAATACGGTTAGGTATACAGCAATCCAATATGAAAATCCTTGCCGCTCGAAGAACTCGACTATAAGGAAGCTCACTCGATCTCGTGAGAAACAGGCCCAACTAGTGGGGTGACGTGAATAATTATCAGCTGTCTGGAACGCATACGTCATGTGGCCTTGGTGGCAGTAACACTGCGGCTCAGCTGGAAAAAGCGAACGTGGCCGACTGAGAGCGAAGATGAGACAGGAAGCCTGATAATCACGAGACGTTGGCGACAGCTCATGAGTACAAGCAGCGCTTCATCTGCGGAGCGTAGAGGAACTAGTCACAGACGCCAGATTCGCATCGTCTACAGATTTTTCCGTATAGATAGCTGTAGTCTACAGTTTTTTCGGAAAAATATTTTTGTCTCCTTTACTTTTAGCTGAACGGGCTGTTAAATACTGTCAATATAGGGCAAATTAACCTCTGAATTAAGTGGATCCCGGTGATTACTTTTCAGGGGATATCTACTGACTCAACAGGTAAGGGAGAAAAAACGTGTGATATTTTATTGCTGTATTTTATCATTATTTAATTATGTGTATATTTATTGCTCAAAAAAGCTATTCTTAGAAAGGTACAAAAATATCATTCAGTCAAGAGTATGCAGTCATGGAGATCACATGTCGTGGTTTAAATTTTACGACTCAAATCTAATTATTACGTTATGTATATATACTACATTACATTATATATAATAGGCAAAATACACTGCCAAGTGGGACATGGCCCATAGCTTCCTCAGATATTGTATGAAATGTTGAAAGAGATTTTTCATCAATAGGGCACAAGTTATGGCTGTTAGCTCACTAACTCGAGCAAGATTTTAGCCCCCCCCCCCCCTTGAACTAGATTTTAGCTCACTCAGCTGACCAGGAGAATACCCGCCATTTCAATCGTCTCTTGTACTCTCATAAGGTCTCCTTCTCAACTTTTAGCAGATTTTGAACATTTTTACATTACCTACTAAGTCTTAGGTCTTAAAGACAGTGGCATTATCCTAGTGACCATTACCCTAGTGGCAGTGCGGTACTGCTTCGAGTTCGATTGCTGTGAACGACATTGCTCCTCATTCTTTGGATCTCTAACCTCTTGGAATTTTGACTAGAGATTTTTTAAAAATCGATGGCTGCGTAAACAAACCATCCTAACAACCAACTTCTTCCATGTTGCTGAGGATGACCCGAATCACCATTTTGCGCCCACTCAACGTGTTCCGCTGATTCAATCCTCATAAAATTTATTTGGAACCTCAAGTGGCCGTATCCACACAATCCCTGAAAATTTGACTGAAATCGGATCAATATTGTGGAAGTTATGGCTGTAACAAGGAATCACACGTTTGCGCCTGCGGACGGCGTTCCGCTGATTCAATCGTGATGAAAATGATAGGGAACCATGTAGGGCTATACCTACACAATTCCTTAAATTTGATTGAAATCCGATCAAAATTGTGGAAGTTATGGGTGTGGTAAGGAAATGCGGGCAGACAGACAGACAGACACGGAACAAAATTTGTTCAGGAGGCTCTGAAACGCAATACGTGAGTGGAAATTTTGATTTTGGAGAACAAAAGTTTTTTTCATTTCGAAAGTAAAAACAATGCTTCCTCTACCTTGCAGACTCGGAAGCAATAAAGAAGGTAGGGAACTCTCACCACAATAATATTCCCATTTCGTCAATATATTATATTCAATATAATATTCCTATTTCGTCAATATAATATATTGACGAAATAGGAACTGACAGCTGACGAGAGTGATAACATAAGTTCCACTACGCTCCGCAGATGAAGCGCTGCTTGTACTCATGAGCTGTCGGCAACGTCTCGTCTGATAATCTACTGATAAAGCCCACGCCGAGACGAGACGTTGCCGACAGCCCATGAGTACAAGCAGCGCTTCATCTGCGGAGCGTAGAGGAACTAGTTACAGACGCCAGATTCGCATCGTCTACAGTTTTTTCCGTAGAGATAGTTATAGTCTACAGTTTTTTCGGAAAAATATTTTAGCTAAACGGGCTGTCAATATATTCCTAGGGCGTATAATCACCGGGATCCACTTAAATAAGAGGTAAATAATTAACCTCTGAATTAAGTGTATCCCGGCGATTACTTTTCAGGGGATACCTACTGACTCAACAGGTAAGGGAGAAAAAACGTGTGATATTTTATTGCTGTACCTACCTATTTTATCATTATTTAATTAGGAGTATATTTATTGCTCAAAAAAGCTATCCTTAGAAAGGTACAAAAATAGCATGCAGTTAAGAGTAGGCAGCCTTGGAGATCATAATGTGATTTCGTGGTAGGTCGTGGTTTCAATTTTAAGACTCAAATCTAATTATCACATTATGCATAATATACAATGTATATTATGTATAATGTCATATTATATTATAATAGAAAAAACGCTGCAAATTTTACACAAGGGTTTATTATTCTTTGATATACATACATTACTTGTGCAGAAATTTAACTCTGTCAATGAAAAAATTAAAAAAAAAATTTTTTTAGTTATATCTAAAAAAAAATTTTGGATTTTTTTTGTTTCGAAAATTCTTTATTTTTTACTCGAAAAATATTTAACCTCCTGGGATCCTTCAAAAATCCCATTTTTAGCTCCAAGAAAGCTCTGTAGATCGCCACAGTGATATCGGATCGTTCCGGAACCCCCAAAAATGGATTCTACGTCCAAAAATACTTCGAAAACGACACCTAACTCGATCTCATAGCTAAAAGCCTTCATAAAACCAATCTCGTAGCCCCAAAGCGCCCCACGGGTTTGGGCGATCGAGCTGAAAACCTCGCGGGCACAAGTAGATGGTAAACCAAGTATTTTGTCAAAATTTCAGATTTTTAAAAAAATTCCTACTACTCAAAACGGCCTGGACGGCGCACAGTGGGGCAAACGCGGCAAAAACCCTAACTCGCGTTTTGCGAACTATTTCCGATGATTTGAGACTATTTAATAGTTGCAGAAAAAAGCCTTGACAAGCTTTTCCGAAAAGACTGGGTTTGCAACCTTGTTTAGAGGCGTGAATCATGGGCTTTTCGAAATATCGGTAAATGACCGATTGAAAGCACTGACTTGAATTTTATACGTGAGCCTGAACTTACATTTGAAAAAAGTTGAGCTTTTTTGGCATGATTCCTATATATGTGGGTGCAATTTAAACGCCACGACGTTTTGTTTATGTACATTTTTCTCAGGGAAATGACATTTCAATTATGCCAGTTTTATAATTAAACGATACAATTGTTTCTGAAGCTTTTAAAAATTCCTCAGCTTTCCTCCGGTCCGGCTCAGCAATTTTCCGGCATCAAAGTGAAACTCGTGTGAAAATTTCAGCTGCGTTCGTTTGCGTACTCGGTGCCAGTGACAGCTTGCAGTCAGAGCATTAACTAATGATGATCTATCCACACAACGATTTTTATCCAGATTTACCAAGCAACGTCAAAGCATGTCGTGTCGGCCGGAAAATTTGGCGAAATGTCTTCTCCATCATTAGTGCATGATAAAATTTCTACGGAAATGACAAAATACCTATGCGTTTGTGGTAGCTTTTTGGCCGGAAACATGGAGAGAAAGAATTTTAGTTCCAAGATGTAGAATAATTCGTGATCAGCGTTGAATTTCCAATAAGAATACGGGGTTTGAGAGTTTTTGCCGGAAAATCGTTGTTTTGCCCCACTGTGCGGCGGACGGACATTTCGGATTTAGAATCCAGACCACTTGAAACGGATAATGTCAAATTTCGAGGCCGATCGGAGTTGTCGACCCCCGTCGCGAAATTATAATTAAGATTATATAATATATAATCTTAATTATAATTTCATCTAGTTGATATATTATATCAACTAGATGATCACATTATTGACGAAATAGGAAGACAAGAGTGAGACACAGCTGACAAGAGTGATAACATAAGTTCCTCTACTCTCCGCAGATGAAGCGCTGCTTGTACTCATGAGCTGTCGGCAACGTCTCGTCACGCCGAGGGTGCTCTCGATTTCGGCAGCACGCCAAGCGAAGAGTGGCTTGGAGTTTGGAAGGCAAACGTGCCTCGACAACAGATGATAAATTAATAATTTATAGGGGCTTTTCTAAATGGAGTAATCGCAAGGTCTGACTCACGTAACCTGTCTCGAAGACCCATCCAAATGTTTGTGGGGTTTCAAAAACTCTCGAAGCCGGTCAGCCAAATTTATCACTCACACACACGAAACTAACTATTAACTACTTGGTTACATGATTTTAACAAGGAAGATTAAGTATATGTACAGTTATTTACAAAAATGTGAGGAGGTGATGTGACCTTCACTAGGTCATGGCGAAAAAAAAAAAGTTGTACGGTTTCATTCGGCAAGTTTCAATTTCAATTTGGTTTCGGTTGCGACCTGATAAATGTGGAGCGAGAAAACGGCGCTTGTAGGAGCCTGGTCGCATAGCACCGAACGCCCCCTCGACACGAATCGGTTTCATCCGGTTCGTAATCGGTACCACTTCGGGTCCAGGGTTCACTACTTAGATGGAGCCTACACATTTGTGCGATCAGGTTCCTATTCGGCGGCAGTATTTCAGCATTATAATAAATAAATTCCATCCATGGCGGATATTAACTACTTGTGTAAATCTAAGACAAACCTGATGAGAACCGAACAAGTGTGAAAACACTTGAAAGGTTTCAGGCGGTGACCGAAAACGAATCGAATCTGTGCCGAACCGAATGAAACCGTACAAGTGTGAAACTAGCCTAAGGCTAACTAACTCGTTTCAACGCCGATTGGTACTTTTCCGTTATCCCCCCCCCCAACCACGATTTCGTGTTTCATATACACCCCTCCCGATGGCTTTAAGGCGCCCAAATTCGAGTAATTTTCCGTTATAACACACCCACCCCCTCCCATTCGATTTCGAGTTTCATACACCCCCCCCCCCCCCCCCCCAATAGAATGGAATTCTATTCCGTGGGGCACCCAAAACCAACCAAAAAAAGGGGGGGGGGGGTATAACGGAAAAGTACCCGCCGATTACCTTAAAAGGAACATGTTGCCCCAGGATGGCTTCCACTTCTTCTAATTTCTTCGCATTTCCGGTGACAAAAACGACTGTCGCGTATCTTTTCAGACAACTCATGCTTTTCTAGACGTAGGTGAGAAGAGTCTTCTCAGAAGACACTTGAGACTGGCGTTACTAGAAGGAACACTTGTTGTCAGTTTAGGGAAACCATCTTACGCTAAAACCTTCTCGCAGTGTTACCATGTTGGGGATTTTCCCCTTCGATTTTTAGGGATCCTTTGAAAGAAAAGAAACCCTGTGGGGCTAAAAACCTTCTCAATCGAAATAACTAGGTAATCGAGCAGTTTAAATGCATAAACTTTTTTTAAAGTGTGTCAAGTTACCAATTCTTAGTTACGGTTTTGGTTTCAATAAAGAAGCGGTAATATTTCGTAGTAGGTAACAGAAAGGTTGCGCACATCTATTCAATTCAATTGATGGCTTGTTAAATACGCATCCTTGCAAAATATGCGGCCATCAGATCGTCTAAGTAACCAAGCCACACAACCTAACACTACACAGGTATCAAACGTCCAAACTATGCCACACAACCTAAACATATCAACAAAATATGCTGGGTCGCCTTTTCGAGAGTCATCTTCTCGGGATCGGACGAATCGTCGACGACGGAGGTGATTTTGATAGCCTATAACCACCCCCAGAACTCGCTGATCACAATTAGACCACCCTCATGAAAATCTGTTCAGTCGCTCGGACGTGATGCTGACACCAAAAAAAAAAAAAAAAAAACCTCTCTTTGGTGGCACCAAGCCGCCCCTCTCATAGTCATAATAATATTATTCAAAGGATGTAGGTGGTACAGATCGGGTATTTCCATGATTATATTATAACTAGCGGGCCCGGTGCGCTTTGCTGCACTCCGTCCATCACCTTTGTCGGGCGTCACCACCAAGTGACAGTCGCTCAATGCGCTAAATTTAGGCTCTACCGTTGAGGCTGGGTAGCGTGGATTAGACACAGCCAGCCACAGAGACGAACAACTTTAGTAGTATAGATAGTTGGGACACCCGTGCTTCGCACGTACTATCACATTCCCGTCCATCCCCGCACACCCTTCCTTCTCACCGTTCACCAGATGTTAAATCACCTCCACAATCAGTGTTGGCAGTCTTCGTTCATGGGCAGGGAATTTTCGTTTGTAATGAGGGACTTATTCAGGATCTAATCTGTCCCAAATCATGGAAAAAATAGGGGCTTACTTTTGAAATATTTTGAAAACTTTTTGGTGTTGCTATATTACTTTGTACGGTATGAAATCATAAAATTTCGATCGACCAAGGTTTCTGATTTTTTCAGTTTTCCCACAAAGGTATTTTTTACCAGAAGCTTCAGCAGTTGAGGGGATGGCATCCGGGGTTTAGTGTGCTTCCATGTTTTCTGGGAAGTGTTTTCTGAACTCAGTGATCTGCGTTTGTCTCATTTAATGAGACTCCATGGAAGAAATAGGGCCCAATTATTCAAATTTTTGGGCCCAAATATTCAAAATTGGATTTCATTTAACCCATTAGTGACCATAATTTTTTTCGCCCAAATTTCTTCACCAAACTTTCTGAAATGGTTCTTGGGGCCTCCAGGAGGACCAGAAAAATATTTAAAAAATTCAGCATGTCCTGGGGTTTTCAAAAATGGGTGTTCCCAAAATAGCCCGCTGGTCACTTGCAGGTAGTCCGGGTGAAAATTCAAGATTTTTTATTCAAATCGATTTTTTATTGAAAGAACGGATTAAAATTATATTTAACAGCAATAAAGCGAGGAGAAAACTTTTTGTTGTAAATTAATTTTAGGAATCAAGCCAATTTTTATTTAAAAAAAAAAAAAAAAAAAAATCAATTTTCATCATGCCTGGAGTGGAATGAATGAAAACAGTCAATGCGCAGCCTAACTTTAGATTTGCTGCATTTGTGTGTTCACTCGGGATTAGCAGCCCCTTCCAGTACACACAGTACAACACACACTATAATCTGATCCTCGTGGTCAAAGCGAATGTCATCAAGAACACGGACGATTCATCGTGATGCACGTGGGGGGAAACTGTTCTCAGTAAGCCTATGTTCTCAAAATCTCTTTCAATCCTTTGAGGGCCACCACGTTTTGGGCTTTTAGTTTTCAAGCAGTGGCGGCTCGTGCTACAGGCAAGAAGGGGTTCAACCGTACTTCGACAGCAAAATTAAGAACATGCTTGTATTACCTAGGTAATACACCCCCGAATGTATAGTCGCGTACGTCTGCTGAATGGAAACCTTTAGCAAGAAGTCTCATTTTAGAAGAAAAATACAACCGACTCATTTTCCACGCCCAGGCTTTTCATTTTGTATCTGTAATCCAAGGGTGGAGGGCCGAAGGGAATGCTCTTGCGACGGGTACCTATTCATCTCTCGAAAATCACACACACAATAAACAATAAAAATACGAGAAAATTATTAGACTGACTCGAACGATACAAAAGGAGGCCGAACTCTGAAACTTTGTCCTCTGCCCTGTGTTACCGCGTAGGCCGAATTTGCCAAAACAAATGGGCATGTAAGGAGGGCGCTCAGTAAAAATTCCCTCACATACAATTCCCTTTTCTTTTTCTTCTCTGTTATTTCCAGTTTAGTGTTCAAAAACCCCTACGATTATATCTTAGAGCAATGGTTGCTCTATCTCCAATTTTTTTTTATCCATTTCAGGAGGATTTGGCGATTATAATCCGAATTCACTGGGAATAATATCCGTTTTCCCCTACAAAAAGTCCCCTTCCTTAAAAATGTGTTGTCAACACTGCTGCGCAACTGTTTGTTCTATTTTTCGTACCCATTCCGAATCTTCGTACCTGAGGAAAATACTCCATGAGCTGCAACTGAAGCCAGCGAGAGACCCTCTTAAAATTTCGCCCAGTCACGTGACCTTTCCCAACCGCCCTCCCACCCTCCTTTCCTCATTCTTTGGTCTGCTTTGGTTCAAAGCTGACATAGAACCCAAGTTCTGACGTCACTCCCCAGCCGAATGGAACTGTTATCAAAAATAGTAAGAACTTGTTATGTACCAACTAGCATCAACAGTGACACTATGGGAAGCTGATTTGATAATAGGTAAATGAAATTTTTCTCTCCTCTCGCTCACTCTAACCTTTCCTCTCACTATCTTTGGGGGTTCTCTGAACCACTGAACCCCCGCACGAGCCGCCACTGTTTTCAAGATCAACATTCATCTATAGTATACGCTTGTATTGCCACCCACGGGAAATTCGTTTTCAGAACAGGTCGGAGAATTTTCCTCAGGTACCTTCTACCAGCGCTCTGGCAACAGGAGTACGACCAAAAGACAATACTGCAGAGGCTAGCAATTTTCTGCCTGGTAAAAGTTACTGAAGAATATCTCCCTCTTCATCAGCTTCAATTGTGGTTCAGGTGGTTCCACATATACATGCATGTATCTGTGGGAAATTTTTGGTAACATCCCATTTGTATTCTACTTCAGGTTATGGGCCCAGGATTAGTGTAAACGTTTGTGATTCTCCTGAGACTTTCGGATAAAGTGATCGTGTTAGGTTGTGGACGTTTTCGTGAGAAACCTAACCTTGTGCGCGATGGCTGAAGGTGGACTATCACTTGCTTCGTTTGAGAAACTGAAAGGGAGAGCCAATTATTTGGACTGGAAATTCCAAATGCAAAATTGTCTTCGCCACGACAATTTATGGAATGCGGTGGTCGGATACCCGGAGGGCGACAAGACGGACGAGCCCACGAAGGCACGGAGAGAGGAGAAAGCGTTGTCCAAAATCAACCTGACTGTCGACAAGTGTTGCTATCCTTACGTTGTGAATTGCACGACAGCAAAGGAGGCTTGGGAAGCACTGGGTAAGGCTTTCGAAGATAAGGGATTAAACAGACGATTAATCCTACTACAGAAACTTTTTTCTGTGAGACTGGTAGATTTCCGTACAATGGACGAGTACATAAATTCCGTGATGGATATTTCCTGTCAATTGTCGAGTTTGGGAAAGCCAGTTGATGATGAGTTTATCGGCGTGATACTCTTGAAGGGTTTGACGAAAACCTATCGCCCAATGGTGATGGCTTTAGAAAATATCGAGATCGAAATCACCAGTGACTACGTGAAGAACAAGCTTCTACAGAGTGGCGACGATTGGAACGAGAGTAAGCAACGTGCAGCGGCTCGTGAGGAGTCAGCGCTTTTGACTCATCAGAAGAAGTCTTCCAAGAAAAAGGTCAAGAAACCCCCTGAATGCTGGCACTGTAAACAGCCTGGACATTTCAAAAATGCGTGTCCGAAGTTGGAAGAAGAAGCCAAGGAGCACGGAAATGAGTGAGTTGAGGGCAGCCTCGATACGGCAAAACATTGTGCACAGTTCTTCAAAGGTGAAAGTGGTATTTCCAGCTATACGTCGCAAGATGCCCTTTGCAGATTTCACGGCCGCCTCCCAGAGGCCTCCGAAATTCGGTGCTGCTGGCGGATTGAAAGACCATTCTATTCCACGAAGAGCCAAATGGCTGACTATGGCATTTTTCGTTGAATTGTCCGAATACCACAAATGAATTTCTTTAAGCTCCCGGCTTGCACCAACAAAATTGGTACCACAATCAGAATGCATTTTTGCTGGCAATCCACGGCGTGCAATGAACCTGTCTAGTGTAGCCAAGAAAGCTGGCGTCGAAAGGCTGGAGACCAATTCCAAGTGCAAAGCTTTAGAAGCCATGCAGACAAACAGGCAAAGCCATGCCTTCGAAACCGGTGCCTTTCGACGCAAAGATTCCCTAATAGGGAAGGGACCCGCAAAATCAACCCCAACCTGAATGAAGGCTCTTCCTTCAGCAAACCGTGAAGATGGCAAGTCTCCCATAAATGGTGGTTTGGGCTGCTTTGTTGACTTGACGCAAACTGCGCATCGATGGATCCTTTGCTTGATTATTGAACGTCCAGACAAAATCCAGTAGCGATTTCTGATGATGGCGTGAAGTGAAGAGGATCCTATATGAAGGTACGCTCGATGATGATAATCAACGAAGAGTGATGTGAAACGTCCACCTTTTGGCAGTAGTATGGGAAATCTTGTACCTTCCGGTAGAGGCGCTCTAGTGAGTCTACCGCCCACCCTGACAACACCACGTACGTCCACAAAGGGGTTTAGACGAGCAGTGTGACGAAACTTCGGCGGGTGACCTCTGACAAGATCTGGAAAATGATGCTGCTGAACTAGTCGAATGTAGATTCGCTCAGCTACCTCACACTCAATGGCTGTTACGGTTGGAACGTCTAGCATAGTCTCTTCAATCGAAGAAGTTGCATATTTTTCTTTCAGGACCTTCCGACTTGTACTGCCAGTGGTCGGCCAACCAACCAGAACCTTCAAAAATCGCACAACCACCCATCACCATAACTCGGAGGATTTTCCCATAACTTGAGAACCTTTCAATCCATTCGAGGAAATCTGAAGTGGGCGTCTCCATTCGAGACATCCGTGACGGGCCAACATTTGATTGGTTGACACAACCAATCTGGGCCACTCATCCAAAGAGGATAGGAGATGAATTCTGAAGGCAGGCAACCTCTAGAAGCGATGTCCGCAGGATTCTCGTGAGTCCTGACATGGTGCCAATCTGAGATGTTTGTAGTTTCGTCCACCTCAACAACCCTGTGAGCAACCCAGCTCTTGAGTTTGGACGGTTCAGCCTTGAGCCAAGACAGAGCTACCGTGGAATCTGAAAACCAGAAGCACTGTGAAACTGGTAAAGTAATTAAGTAGCTTTGAACCGATTTGTAGACTCTACTCAAGAGCAACATTGCTGAAAGCTCGAGCCTTGGGATTGTTAAGGTTTTCAGAGGGGCCAACTTAGTCTTGGCCTTGAGCAGATAGGTTCTGACATCGGAGGAACTCTCAATCCGAACATAAATGTTCGCGCCATATGCCAATTCCGAGGCATCGCAGAAACCCACTATGTCCACCCTTCTGGCGTCTGAAACTGGTACGTGGCGAGGGATTTTGACATTACTTATCAAGGGAAGTTCCAAAACCAGCTTCTCCCAATCTGTGGAAATTTCATTAGGCACGATTGTGTCCCAATCTACACCAGCCAACCAGCAACGCTGAAGAATTATTTTGGCGTAACACACCACAGGAGAAACATAACCCAGAGGGTCAAATATACGAGCAATTGACGATAGAATAGATCTCTTGCTAGTGTTTAAAGCAGGTGCATCGATGCTGTATGTGAAAACATCTCTCACTGGATCCCACTGGAGACCAAGAATCTTGGTAATTTTATCAATGGAGATATTCAATGGATCCTGATCTGCTGAACACTTCTCAAGTAGCTGATGTGCATTGGACATCCATTTACTCAACTCGAATTCCCCCTTCTTCAACAATCCAACGAGCTGAGTCTTCAGATTGAGAGCCTGTTCAAGCGTAGAGGCACCTGTTACGATGTCATCTACGTATGTGTCATGCATCAGAGAAATCGATGCTTCAGGAAACGCATGTCCTTCATCTCGCACGAGTTGATGCAACGTGCGAATGCTTAAGTAGGGAGCTGGTTTTGTTCCATAAGTGACAGTATCCAATTGATATTCTATGAGTTCCCTTTTAGGATCTGATCGCCAGAGTATATGTTGGTACTTACGATCCTTGGGTTCCAACAAAACCCGCCGAAAATTTTTAACTATGTCGGCGGTAAAGACAATTGCATGCTTCCTAAACCTCAGAAGTATGATGCCAATGTCATTCTGTAAGGTAGGACCAGCATGCAAAAAGTCGTTCAAACTCCCATTGGGTGTTTTGCAAGAAGCGTCAAAAACGACTCGAAGTTTGGGGTTGGGGTCGTTCACCTTGTAAACGCCATGGTGAGGGATGACGTAGGCTGCAGGTTCACATGCTACTGACATGTGCTTCAAATCGAAGTATTCCAGCATAAACTGTGAGTAGGAGTTCTTCAACGAGGGATTTTTCAGCAGTTTCTGCTCCAGGTTCAGAAACCGAAGCTTTGCAGTACCGCGAGATCTAGTAAGGTCCGGTGGGGGCTCCTTGAATGGTAAGGACACCATGTAACGACCAGTGGGAGTACGAGAGTGCGTTCGGACAAAATGCTGTTCACAGTAAACATCATCTGGTGAGCTCAGACGCCTAGGTTCAACTTCCTCGACTGACCAAAATTTCTGCATTATAGCAGCCAAATCATTAGACTGCACAAAAAGAGCAGTGCCAGCTGCAAGTTGCTGTTCTGGTTTCTGAAA
The DNA here is from genome assembly GCA_955831195.1 of Pilophorus perplexus. Taxonomy (NCBI): domain Eukaryota; kingdom Metazoa; phylum Arthropoda; class Insecta; order Hemiptera; family Miridae; genus Pilophorus; species Pilophorus perplexus. The sequence goes on along the minus strand of OY037008.1, from coordinate 404,151 downwards.
ACGCCCTCCAACCACATATCCAAATATTGTTGGTGTTAGCTTTGGAATATTACGCGCAATATGGACTGGCCTACCTGACAAAACTTCATAAAAGAGATCACTTCCGAGAATAAATTCGATCGGAGCTGGTTTCCAAAACTGGGTATCAGCAAGGGCGAATTTGGCGTATCTTTGCCGTAAGTTTGAAGGCAAGAACACTTGGGGATGATTCCCTGTGATTCGTTCTAAAACAATGGCCTTGGTCGATAAGATGGTAGAATGGTCAGTGACTGGGCGAAGACAACAATCCAGGATTCCCTGAGTATTTGCCACTGAAACTTGTCCAATACCACTTATTTTTACATTACTTTCTGAAGCCTTGAATCCTAGTCTCTCAACGCACTGCCTCGTAATGAAAGAGTACTGGCTTCCACAATCCAAAATCATTCTAACATTGTGGAATTGCCCAGAAAAATCTCTGATTTGACCGACTACGGTTCCCAAAATCACGCTGTCAGGGCTAGGTGAATCACCCAACATGGCGCTGCCAACCACTTCAGAAGGAGAACTTGTAGACGGAGCAACGCCGTCAGTTCCACCATCGGTGCTACGTGAGTCCGAGAACAAATGAAGCCAAGAATGATGACGACCATTGCAAGTCTCGCAAAGCTTTTCAGAAGTGCAATTTTTTGAGACATGCTGCTGGGAAAGGCACAATCTACAGCCAGACCATTTATTCAAAAAATTGAATCGTTCCCTGGGGGAAGATACTCGAAATTTCTCACACTGAAAAAGAGTGTGCCTTTCTGAACAGACTGGGCAAGATTTATTTTTTGAAAAGGTACCCCTTTTTGGATGCGTTGACTTATCCGAGGTTGAGGTTGTAGGGGACTCACCGGGTTTATCAGAAACAAATAAGGCACTCTTTGATTTTGATTAAGAGCTGGTATTTTGCTTGCGATTGCGAATGTTTTGAAATGATGAGTTCGACAAATCTGCTGATGGGCCACCTCCACTCAGCATCAAGGCTGTGCATTCACCCCTCAAGAAGATAGAGAGAGATTGAAAGGTAGGAAATTCCACGCCAATATTCTTCCGTTCAAATGAATGACGAGTTCCCGGATCCAAACACCGCATAGCTAGTGTGAGAAATATAAAATCCGTTGAACTTGGAATTTGAAGCATTTTGAAGGCTTCGATACTTTCGCATACGTTGCTTATAAATGCCTGTAAATTAACGAGAGTAGGAGGACCTGAAGCAGGCCTGTAATCGAGTACCTTACTAAGATAACTTGCGCCAAGGATACGCTTATTATTGTAATTTTCGTTAAGCAATTTCCAAGCTTGTTGATAATTAGCCTCTAGAACCGGGAGTCCCTTTATTAGGGTCAAAGCGGGCCCTTGAAGGGATCCAATCAAGGAACGATATTTTTCCATAATGGAAATATCAGGGTCATCATGAACCATAGCAGTGAAGGTATCACGATAAAACGGCCAGTTTTCCAATTTTCCGTCAAATTTAGGAACGTTATCCATAATACCTCCGATTCTCAAAATACGAGAGGCCGAGAATGAAGCTGAGCCCGAAGTATCTGTTTTAGTTGGTGTTCGATTGGCCGCTGCCTGGGAATCAGAATCATTGAGAGCCTTCAAAATACTCAATGCCTCATAGTAACACCTATCGCAGTCTTGTTGAAGTCTCTTTTCTTCCTCAGACGGAAAGGTTTTGATTGTGTCGGCTTCAACGTGAAGGTCCACTAATTTATCCACATGAGACTTGAATGTTTGGTAATGTTGCTTAATTTCTTGCATCATTCCACGGAACATGGCAATTTTAGAAGTATCCTCCTTTAGGTCCCTACCGTATTTTACGATGCTGTGAATTTTAGCTTCGTAGATCGACATTTTGTATCTAACGGCCACAACTTTCGAGTTGACGTCCGGTTTAGTAAGGGACATGTTGGTAAGTAGGTATATAGAGAAAAATGGTTTCAGAGGAACTTCAGGAACAGGGAAATGAAATAGTTCCTACCTACCTACGGAACCTATTTAAATTGTGGGGCTTTTGAAAAACAGACAGTTGTAGGGCAAATTAAAATTGCCAAACCAAAAACAAACAAAGATAGATATCGAATTAATTAAAATTACCTACCTACCTAAAGGTTCTTTCTGAATCACGAAAAATATTACCTCAAATGGTAAGTTGGCGTTAACGATAACAAAACAAACTCTAAATATTGAGCAAAGGAACACAAAATTGAGCAAAATTTAAATTACTAACAAAGTAACAAAATGAGTATCACATGGCAAAACTACACGCACGCGCTAAATTAAGCTACATGAGTCAACAATGAATCATCAGTATTCAATGAAAAATCAAATTTGATTCAATACTATCCGATTGCTCGATAGGACCAAATAATGTATCACAATGTGAACATTAGCGTGACAAAAAAGAGAGGAGGAAAAATGTAGTGGACTGTATAAAATGAAAATCGAAAAATTACTTGGTTAGGTAGCTTTGACGGCGAACACGCACGCGTGCGGATTGATACTGGCGACTGTTGGTGATGGAGCGTTCAATGTCTCCGAGGCGAGTCGAAGTTCAACAAATTAAACTAAACTCTTAAGTTTATCGAACACCCCCCCCTTGGCTAAATCCTGCCTACGCCCATGGCCAAACTCTTCACCTAAAACGTCACTGAAAACTTTGAAATAGGCGAAGAGTTGATAATCTTCCGACAATATTTTGTCCCCTCTGAGCAATACGTTTTTACATTCGCCACAGTTATGGCGGTTCAAAAACTTTTTAATTATAAATCCACAACAATAATGAAAGGAATTCTCCTCAATCGACCCCATTGGCACTGTCCCAACAGCCTCCTCCATCCAGTCTTCCTGCTCCTCATGACATTCATTGGTGGAGCTCTGGTAATTGTGTGGTGTTGCTGGAGGTTTTAGCTTGCTTACGCAGACCAAAATTTTCCCCAATTCATCCTCACAATTACCAGAGCTTGGAAGCTTAGACATTGACGAAAGAGACAATGACTTCAACCCACTTTCAAACTGATTGGGGGTTGGATGATCTGAACACCAGTGTTGCTGTCTAACTATGGAGAATGCATTCTCAAGACCATCTTGGTTTAATAATAACCTTGTCCTGACTAAGTCATGAAGTCTTCATGAATTCCATAGTTAGCAACCAAGTGTTCACGCAAAATAATTGAACACCAGATATTCCGTATCCAGCCCCTTCAATGATATTTCATCAAAGACGAGAGTGCATACTTATTTATTACTGTGTATAGTACTTATTTTCTTTGCTCGGCTCAACTTCCTCTTCAGCAGGCGGCAGTGCCTTTGAGACTGAAGCAACTTCTTACGTAGAGTTTCTTCTTTAGTACTTCGTGAATTGTTTATCACACCTGGAAACATTGAACGTTGATTCAAATTTTGTAGGTATTATTACCTAGCATTTTTCAGGTCCAAAACAAAAACAAAACCCTTAGCATGTAGGTTACGACTAGGGGTCGCAATCCCGCGGTGTTTTTCCAATCTTGCAAATGCGGGATTCTCAACGCGGGATACAGCAGGATTTATTTTGTTAAAAAAAACAAAAACAAAAAAAAAACAGCTTTTTCTGTCTTGTGAATCACATTCTCATTGCCAATGATTCATATAAGTCCTCCTCATGCCTGTAGTTCACAATACTTTTGCTATTCTTGTGGTATCTATAGATACTATCCTATCTATAGATCCAGATACTATCTAATCTATCAGAGCGGAAAGAGGGGGCGCTATTATACGTTTCAGGATGTATTGATTCCAAAAACAGAATGTCCGTCCGTCGTAAGTGCCGTTTTGGGCAGTAGGCTTTTTTTTTTTCTTTTTTTTTTTTTTAAATCTGAACTTTTCACAAAATACTCAGTTTACCATCTAATTAAGTTTAATTTTTGCGCAATTAACCTATATTAACGAATAATAAACCCTTTTGCAAAATTTGCAGCGTTTTTGTAAAGAAAAGTTTTTAATGCAAAATTATTTTACGAGTAATTCTTCTAATTATTAGAAACCACACGGGATCCCGCGGGATTGCGACCCCTAGTTGGGACTATTCCTAAGGTGGTTTTCATGAGACAGGAATATTTAGCCAGTGCAATTAAAACGCAGTGAATTTCACCCAAGACTTATGTACCTTCCTACTTACCTATTGAGAGACTGAATTGTTTATACCTACTCGAATTATGTGAATCTACGAAGATACCTAGTATGTATAAAGAAAAACCATCTTACCAACAGGAGAGCGCGAAGTTGAAAAATCTGAAGCAGGAGGGGACGGAGTTGAAATAAGTTGCATGTTCGATGAATCACGCCCCTCATCTGGAAATAAAAGACTGGAGTCAGAGCCAAATTCCAATTTACAATGTCAAAACTGCGAGTAGTTACCCACACGAGTTTACTTACCACTTGCAGGGGCAGCCAAATTTGATATATGTGGTGCAGGGGGGTATGCCCTTGAAATATCTGAAGCAGGACGGTTCGGTGTAGAAATATGAATATGATGCCTTAAGCATGTTCGATGAAGCACCTTCTTCATCTGGAAATAAAATACTGTAGTCAGAGCCGAACTGTAGTTTAAAATATCAAAGTGCACACAAGAGTTCACTTACCACTCGCAGGTGTAGCAAAAGTAGATGGTAAATTTTCCAATGAAAATGTCAGGGACCTTCGCGGAACGTTCCTCATCCCCGAATTGGATGATACAGGCGTCTGAGTCGTATTAATACTTGGGTTACCTCCATCGTGTGAGAACGAATCAACTGGAAAAATAAAAAGAAACATTAATTTATGACACATCCCCACCGTGGTTCGAAAAAAATAAAATAATAATAATAATTAAAGAAATAAATACTCACTGTCGGTCGACAGTTTCCTCGAGAATGCTTGGTTGATAGGGGAGAGGAATGTGAGGTGGGGATATTGAAAGAGTGATGAGTGATGACTAGTGATGTGTTGTGACAGCTTTTTCCTGTCACAGGAACAAAGTGTTCCTGCTCCTTCTCAGTACCTGATACTTTTACCTGATACTTGTCACATAATGTTCCAAGGAGCAACCTCGGGATTCATGTTACTTTGTTACCGTTCCGAGGACTAGTAGCCATCGTCCCACATCCCTTCCACCCGCCCTAAGTGGTGCCGTTGTGCCTGGAAGGGAGCGGGGGCCTCTTCTAGGAAATTTTTGGGTTGCTATTTTTAGCCTTCTCCCTTGGACTTTGAGTTCGTTTTCTCTCTATAATATAGATACATATTATGCTCCTAAAAAAAAAATTTATTTACCTAATGAAATCTTTGTGTATGAATTATTAACAAATACAGATTATAAAATATAGGTACCTACCTCAGGTAGGTTTCCCTGAAGGGGAAAAATTTGACATGTTTTTCTAATTTGAAATCGAGTGAGTCGCTTAGCTATTATCATTCAAGTAAAATAGCTTCATTTTTCATCCTGGAGCTCATCAATGTTTTTGCTAACCAACCTAAGTAATTATGGTATTTTCAATCAACAGTCCCTACCTGCTTTTTAATACGAAATACCTACCTAGCTACCCTACCTTCTCTGTTCTTTCGCATAGGTATACATTTTTTTATAAATTTATAATTTTTTTTTATAGGTACTTAGGTTAGGTAGGTAGGTATACCTACCCAACTTCTAGGCTTTGAGTTCCCACAGCTAGGACTTTTCCAGCGTAGGTATATACCTACTTGAAGATTTCTGACCCCTCTTAACTAAACAAGCACAATAAAACTGCTGCATACCAGAGTAGGTATCCGTGCTACCTACAATATGAACCAAAACGCTGAGTCTTCAGAGAAGAACAAGATACTTTTGGGGAAGTGAGGAGAGGGAAGCCCAAGGAGGTGAGGATGGAGATAGTTGGGCAGGCGGGGGGAGTTCTCGTGGGTAGGTGAGGCTGGCAGGCGTGGAACAACAAGGAGCATCGAGTAACAACTAGGTACATCGAATCCCCGATGTTACAAGAGGTGACAGTGACGTAAAACGTGACACAGTGGAACATGGGCCGTGTAATCACAGGAGCAGGCAGGAACAACTTGAGGACCAAGTTGTGACTGGCGTATCAGGTACTTTCGGGTTGTCACATTTAAGAGTATCAGCTACTTTCCGGTACCTAGTACAAAGTAACAGTTTGATACGGAACAACACATCACTAGTGATGACTGAGGAAACAATTTAAAATCTACGGAACTATCAAAAGGGGGTTCGTTCTTGAACTGACGGACAGAAGGAAAGGCGTAAGGAAAGATACTTTTGGTGTATGTACGGAAATCTCTGCTTTGGAAGTGAACAGAGCACACTCGCACATAACTTCGTATTTACAATCAAATTTTGATTGAGTAGTCCGTAGAGCGTTCGTTCAGCTGAGGTTCATTGATAAAATCCAACCAGCTCTTTTGCCTGAAATGAATCGCCGTCTATCAATTAGGTACTTCATACTTGAAAAGGCAACAATTGAAAGTGAAAATTATTAATTATAAACACCTCTGCAGATCTGCTGGAGGAGAGTGAAGGGAAATGTTCTGAGCTTGGTTGACGGACCGGCCGCACCAAGTTACTGAACACTTAAGTTTCGTTTTGCTTGCCTCGATAGGCAAGCTTGAAAGGGAATCACTTATCACTACTGGGTACTAAATTCACTGATAATATTAATTGACTACTAATGACTGAAGGATGATAATTCTACTAGGTACGCATAAATCGAATAAGTAGGAGCATGATACAGGTAAACAAAGGAGGAAGACGCTTAGCGAAGCAGTAGAGATGTGACGTTCCAAGTGGAGCCGCTACGAGGTGAGAATCATGGAACCGGCTCCATGTGTTAATAAAACAGAGTCCCGCGAAACAACTTCCTTCTTCCATTACAGTTCCGGTTTTGTTTATTATCATAATATAATATAGTACTATATTATAGTAGATATTTAATATATTAAGAATACCTAATTTAGGTATTCTTTTCATGTCGCGAAATCAAATGCCCATCTGCTGTAGGTAGGTATGTAGGTACGCCGCAGCGTGCTGTCCGCCGTCCAGACCGTTCTGGGAAGAAGGGATTATTTTTTAATTCTAAAATGTTAGGTACCAAAACATTCTGTTTAACATCTAGTTGTGCCCGCTAGGTTTTCAGCACGAACGCTCAAACCAGTGAACTCTGAGGGGCTAAATAGGGTAAGCGGGAGGGGTTTTTGGCCATAGGGTCGAGTTAGCTGTCGTTTTCGAGGTACTTTTGGACGTAGAATCTACTTTTGGGTGTTCAAAAACTTTCCAAACACTAAACTGAAATGCAGATGTTTTAATAGGTATTGTTAAAATGATTTGTTATTCTGTGGTAGGTGTAATTGCTTGAAATTTGAGGCGATTATTATTTCAAGTTCCGAACTTCAATTGAGTGACAAACTTTAAGTCATGTTAGTAAAATTTAATAATGTTATTAATATTTAATATGTTAGAATACCTGTAATTTAATCACCCGCCAGAATAAAGTGAAAGCCCGACTAGCGCTTTCACTACCTACTCTAAAATTACTCTAACGACTGAACAAGCCAATCCGACAGAAGAATTTATTGAACGAGAAGAAAAGGATATCAACAACTCGAAAATATTTTGCAAGTCAGTTTAATCATTAACCGGCCAAAAAATAAATTGCACGAAGAAAAAAGAATTCACGTCACAAATTAGGTGAGTAGACTAACAAAGTCACATTGACATTGTAACAAGTTTGGAGAGCGCTGATGTAGGATTTTAACTGAATTTTAATTTCAATTTTTATTTTAACTGAACCCTCTCCTATCGTTTGAATCCGAATGTTATTCGAATTTAACTATTTCTGGCTGGAGAAAAGATTTCGGGAGTGTTAGGTACCATATTGGTGTCACTGGAACATTGAATGGTTCCAAATTTTGGAACCAGGGATGAAAATGTATGGAACCACCCATCTCTGGGAAGTCGAAAACCCTCAGGCTGAGGGCCTCAGCAGTGTTGCCGTTCCCTAGGCCCCCTTCTTCGGTAGAATTCGTCCGAAAATCCGGTAGATTCCGGTAGATTGCAGTCGGAATCCGGTAGATTTTACGGCACCTAGTATTTTTTGGAGGAATAGTTGACAATTTCAAGTTTCTTTCCATAATTTACAATAAAAAACCCATTAACCTAAACAAGAGAGTGTTTGAATCAGAAAATTTGTGTAGAGATACCACGCTAGAAATCCCAATGTTCCTATACCCAACCCCGTAGAGAGGGGGGGGGGGGGGGGCACTGGACCCGTTGCCCCCGGGCCCGGCTTTCGTAGGGGGGCCCGGATTTTCTTGTTTTTTTTTTTTTTTTAGGAGGCAAAATGGGAAAAGGGACAGATCAATATAGAAAAAATTTTCATACCTTTTTTTTTCTTTAGGGGGCCCGAAGAATTTTGCCCCCGGGCCGGGATTTTCTCTCCACGGTCCTGCCTATACCTACCAACCTAATACTATAATATAGTATCCCATTTTGCCTACCTACCCAATACTATACTGTCAAGTGAGCATATGTAGTTACATATATTCCCGTCAGATTGGGTGGTCGTAGGTCAGCCATCTTTAAAAAAACCGCACTTCACTGATTTAGTTTTTTGGCCTCCGTGGCGTAATGTTCGTGTATTTGATTCTTCGAGAATATATCGTTTTAAAGTTCGTTTATAATTATTTAGTTGAGTACGTTGGAATACCTACGCTTTGTGGATCAGTTGTTCGTTTATAATTATTTAGTTGAGTACGTTGGAATACAGGTATGTAGGTCTACCTACGCTTTGTGGACCAGTTGGTAAGTAAGCGCACGTTTTGTGAGATCCCCTGAGGGGAGATCTCCTGATATGTCGACAACCGAGATTCCTAGTTGCAGGGAATCCTTCACCGTTACGCCTGCCCATTCGAATTTATATTTCGCTTTAATGTGTTGCCCCGACGTTAGTTGTTTACGACGTTTGAAACGATGAAAACTGTTCTTACGGTGTCTGTACTGTTACGGTGTCTGTCCGTCAGGGGGTTGCGATGCGAAATGTGATGTTCGATGTGAGGGAGTTAATGACCATACCCGAGCTGTAAGTCCTAGGCATGAGCGATGTTGCCCTCTTTCTCGTAAGTCCGAGAACGGAGCCAAAATGGGTATCGACCTGACGGACACAACGGAGCCAAACTAACGGAGCCAGCGACTCGGCATTGCGTAGCCTTACGGTGCCAAACTAATGGAGCCAGCGATCCTGGGAGCGTTTTTTGTGCGATGATCCATGTGGCGATGTTGTGTGTGCAGTCATTAGGAAGTTCGTGAATATGCGAGGCGTTTGAATACGTTGGTTTATTTTTTCTTGGAGGAGTCGATGTCAAGCGAGGAAATGCATTTCGTTCGATTGCTCTCTGTGGTTCGATCGTAGTGGAACGATGTTGTGGTTCGATCGTAGTGGGACGATGTTGTGGTTGGATTTGGCAGTCAAGGTCAAACGACGCATAGAAATGGGACGATGTTGTGTTTGGCGGTGGAATCAGTCGAAGCTTATCGAAGTAGAATCGATCAGAGCGTATCGATGTAAACTCGATAGGAGCGAAGTCACGAAAATCGAATGTAGAATGTCTGATTATCACGATCTTTTTGATTTAGAATTTACGTAGTTTTTGAATTGTCTGTTCGTCAATGATTCGAATTGCACCTCAAACGAAGCGGTTTGGAAGATAATCCCATTTGTTTCCAAGGTCAACCCTTTTTGGTAAGTGTGTGGGCTTTTGGGATATGCGTAAGAGGATGTTTATTATGAAGTTTTTTTTTTCAGTTCAACCTGGTTACATGATTTCGGGATGAAGTCGCCCATGAGAAAGCTTGTTGTAGTTGTAAAGCGGTTCTGGATGGCCGTCGAAGATTTAAGTTCGCTTGAGTTCAACGTTAGGTGTTTCCAGATTTGCAGATAGTGCAACGTTGCAGCGCTTGAGCGATCTTGTGAACGTATGGTTTTGATTCGGCCTGTAGGTGTGACCAAAGAATAGTCGTTTTTCGTGTCGTTTTACATGAAGGCACTTGAGGTTCTGGGGGTGCTGATGTGCAGGTTTGAGCGACCATGAAGTTTTGTTGTTGTTGTTGTTGTGTTCTTTGATGTGACGTAAACCAACGCTTGTTGTTCTGTAATTTCGTTGCTTTTCGTGCTCCCGAGAATCCGAACATGTCCTTTCTGCCCGGACACATAGTAGTGAGGGATGCAAAGCTGCACACACACCAGCGAAGGGCCTGTCCCAGGGGGCCAACTAACGGAGTCAAGAGGGCAGACCAGTAATCAGTTGGATTATTGGTACGGAGTTAATGACTCATTTATATGCTGTTGATGAATGGTTTGAAGGTTCAGTTTCTTTTTAACGGAGCCAAATAGGAGGGGCAACACAACACGTTCGATGTCCTTATGGTGCCAATCTGTGTAGCGATGTCTTTGTGTTATGATCGGGGGCGCATCCCCGGCGTTGTGTCCAATGAAGACTGATTGAAGCTGACGCTAATCGTCACTGAGTGACAGATCAACGTGATAACTGGGTAGATCGTACGGTGATGACATACGGTAGCGCATGGGAGATGACCTCACATTGAGAACTTCACGGTCATGTTGTGAGCGTTCGAACGAGAGGGCAACATCGTTCGAGTTCGATGTAAACGACCGTGCTAGGAGTTTTCGAGAACAATCGAATGACCAACGCTAAGTTACGTTATTAAATCATACAACATTACTCTCACCATACGGAGTCGATTAACATAATATTAGCTGTGTGCAGTTTCTTTTGGTTTATTATTCTTGGAATAATACACCTATGTTTTCGCGACGGGGGTCGACGACTCCGATCGGGCTCAAAATTTGACATTATCCGTTTCAAGAGGTCTACATTCTAAATCCGAAATGTCCGTCCGCCGTCCGCCGTACGCCGTACGCCGTACGCCGTCCGCCGTCCGCCGTACGCCGTCCGCCGTCCGCCGTCCGCCGTCCAGGCCGTTTTGGGCAGTAGGAATTTTTGTAAAAATCTGAAATTTCGGCAAAATACTTGGTTTACCATCTAGTTGTGCCCGCAAGGTTTTCAGTCCGATCGCCCAAACCCGTGGGGCGCTATGGGGCTATAATGGGGCTACGGGAGGGGTTTATTGAAGGCTTTTAGCTATGGGATCGAGTTAGGTGTCGTTTTCGAAGTATTTTTGGACGTAGAATCCATTTATTGGGGTCCCGGAACGATCCGATTTCACTGGGGCGATGTTTAGGGCATTCGTGGGGCTAAAAATGGGATTTTTGAAGGATCCCAGGATGTTAAATATTTTTCGAGTAAAAAATACAGAGTTTTTGAAAAAACACATTTTTGAACAAAAAAAATCCAAAAAAAAATTTTTTTTGAAATTTTTTCATTGACAGAATTAAATTTCTGCACAAGTAACGTATATCAAAGAATAATAAACCCTTGTGTAAAATTTGCAGCGTTTTTTTCAGTGTTTTTGTCCAAAGCAGAAGTTGACGACGACACCAAGGACCAGCCATATGAGCAGCGGCAACTCTGGGTGCCCATCTCCAAGCTGGAGAGTGTGATGGCGAACATGGCAGCGGACCAAAATATGGGGAAGGATGACACCTCACCCAGTATCTCCTTACACGGGTCCGACTTCTCAATAATCAATCATTGATGGTAAGCGTGGGGGCTCCCGTGGCGAAGGTGGCTAAGGCATCTGTCTTCAACACACATGATCGATGGGTCGAATGAAAGAACTTCACTTGGGAGTCCTCTGGCAGGGCAAAAATTTCTGGTGGGCCTGTCAAAACATGCCTCCGTTTGCTGAGAACGTTAAGCTAGCCACAGCAATCTACGGCTGAGGGGGGAACTATTTCAACGGTATGGATCACACTGAACATTGTGTCGTCCAGGCGTAAGTTCAGGTTGAGACTCCGTTGATTACCTGGTGGGTAAACATCGTGGTCTCTCCCCTGATTAGTAGCCGTTCCCACAAATTTATTTATTATTATGGTAAGCGTTCTGCTATTCTTCACCTTATTCTGATACTCACCATATTGTTAATGATCGGTCTGCTTTTGTGACTCTTTGGGATCTTGCTACTCCTAAGCGCATAGCTTGCTAATAATTCCTCCTCCGCTGAATTAGTCATTACTCAAGTAGGCAATGTTGTTGTGCGTAATCCTGACACTGGTAAGGTTAGCTGTCTGCAGGATGTCCTCTTCTCTCCTCAGTTGGCTGAAAACCTGTTTTCGTTAAGGCGCATTTTAGCGGGTTCTGTTCATGCTCAGTTCGATCGTGAGCACTTGGTTGTGGAGGATGTGGTTTCTGGAAAGGTCGTTAAAACGGGTGTGTATGACGGGGCCTTTTGGTGGGTTGAGTTTGCGTTGCCGTTGGTTGAGATGGCTCCAGGAGAGCGTGCCTCTTTTCTCCGACGGCTGGGGTTGCTTCTTGGTTTTTCTCCGCTGGCTGCAGGTGCGCTGGCAGTTAGCCCCGCAGATGCTTCGCTGGTCGGTGTGGATAGGCGCCCTGCCCCCGATCCAGCGAAGGGGGGGCGTGTGAAGAAGGAACGGGTCGAACTGCCTGCTGAGAGCTCTCTGACAGCTGGCCCATCTTGTGACACAACTCCAGTTCCAAGTTCTCCAATCTTGTATAATCCGGCTGCTGGCTCATCTTGTGACACAACTACAGTTCCAAGTTCTTCAATCTTATATTTACTACCCTAAGACAAATTTTTCCTTATTCATTTTTTTTCTTTCAATGATGTTGTCTGAGTTTTTGCCTGTCCATGGTATACTTCCTAATAAGGTAAAAGCGTCTTGGAATGTCGTTAACTCGGCTCTTAATCGGAAGTCAAGGGGCAGTAATTCTTCAAACCAAACTCTGGATGCTCAAGGTTTTGCAGATTCTTTCTGCGCCGTCAACGAGCTACGTCAGCTTGTTCCGCCCATGGGAGCGTTAAAGGAGTTCATGAATTCAGCTCCATCTAGTGTGAAAGGTTTCGCTCTCCGCGAGGTTTCAGTGGAGGAAGTTTATAAAACGATTTGTAGTCTGAAAAACACCAAGTCTATGGACTTTTTTGGGCTTACGACTGAAATGATTAAGACCTTGGCTCCTCAGTTACTTGAACCATTAACTTTCCTCATTAACCTCTATTTCACTAAGGGTTGCTTCCCAGATTGTTTGAAGTTTTCAGCTGTAACGCCAATTCCGAAAAAAGGGAGCTCTAAGCAGTATAACGATTGGCGTCCAATTTCTAAATTGCCTATCATGGTGAAGGTTATTGAACAGTTAATCCTCTCCCAGCTGAGAGTGTTCTTGAACGACGAGGGTATCCTACATCCTCAGCAGTTTGGTTTTCGGCCGGGCAAAAGTACGACGCATGCTGCTTGTGCTCTAGTAATGGACTTATATGAAGCTCTTGAGTGTAAGAATCAGGCTGCCATTCGCCTCTTTGATTTGACTAAGGCCTTTGATCTTGTGCCTCACGTTTCCCTCCTTAGCAAACTCGCTCATTATGGGTTCTGCCAGACTACCTTAAGTTTCTTTGAGCAATTCTTGAGTGGCTGGCAACAGGTTATTTTTTCAATGGTACTGCATCGACACCTGCCCCAATCCGTTGTGGTGTCAAATAGGGATCCGTTTTGGGGCCTACCTTATTTCTGTTGTATGTAAATGACTTGGCCTTCAACTTTGACAAAAGAGGGGAAAATATATTTTTGTTTGCCGATGACATGACGATCCTCTTGCATGGGCCAAGGTCGGTTGATGTAGATCAACAACTCACTTCCTTCAGCCACCTTATTGAAAAGTGGTGTGCAGTTAATGGCCTTAGGTTGAATTGTGATTAGACCCAGGATCTAAAATTCTCCCTTAAGGGTAAAGTAGGAGACCCTGTGAATTTCCTTGGTCTCAAGATCGACAGTCGGCTGTCCTGGGCTCAACATACTGATTCTTTATGTAGTAGGCTCGCTTCCTCTAACTTTGCTCTACGTCGTTTGACGAAAGCAGTTTCTTTTCCAGTACTGCGATCGGTTTATTTCGCCCTTTTCATGAGCCACGCTACGTATATGGTTCTGCTGTGGGGAGGCTCAAGTGGCAGTGATAAGGTATTTAAACTTCAGAAGGCAGCAATCCGCATAATATGTAACCTTGGGTACTTGGAGAGCTGTCGGGGTAGTTTTAAGAAGATCAACTCTCTAACTCTTTATGGTGCTTATGTGTATGAGTGTCTAAAATTTATAAAACTTAATGAGAGTGTACTCGTACGTGGTTCCGACCACCACACATATGAAAGGCGGTATCGCGGTAATATAGTCTTACCTGCAGTACGCCTCACTACCTCTCTAAAGTGTAACCCTTTTCAAATAGGTGCTCGCCTCTTCAATCACTTGCCGGACTCGTTAAAGGCCCTCCCTGTTGTTGCTTTTGAGAAAACATTGAAGGGCATATTAATCGATATGAGGAGTTTGATTCTGAGATCTAATGATGGTCTTTCTTTTCCACAGCAGATAATTTGATTTTACGGTGCCACTCGTTTTGAAGTCATTTACGGTGCCACAAGCGAAGTAAAGCGACTTACGGTGCCATACCCAACAGTGAGCCCCGCATCTGAACTTCTATCTGCATCCTCTCTGGGGCCCAGGATCCCGGGAAACCTCTGACATACTGGCATATCGTGTCTTCGTTTTCCCAGGAAACCTCTGACATACTGGCACATCGGCTCTTTGTCTTCGAACGTCTTCATTCCTAAGTCATGTGACATTTCCCTGGTGTATTATACACCTATAATAGCTCAGACATATTTCGTTTTAAATGAACATTTCATTCTTAAAATGGTCAATTTCGCGGTAATATATGTACCCACAGGGGGGCGTGTCAAGTGAGCATATGTAGTTACATATATTCCCATCAGATTGGGTGGTCGTAGGTCAGCCATCTTTAAAAAAACCGCACTTCACTGATTTAGTTTTTTGGCCTCCGTGGCGTAATGTTCGTGTATTTGATTCTTCGAGAATATATCGTTTTAAAGTTCGTTTATAATTATTTAGTTGAGTACGTTGGAATACCTACGCTTTGTGGATCAGTTGTTCGTTTATAATTATTTAGTTGAGTACGTTGGAATACAGGTATGTAGGTCTACCTACGCTTTGTGGACCAGTTGGTAAGTAAGCGCACGTTTTGTGAGATCCCCTGAGGGGAGATCTCCTGATATATACATATTGTTATGAATTCGATTGAAAATGAAAACACACTCGGTTCAAACTCAAAACCACGAATGCCCTGTATTTTCCCAAAAGTACGTAACTAACTACGAGAACGCATATGATGGGATCAACCGGAGGATCCCATCACTACTCCCCCTCTTCTTTCTTGTGGAAAGGACGCAGATGATCGATGTGGACCACTCGCAGGCGCTTCTGGGGAGTTCGGATCCGTGCCGTTACATCCGAGAGCGTGGCCACGACTCGGCAGGGGCCAACCCATGAAGACTGGAGTTTAGGGCACACTCCCACTCGGCGTCTTGGCCACCAATACCAGACGTCCTCCCCGGGTTTAAACGACCTCGGATCACCTTCGAAGGTATAACGGCGCTTCTGGTCTTCAGCTGCCCTCACCAGCCGCTCCCGAACCAACTGATGCGTCTTCGTCAACAGGTCCTGCAGGTGTGTGGCATAATTTCCGGGCGTCAGCTGTAAGTTCGGCGCAGGACCTGTCAGCAGATGGACGGGCAGGTTCAGTCGGCGACCCAACATTAGCTCCGCAGGGGAGAACCCGGTCACCGAATGGTCTGTGGCGCGGTAGGCCAGCAAGGCTAAGGGTAGTTGTTGATCCCACGAGGCTTGATTACCCTTAGTGAGTTTTGCCAACAGATTCCACAGCGTTCTGTTAAACCGCTCCACCATCCCGTTTCCCTGAGGCCGCAGAGGGGTCGTCCTGGTTTTCTTTATTCCCAGGAGTTCGGCTACTTCTTTGAAAACTGAGGATTCGAAATTCCTCCCCTGGTCGGAATGCAGCTCCCTTGGCACGCCGAAACGGGTGATTACATTGTTGACCAAACCCTCAGCCACAGTTTCTGCCTTCATGTCCTTCACTGGGAATGCCTCTGGCCACTTGGTAAACTGGTCTACCACTACCACTATATACCGGTTACCATCCCGTGACACTGGCAAAGGTCCCACCACATCTATCAAAAGGCGGTCTCCTGGCGATCCAACCACATACGGCTTCGGAGGTGCCTTCCTTTTCGTGGTGTTCCCTCCTCGCTGCCCGCAAGTCTCACAGCTAGCGCAGAACCTCTTCACGTCGCCCTGCATTCCGGGCCAATAGTACTGGGTACGAATCAGTTGCAAGGTGCGCCTTCGTCCAAAATGCCCTGTCTCATGGGCCAATTGCACGACTTCGTTCTGATGAGCCTGAGGAACGAGGAGCGGCTCCGTTACCTGGGTACCTGCATCGTTCTCCCATATCCTATACAGGACTCCATTCCGGATGCGTAACCTAGCAAACTGAGCCCAAAGTGCCTTTGTGTACGTGCAAAATCTGGCAATGTCATCCTTCGGTGGTCGAACCCCGTGGGACACCCATTCGTAGACTGGGCCAAGCATGACGTCTGACTGTTGGGCTTCAGTCCATGGTCGTTCGACAGCCACTTCCAACCGAACTTGCTGGAGCCGTTCTTCCTGATGTTGCTCCTGTCGTAGGCAGTACTGGCAGTCCTGGTCAGCACAGGGACGTCTTGACAATCCATCTGCATTGAGATGTTTACTTCCAGACCTGTGTTCCACTCGGAAGTTGAAATTCGTGATCTGCTGGAGCCATCGAGCCAATTGTCCATCTGGCTCTTTGAAGTTCCGGAGCCATTGAAGGGATGCATGGTCGGTCCGTACAAGGAACTCCTCCCCCGCCTCCAAGCCATAAGAGCTAAAGTGTCGAAGTGCTTTTACCAAACTCAGTAATTCCTTCCTGGTGACACAGTAGTTCCGCTCAGGCTTCGAGAGGCATTGACTGTAGTATGCTAGCACTTTCTCCTGCCCATGCTGTATCTGAGAGAGGACGGCTCCTACAGCTTTTTCACTGGCATCTGTATCTAGGACGAACAAAGCTCTCGGTACTGGGTGACCCAAAACTGGTGGCCTTGTCAGTGACTTCTTGATGCTATCAAAAGCCTCCTGGCACTCCTTGGTCCAATCAAAGTCCTTGGCTTTGTCCTGCAGGGAGTACAATGGAGCCATTATCCGAGCAAATTGAGGAACAAAACTCCGATAATACGAGCAAAAACCTACAAACGACCTTAGCTCTTTGGCGTTAGCTGGAACAGGCCAATCTCTCACTTTCGCTGTTTTCTGCGGATCTGTTTCAACCCCTCGCTCAGAGACAACAAAACCTAAATAGTTCACACTCCGGGTCAAAAGTTTGCATTTCTTTGGGTTTAGTTTTACCCCATTGACTCTCAGCAACTCAAATACCCGTCGCAGCCCCATTAAGTGTTCCTCAAAATTCGAGTTGTCAATGAGAACGTCATCGAGGTACACCTTGACTCTGCCCTGTCGTATTTCTTTGTGCAGCAACCTTTGCATGGCCCGCTGAAATGTTGCAGGTGCATTGCACAGTCCGAAAGGCATGACTTTGAACTGCCAAAGGCCTCTTGGAGTACAGAATGCAGTTTTCTCTTTGTCCTGTTCAGCCATTGGGATCTGCCAATAACCACTTTGGAGGTCCAGAGTAGTGAACCAAGAGCTACCAGCAATGGACCCAACGAGTTCATTGATCTTTGGCAAGGGGTGGCTATCTTTCTTCGTTATGTTATTCAACTGTCTGTAGTCCACGCAAAACCTTGTTGATCCATCCTTCTTGGGAACTAATACAATAGGGCTGGCCCACGGACTCTCGGAAGGTTCCACTATGTCGTTTTCCTCCATCTCCCGAATGAGCCGATCAACCTCCTCTATCCTGTGTGGGGGAATACGTCGTGGTGACTGTCGAATGGGATGATGACCTTCTACATTCACTCGGTGTTCGGTCCCTGCAATCTTTCCCAATTCCTTCCCCGTTCTGGCAAACACATCCTGAAACTCGTTCAAGAATTCCTCCAATTGCCATCTCTGTGAGGCGGAGAGTTTGTTGGCATCCTCCTCAATCATTACACGAAGATGTTTCGGAACATCGCTAGAAATGTCATCTACTTCCTCCCGGTGCGGATCAAGGGGAGATAGCCCTTGCTGATTCCCCAATGGCTCGTTTGTATGCTCCACACCTACACCATAGGCCCGTTCTATGGCAGCATACCACTGGCCGTCAATTGTCACACCAGGTTGACCAAATTGTACTGAGACCTTGTGCTGGACTAAGAAATCCATACCCAAGATGCAGTCCTCCCGAATGTCGGTGATAAGCACCTCCAAGGCCCAGGCTCGCTGGTCTCCAAAGTCCACCCCAACAACACCTGTTCCATGGACTGGTATGCGCTCTCCAGTTACGGACCGCAATGCCAACGACTCTACAGGCTCTAAGGGCAAACCTATCTCTTGGGCACAAGTCTGACTAAGAAGACTTTTTGTTGCCCCAGAGTCAATAAGGAACGTGCACGGAACTCCATCAATCCATCCCCGTAGTGTTAACGATTGGGAACTAGCCCTACACAGTAAACTCTTGACGATGTCTTCAGGGGTTTCATGGGGCATAATCTCCCAGCTCGGTGTGGGCCCCATCACCCCGACCATGGTTGGATTCCCGGCAAGGACTTTTTGAGGGATTTTTGAGGGGCAGGTAAGGAACGAGGGGTTGGTTTCTTTCTGCGCTTTCAAGCTCGCAATTTCACCCTCCAGTTTGGCCAACTCCGCTCGAAAATTGTAGTTTTCCCTCCTCACTTCTTCCTTGCACTTCTTCGTCAACGCGTCGTTCTCTCCCTTGAGCGCAACCATTTCTTTGTACTGTTCGTTGTACTTCGGTTTGAAGCTGGGCGATGATGGTGTCTTTTTCGAGGTTTTGCTGCTTGAGAGTTTCCAAAGAGGCCTCGAGCGGTTTCAAAGCGGCGATTCGAACTTTCGCTTCTTCGAGGTCCGAAATGAGGTTTTTGTGGAGCGACATTTCTTTCGCCATTTCGCTGTGCCCCCGCTGCAGCGAGACTGGTGGGAAGGGACAAGATCGAGCAATGTGACCAGAAACTCCGCACGGCAAACAAACTAGTTGTGGTTGTTGTCGCCGTCGAGGTCGTGCTGGAGAACTCGGTGCCACATTCCTAAGGCCACGATCTGCTGGAGGTGGGTCTATAACCTCCACAGCCCGTACCTGTCGAGACACTCTTGCAACATTTTCGTACCGTTGAGCCACCGCAACTGCTTCATCTAAGGTCCTTGGCCCTGTCCCCATAACCCGTTCCCTGAGGAGTGTGTCCCTAAGGCCCATCATGAAGTTGTGCACGACCAGCTGCTCAAGGCCTTCAGTGACACTGGATGCTGGCCAGGCCTTATGAGCCAAGGTGATAAATGCATTGAAGTACTCACCAACACTCTCAGTAGGACGCTGCTGCCGTGCTAGCATCTCTGTCATGAACCGGTCAGCATGCCTTCTCTGTCCGAACCTACGCTCCAAAGCGAGTACTAGTTTCTGAAAAGTGCGTGGGGGAACGACATCTAACAGCACTTCCACAGCGTCACCCACAAGCGCTGCTTCCAAGGCGCCAGCCTTGGTGTTTTCATCCCACCGCTGTCACCAATTGTTATGAATTCGATTGAAAATGAAAACACACTCGGTTCAAACTCAAAACCACGAATGCCCTGTATTTTCCCAAAAGTACGTAACTAACTACGAGAACGCATATGATGGGATCAACCGGAGGATCCCATCAATATTATATTATAATATGTATAGTATTGGGTAGGTAGGTAAAATGGGATTTGTAGTATGTGTAATACACATTGTGTATCTCTACCTTCAAGTTTTCTTTGTGTCTCGACGTCGCACTGTGCCTCTTTATGTCGTGCAAGTCACCACGGAAACTCTTATCACACGGCGCACAAAAGTAAAATTCGCGCCCTAGCTTACTTAGTCTGAGCCATTCGAATTGTTTTTGCCACTCCTTCTGATATTTACTAACATATTTTAGTTTTTTACACTTCTGCTGGGGGATTCCCCGCGGAGGGGCCAAGTCTTCTTCCTCACTCCCGGACATCAGAAAACTGGACACTGGACTGAACCTCAAAATAGGGAAACCCGGGCGCACTTGTAAAATGGACTGTGGACATCAGAACCAAGCACACCAGACCTTTGCACTGTGTTAGTGTGTTGTACCTTGTCTTTTCGTCTTTTGGCTCCTAAACTTCTTCTTCGTCTTTACTCTGTTTTTACTGCAACCATTATAGACTGCAGAACAAACAAAATTTAAAAGCATTGTCGTTCTTCTTCCTATTGAACATAGTAAACAGATGACTTTCTTCTTTTTGTGAAGATCAATTTGATTTTTTCCAGGCTTGCTACTGAAAACTTGAAATTCCGGTAGAATTGAGACCCATTCCGGTAGACCGGGAGATGAAGTGAAAATCCGGTAGATCTACCGGGATTCCGGTAGAACGGCAACACTGGGCCTCAGCGTCATGGGTCTGGCAGACGCCGAATATTCCCAAACCGCACATGCCGACAACTCCCGAACCACCTAGCGGGCTCCTGGTAAACTTACTAGTGACAAAGGATACTCGTTCAGAGTGCGTTACTCTCGGCAGTCTTTGGCGGGAAGCCCACCTCATCCTATCAACTGATCCTTATTCCATGATGAGACTCATTAAATGTCTTATAAATTTTATAAGTTTTTTATTCGTTCGTTTCATTCGATCGTTTCATTGTTCATTTCATAAAGCGTTTGTTGGATAACTCTATTTATTTCATCTTGAGGGAGTTTTCCCGTTTAGGCGTGAGTGATAAGTGTGACATTCGCGACATGGGACGGCCAACCTCACCTTTACCAGGTTTGCAGCGTGTACCCAGGCAATGAAAGGAAACTGGTAATAGTTAATTGGAATTTTTAAACAAACAAATAAATAAATAAATAATGAACTATAGCAAATCTTGATAGTAGGGTAGGTGGGGGCAAAGCCCTGTGTGGGGCAAAGCTATGCAGTGGCTTTTTCAGTACTTCACAAGTGGTTGAGAAACTGGCAATCAGGAAGCTGTTGAGGTTCAGCAACAGGTGTCTGTCATCAAAAGTAATGGCGTCTCTGAGGGCAATAGGCTGAGAAAATGAGTTCAGTTTGTTTTTCACCTTTTGTATGTAATTTTCAGGAAAGTTGACGTCAATTTTGTGTGAGATAGGGTAGCGCCAAATTAATCAGCTAATCATCAATGAATAGTACTGTAATTGAGCTTCAATGTCAGGGGAGAACCGTTTCTTTAACTCACTTTTCCTAACCTTATCAAAGAGTAATTTCCAAACATGCCATTTGGGGCAAGTCCCTGCAGGTTGTTTGGGGCAAATCCCTGCACCCCTCAAGTGCAGGTCTTTGCCCCATTCACTACCAGGACGTATTTTGGCATTGTATGGAACATGTGGATTCAATAATGACATTAAAGTTGAATTGTAAATTTAAAATTTCATCATTTATAATTTAATGTCAATCAAATAGGTGCACATCACTTCCAAAGAGTGGGGAGCAATTGCCAATAATTGCCAGGTTTGATGATCAGGGATTCCTGAACAAATTTGGTTCCGTGTTTGTCCGTCCGCGCATCTGTCAGTCCACATTCCTTGCCAAAGCCATGACTGCACCAACTTTTATCGGATTTCTGTGAAATTTTCTGGAATAGGTAAATAGTGTGAATTTAGTCCTAGATGGTCCCCTATAAGTTTCATCATGATAAAATCAGCGATCAATTCGGCCCATGCTCGAACGTAATTTTCTTGTTACAGTCACTTATGTCCGCCAATGTTTTGATGACCGATAATCACAGATTAAACTAAGTACTGATAATCCAGTTTGGTGGTAAATCGGACCGATTAATCGGTGTATTTGGCTGGAGTGGTTGAACGCGAGGACACTGTCCCATGCCCCTCGTCATTTGATTTTATTCCTCCGTTCAGGTTTTTTTTTTTTTTGATCATGAAGAATAAGGAATTTTTAAATAAAGAAATAACTTAATTTGAGCATTTTTGTTCAATAGAATTTTTTAAAAACCCATTTCTACCTAGTTGGGGCAAATCCCTGCACTGCAGGGGTTTGCCCCATTTTATGGGGCAAAGCCCTGCAAAAAATTTTTTTCTTAAATATTCAATTTCTCCTTTACTATTGACAGGAGATGACTGTGTTTCCAAGGGGTTATAGATAATAGCCCAAACTAAAATTCAAGTATAAATATTAGA
Source organism: Pilophorus perplexus (assembly GCA_955831195.1). Taxonomy (NCBI): domain Eukaryota; kingdom Metazoa; phylum Arthropoda; class Insecta; order Hemiptera; family Miridae; genus Pilophorus; species Pilophorus perplexus. Next base: position 381,758 of record OY037008.1, on the reverse strand, counting down.
GGAAATCTGCTTCAAATCGGTTGCAATGGTCGAAAAACCGGAAATTGCAGGGCTTTGCCCCCACCTACCCTAGGTACTTTTTATCTGTGTTGGGTGCAATAATATTTTCATAAAATATTATCACGAATCCGTGACTGCACCCCCTTGTTCTGCCATCACCAGTCGCGCCTATAACTTATAGGGCGATATACATTCGGGTCCCGTGTGTGAAAGTTGTTATCGGCTCCGTTGCGTTTGGGTCCCGTAGAAACAAACCGCTGGGAAGAGCCTTACCAAACGGGTCCGGCACAAACATGTACCTATAGCCCAAGCAAATAGTACTTTGGTCCAAACATCAAATATGCTATTTGATTTTATTGTCTTAAATGGTCCATTGGGGTCCTAATAAGAGTAATCTGTGGTTTCCCACGAAAATATTTGATGGGAGAACTGTGGGCAGCCCAAAAACCACGAAATTTTCGGACTTTTTTCGGTTTTTGCTATATCTCAGAAACAAATAATCCTATCGATGTTTTTACCGTACACTGTTTTAAAGAGCATTAAATTCTCTACAGTTTTCACTACCTAGAGTCTTTTCTAACTCTGATAGCAAACGAGCTAGAGCTCATCAAAAATTGACAATTTTCTCCAACTTCTGGAAAAATCACAAAATCTAGCTATTATCTCCTTTTTGCTTCTTTCTAACTCGTCCAAAGTGTTATTAGAACGTAGTAGACGTGCTTGTATGATGCTCAGAGTCAATGACGATCAATAATTAGGAGAACAATTCTGTTAATTTGTAATTTGTGAGCTATTTTCGTAATATTAATAATATAATATTAAATATTATAATATTATATAAAGAAATTTTCTTTTCCCCTTCGTTCGGGTCGTTGATAATTTTTTCGTCCACCGTTTAATATGGATCTTATTACCTGCCCCACTTGCAATTATGCGTTGGGATCAGAAGAGTCCGCGAATCCCGTCACATGTTCCAAAATTTGACATTTAATGTCATCTTTGTTACATACCATGCAGCATGTGCCAATATGACATAATATGTATAATATTTCACATTATGAAAACTGGAAAAAGCGTTACAGTGACAGTAAAGCATCGTGGAAATGCGGGTCTTGCAAAGGCTAAAGTGAGTTCCTAGCCATACCTATAGGTTGGTATGGGTCGTTACATTGCCGTAAGGGAGTACCCTACCAATCACATCAACAACCGGCAGGACGCGGAGAACAACACTGAATGAGTGCCTTTATAATAATTATAATAGGTAATAATAATAATAATAATAATTATTATTATTATTATTATTGGTAATTATTACCTACATATATTTTGATACCAAGGTTGGGGGAACCTTGCTGTACGTGCTCAAGAAAACCCACCTCCCTGCTATAGGTATATTTTGACGCATGCACACATAGACGATCTCACGATGAGAAAGGTACCTATTAGGTATACCTCAGTAATAAGTAACAAGGTGACTTCGTTTTTAATTGGGGGACCCGTTTGACGTCGCGGACCCCTTCGCGATTTTCCTAGGGGATCCGTTTGGTATTAGGGACCCGTTCGCGAATTTTCTACGGGAGCCGATTGTACTTTTTTCGTCACCTCGGGACCCGTTTGGAGGTTGCCCGTGTTTATAAGTAGATGTGAGTTTTCGAAGTATTTCCGCGTTGATTCCATTGAGTCAATTCTCAACAGAAATGCAATGTACCGTCCCTCATATAAAATTTAATCGGCCAGAAATAAAGAGAATAAGGTCGGACTAACAGTTACTTAGTTACTGTTCCCAAGTTATGGGCAACAATGTGCGAAAAAACACTTTTTTTTTTTTTTTTGTCAAAATTTGCCAATGCTTGCCATGCCTGCCCCTCACTTATCAATGCTCAAATCAAAATTTCTCCTGGAATAGCCGCAATGGTAAATTTAACCAACTTTCACACACACACCCTCTCTCACCCTCCCTCACCCACACCCTCACACACAAAAAAAAAAAAAAAAAAATGAATCGGGTCAATAGTTTCTAAGCTGAAAGAAAACGTTCTGAAAAAATTGGTTTTCCGCGTGTCGCGCGGTGTCAGATTGGGTGTTTCTAGTTTTGGTTTAAATTCGTTTTCTCGGTTGGTAGTGCTTTTTTTTAAATTTTAATTTCAGGTGCTCCCTTGACTCACAATTTCACCCTCTACAACATATATGTTGTATATATACATGTATATATACATTTTGTGCAAATTCATTTGCATTAGGTACTCGTTCATTTGTTACTCGGGTTGATACATGAGCGAATCCTATTTTTCAGCCAAGTTGGAAAAAATTGCCTATTTTTGACTCTTGATTGTGGCTAAACGGCTGAACCGATTCCAATGTGTAACGAGGTTATTCGCGCGGAATTAAATCCTCATCAACTTTGGTTCTCTGCCATGTTCAGTTTTCGAGTTATAGGTGAAAAACTGGAAACTGTCCGAAAAAATCGAGGTATATTGGCCGCCAGAAGTCCTCTTAGTATTTTTGCTACTTACCATTTTAGATAATTTGTTGTTCAGACCCATATCAACAATAATATAAATTATTTATAAAAATAAAAGCTTCTGCACCATTTCTTGCGATAGTCAAACCCTTTGGCGACTGGATGTATGGAACTCGAAACAACAGTTACTATTAAATTCAAGTGACCACATCGGGCTGCATGTGAGTTGCGCGGCTCGCGGAAAAAAAAATCCCCGGGGGAAAAATGCCCGAAGTAACCACCCCGGAAAAAAGTCCCCGGAAAAAAAAATCCCCGGAAAAAAAGTCCCCGAATCGGCCACAGTCCTAGGAAAAAAATCCCTGAGAGAAGAAATTGCCGAAACGGAAAAAAAATCCCCGAGTTGTGCGTTAGTCGTAGTTAGTTGATGAACGCTCGCTCTTTGCCTTGTTATCACAGAGGGGCAGAGGATCATGTTGTCATCAAAAAGGTTCCTCTACATAAAAATTACAATTCAAATTCTCTGCACTGCTCTTCAAAAAGAACGTTTCCACCAAAAGGTGCATTCTGAAGCAGGGTTCACGTCCATGCGGCAATCCGTCAATGCGTGAACGCGTCAGCAGTGGACTTAAGAAAATGCTACGACTGGCCTGTTGCGATAATGCAAAGCGAGGGAGAACCTTCAGTTCGTCATGGAAGTGCTTCCGACCGACATGAATGATGAATGATTGACATGAATAAGTTATGACGATTGTACATGAGACGACATGATTATACTGTGATTATACGGCACCATCATTCAAGTATTTAGGTATGTTTTTTCGTTGTTTTTTTTTTCATATTGACTGGGGGATTTTTTTCCGCTTGGTCGGGGATTTTTTTTCCGAGTAGTCTTCAAGCTCGGGGATGGTATTCCTGGGGATTTTTTTTTCCGGCAACCTCGGGGATCTTTTTTCCGGGGGGGTCACTTCGGGGACTTTTTTTCCGGGGATTTTTTTTCCTACGACCGAGTTGCGCAGGGTCGCCCAACCGCGAAGAAGGTCCATGGGAATTGCGCGAGTAGGCTTATCGTCTCAGGTAGGACATTATAATGACCGATCAGAGACACTATAGTGTCTCTCTGAGGCCGTAGGTTGGCAACGTACTTCAGACTTTTACCTTACATCCAAACAGTAGGCCGAATCTCACTGCCAGGACCAGGACGAAAACTTGTAAGGCGTACCTACTTGAAGTTGTTTCCAACAGATGCCATTCTGGATAGCTGCACCACTCATAATCATGATAAATTGGACCAGAAGGTGTTGAACCGACAAAAATTGTGCAACAAATTGAAAAGCAAAGCTGTTGAAGACCTTTCATGCAGGCCCAGCAGGTTAGTTCGGGGAGAACTTTGTCTTACAGGGGATGTTGACACGTTGACAAGTCAAGATATAATATATTTTAACATGTTTTTACGAGAACTTTGTCTTACAGGGGATGTTGACACGTTGACAAGTCAAGATATAATATATTTTAACATGTTTTTATGTACATGTTTTTACGGGCGTTCTCTGGATTGGAATGTGAGTACACCGCCCGGAAACCGTCGTGCCTTATAGGCGCCTAAACGGCTGAACGGATTTGAATGGGGTTTTTTCTAACGATCTCGGGTGAGATTGCCCACAACATAGGCTATATTAAAACCCAGCCAGACGCGCGCAACCCAGCGAAATTTCGAAAAATAAGCGTTTTTGGATGTGAGTAAACCTCCCCCCCCCCCCCTTCTAAACCGTCGTGCCTTATAGGCGCCTAAACGGCTGAACGGATTTGAATGGGGTTTTTTCTAACGATCTCGGGTGAGATTGCCCACAACATAGGCTATATTAAAACCCAGCCCGACGCGCGCAACCCTGCGAAATTTCGAAATTTCGAAATTTTGTACTCGCGGAACATGGTTTTTCCTCTCCTCCTCCTAAACGGTAAGCGATAAAAATACGGCGATTTTTTCTATTGGTTTGGTGGACCGTTTAAGTATGCTTAGGGGGGTCGAGCCCCCCTTGAGATGTTGAGCTTTCTGTCAGTGTGTCTGTTTGTCCGTGTGTCGGTCGTGCCTTATAGGCGCCTAAACGGCTGAACGGATTTGAATGGGTTTTTTTTTCTAACGGTCTCGGGTGAGATTGCCCCCAGCATAGGCTATATTAAAATCCCGCGCGACGCGCGCAACCCCGCGAATTTGCGCGAAACGTGTTGGACTGCGGATTGGAATTTTACAGATTTTCACCATTCACGGTTTACGTATGAGCACATATAATATATGGAATATTATTCCATTGGTGTTCATCCTTCTAGCCGACAAGCGTACGACGTCATACACGTTAGCACTAGAACATGTCGTAGCCCTCGGATGTTCCCACGATTGCTCCGTACAGCCCAAAGAAGTGTACCTACATTGATTTCGAGAGCGCGATTCACTTAGCCCTGAACTATGTTTGGTCAAACGCTGTGATTCGAGGCTGCCGATTCCACCTTGCGCAGTCATGGTGGAGGAAAATTCAGGAATTGGGCATGTCGACCACGTACAAGGCAAACCCCAACACTCGTGAGAGTTATTAGGTACTTGAAGAACTTCTTCGGATTGCCATTCCTAGACTCTGGTGAAGTGGAGGACTGTTTCACGGATGACTTCATGGCCAACATACCAGGAGATTGGATATTGAAGGAGTGGAGAGAGTTGGAGCTGCTACAGAATCCGGTGATAGTTAGTCTCGTTAACGGAATACATTTTTGAGACGTACATAATATTGATGGGATCTCTCCAGTCGACCCCATCAGGTGTTTAAGTATTCTTGGGGTGATAGGATACGTTTTGGAAAATATATTCCATTCGTGATTTTGGTGTTGAACGGAGTCTTTTCTTATTTCTTAATGTGAGCGAATTCATAACAATTGGTGGCAAGTGGTGGGATGCCACGAGGAATTTGCCTCGACGAAGTCGACAGGGGTCACCCCCGCCAGAAGAAGTTGCGGCGCCCTTACCGCGACTGGACGCCGCCCAGCCAACGCTACCGGAGACGGTTGGAGCTTCATCAACCTCCATGGTGCAGAACTGGGATGCCATGCTGGCTCTCGCGCGAGAACAAATCCTGGTTGAGCAGCAGCACGGGGCCCTGCCACGGAGTGTCGAACAGGTAGTACCCACCCTTAAACCCAAAGACTTTAGTGGGGTGAACTGGGATGGATACAAGATCCAGTTCGAGGGCATAGCCGAAAGAAACGGGTGGGATGAAAACACCAAGGCTGGCGCCTTGGAAGCAGCGCTTGTGGGTGACGCTGTGGAAGTGCTGTTAGATGTCGTTCCCCCACGCACTTTTCAGAAACTAGTACTCGCTTTGGAGCGTAGGTACGGACAGAGAAGGCATGCTGACCGGTTCATGACAGAGATGCTAGCACGGCAGCAGCGTCCTACTGAGAGTGTTGGTGAGTACTTCAATGCATTTATCACCTTGGCTCATAAGGCCTGGCCAGCATCCAGTGTCACTGAAGGCCTTGAGCAGCTGGTCGTGCACAACTTCATGATGGGCCTTAGGGACACACTCCTCAGGGAACGGGTTATGGGGACAGGGCCAAGGACCTTAGATGAAGCAGTTGCGGTGGCTCAACGGTACGAAAATGTTGCAAGAGTGTCTCGACAGGTACGGGCTGTGGAGGTTATAGACCCACCTCCAGCAGATCGTGGCCTTAGGAATGTGGCACCGAGTTCTCCAGCACGACCTCGACGGCGGCAACAACCACAACTAGTTTGTTTGCGGTGCGGAGTTTCTGGTCACATTGCTCGATCTTGTCCCTTCCTGCCAGTCTCGCTGCAGCAGGAGAACAGCAAATTGGCGAAAGAAATGTCGCTCCACAAAAACCTCATTTCGGACCTCGAAGAAGCGAAAGTTCGAATCGCCACTTTAGAACCGCTCGAGGCCTCTTTGAAAACTCTCAAGCAGCAAAACCTCGTAAAAGACAACATCATCGCCCAGCTTCAAACCGAAGTTAAACAGTACAAAGAAATGGTTGCGCTCAAGGAAGAGAACGACGCGTTGACGAAGAAGCGCGAGGAAGAAGTGAGGAGGGAAAACTGCAATTTTCGAGCGGAGTTGGCCAAACTGGTGGGTGAAATTGCGAGCTTGAAAGCGCAGAAAGAAGAGGAATTTGAGCGACATCAGGAAGAAAGTATCCGGCGTATTCGGTTAGAAGCTGTCGAACGACCATGGACTGAAGCCCAACAGTCAGACGTCATGCTTGGCCCAGTCTACGAATGGGTGTCCCACGGGGTTCGACCACCGAAGGATGACATTGCCAGATTTTGCACGTACACAAAGGCACTTTGGGCTCAGTTTGCTAGGTTACGAATCCGGAATCGAGCCCTGTATAGAATATGGGAGAACGATGCAGGTACCCAGGTAACGGAGCAGCTCCTCGTTCCTCAGACTCATCAGAAGGAAGTCATGCAGTTGGCCCACGAAACGGGGCATTTTGGGCGGAAGCGAACATTGCTGCTGTTGCGAACCCAATATTATTGGCCGGGGATGCAGGGTGATGTGAAAAGATTTTGTGCAGGCTGTGAGGTATGTGGGCGGCGTCGGGGAAATACCACAAAAAGAAGAGCCCATCAGAAGCCGAATTGTCCGAAGAGGAGTTACGGACGGCCGCCACCCCGGATTGATGGGACGGTGTCCCTCAAAGTGGACAATCTGACGTACCGGACGACGCCGGAGGACCTCAGGAGGGTGTTCGAGCGATGTGGCAAAGTAGGGGGACATCTACATACCGAGAGATTGGTTCACCAGGGAGAGTCGAGGGTTCGCGTTTGTCAGGTTTTACGACAAACGGGATGCCGAAGGCGCGCTCGACCCCATGGACGGGCGCATGTTGGACGGCAGGGAGTTGAGAGTACAGATGGCCCGCTACGGTCGCTCTTCTTCAAGTTCAAGATCTCATTCACGTTCGAGAAAATATGGACGATGTCGCAATGATCTGCGCCCCAGAAGAAGTTGATATGGATATCACCTTCGCCCATTCCGAAGAAATGGAGGGGGAATAGTGATGGGATCTCTCCAGTCGACCCCATCAGGTGTTTAAGTATTCTTGGGGTGATAGGATACGTTTTGGAAAATATATTCCATTCGTGATTTTGGTGTTGAACGGAGTCTTTTCTTATTTCTTAATGTGAGCGAATTCATAACAATATGTATGATATTATCATATGGGTAGGGCTAGTAGGCTAATGTTTCGTTCGATTTAGAGTTCGTCAGCCTTCCGAGGTTGACAGGGAATTCGAGGGATAATCCATCCCTCAGCCCCTGCGCAACGGTGCTATATTAGTATGCGCCCCACAGTCGCGTTTCTCTATTAGTATGCGCCCCACAGAGCACCTCGGTTCCGAAAGCGCCCCACACTACTTGCAATGCGCAGACGAATTGATGGACCCTGGGTGTTCGGCATGAAGCAGGGTAACGACTGCCGGTATTTTCACGTTGACAAAAGAGACAGAGCCACATGCATTAGTTCCCATCATACAACGAGAATGCCAAAGGGGATCTTACATTCATTCTGACGAGTGGGCGGCATACCGAAACCTAGGTCAACTTGGCTTTCATCATTCGACCGTTAACCACCAACAAAAGTACGTGGACCCGCAAACTAGAGCGCACACTCAAGCCATTGAACGCTCGTGGCTCGACGCGAAGATAAAGATTTTGAAAAAAATGAGAGGGACAACCCGCGAGCTGCTCCAGTCTCATTTGGATAGTTACTGTTGGCGAATGATGAGGAAGGACGAGCCAGATCTGTTCGTCGCATTCCTGAAGAACGTGAAACAAGTTTACCGACCCTAAAACCGTGATAGACCCTTGACGAAGCACCTTAATGCGGATTTCTTGTAAGTACCTTCCAAAACCTACCTTTATTCTGCGTAGTACATTCTGTGGGGCGCATACTACCACAGAAACTGACGTGCCGAGAGGGTTGTGGGGCGCCGCAGGGATGTGGGGCGCATATTAATACAGCACCCTGCGCAACTCTCATGGTCAAACCGCGCAATTCCCATGCTTGGATAGGGATTACGCGCAACTCACATTTTGCGCCACATCGGTAAGGTTTTCCATTTGCGGTATGAGACTCTCACGGTGGTTACCCACTCGGCTCCCGTCTAGTCAGGATGGAAATTCCCAAACGGCTCCCATCTTGTCAGGATGGAAATTCCCAAACGGCTCCCGAGTACACAGATTCCTTTCCACTTTGTGCAGACTTAGGACTGCCTCAATACCAGAGGTGTGGTTATAAAAATGTGTTGGTGATCAATGATCAGTCAGGCTTCTTCAATGTTTCGGGGTGAAACATTTCGTCCTCCCGTTTTCAATAGTCAAGCTGTTGGCAAATTCTTGAGGCAAACGGCTCTTACATATTCCAACCGCGAAATTTCACCGGTCATGAACTTGGTAATGGTGGCCTCTAACATAATATGTTAGAAGTAGGGTTGGCTAAGTTTTGAATGAGTCGACTCAATGAATCGACTCTTTCAAATGAACCGGGTGAGTCGACTCGCGGCGTTCCAAAGAGTCGACTCATTGCGAATCGTGAAGTGTCTTAAAGGAGGGAGAAGAGAGTCGTCTATCCTCAATTCTGATTGGTAAGATACGAGTCGACTCATCGAGAATCGTGAAGGAGGGGTGGAAGAGAGTTGGGTATCCTCAATTCTGATTGGTTCCGTGGTTTCTGTACAGGGTACCAAGGTTCAAACTCGTGCGTATTTTTGTTTTCGTTGTTGATTTCTCTAGGTATTCTCTTTTACTCTGTCCTTTCGGGAGTCGAAAGGACAGAGTAAAAGAGAATACGGGGAGTCCGTGTTTGTTGTTGTCATGAGCAGACAAAAAATAGCATTATTTGGGATTAGGTGTGCTGATCATCTTCCACAATTTTGAAAAAAAAAGTTTTCAAAAAACAATTTTTTTATTGACAGAACTTATTTTCGCACAACCTATATCAAAGAATAATAATCCCTTGTGAAAATATTTTACATAATGTGCAGCGTTTTTTCTTAGCATCTAATGCCAGAGCCAAAATGCAAAAAGAAGTTCATTTTTTGCTAGGTAATTTGGCTTCCAATACCCCAGTTATTTATTGGTTTTTCTCATAAAATTTATAAGCTCATCTAAATGGGTAGGTACATAATAATAAACCCTCTGACCATGGAATAAGGAAGAATTTCTTCCAGCTATTTCTTCCATGCCCTCTGACCGTGAGTCGTCTCGTCAGCCGTCTCATGCATCAAAATCTCAAGAGTCGACGACTCAGGAAGAGTCACGATTCAAAAAAGAACCGGTGATTCTTCGGGAAATCACGAGTTGACGACTCGGAAGAGCTGACGACTCAGGAAGAATCGCGATTCAAAAAAGAACCGACGATTCTTCGGGAAATGGCGGGTTAACGACTCGCAAAGAGTCGACTCATAAGTCGACTCTTTTTAACGAATTGAATCGCGAGAATCGACTCCTCGAAAAGAGTTGACTTCCCCATCCCTAGTTAGAAGCCACCATTACCAAGTGCCCGCAGACGAAAAAAGGAGGATATTATCCTCCTTTTTTCGTCTGCGGGCACGAGGGGTGTTGCTAGCAACGCTGTGGGCTGCTATGTGCGTTTCCGATTGTAATGCACTGATTACTTCAACCACCTTGAAAATGTTCGGGTGAGTCGAATTGAATTCCTTGTTGAATTTGCTGTGGAACGCTTCACAACAGAGGGGTTCACCCAGGTACAAAACTGAAGATTTGAGGGTTCGGTCCTCGGTAGTTTGATAACCCATAGACGCCAATGTGAAAAGGCTCCGACCCAGCTATGTTGATTGACAGGGATTGATTTCTCATTACAGCTTTATTGCGCTGATTTGATTCATTTGGAGATGTAATTTAATTAGAGTTGATGCATCTTTGTGTTGCTCAAGGTGCATACATTCACTGTGGAATCTCAGTTTTCCGAAAAAAAGTTATATAGAATAGAATATGAAAATATATAAATAGAAATTGAAAAACCTAATTAATAGCATCCTACCAGCCCCAAATATAATTATAGCCAAAGGTATAGCTATCCTGATACATAATCAGAAAGAAAAGTGAAAAAAATCGCAGCCATTTAGGCTTAATCACGGAAGTAAATTTCACCCCATCCCTAACCATCCCTAGGTGCTGCGGGGCGTTAGTCACTTGACTCCCGTCGAACGAAAGTGAGGTGGGCGTGGTCGAGAGCATGATCACTTGACTCCCGGAGCCGACGGGGCATATCAAAAACTGGGTTCGGCAGTAGGACACTTGACTCCCGCAAAAAGATCAGATTGTAGGACAACGGTAGCTACCTAGTGTTTCCAACTTCATTTTCACTATTATAAAATCACTATTAGTCTTATTCTTTAGTAATTCCTATAGCGGTAACCATCTTAACAACAACTATAATTTTCTGTCATTGTTGTTAAGATGATTACCGCTATTTTCATATTAACTTATTGGACTGAAACTACCCTCAAACTACCCTGAATAGTGATCCTATCTCAAAATGAGGGATTCTCAGCCAACTAGAATCCCAACGGAGCCTTCATTCCAAATTTCAAGTCTCTACCACCACGGGAAGTGTCTCAAAAAGCGGGAAGTGTCGCCTTCAAGCTCAGGCCACATTTTGAAGAGCCAACTCCTGACGGTTTTTAAATTTTATTTAAATCTCACTTTTTTTTTTTTTAATCACCTTTTTTTTAAATCTCACCCACGACATGACGAGATGTGACAACATCAATCTTTTTTTTTAAATCTCACCCACGACATGACGAGAATCTCATGACATCTGATGTGACAACATCAATCTCACCCACAAATTTTTAACCACACCTACACGTTTGCGTGTAGACAGTCCTAAGTCTGTGCAGTGGGAAGGAAAATTTGTACCTACATAATGACACCGGGAGTCAAGTGTCTCGCCTGGTCTGATTTTTCCTTCGCTGGGAGTCAAGTGACTTCACTAGGCCTCCGGGAGTCAAGTGTCACTTTCGTTTTTTCGTCTGGCGGGAGTCAAGTGATCTCGAGGAAGCGGACTGGGAGTCAAGTGATGAACTCCCAGTCCCCACATTGATAACGCATCACTGGCGGAGTTGGGATGTTTTCACGGATGGGAGGCAATATGTCGACACATAAACTGGTCGACAAACGGCCCAGAAGCCGTGTCGACATCTTTCAACACCAAGAGTTGACCAAAGTCGACTTCACTGGCATTGGAAATACGGCGACACAAAAATACGTCGACAAGTTTCAACACCCCTTGTTGAAAAAGGTCGTCCAAGTCAAACAAGGGGATACGACGACAGATTTACTTCGACATCCTTCGTATACCTGCGAAGTCTCGAAGGGAAATGGCAGACACTCTACCTGGCCAATTATAGATCAACAAAGCCGGATGAGTTACTGTAGGCCTACGAAGTTACGAAAGTAGGCCTGTTGAAGAGTTACAGTTAACAAAAGCAGGTAGATGGCCCCTATTGTCGTAAATCCCTCATGGATTACGAATTAACCCAACATGTATGATAGTATGGTATATCGTATTACACAGTATAAGAAACAAAATATGGTATGGTATGGTATGGTATGGTTCCGCAAACCAGGCAGCACTCTGCCTCTAAAAGGTTTTGTGTAAAGTGTCCTCCTCCAACCCCTTATAGACACGCCCAACCTCACATAACTATGGTTATCTATGTAACCAACCCAGCTATCTCATGTAGCTGTACAAACAAAGGTTATCTTTGTAACCAACACAGCTATCTCATGTAGCTGTACAAACAAAGGCTATCTTCGTAACCAACATAGCTATCTTGCATAGCTGCTTGACTGTGGTTATCTTTGTAACCATCACAAACTATGCCATGTAACTCCAGACTGTTGGCTTACTCAGAAAACCCCAAAGTTATATACAACACAGTTTATTCATGTATCATGTAAGTGTCAGGATAATTCACCACCATGAACTATCCATGTATATCTCATGTATGTATATTATAGCTATCTTGCATAGCTGCTTGACTGTGGTTATCTTCGTAACCAACACAAACTATGCCACTTAGCTATACGCTGTGTTTATCATCATAGCCAACATAGCTAACATGCATAGCTGCTTGGCTGTGGTTATCTTTGTAACCATCACAAACTATGCCATGTAGCTATTCAGGTTTTGGCTTACTCAGAAACCCACAACGTTATATACAACACAGTTTATATGTGTATCATGTGTGTATTGTGTTAGTGTCAGGATATTTCATCACTATGAAATATCCTTGTATAGCCTGTATGTATATAATAGTGTCAAGATATTTCACCACTATGAAATATCCTTGTATAGCCTGTATGTATATTATAGTGTCAGGATATTTCACCACTATGAAATATCCTTGTATAGACTCACCAACCTCCTCGTCCACAAGACACTGAAATACTACCATTTTCCCGTGGGATATTCCACCACTATGAAATATCCTTGTATAGCATGCACCACACGCGATTTGAACTCACCAACCTTCACTCGCAGTGAACACTGCCATACTGAACAACAATGTCCTTCTCCCCTTAGGTCAGGTGCGGGCTCCCCCCTCCAGTGCCTCGCCAACCTCCCAAGGGAGTAGGGACCTTCCACTGATTGAGACCGCTGACGGCTCTAGGTGATTCACCAAACGTAGTCAATACCATTATTTAGCCCATCATGATTTAAACCACAATCGCTAGGAACTAGCGACACTCCCCAGTCAAAAGCAAAACTCCACAACGCTAGGGAGCTAGCGACACCTATCCCTATCCTAACACATTGCACTACCCTTTTCGCGTAATTTGGTCGTAAGTATTTACGTTGGAGTTCACCTCATCAGGTCGAGCTCGGCTTCCCCTCCCGGAATAATTCAATTCAATTCAATTATTGAAAGTGACTTCTCATGACTCATCGGCTTATGACTTAGCAACCAACAAACTCACCCTCCCCCGGTGGTGCCTTAATGAATTGCAAAATTATTTTGATGAAATACCTATGAAATGAAAATTTGTTTTTAGTTTATTTTTATTACATTATTTCATTATTCTATTAAAGTCATTTTTAAAAAGGAAGGAATTATGGCTATTGCACAGGAAACTGGAAAACCCCTAAAAAAAGGAAGTTAGTTCTGCATACTTTTACCGATGGTTTAGTAAATTAGATTATATTCATGATAATTATTATCATGAATAGTTGCAGAATGCATATAGTCCAGGCCAGGCGCGACTGGTGATGGCAGAACAAGGGGGTGCAGTCATGGATTCGTGATAATATTTTATGAAAAGTACCTACTATCAAGATTTGCTATAGTTCATTATTTATTTATTTGTTTAAAAATTCCAATTAACTATTACCAGTTTCCTTTCATTTCCTGGGTACACGCTGCAAACCTGGTAAAGGTGAGGTTGGCCGTCCCATGTCGCGAATGTCACACTTATCACTCACGCCTAAACGGGAAAACTCCCTCAAGATGAAATCAATAGAGTTATCCAACAAACGCTTTATGAAATGAACAATGAAACGAACGAAAATAAAACTTATAAATGAGACAAACGCAGATCACCGAGTGCAGAAAACACTTCCCAGAAAACATGGAAGCACACTAAACCCCTGATGCCATCCCCTCAGAAGCTGCTACTGGTAAAAAATACCTTTGTGGGAAAACTGAAAAAATCAGAAACCTTGGTCGATCGAAATTTTATGATTTCATACCGTACAAAGTAGGTAATAAAGCAACACCAAAAAGTTTTCAAAATAATTCAAAAGTAAGCCCCTATTTTTTCCATGATTTGAGACAGATTAGATCCTGAAAAAGTCCCTCATTACAAACGAAAATTCCCTGCCCATGAACGAAGACTGCCAACACTGATTGTGGAGGTGATTTAACATCTGGTGAACGGTGAGAAGGAAGGGTGTGCGCAGTGCCCAGAACTGCCCCACATTTCGACATTTCTGGCTTCACACTTAGTTCGTTGTTCCATAAGGTCCATGCAAAAAAATCTTCTCAAGAAGGGCAGTGCTCCCGTTATCATTGCACTATCAACACAGGCTTTTCAGACGTTCCGCGAACTATGTAAGGTCTACAAGAACTTATGTAGATTTTCGAGCCGAGTTTTGATTAATTTTTAGGTAGGTAACTAATTAGGCCCTCACGAGTCGCGCCTGAGGACTCCAGGCAACAAAGACGAAAAAAGGTCTTGAGGTAGAAAAAAAGATAATAAACAACATACAAAGTTCAAGTAACAACTAAAGCAAGTAGGGGAGAGCGGGGCAGGTTGTCTCAATTTTTTTTGTTTTGTTGATAACATTTTTCCTAATTGAGCTATCGCGGATTTTCTTTTTTTTTGACAAGTTTGTAGACTCAATCCCTATCTAAAAACCCAGGAACCAAAATTTACTAACTTGCCGAGAACATAATATTTCAAGTTTTTTGGAAAGTGGCCAGGTGAGACTTTTTGCCCCGGGCTGGGGCAGGTTGTCTCAGTGGATGGGGTAAGTTGTCTCACCATCATTTTGGTTCAAAAATGCCATAATTATCAAGGAAAGAGAGTAAATGCCCTGCGCAAAAAATCTTTTCCAAAGAGGCGTTGCGTAGACAGTGATTTTTGATGGACAAGAAAGTAAAAAAATCATAAGTCAAAAGATTTTATTGATCTCCTCTAGCTCCTATGAGCTCTTTAGATTTTATAGCAGCCATACCATCCTTAAAGTTACAATAAGTTTGTTAGAGATGTTTTGATTACTACCTATTGGAAGCTGGAGTAGTGATTTGATTAAGCTTACTAGTTGAGCTGACTAGTCAGCGATGTCCTCTTTTCAGTCTTGCTACAAAGCCTGGTGGATAACGATCTTACTGCGCCACCAGTTTCGTGTATTGTGTTCTGATTTGTGTTGAAGGTCTTCCTTACCTACCACGAGGAACCTGTGATGGATTGGATGATCTTGTTCAGTTGTCGTTGAACCTGTTGTGTGGATGCATGCACATGCTGTACCCGAATCTCGCAGCCATAAGACCATAATAGTATAGGTCTCATGAGGGGGGGAGCTCTTGTACATGAGGGCCATGTACAAGAGCTCCTTGTTTTCCAAGCTCAACTTGGATCTCCAGTTCATCAACGGCCAGCAAAGGAAGGTTCGCTTTTTCATGGCTCTCCGGTGTTCTTGATGTGGTAGTTCCAAGTTAGCCTACGGTCTAGGGTCAAACCCAGATACCTACCGAATCTTCTCATACAGCTTCCCCAGCAGAAGTAGCAAACTGAATGGTCGATAGATAGCGCAGAGAGCTGTGCTTACGGTTTGTCCTTGGATCAGGACGCATCTGACAGCCTCGAGGATGTCTTCAGAATCTGATGTCCCCCCCCCCCCCCCCCCCACGGCTTGGTTTTTATTTTTATTTATTAATATTTTTATTATTTTTTATTTCTTATTTTTTATTTTTTTATTTTTTATTTTTTTCTTCCTGACCATGACATCTAAAAACAAAAAGAACCCACTACTTAGGGACTATTAAATAGTCTAAATTTTATTAGATAGCTTTCACAACCAAAGAGAAACGTGACAGCACAAAATATAATTGAAGCGGGGCAAGATGTCTCATTTCTGAGGTTGAGACAACCTGCCCCCTAGCAGTGAGACTTGTAGCCCCATTTCGCCATATTGTAATTTTCTAGTGTGCCCAGCTTCTGAGATTATGAATAAAAGATTTGCTTAGTGTTAATTGAGCGTTGAGAGGTGCTCTATCATATAAACCAAAAGCGGTTGCTCCATCTCCAACCTTCTGAACATAAGAGATGGGAAAAAAGAGAGTAAATAGTATTTTTTCAACATACTAAACTTCGATGAGCTGCCTCTACCAACGTGATGCACAGACGCGCCTACTCACCAATGGAAACTTCGTTGGCGACTACCGACGTCACTAAGGGCCCGTTTCCCTTTCCCTTCCACTCACCATTTCCCAGGAACTCGTCATGGGACATCTTACCCCTGGGACTTCTTGCCCCGCTCTCCCCTAACATACTAAAAGTTCTGGGGGGTGGGGGTGCTGCGTTATGAGGGGGGTCTTAGGCCAGGCAAATTAGGAAAATAAAAGGCAGTTAGCTGAAAGTTTAGTAATAGTCGTAATCACCACATTCCATTATGTTTTTTGGGTCGCTGAACACAACTCTGAAGTTTGTTGGCACTTTTTTCGGTTTTTTGCTCATATCTCCCTAACTATGCGTTCTAACAACATGACCACTCTATACAACATGGAAGTACATAAGATTTTCTACAAAATGCACTAGTAACATTAAATGATTCGTGTTCAGCGACCCAAAAAACGTATAGGAACGTGGTGATTACGAGTATTACTAAACTTTCTGCTAACTTTTCTAATTTGCCTGGAGTATCTCCAAAGGTCCCTTTTTCAGGATTTTAGTGAATTCACTAAAATATTCATATCTCGGAAACTGTGCCTTTTTCGATAAATCATGCCCTATAGTAAAATTTCATTTAATGAAAGATGATATGATTCTGCACAACTTTGATTATAAACACTTTTTCCAAATTCCGAACCGTTTTCGAGATATACCTAGGTACGCCTCGGAAAATCGGTTAACTTTGGAAACCAAATTTTCACCTGTACCTACCTGTATTGACCTAAGCCCAAGGAATTTATAAGATCTACTTGGAATGGGATCTGGGGGCACCTTTTCGCGAGCATGTTTGACTTGGTCATCATTACGAGCTCCAATATATTCATCCTGGGCAACGTACTCAATTACTCCTTCACCACGAATGGCAGCAGCGTTGAATGCATCCACATCTAGGGTACGAAAGAACAGTCGTATCGATTCAGGATAATGCTCGTCCACATATTCTCGTGTTACAAATCTACTCTCAATTAGTTCCTTTTCTTCAGGTAGTAAATGCTGACCATCTCCAATTTTCGTTAATATAGACGAGAAAGTAACATCAGCTTGACGCATTACTTGGACAAGTGGATAATACTGAGTGAATAATACACACAATCTCGCAACAAAAGTTTTGTTTACTGCGTTTATAGATTGGAGTTTGACATACAGGGGGTAATTGTCGTAGATCACCGCAGAAAACCATATTCATACCAGCGAAGGGACGTTCATGATCGTGAAGAATATGCTCATTTTCCACTCTGTTGTTGAAATACAGCGAAAAACGGATCTCAAGTTTTCGACATAAATCCGTCGACCAGTTTTAAAGATGTGCGTTATAGACGTTCTTCAACACCTGGTGTGGAAATATGGCGACAGGAGGTGTCGACCAGTTTATGTGTCGACATATTGCCAAGTTCCCGTTTTCACTCGTAATTGGATAAACTTTGGCAGGGTTGGATTGCCCCCATTTTTTGAACACTTTTTGGTTTAAACGAACCACATTGAGCCAACTTTTTGGTGTTTTCAAACTTTTCTAGTTATCTACTCGCCCAGCCGAAGACAAATTTCACAGCTTTTCCGACTTGTACCCTACAATAAAGATTCTCCTCCTCTAGTCTGGAGCTGCAGCTCCAATATAGTAGTCTAGGGGGCCACCCCCTGTTGGCTACGAAAGCCAACCCCCGCTCGTACAATGGTTACATTTAACCAAAATAAATTCAACTCAAACACTTAAATGCTATTATACTGGAGACGAACTTTGCATTCTCTCTTCGCGCTCGGGCGCCTAAGAATCTCTCCAGATGGTTGATAACTTCGAACTTTTCTTTGGCAATGAGAATTTTCTTGTTAGGAGCCAGCCGAAAAACTGTCAGCCATTCATTTAGGGTTTCAGCAGGGGCATTTCGTTCAACATACTCCACATGTTTGTCTTATTTGATGTACGAACGCACTGTAATTGGAAAGAACAAGAGAAAATGACTAGAGAAAATTTGGCATTTGGAATTCAGCCAGCTCCCCTTTAAAGCCATCAGAGTGCACTCGCACGAAAATATCAACGCAACTGTGGCTAACTGACATTTTGGTGGTTTTGGGGTTTTGATGGTTCCTAAAGTAATTTTTCACGATAAATCGATTGGTGAGGTCGATTCTGCGCTAATGGCAACACTGTCCTCGCAATCACGTAAAATGCAACAGTGGCCATCTGATTCATCAAAACTAACAGTGGCTATCTGCATGTTTTTCCCTTGTGAAGGTTATCAACTTTCGACCTCTCTGTTGGTAAGTTAGTTTTCAGTACAATAAAATCAATTTTCCTGTTGTTTTCCTTTCAATTTGGGATGACTGAAGTTAAATGAATATTAAATGAGGTGGTTAGGGTGAAAAATGACTCCTCTGCTGAGTACTAAATTGTTTATTTAAATAAACAATTGTAGCGTGGGGACCGGTTTCGAGCAACTAAGCTCATCTACAGCCCTGACAAGAAAACCATTTGTCATTAGCACCAGAGAAACCATAAAATTCTATTAACAAGTTAACAAAGTTATATTATACTGAAGGTATATGACAATGGTATAAATAGTGGAAATTATAACTGATGAAAACGGTCCAGAATGGTGGTAACTTGACAATAGTAGTTTTGGAATATGGACCCACTGTTAAAATTGGCTCCATGACTGATGGCCAGTGAACCATTTGAAAACCAGTTAGGCTATACTACAGGTACTGAAATGAGAATTGTTTATTATTCTAGAGGCAGAAAACAAATACTCGATATGTGAGTAGTGACAAGGAGAAATTATAGGTAAGAAAGTCAGAGGTAATTTTAAAAATGGACCCATTTGACAAGGTTATTGGTTCTAATTGGTAATGGGAAAGATTAGGTTGGGATTATTCTTATTTAAAAAACAATTGATAAGTAAAAATACAGAAAAAGATGACATACCTAGGTGACTTAGTGGACATGGTGAATTTTTGAATTTATACAAAAGGTAAATTTGAATATGAGAGTTTAAATTAATTGAATTTATGAATCTATTTGCTACTGTTGAATTTTTGAGAAGTTAAAAGTTTTTATAAGAGTTAGTTTTTTCAGCGGTTTTCATACATAGGTAAATTTGAAAAATTGTTATTAAGTACAGGAGGTTGGGTGAAATAGAAAAATCCAGATGAGCTTACCAGAGTGACTTGAGGTAGGTTGAACATACAATCAGTTCTGAACAATTGGTTAGGCGTCTGAGAGTTTAAATAGGTACCTACCTACTACCTGGGCGGGGACGAGGGATTACCTCTGTCGGTACCCTTTGAGTGTTTTGAAAGGAAAACCGACATTCCCAGGAAGTTCAAGATTGTTTTGAGAGTAGAGAACCGTTCCGTTATTGAGGGGTGGTTGTTGGGGATATTTCAGAATGAATTTTAAATTAAATTTGAGTAAGTATGAGTTTTAGATTAAAAGAAGGGGGGGGGGGGGTGAAAGAATATTGATTGAGAGAGTTAAATTGGTTTCAGAATTTCTAATATTGGGGATCTACTGATTTTGCCATGGTCGTTTTTATTAAGATCAGGGTGGATAGTATAAGCTTTCAGGATTTCCAGGTTCTCCCACTCATTGAGCAGGCGACCCTTGGGTTGGAAATGTAAAAGTTTACTATCCCTATTTGGGTTAAAAGGATGATTTGAGCTGATACAATGGTCGGCAAAATCATTATAGCCAAGATGCTGAAGGCGAATCTTGCTTTCATGTTCTGCCAATCGGGTTCTGAATGCTCTGCCTGATTGTCCTACATAATTTACTTCACAAAACGGTTCTCCACATGTTAATTTATAAACCCCTGACCTGTTCCTAGGTTCAATTTTATCTTTAGGATTTGATAAAAACCTCCCAGTTGTGTTGGAAGCCCGAAATATGACTTTATGCCCCAGTTTGCGGAGTTCTTTGGCGAGTTTTTCTGATAAATGACCATAGTATGGTAAGAAAATCCAAGGGGGTCTAGTTTCTAGGGAACTGGTAGAGGCTGGAACTTGTACAGGGGAGGAGGTTGACGGTAAAGCAGGAGGATATATTAAATCAAAAGTGATAGCCCTCTGTTTTCGTGAGATGATGCTGTCAACAAGTTTACCTTCATACCCATTATTTATAGCAATTTGTTTTATTATGTTGAGTTCGGCTAAATAATCGCTCTCATTGAGAGGAATTGTTAGGAGCCGGTGAGTAAGTGAATGGAAAGCAGCAAGTTTATGGGAGTATGGTCGACATGAGTCTTTATGAAGAACTATGTCCGTATGGGTGGGTTTACGGTAAATTTTGAATTCATGTTTACCATCTTTTAGTGAAATTGATAAATCCAGAAAGTTTAATTGATTATGTACGTTATATTCCAGTTCAAACTTTATTGTTGGGTGGAGAGAGTTGATGAAATTTAGAAAAACATTTAGCTGTCTAGTAGACCCAGAAAACAGGGCTATCACATCATCTACGTAGCGGTGCCAGTAAATAATTTTTGAGGAATGTTGACTTTCGAATATTTTGGTTTCCAAATGATCTAGAAATACCTCCGCCAATAAGGGGGATAAGGGGCTGCCAATAGGTAGTCCCGTGGAATCTGCATAAACTTTATTTTGATACTGCAAGAAATTATGGCTCAAGCAAAGCTTTAGGAGATCAATTAATTCTGATTTTTTAGAGTTTGCTATAGTCGAACGTAGAATTAAATCTTCAGCTAAATTTTGAACATATTGGGGAGGTATTTTGTTGAAAAGTTGGACTACATCAAAACTGACTAGTTTGGCTGTTGAAGGGGAAGTGACATTTTTGATTTTGTTGATTAATTCCAAGCTATTTTCAATTGACCTAGTTGCCTGAAAACCAGTGGCATTCTTGAAGAGAAGGCTGGTTTTTCGGGCTAATTTGTGAATGGAAGTCCCTATGTAGCTAACTACGGGACGTATTTTTAATGGGGTTTTGTGAATTTTGGGAAGGCCGTATAACAGAGGAGGGTGAGGGTTCATTTCAATGAGGATTTTCTTCTCATACGGAGTGAATAGCGTTGTATCCCTTAAGAATCTTCTAACCTTCCGGTCGAAGTCCGGTATTGGATTTTTGTCTAGTACCGCCAGACCATTTCCGTCTATGAAGGATAGCATTTTTTGATGGTAGTCACTCCTGGTCATAATAACCACGGAGTTCCCCTTATCTGCTTTAACAAGTATCAGGCTGTCCCCCTGGAGCTTGGATTGAATGGATTTTATTATTTTAGTTTCAGGGTGGGGAGTTTTTAAAAGGGTGCAATCCCTCTCCTCTTTGAGGATTTGTGCGCAGATAGATTTTGAAATTATTGAAGAAGCTGGATCTTGTGAAGCTTGGATCTTGTGAAGCTTGGAAAATCCAATACCGGACTTCGACCGGAAGGTTAGAAGATTCTTAAGGGATACAACGCTATTCACTCCGTATGAGAAGAAAATCCTCATTGAAATGAACCCTCACCCTCCTCTGTTATACGGCCTTCCCAAAATTCACAAAACCCCATTAAAAATACGTCCCGTAGTTAGCTACATAGGGACTTCCATTCACAAATTAGCCCGAAAAACCAGCCTTCTCTTCAAGAATGCCACTGGTTTTCAGGCAACTAGGTCAATTGAAAATAGCTTGGAATTAATCAACAAAATCAAAAATGTCACTTCCCCTTCAACAGCCAAACTAGTCAGTTTTGATGTAGTCCAACTTTTCAACAAAATACCTCCCCAATATGTTCAAAATTTAGCTGAAGATTTAATTCTACGTTCGACTATAGCAAACTCTAAAAAATCAGAATTAATTGATCTCCTAAAGCTTTGCTTGAGCCATAATTTCTTGCAGTATCAAAATAAAGTTTATGCAGATTCCACGGGACTACCTATTGGCAGCCCCTTATCCCCCTTATTGGCGGAGGTATTTCTAGATCATTTGGAAACCAAAATATTCGAAAGTCAACATTCCTCAAAAATTATTTACTGGCACCGCTACGTAGATGATGTGATAGCCCTGTTTTCTGGGTCTACTAGACAGCTAAATGTTTTTCTAAATTTCATCAACTCTCTCCACCCAACAATAAAGTTTGAACTGGAATATAACGTACATAATCAATTAAACTTTCTGGATTTATCAATTTCACTAAAAGATGGTAAACATGAATTCAAAATTTACCGTAAACCCACCCATACGGACATAGTTCTTCATAAAGACTCATGTCGACCATACTCCCATAAACTTGCTGCTTTCCATTCACTTACTCACCGGCTCCTAACAATTCCTCTCAATGAGAGCGATTATTTAGCCGAACTCAACATAATAAAACAAATTGCTATAAATAATGGGTATGAAGGTAAACTTGTTGACAGCATCATCTCACGAAAACAGAGGGCTATCACTTTTGATTTAATATATCCTCCTGCTTTACCGTCAACCTCCTCCCCTGTACAAGTTCCAGCCTCTACCAGTTCCCTAGAAACTAGACCCCCTTGGATTTTCTTACCATACTATGGTCATTTATCAGAAAAACTCGCCAAAGAACTCCGCAAACTGGGGCATAAAGTCATATTTCGGGCTTCCAACACAACTGGGAGGTTTTTATCAAATCCTAAAGATAAAATTGAACCTAGGAACAGGTCAGGGGTTTATAAATTAACATGTGGAGAACCGTTTTGTGAAGTAAATTATGTAGGACAATCAGGCAGAGCATTCAGAACCCGATTGGCAGAACATGAAAGCAAGATTCGCCTTCAGCATCTTGGCTATAATGATTTTGCCGACCATTGTATCAGCTCAAATCATCCTTTTAACCCAAATAGGGATAGTAAACTTTTACATTTCCAACCCAAGGGTCGCCTGCTCAATGAGTGGGAGAACCTGGAAATCCTGAAAGCTTATACTATCCACCCTGATCTTAATAAAAACGACCATGGCAAAATCAGTAGATCCCCAATATTAGAAATTCTGAAACCAATTTAACTCTCTCAATCAATATTCTTTCACCCCCCCCCCCCCCTTCTTTTAATCTAAAACTCATACTTACTCAAATTTAATTTAAAATTCATTCTGAAATATCCCCAACAACCACCCCTCAATAACGGAACGGTTCTCTACTCTCAAAACAATCTTGAACTTCCTGGGAATGTCGGTTTTCCTTTCAAAACACTCAAAGGGTACCGACAGAGGTAATCCCTCGTCCCCGCCCAGGTAGTAGGTAGGTACCTATTTAAACTCTCAGACGCCTAACCAATTGTTCAGAACTGATTGTATGTTCAACCTACCTCAAGTCACTCTGGTAAGCTCATCTGGATTTTTCTATTTCACCCAACCTCCTGTACTTAATAACAATTTTTCAAATTTACCTATGTATGAAAACCGCTGAAAAAACTAACTCTTATAAAAACTTTTAACTTCTCAAAAATTCAACAGTAGCAAATAGATTCATAAATTCAATTAATTTAAACTCTCATATTCAAATTTACCTTTTGTATAAATTCAAAAATTCACCATGTCCACTAAGTCACCTAGGTATGTCATCTTTTTCTGTATTTTTACTTATCAATTGTTTTTTAAATAAGAATAATCCCAACCTAATCTTTCCCATTACCAATTAGAACCAATAACCTTGTCAAATGGGTCCATTTTTAAAATTACCTCTGACTTTCTTACCTATAATTTCTCCTTGTCACTACTCACATATCGAGTATTTGTTTTCTGCCTCTAGAATAATAAACAATTCTCATTTCAGTACCTGTAGTATAGCCTAACTGGTTTTCAAATGGTTCACTGGCCATCAGTCATGGAGCCAATTTTAACAGTGGGTCCATATTCCAAAACTACTATTGTCAAGTTACCACCATTCTGGACCGTTTTCATCAGTTATAATTTCCACTATTTATACCATTGTCATATACCTTCAGTATAATATAACTTTGTTAACTTGTTAATAGAATTTTATGGTTTCTCTGGTGCTAATGACAAATGGTTTTCTTGTCAGGGCTGTAGATGAGCTTAGTTGCTCGAAACCGGTCCCCACGCTACAATTGTTTATTTAAATAAACAATTTAGTACTCAGCAGAGGAGTCATTTTTCACCCTAACCACCTCATTGGATTAGACCTCTGCACCGTCGGCAAACACCACACAGAAATGAATATTAATTGAGTACTGAGTTCATTCAAGTAGAGCGAAAACATTGGAATTTGTGTGAATCAAAGTTGAAGTGCAGATAGCCTGAGTTGTTGCTTATGGAACCTGTAGTTAGCTCCTGTTGATCATTCACATCTCAAATATTTTGAAAGGTTTTTCAGATACACCTTTCAAAATATTCAAAATACTTCACTCTTTCAAGCAGAAAATTAAAGATTCTTTAATTTTCTGCTTGAAAGAGAGAAGTTAATTATTGGTTTGTTTTCCACTTGGTTGAAAGCTCTGATTATACTGACTAGCTGGGATTTATGTAGGCTCACCGTGGTTAAATCACAACAAAATTTGTCATTGTATTCAAATCATTTAATGATTTTAATACAAACAGGATTATTTCAAAATTAAAGATATAATTGAACCCGTTTTTTTTAAAGGGGTTATGTGCCATTTTTGGCCAATTGCACTTTTTTTTCATTTCCTGGGTCTCCATACATGGTTGCATCGATTGCAATTGAAAGGAGCCTCGTAATGTTGACGCTTCTCGAAGTAAACCGAGTTGAAATTCCCGATGTCATTTGAAAGGGGCTATGTGCGCAACATAACCCCTTTCAAAAGAAAACTTGGAATTTCAGGGATCGTCAAAATGTGGTGGAAGATGAGAAGGGGGGAAAAATAAGCACGTACAAATGCCCAAAATCCCGGTTCAAGAAGTATTCTATCGGAATTTTTTTTTTGAATTTGTTTTTTCAACAAAAATTTTTTTTAATTATTTTTTCCTCGAAAAATATTTAACCTCTTGGGATCCTTCAAAACTCCCATTTTAGCCCCATGAAAGCCCAGTAGATCGCCACAGCGAAATCGGATCGTTCCGGAACCCCCGAAAATGGATTCTACGTTCAAAAATACTTCGAAAACGACACCTAAATCGATCCCATAGCTAAAATCCTTCAAAACCCCCTCCCATAGCCCCATTTTAGCCCCATAGCGCCCCACGGGTTTGAGCGATCGGACTGACAACCTTGCGGGCACAACTAGAACAAGATTGCTGACCTTCAGAGCTTGATAAACTACATTCCGGCTGAACATCGCGCATTTTATGGTGAAATAATAAATTCATGGCCAACGGAGGACCGGGATGAATAGAGACTGAGAAGTGTTGAAGAATTTTTTGATTCCACTAAAGTTTATGCAATAAATGATGCTGTTAATTAAAATTTTTTAACCCCGAAAAATTAGTTTAAAAAGGGGTTATGTGACCGAATTTCAAATTTCAGCTCGGTAGGTACACTTCCCCTGGCTGAAAAAATTTGAAAACTTCGATAAAATTGTAAATTATCCAACTGTATTGGAACATCCACAAAAGTTGGATGTTTTGACCGTTTTGACGACATTGGGCAGTTTTTGGCGTTTCTCCGAAAATTTGAAAATCGTAACATAACCCCCTTTAAAAGAAAACGGGTTCAATTAAAATGATTTTAATACAACCAAGGTGTCCAAACTTACCTAATAACACTGGCTATCTGCTAGGCAGTTGTCAACAACACTGGCTATCTACTCAATTTCCCCCAAAATCGGTCTTGCATTACTCTGCAGCTCAAAATTTTATTACTGGAAACTTAGAGGGTCTGTAAGAGCCGGGGAATGAAACCTTGAACCATTATCTTGAAAGTAAATCATTAAAAACTAGTTTTTTCGCTCCCCTGAAAAGTTGGCTAAAATCAGATAGCCACTGTTGCAGTTGCGGCGACGATGTGCTAAAGAGAAAAATATAATTTTTTTGGTTTTGTTATGTTGGTGGCCATGAGTAAAGCCTGTCCCCACCGACCAATGAGAGAGCCCTTCCTCCCCCCTCTGCTGAGATACCCATTTCCCTTGAAATTGAAAATTTCGAAAAGTGTCCTGGAAATTTGAATGTAGGAGCCCAAAACGCACTACCTACTACTGCTACAAATTATGAAGTTCTTTCAGAAAAAATGTTAGTCGAGATGCAATTTCCTCGACAAATGGGCTGCTGATTTCGGCCAGGACGCTCTTGAAACTTACCGGATGGTGATACCTAGTGGAGGTTGGTGAAGTCCACTTCCGAATTTGACCTGCCCGGCCTCCCGTTGTGTTTTCTGTGCTGCTGCTGATTCCTTCCAGCTCCCCCTCCAGGATCGACCCCTTCGTTGCTGGAATTGTACCCGCTGGAGTTGCCGCCCTCGTTTGGAGGGAAGACCCTCGGCAGCCCGAATTTGAGGTAAGTGTACATATTAGCACCGAGAGGAGACCTGGAAAAGTGAGGTAGAAATGAAAGGAGATCATTTATGGATGTTTATAGTCTGTTGAAAAAAAAATCTCACCAATGTCGGGGGACATTTAGCCTTAAAAGGGTGGGGCAGATTTTTGAACAAGGTTGTATGGGTTCTTATAGGGGTTAGGAGGTAGCCATGCATGTACGACACAAAGTTATAAAATTACACGGAGTGAAAAAACAGTTAGGAACTGGTAATTAATATGCTATTTGTCGGCTGTTAATTAGGAAGGTAATGGTTGCAGCGCTTTCTATCGGAAGGGCATGGAACCACTCAGGACGAGAGTTCGGTACATGCGTGTGGATGTTGAGCAGATCCCAGTCTCCTCCCAATGAGATTTCATTAAAATCTCTCGGAGGGGGCAAGGTTACAGTGGTTAGCAAATTTAATTTTGTTTAAATAATGGCCAGAAGGTTTTACCTAGATCAAGCAGTTCGCATTTCTTATTCATGGTGAGGGCGGAGTTTGAAAGAATATTAATGTTTTCTATTATTTTCCGTTTACAGTTATTTTGCTTCCGAGTCTGCGAAGCAGCGGAAGCCTTGTGTTCACTTTCGGGAGAGAAAAAAATTTTTGTTGTCCGAATTCAAAATTTCCACTCGCATTCTGCGTTTCATAGCCTACTGAACAAATTTGGTTCCGTGTCTGTCGGTCTTTGGGTCTGTCCGCATTTCCTTGTTACAGCCATAATTTCCACAATTTTGAATGAATTTAGCTCAAATTTTGAGGGATTATGCGGACCAGGCTCCTTGAGGTCCCATACGAATTTCATCACAATTGAATCAGCGGTACGCTCTGCGCATGCGCTAACGTGAAATTCTTGAAACAGGCATAACTTTCTCAATTTTGATCGGATTTCAATCAAATTTTCAGGAATGGGGAGTTGGCATTGTTTTTTTTTCTATTTTTTTTCTGAAAGTACTCCCTGAGAATGTAGGGAAAACAGTAGTCAGCCGCCTGAATCGTTTCCAGAAAATTCAAATAATTTAACGAAAATTAAGGCGTTTGAAAAACCGGGGCCATGGAGGGAGCGTGACGTCACGTCCTCAATACAGCTGAAGAGCGTCGTCGATAGTGTTTTGTTCTTGACAGGTGAGGGGATTGTTCCGCCCAGTGTTGCTATTCCACTGCTCATCACTTAATAAAATTCAAGTGAGCCGTAAATCCTTCTGATAAGGCTTTAAACTTCAAGTATCATGTATTATAATTAAAAGTTAATTATGTTTTCCGTCGTATCAAGTTATAATTGCTATAAATTCATCTTATAAGCTGACGACACTAGCGCTCATGGTGAGAGATTCACTGGAACTGTGACGTCATGTCCTCAAACAGTGACTGGTGGGAAACGCCGGCCGATTCAAACTGTGCGTTTCGTTTTTTCGTTATATCTCCTACAATGATTTTGCTTCCGAGTATGCGAAGCAGCGGAAGCCTTGTGTTCACTTTCGGGAGAAAAAAATTTTTGTTGTCCGAATTCAAAATTTCCACTCGCATTTTGCGTTTCATAGCCTACTGAACAAATTTGGTTTCGTGTCAGTCGGTCTGTGGGTCTGTCGGTCTCTCCGCATTTCCTTGTTACAGCCATAATTTCCACAATTTTGAATGAATTTAGCTCAAATTTTGAGGGATTATGCGGATCAGGCTCCTTGAGGTCCCATACGAATTTCAGCACAATTGAATCAGCGGTACGCTCTGCGCATGCTCTAACGTGAAATTCTTGAAACAGGCATAACTTTCTCAATTTTGATCGGATTTCAATCAAATTTTCAGGAATTGTGTGCGTATGGCTCTAGATGGTCCCCTGTCAGTTTCATCACGATTGAATCAGCGGTACGCTCAGCGCATGCGCGAACGTAATTTCCTTGCCACAGCCATAACTCCTACAATTTTGATCGGATTTCAATCAAATTTTCAGGAATTGTGTGGGTATAGCCCTAGATGGTTCCCTATCAGTTTCATCATGATTGAATCA
Organism: Pilophorus perplexus; assembly: GCA_955831195.1. Lineage (NCBI taxonomy): Eukaryota > Metazoa > Arthropoda > Insecta > Hemiptera > Miridae > Pilophorus > Pilophorus perplexus. The sequence continues at coordinate 352,916 of OY037008.1, read as the reverse complement.
GTGGTACTCCCTGCGCATGCGCGACCGTAATTTTCTTGTTACAGTTGTTACGTTCATTTTGAACTTGGCACGAGGAAGCTCATGTGCCATTGCCTTGGCAGTGTATTGCTTCCGAGTCTGCGAAGCAGCGGAAGCCTTGTGTTCACTTTCGGGAGAAAAAAAATTTTTGTTGTCCGAATTCAAAATTTCCACTCGCATTTTGCGTTTCATAGCCTACTCAACAAATTTGGTTTCGTGTCTGTCGGTCTGTGGGTCTGTGGGTCTGTCGGTCTGTCCGCATTTCCTTGTTACAGCCATAATTTCCACAATTTTGAATGAATTTAGCTCAAATTTTGAGGGAATATGTGGATCAGGCTCCTTGAGGTCCCATACGAATTTCAGCACAATTGAATCAGCGGTACACTCAGCGCATGCGCTAACGTGAAATTCTTGAAACAGGCATAACTTTCTCAATTTTGATCGGATTTCAATCAAATTTTCTGGAATTGTGTGCGTATAGCTCTAGATGGTCCCCTGTCAGTTTCATCACGATTGAATCAGCGGTACGCTCAGCGCATGCGCGAACGTAATTTCCTTGCCACAGCCATAACTCCTACAATTTTGATCGGATTTCAATCAAATTTTCAGGAATTGTGTGGGTATAGCCCTTGATGGTTCCCTATCAGTTTCATCACCATTGAATCAGTGGTACTCCCTGCGCATGCGCGAACGTAATTTATATATATATTCTTGAAAATCTCGAGAAATTCAAAAATGATGTACGTTCTGAAATAGGTTGAGCGCCCTCAAGGATTTTTTCCGTTTTCCCCTCCTTCAACCCCCTCTCCTTCCCTAAAGAAGGGAAGGAGTGGGGATTTCAGCCAATATTGATCCGATTTTGATGAAATTTTCAGGGATTACGCGGGTTGTGCCGTAGATGATTACCCAGGCTTTGGGTAAAAAATTGAACCAGCGGTACGCTCTGCGCATGCGCTAACGTGAAATTCTTGAAACAGGCATAACTTTCACAATTTTGATCGGATTTCAATCAAATTTTCAGGAATTGTGTGGGTATAGCTCTAGATGATCCCCTATCAGTTTCATTAAGATTGAATCAGGGGTATGCTCAGCGCATTTTATAATGGTGTCACTTTGATTGTAACGAGGAAGCTGCTGTGCCATCTCCTTGGCAGTGTATTTTTCGTTGGTATTGGAGTCTGTGCACGTTACTTTTTAGCGATATTATTGAATGGTAGGGAAGATTTCCAAATCTAAAATCAATGCGAACTCCCCATGCGTGCGTATAGCTCTAGATGGTCCCCTGTCAGTTTCATCACGATTGAATCAGCGGTACGCTCAGCGCATGCGCGAACGTAATTTCCTTGCCACAGCCATAACTCCTACAATTTTGATCGGATTTCAATCAAATTTTCAGGAATTGTGTGGGTATAGCCCTAGATGGTTCCCTATCAGTTTCATCACGAATGAATCAGTGGTACTTCCTGCGCATGCGCGAACGTAATTTTCTTGTTACAGTTGTTATGTTCATTTTGAACTTGGCACGAGGAAGCTCATGTGCCATTGCCTTGGCAGTGTATTGCCTTTAGCTAATGAGCTTATTTTATCAAATTGTGGTTCGTGGCTATTGTCTATCAGGTGGTGATCTAGGGTTGTTTTCTTTGTTTTAGACAGGAAGTCTCTTTGGTGTTGGTGAATTCTTTTATGTAGGTTTTGTTGTGATTCTCGTATGTAGATTTTACCACATTGGCAAGGTATTGAGTATACTCAATCGTACGTATACAATGTATACGTATACATTGTATCTTGTATCTAGCAGGGGTATTTTATATTTGAGTCTAGGATAATGTTTCTGAATCTTATGGGGGTAGTACCTACCATGATACTTTGAAATTCGTTATAGAGTTAAAAATGTTTTTTATATTGGGGCTCTATTTTGGGTGGTATGGCAAGGGTATTATTTAAGTATTATTTATAGGTGGTGTTGCTGAGGGTGTTTTTATTTTGTGGTGGTTTTTCTATGGTATGGGTTTGGTGGTTTTTGAATTGGGTGTGGATATGTTGGTTATTAGGAGTGTGTGGTACAGGGGGGGGAATTGTGTTTTATTAGCAATAGGTTGTAAATAGTGGTTGATTTTATTAGGTGGGGGACATAATATGGTTTCTGATGGTTTGTAGTTATTGCTTACATTATCTAAGAGGTTGAAGGTTACTTTTTTCCTTGGTTTGCTTAAGGACGGATGTGTATTGATAGGTGCGTTGTTAGGTGGTTGTGGAGGAGGTAGAGGGGGCAGTGGCGGATCCAGAGGGGGGCGCGGGGGGTGCGCGCCCCCACCTCAACGAGAAAATATATGAGATTTAAAATTTTATAATCGCCTAAATTTGAAGAGAATTACTCAACATAAGTTTGATTAAATGTCTGTGTGTTGTGTGGTGGCTGCGCTGCGTTCATCACTGTGCCGAGAAGGTGTCAGGTAGTGATGGGGAGCGAAAGAGTGAGCGACTCCTAAGGAGCGATTCTTTTCAGGGAGTTCGGTCACCAAATCGCTCCCTTAGAGGAGCGGTAGTTCAGAGAATGACTCCTGGTTCGACGAACCCGGGGTTCGTCATACTGCAACAGGTAAAAAGGGCCTAGCGCTATCCCCAGCATCACAATGAAGGGTATATCGCTTGATCCTTTCTTGGTGCCGCTTCATGTTGTGAAACAAGGGAGTTGTTAACAATGATCCCTATTGGTCCAAAACGAGCGAAAGAGCGAGAAAATACGATTTTTGATAAAGAGGGGAGTTGGATTGGCCGGTAGGTGTGTTCGGAGTTGGCTAGAATGATCCCTATTGGCCCAAATTGAGCGAAAGAGCGAGAAAATACGATTTTTGATAAAGATGGGAGTTGGATTGGCCGGTAGGTGTGTTAGGAGTTGACTAGAATGATCCCTATTGGCCCAAACTGAGCGAAAGAGCGAAACGAGACAATTATTGATTGAGGGAGGAGTGGGACTGGCAGGTATGTCACATGGGTACAACCCCCCCCCCCCCCAAGAAATTGAAGATTCCGATAGTGAAAAACGCCGGAATGGGAAAGAAACTAAGCAAAGCCGTAGGTGCAAAACTTTAATTCTGTGTCAATGAGAAAACAATTTTGGAAAAACCCTGGAAATTCTCCGCTTCACGGAAAAACATTGAATCATGGATATGTTTAGTGTAAACCCGTCGTCACAAATTTTGGTTGTCGAGTAGAAACAGTTTCTAGTAACCAACCGCAAAACTTCCTTACAGACCAATCATGTGATTATAGTTTTTGCGATTATGTTGCGTAACAAATTTTGGTGTCGTTTGGTGTCGCAAATTTTAGAATGACCCCTAGCCCAAAAACATATCCATGTTAAAAAGATTGGACGTGTAATCCATTTTTCGGGGTCCCACATCCCTTCCACAAATGTTACAAAAAATTTAAAAAAAAAAAATTCATTTTACGCCCCCCCCCCTCAGAAAAATCCTGGATCCGCCCTTGAGAGGGGGGGGGGGGCTGTGGGGGTTTAGAGTAAGTTATATTTTTGAGTGCTTTATTAATTTGTTTTCTAATAATATGGGGTGGGTAATTATTCGTTGCAAAAATGTTTTCTATCTTAGCGATAACTGAATTATGGTAGGTACCTATGTTACGAATGTTAGGCTGACGGCCGGTTTTGCGTAGTTATTTGCAAGAGTGCATTTAAAATTAAGGGGGTGGTTGGATTTGAAGTTAATTAGCCTGGATGTGTATGTGGGTTTTTATAACATTTAAATTTGATTTCGTTAGCTGCATTAACAATTAAGGTGGTGTTCAGGTATGGTATTTGTCTATTTTGCTCCACTTCGAGGGTGAATTTTATACCTATAGGTACCTACCTATCTTGAGCGTTAAACTCATGGAGAATATTATCGTGGAATTCACGCACTGCTGCAGGCCCCGTTGTTTTTCTGTAAGTTCGCGGTTGGCATGGGCGTAGGCAGGATTTAGCCAAGGGGGGGGGGGGGGGGGGGGAAGGGCTATTTTACATGTATATATATAAACGCTTGCGAAATATAATTCTGTGTCAATAAAAATTAAATTAAAAAATAAAAATAAAAGTTTTTTTTTACATTGTTCGAACAGATGTAGTTACTACATCTGTTCGAACAAGGCCTATTGTAGGCCTTCGAAATATGGATTACCTATAGGTTGGAGGCATAATATGCCTCATATATTATATGTGTCCAAAATTACTCGGAAAATATTCGACCTCCTGGGAGCCTTCAAAAATTCCATTTGTAGCCCCATGAAAGCCCTATAGATCGCCACAATGAAATCTAATCGTTCTATGACCCCCGAAAATGGATTCTACTTCCAAAACTACTTCGAAAACGACACCTAACTCGACCCAATAGCCGAAACCTAAAAAGCCTCCCGTTGCCCTTTTTTAGCCCCCCGGTTCTGGACGATCGAGCTGAAAACCTGGCGGGCACAACTAGATGGGATGGTAAACCTACCTACCTATTGTGTAAAATTTTCAGATTAAAAAAAAAAAAAAAACCTGTTGTATATAACGCATTTTCCCTTTTTTTTTTTTTTTGTGGGAAGATGAACCATATCCGGACTTTCACAATTAACCTGAAGATGGGAAAGTGTCCACAAGTGAACCTACAATTTACTCCTACATTTCTGTTGGTTTATTATTCTTGGAATAATACACCTATGTTTTCGCGACAGAGGTCGACGACTCCGATCGGCCTCAAAATTTGACACTATCCGTTTCAAGAGGTTCCGCCGTAGTAGGAATTTTTTTAAAGTTGATAATTGAATCTTTTTCTCCGCACATAACCCTGTGAACAAGCGATGTCAAGTGAATGGGCCGATTCGCAACACTCTGCCCCATCCGCCGTCCGAGACGTTTGGGGCAGTAGGAATTCTTTTTGCTTCCGAGTCTGCGAAGCAGCGGAAGCCTTGTGTTCACTTTCGGGAGAAAAAAAATTTTTGTTGTCCGAATTCAAAATTTTCACTCGCATTTTGCGTTTCATAGCCTACTGAACAAATTTGGTTCCGTGTCTGTCGGTCTGTCCGCATTTCCTTGTTACAGCCATAATTTCCACAATTTTGAATGAATTTAGCTCAAATTTTGAGGGATTATGCGGACCAGGCTCCTTGAGGTCCCATACGAATTTCATCACAATTGAATCAGCGGTACGCTCTGCACATGCGCTAACGTGAAATTCTTGAAACAGGCATAACTTTCTCAATTTTGATCGGATTTCAATCAAATTTTCAGGAATTGTGTGCGTATAGCTCTAGATGGTCCCCTGTCAGTTTCATCACGATTGAATCAGCGGTACGCTCAGCGCATGCGCGAACGTAATTTCCTTGCCACAGCCGTAACTCCTACAATTTTGATCGGATTTCAATCAAATTTTCAGGAATTGTGTGGGTATAGCCCTAGATGGTTCCCTATCAGTTTCATCACGATTGAATCAGTGGTACTCCCTGCGCATGCGCGAACGTAATGTATATATATATATATATTCTTGAAAATCTCGAGAAATTCAAAAATGATGTAGGTACGTTCTGAGATAGGTTGAGCGCCCTCAAGGATTTTTTCCGTTTTCCCCTCCTTCAACCCCCTCTCCTTCCCTAAAGAAGGGAAGGAGTGGGGATTTCAGCCAACATTGATCCGATTTTGATGAAATTTTCAGGGATTACGCGGGTTGTGCCGTAGATGATTACCCAGGCCTTGGGTAAAAAATTGAATCAGCGGTACGCTCTGCGCATGCGCTAACGTGAAATTTTTGAAACAGGCATAACTTTCACAATTTTGATCGGATTTCAATCAAATTTTCAGGAATTGTGTGGGTATAGCTCTATATGGTCCCCTATCAGTGTCATTAAGATTGAATCAGGGGTACGCTCAGCGCATTTTATAATGGTGTCACTTTGATTGTAACGAGGAAGCTGCTGTGCCATCTCCTTGGCAGTGTATTTAAATCTGAAATTTTGATAGAATACTTGGAACACCATCTAGTTAACTAGAAAATTGTCCCCACAAGGTTTTCAGCCCGATCGCTCAAACCCGTGGGGCGCTATGGGGCTAAAATTGAGCTACGGGAGGGGTTATTTGAAGGCTTTTGGCTATGGGATCGAGTTAGGTGTCGTTTTGAACGTAGAATCCATTTTTGGGGGTCCCGGAGCGATCCGATTTCACTGTGGGGGATCTATTATAGATCCCATTTGTAGCCTCATGAAAGCCCTATAATAGGGCTTTCATGAGGCTACAAATGGGATTTTTTAAGGATCCCAAGAGGTCAAATATTTTTCAAGTAAAAAACGAAGAATTTTTGAAAAAAAATTTAAAAAAAAATCCAAAACAAATTTTTATTTCTAAAATAGTTTTCATTGACAAAAAATTAAATTTCTGCACAAGTAACCAATATCAAAGAATAATAAAACCCTTGTGTAACATTTGCAGCGTTTTTCTTCTTTTCCGAGGGCGCAGACAACCCTCTCACTCACCAGTGCCGTCCCCACCAAACCGTCTCAGCTGTGCCGCCTGCATTAACTCCCGCTTCAGTCTGCCTCACAACCTTCTCCAGGATGGACACATATTCTTGTGCGGTTCTTCTCATCGTATTTTCAACGGCGCTAAATCCCATTCACGGAGTGCCCACAAGTAAAGGTACCTACGCCTCCAGTATTATTTTGAGGCGAATGAAAATTTTCGACCACCTACCATGAATCGAATAAGGTGTCTAGATAGAAAAAAGAATGTTAAAAATAAGATAAATTATAAAAAATAATCTTAAAATTAGTTGGGTTTATTTTTCTTGGTACAATGAAGATGGGTTTGGAACAGTCACTTCTGTGCCATTACTTTAAAAAATTTCATATTTACTCTGTCGTAAAAATCCTATTTCTCGTTGGTATGTTGGAATTTCGTGAAAATCGGAAAATGTACACAAAGTCGACGCCCTTCATGGTTGCGCCCACAAGGTTTTTACCTGATCGCACCGTGGGACTCAATGGAACTTCAGGTTATCATTTCCCGAATAATTGGCCTTTGGTTTCGCGACGGTGGTCACTAATGTTTATCCGCCTGTAGACGTCCTATTTGAAATGGATGAAATTCTTGTTAAAGACGAAACTCTGAAGTTTCAAGAAATGCAATGCCCTGAATCGCTCCTTTGGAACAAGATTATCATAACTAAAAAAAACGCAATAATTTTTCAGTAGAGCCGTTTAAAGTTCTGAACGAGTATTAAACTACATTGTTGCTTCCTGAGACAAGATTGAGAGACACATCTTTTTCATGCATATCCAGGATGCATATGCAGAAAACTAGGTAACTGCAGGGTTCACCTCTACTAAGTAGCTCGATCACAGCCTCAAATTAGAGCTTTCATCCCTTATTCCGAGATATGACAGTATTCCGCAGAATTACTTGTCACAGTGGCCAAGAAATGGAAGAAGAGAGGAAAATGTTTGGTCGAGACTATGATATAGATCTCCGACAAAATAACATAATTATCTCAAAATTCTGACAGAAGATTTGGGAAAGAGTATTCAATAACTAAAAGAATCTGCATTGTAGAAAATAAATCCGGTGAGAAGCAACTCACTATTTTAGCAAAACTATCACATTTAGAGATGTGAAGGTCTTCTTCATTACTTCAAGATGAAGTGGGGAGATGTCATAATATAATACAGGTATACCTATAGGTATTATATTCGCACAGAGCGTCCTGGCGACAGGAATGCCAGGATGCGTAGGAACGGTTTAGCACACCTTCAAGTCCATAGGTATGCGGGTTTAACTCAAAACTTGGTTGGTCTCAAATCTTAGCGAATATTGTCTAGTTTAAGAATGAGTATAGTGCCTTTGGTCGTAAGATGCTTCCTTCACCGACTTTTTAGCGAAATCTGAAAAATGGCCGAAAAAATCGTAGTTTATTGCTAACGCCGAAGGCGGCACAAGGTTTTTTTAATTGATAATTTGGTCAAAGACAAGAATGAGTTCTAACAACATAAGTACCAAAAAATCAGAACCACCCCACCTTTTTCCAGCACCGATGTACATAGGAACGAAGGAGAGCGGGAACAGTCGAGCAAAGAGCTCTTGAGGTTCACATGCCAACCAGGTCACTGTCTTCAACGCTACAGATCACTTATTATAGGGCAGCGTCCACTGCACACACGTACAACACGTTACGTGGAACAAAGCCGTAGCGGGGTCACCTAATTGTGAAATGCAATTCAGTGCCTTCTTGACGAGGATTAATTGAAACACCATTGTGAATCCGCATTAACTGTAGGGATGGTTAGGATGGCTGGATTTTTTAAAATCTCGGGTCGATATTCCAAGAGTTTAGAAATCCAAAGAATGAGGTGAAGTGTCTTTCGAAGCAATCGAACTCGAAGGCGTAGGTAACGCATTGTCACTATAATATTCATATTATGATGAGGGTAATACGAGGGTTGAAATTTGAAAGGGGGCCCTGAAACTGGCTTATGAGGAGGACTTTTTCCAGGACAACTAGAGAAGATTTAGATGACAGGGATTCCCTTGATCAGCTGAGTGAGCTAAAATCTCTCCCGTTCACCCTTGGACGTTGAAATTTGAGGAGCCTTTGTAGGACAACTAGAGAAGAGTCAAATGACGGGAATTCTCCTGATCAGCTGAGTGAGCTAAAATCTCTCCCGTTCACCCTTGGACGTTGAAATTTGAGGAGCCTTTGTAGGACAACTAGAGAAGAGTCAAATGAAGGGAATTCTCCTGATCAGCTGAGTGAGATAAAATCCCTCCCATTCACCCTTTGACTATGAAATTTGAGGAGGAGCCCTCGTGGGACTACCAGACAAGAGTAAAATGACAATGTCATGCTTTTTCCTGATCAGCTGAGTGAGCGAAAATCCCTCCCATTCGGGGATTCATCAAAACCTCCCCAGGCGGCCGAAAAACAATCAAAACCTCCCCGTTGAAGAAACCATCAAAATCTCCCCGTGTACCAAAACCTCCCCGTTAAAGAAACCGTCAAAATCTCCCCGTGTATCAAAACCTCCCCGTTAGAGAAACCCAAGGAATACACTAAATGATGAATAATGTTGAATGTTATAATATTATTGCTTATAATTATAACAAGGCCACGTTCTCCTTGCAGCATTATGAATCGGGCCTATGACTCCCGTCGTCTGAAAAGTGCGGGAGTCATCGGTAAGGTCCGATTCGTAGCCTGGAGGGCTCTCCAAAAACGGAGATGTACCGATGACGATTCTAGGACTTTTCTTCCCCGGACCGTTCAACCCCGGACTTTTCTTCCCCGTGATTTCGCCAACCTAGGACTTTTCTTCCCCGAAAAAATAAGAAATGAGTGAAATGAGTTGTTGTTTGACGGTTGTATACACGGGGTTCATAGGGCAGAAAGAAAGAGGACTATCGAGAAGATTCGCTTGGATGTGTCCCACGATCTCGCCATCCTCGCCAAATGGGAACTCGGGGAACGTTGCGTCCACCGTTACCGATGACTCCCGTCGCTTTTGCGAGCGCATTAACGATGACTCCCTTTTTTCGAGGGCCGAAATAGTTGTTATTTTTAGTTTTTGAAGCAGGCGAATGAGCGGATGTTACTGTTGATGTTAGGGTGAATGTTGTCTGTAGTCGTACGCGCGGTCAAAGTCAGCGGTTCAGCTGTCAGGTTCGAGTCACATCTATCTAATAAGATAAGAGTAGATACCTACTCAGGAATGTGTTCGCTGTCCGACCATATACATGGATGGCACATTTAGTTATTGCCCCAAGTTTTTCCAGCAAATTTTCTCCATCCATGGCTACTCAAGTGGACTCGTGGCTCGTGCCACTGATGACATACTGTACATATTTTGTTAAGCATTCTTGACGAGGTGTCTCGCGCCACAGATTTGGGGGTCTTCGTCGGCCTTTCTTTTTGTTTATTATTCTTGGAATAATACACCTATGTTACATACTTATGTTATATACAAACCTGGGAACCACACAACCAACATTCAGTCACGCCGTTTTGACTAAATTCCGACCCTGACACATACATCTTCGCAACTAAAACTACCGACGCTTATCTGATCTTGGCACTAATAGGTTCATCTTTGACCGGGGAGGTTTTGATGGTTCCCTGCTGGCACGCCGGACCCTAGACCGGGAGGTTTTGATTATTTCCTAACTCACCTTTCACCCACTCGGGGAGGTTTTGATGGTCGCCCCTCCCATTCACCCTTTGACTTTGAAATTTGAGGAGGAGCCTTTGTGAGACAACTAGAGACGATTCAAGTGACGGCGATTCCCTCGATCAGCTGAGTGAGCTAAAATTCCAAGACGTTAGCTACCTATCCAAAGAATGAGAACAATTTGTTTTTCCGTTGCCATGTCGTTATGTACTGTCTGTTGTGGTAGTTAGTTACCAAAATTGTGTGACCTACAATTTTTTCCTGCGATTTGAATTTGCTCTTTGAATCAGTCTTTCGATTTTTTTCGAATCCGACGGTTTTATGTGCTCCCAGGAGAATGTCTCCCAGGTAACTTGAAGCACGTGGTGAGTCCATGAGAAGAGGTAGATGAAGTACTGATTCTTACTTATCTTCATTGATTGGACACACGGAACCATAACGTTGTTTCTATGTCGTACAGAACGTCTCGATCATAAGCCCGGGCGAAGACCGGGGTGCCCGCTAGTAATTAACTGTTAATAATAAGTGGTGTCATACCTACACAATAATCACACAGGTTTACAAAAAAAAGGTCAATCTCAGGCGCCGCAGAATGTTTTTTTTTTTGGGGTGCTGAATCCGAATCTGACCCCCGTTTTTTCCGGTCACGTCCAAATTTTCGAGAGATTGGCGATTTTTTGTTTTTTTTTGTTGCATTTTTCCGTTTTGAAAATCACAGCTAAACGTGCGGATGCCCAAAAATTCCACAAAAACTCTCTTCTTACTGGAAATGTATCGAAAAATGTGTTTTTGTCAAAAAAATGTTGAAAAAACGTGCTTTTTTCAAAACCAAAGTCACGTTTTTTTTATACTTTTTACCTTCTAGCGTGAAAACTAAGGCCGTTAATAAAAATTTTCCAACGAGGTCTTGTAGGTAGATTGTTTCTGCGTCGAATGGGACCAACCGTGATTCTTTACCTTCCATAATAAGGGAGCTATGATTTTTCAAAGTTTCTACCCATTTTGGCCATGTCGTAGAACATGAACTCCTGGAGTCGGCAATGCAACTTGATCACAACAAAACTTTGTTCCGAGGAATATATTGGACTGGAGGCATCAATTCAGACCGACTCAAAGATTGTTTTATCCATCAGGAACACCGTTATGAATGGAGTTTGGCGCTTGTTTTTCAGGGCTTCAAGTGCAATTCCGTGAGTTCTTGATGAATAAAACCAGTATGAAATTCATAAAAAGTATGAAATCGTCGCTGTAGATGCAACATGTGCTATCTGACAATTTGGCCAAAATGAGGTTTTTGTTGCTACTGAAGCAAGATCTAGCGTAGCGTCGGTCAAACAAGTCAGTCAAACAAACAAGTCGGTCAAACAAATGAATCGACAGATCTCGCGCTATTCGCGATTTTGCTAACACATGCTACCTATCTGAAACTGTTAGATCCAACATAATATGTTGGATCTAACAGTTTCAGATAGGTAGCATGGGTTAGCAAAATCGCAATGCTATCTGCATTGCAACATATGCTATCTACATTGCTTCTTACAACAACATGTGCTATCTGCGCTAATATCTCTATTTTCCTAGTTATAAACTAATCGAGGTTTTTGAGCCTTGGGGTTTTAGTTTTTGATGGTTATACAGCAGGAAGAATTATTTAAAAGCCACGAGTCAGTCCACAATTCAGTTTTATATCTCTCCTGAAAAGCTGCCAAAAGTCAGATAGCACAATGTTCGTTGCAATGTTCAGATAGCACATGTCATGTTGCATCAACAACGACGAAATCTTACCTTGTCAAAAGTAGTGATAGGTGTATCTCTCCATACTGAAAATCGTCGGGGTGGGGCAGGTGGTTCACATGAATGTGTCTCTCATGTCTCTGAAGAAGGCATCGAAAGCATTTGTTGGGTTGCAGGTTCGCCACCATTCCATTCTATTAATTTACGGTCCAAGAGGTTCCGGGTTCCGTGACGTTTTATTTTGTATTTTTGTTTGACCTGGTTCCACAGGGACTCTATAGTTTGAGTGTGGGCTCCAGTGACGGGGTCGACAAAATTTTCGGAGTGGTTCACCGTTTTATGGACGTACCCACTTTGACCCAAATTACTATAGGCCCGCCACATATCAGAAACAATGGTGGTGCCTTCTGCGATTTCCATTTCTATTATCGGGATAGATAGCACATAATGTCTGTACCGGCGCGCGCGTCTGTCTGGTCTTCCATCCCACAGCTCGGCGGAGGAGATTCATTTGGAAATTCGCCTGGGCAATACATTTTTTGACGATTCAAGAGATTGAACAATCTCCGCTAATTTGGGATATATTCTTGACTTTTAGGTAGGTAGGACCTAGGTTAGGGTGTCCCTTATTTTTCAACTTCAATTATTAGGGGTTCTTACCCCCTCATTTTGTTCCATTGGACCCCTAAGTACCTCACTAAAAATTTGGTAGCCCTGGGACAACGCTAACACGTGCCGCATAATAATAATAACTTTATTGCGCATAGGATACAAATATCCCTCATGGTGCACAGGTATGATTTAGCAGTAGATCCCAACAAAAATTCAAAAAAGAAAAAAAAACCAATTAAATAAATAAATAGTTCAATTAAGTACATATTGAATAAAAATAAATAAATAAATAAAAAATAAACAAGTTAAATAAATAAACAATACAATTACGCATCGGACGAATGATCGGGATGAGGCAAAAGAGAGGAGAAAAAAAAAACAAACAAAAAACAGGAAAGATAATAGTGAGAGGGGGAAGAGGGGGGAGGAAATGAAAGGAAGTAGAAATGAGAAGTAGGGAATGAAAGGAATTTGAAATGAGTCAAACAGTGTTAGGGTGCCAGGCTTTCGAAGTGTGCCAGCGCACACCTCTTCAATGACTCGAGGGACCGAAGCGCTCTAGTTCTCGGAGGTAAAGAGTTCCACATGTTTCCACCCGCAACACGAAATGACACCTTAAAAGATCGGCAAGTGGCTCTAAGCAGTCTAACCGTGCGAAGACGAGCAGAGTGCCCATAAGAGAAGAAAGTTTTTAAATAGGGAGGCAAGGTAAAGGAGTCCGGATTCAAGAGTTTAAAAATGAGACAAAGGCATCGCACCTGTAAGTACGGCCAGAAATGGCAACCCAATAGATCGGTGGAATGGCTCGAAACATGCGCCCTCGGTTTCAAGTTGTTGACGTATCTTGTGCAATTGTTGAACACAACCTGCAGCTTCCGCTTACAAGCCACATCCAAGGAGAGAACAAACAAAAGTTCACCATAAGTAAGCAAAGGAAGAACCAATGATTTTACAAGCTGAGACTTTAAATGGATAGGTGTGAAGAAGGAAAGCTTCCGCAGAGAATGAAGTGCAGCATAGGCTCTCCGGCAAAGATAGTCCACGTGAGCCGACCACGACAAATTGTACTCAAGATAGACTCCAAGATTCTTAACTGTGTGGCTGTATGGAACAATCACAGAATCAATAGAAATTGGTGGGAGACACGAAATTGCTAGCTTAGACTTAGAAAATATTATTGCCTGAGTTTTAGATGGGTTTAACATTAGACCATTAGCAACTGAGTAAGCAGAAATTCTCTGAAGATCAAGATTGACACGGGTGATCCCCTGATTGAGCAACGGCAGCGGATGAGTGAGACCCAACTACAACACTCGTTGTTTTAGAAGGTCTGATAAAGCTCTGGTAAAATTTTGAAATCGATCGGATAGAGATTACGGGCTGAACAAATGTTTGAATCATCTGAAACTGAGGTTTCCTGGTAAAAAACCGCCCTCGGGGCTGGAGCCACGCGATCTATTCAAATAACTGCTCATCAATCGACTGGAAATTCTGCCCACGATATCATGGAAGTATAATCAATAGCTAGCGAAAACTCTTTATCTCTGAAAAAAAACAATGTACCTATTAGTTATTGGTCTTAAAATTATGTCCATGGTAGTAAAAATGTTTAAAATCAGGTGACTAAAATCACGTTTTTAACTTTTGTAGCTCTAAAAATCTAATAGAATACCGAATAATTTCACATTGGAGTGACACATGTGCCGTGAATATACCTAATCTCGCAAATGTTTCTGTAATTTAGATTCAGATTAATAAAATATTCTCCTAATTTCGGGGAATGAGGAAAATATACATCTCCTACTTATCTCCCCCTGGATGTCTGGATTCTTAGATTTCTGGAGTTTTTGGATCTCTGGATCTTTTTCTGGATTTCTGGAGTTACTAGATCTCGGGATCTCTGCATTTCGAGCTTCCAGGATTTTCTGCTTTACTGGATCTTTTTCTGGATTTCCAGATCTCCGGATTCCAGGGTCTCTAGATTTCTGGTTTTTTGGATCTGTAACTATTTCAGATTAGTAAAATATTTTCCTCATTTTGGAGGCCACTGGTGCGTTTAATTGAAAAATTGAAATTCAGACGAATTGAAGTATTAAATACTGTTCACGAGAAATAGTTATGCGATGATTAGAAATTTTCTAATCATCGCATAACTATTTCTCGTGAACAGAGAGTTTATGGGATACGTAAAATGGAGTAGACTATCACAGATGCTATGAATTCTTGTGAAACTTAATTTAACACTAAGTATTATTAATTTTGATGAACATTACTGAGCTTACCATACAGTGACCCATAAAATTCTTCACGTATCGTTTTCCACAGGTCAGTTGATTTTCTTTGTTCAAGTTCTCCATGATTTTCACTTTGGTATAATACCAAATAATTGTACACAACTAAATCGTAAAAAAAACCCAGGACTGCTAGCCTAGCAGTCTGCTAGGTACTTCATCGGTGAGGTACCTACCACATTTAATGCTGGCAACGCTTTATTAAACATAGCTACTTTGGAAACGGTTTCATCGGCTCGTAAACCTTCGGTGTTCCTACTTGAAAAATTTAGGTCCTGTTGGGGCGCGTCACTGTAGGCTAGCTGCTCTCAGTAGCAGTTGGGCAGAAAAAAAAAAAAAAAAAAAAAAAAAAACCCACCAGTCCGTACTGGCGCATTCGTATCATATTTATTAAATGTATTAAAACCTTCACAAAGACAAGGAAAGAATAATTATTCTCAATTATTGAGAGCTAATTGTTTGGCGATTACAATCAATAGGTCGGGTGGCACCAGCATCTCCGAGGGCCGTTTTTTACTTGGAAACCTCAGTTTCAGATGATTCAAACATTTGTTCAGCCCGTAATCTCTATCCGATCAAGTTCAAAATTTTACCAGAGCTTTATCAGACCTTCTAAAACAACGGGTAAACATTTGAACTCAATCGGACTAGAACGAGATGCAGGAGAAATGTCGGCGTTTTGTAATAAGCTGGCACTGAGGAGGTTCTCATATAATTAAACTTAGGTGATGATGCGGCACGTGTTAGCGTTGTCCCAGGGCTACCAAATTTTTAGTGAGGTACTTAGGGGTCCAATGGAACAAAATGAGGGGGTAAGAGTTCCAGTTTTTGAAATTTTTTTTTAAAGTCCATATAAGGGACACCCTAACCTAGGTACTTTTCAAGATTCACGCGGTTGGCTTGGCGTTTGTTTGTTCGAGTTATTACAACAGTTGTAATAAGTTAGTTATAGTTACGATATACTTATAGTTACTATATAATTCTATAAAACCGTTGAAGATAGATTTTAGTAACCTATAATCCCCCTTTTGGTTTATTATTCTTGGAATAATACACCTATGTTTTCGCGACGGAGGTCGACGACTCCGATCAGCCTCAAAATTTGACATTATCCGTTTCAAGTGGTCTAGATTCCAAAACCGAAATGTCCGTCCGCCGTCCAGGCCGTTTTGGGCAGTAGGAATTTTTTTAAAAATCTGAAATTTTGACAAAATACTCGGTTTACCATCTAGTTGTGCCCGCAAGGTTTTCAGCCCGATCGCCCAAACCCGTGGGGCGCTATGGGGCTAAAATGGGCTACAGAAGGGATTTTTTGAAGGCTTTTAGCTATGGGATCGAGTTAGGTGTCGTTTTCGAAGTATTTTTGGACGTAGAATCCATTTTTTGGGGTCCCGGGACGATCCGATTTCACTGGGGCGATCTTTAGGGCTTTCATGGGGCTAAAAATGGGAATTTTGAAGGATCCCAGGATGTTAAATATTTTTCGAGTAAAACCTAAATAATTTTTGAAATAAACATTTTTGAAAATAAAAAATCCAAAAAAAATTTTTTGAGATAAAAATCCAAAAAAAAATTTTTTAAATTTTTTATTGACAGAATTAAATTTCTGCACAAGTAACCTATATCAAAGAATAATAAACCCTTGTGTAAAATTTGCAGCGTTTTTTTTTTTTGTGATTGTACGTTAAATTTAAGTCCGAAACACCCGTCAGATTTTGATGAAACATAATGTGTGGGTTGTTTTTCCAATCCCGATTGTCCAATTAGAGTGGGGGTGCGGTGGTTGAGGGGGGGGGGGGGGTATTTCCTATAGATTGTGGGAACGGCTACCAACCAGAGGAGAGACTACGATGTTTACCTATCAGGTAATCAACGGAGTCTCACCTTGAACTTACGCCCGGACGACACATTGTTTTCCTATAGATAGATGTGTGGGTTGTGTTTCAAGTCCTGAACGTCCAATTAGGGATATATTCTTGGCTTCTGCGAGGTAGCGTCTATAGTGTAGGTACATTGTTTGATCTGAAGTTGACGATTAGGAGGTGGTTTGGCCACACGGTGGAGAACATCTTTATCAAACTGTATTTCGGTTTATTATTCTTGCAATAATACACCTAGGTATGTTTTCGCGACAGGGGTCGATGACTCGGTTCGGCCTCAAAATTTGGCATTATCCATGTTACAGGCCAAACCCGATTATCAGGTCAAACTAGTTTGGCCTAGGCCAAACTAGAACCTCCTTACACTTTCGGGCCAAACTAATTTGGCCTCGTTCAAACTAGTTTATCCTGACGTGTTTAGGGAAAACTAGTTAGGCCTAGGACAAACTAGTGTGGCCGGTTGCGTTTTAGGACGAACTGTGTAAGTTCACGTTATCACGTAAGGAGATGCGAACGATTGAGTTTTGAGTGTCAGAGATACATCATGGAAAGCCAAGGCACAGTCGGAGTCAAGGCTCTGTTGAAGGAGCAAATCAAGACGTAGAAAACATGCTGGCTGTGTGGATGAAGAATAAAGGTCGATCCACACATTTCAGTGTTTCAGTGAATCCTTGGACATCAGTGCTCCGTCACGGAGCCTCCCTGCGGCATGTAACACTGGTGTGTGGACAATTTATCATTGATACCATTGAAGGGCACGGAGCACTGATGTCCACGGGTTCACTGATATCATTGAAATGAGTGGATCGACCTTAAATCATGTTCAAAATGGGCTGAAGGTCTCAGATATGTCCAGTTTATGAAAAACCGTTCGTATCATTCAGGGATTAAGCAGCCACCATACAAAGCAATGTATGGGATCGAACCAAGAGTTAACGATAATAATGATCGTATTTGAATTCTCTATCCCCATAACATTTACAGAAGTAAATACATCTCATTTAGCAACTTGTTTTGTCATTTATTATGAACCCTAAATTGACTTCTTTCTCCTTCCCATATACGTAGATGAATAACAGTTTGGCCTAAAAGGGGTCGGGCCAATCTAGTTTGGCCTAGTCCGAACCAGAATATCCTAGCACTGACGGGCCACACTAGTTTGTCCTAGTCCAAACTACATTGGCCTGGTATTTTTAGGAAGAACCACTTTGGCCTAGGACAAACTAGTGTTGCCTAAAATCGGGTTTGGCCTGTAACATCCATTTCAAATAGGTCTACATTCTAAATCCGAAATGTCCGTCCGCCGTCCGGGCCGTTTTGGGCAGTAGAAATTTTTTTTAAATCTGAAATTTTGACAAAATACTCGGTTTACCATCTAGTTGTGCCCGCAAGGTTTTCAGCCCGATCGCCCAAACCCGTGGGGTGCTATGGGGCTAAAATAGGGCTACGGGAGGGTTTTTTGAAGGCTTTGGGCTATGGGATCGAGTTAGGTGTCGTTAACGAAGTATTTTTGGACGTAGAATCCATTTTCGGGGTTCCCGGAACGATCCGATTTCAGTGTGGCGATCTATAGGGCTAAAAATGGGATTTTTTAAGGATCCCTGGAGGTTAAGTATTTTTCGAGTAAAAAATAAAGAATGAGCTCCTTGAATGATTTTTGAAAATGTTTTTCCTGCAAAGGTCGTCCTTCAAAAGTCACGAAAACGGGTCCATATTGTAGAAACACCGTTTCAATTATTTATAGGGCCTTAGGAAAAATAGGATATTTGAATTCCGAGGTCTGGAGAGGGTACATGACGTGGGCTGCTTCGTCGTCTTTTGATTGGCCGGGAGATCCCTCTCTCTCTCTCATCTACGCAAGTCAGCCAACTTTGCTACGCGAAAAGTCGGCCCCAAAAATCGAAAATCGGGTTATTCATTATAGAAGGTAATTCGAAAATTGAGCATCGAGGTTATTATCAAAGAAGGTTATTCAAAAATCGACCTGGGCCGAGTGTTTTTATTCCGATTCTGTTCAGATTTGTTATTTAACGCTCTGGCGGCTCAGTGCCCAACTACTCGACGCGCAGCCTGGCGAGGTGTGACGTCAAATTTGCCCGGCGTTCATTTCAAAATCTCTAACATTTCGAAAACAGCTCAGCACGTACCTAAACGGATTTTCGAACTAAAAATTGGGGTGTATGGGTTTTAAAGGGTGCTGAATCCGAATATGTTGTCAGAAATGCTGAATTCAGACCTTTTCAAGAAGCCCATTGTCGAAAAAAACATGTTTTTGAAAGAAAAAAATCCAAAAAAAAATTTTTTTTAAATCGAAAAAAAAATTTTCCCAAAATTTTTTCTATTGACACAGAACTAATTTTTGTACAAGTAACCTATATCAAACAATAATAAACCCTTGTGTAAAATTGGCAGCGTTTTATTCTTCCTGTTTTCTGCTGAAAAGCAGACTAGTCTACTTGAAAACATTTGACGAACAGATGTTTTTGCAAGTGTATATTTTTGACATAGGTACATAATATGTCGATATTATCACGATGGTACATTTCATGATTTGAAATAGGTACATTTCACGATGGTGGGGGTAAGAGGAAAATTGCGATTAACGTTACTTCCAGTCGACAGATTTTGATGAAACAGTGTGTGGGTCGAATTTCAAGTCCTGAATGTCCAGTTAGGGTGGGGGTGGTGTGGTTGAGTGGGGGAGCAGGGATATGCTACGGATAGCCCGATTTCAATAAAATTTGATATGTAAGTGGGTCATTCTAAAATTATGGGCCTTTTTGAGGTGACGAAAGAAGTGAAAATGAAAAGTTGATTTTTTACATTTTGTTGGTTTCTAGAGTTCCTGTAGGGTCTCCTCAGTAATACCCTGAAGTGGGACCACACTTTACATCGTAGTTTTCGAACTATTGAATTTTAAATACTTTGTATATTTTACCACTTTGTAGGGCGTGAGAATAATTTGTAGGTTGTGAGATAAACTCCAAATCATTTTTTCTTTCTTTCAAAAGTATGAAAAATACATCCTTTTGAGCCTGTTGATTCCAAAGGAGTGTGAATGACAACTAGCGTTACCGATTTTTCGGAAATTCTTAGTGACTATAATATACCGGCCGCGCTTGGTTAGGGCCAATAATTGGCCAATTATTGGTCCTAGTATTGATAAGCTAGTAAACCACTTGTGCCTGAAATGCTGGAATGGTTGGAAGCATAAAATCTTAATGTTTTTTATGGCCTATCCATACGACTACGGAAATATTGAGGGGGTCCCGTACGTCTCAAACTCATTGATTTGGGGGTACTTTTCCGTTATACCCCCCCCCCCCCCCCCACTCGATTTTGGTTGGCTTTGGGTGCCTTAAAGCCATCGGTAGGGGCTCGAAATCGAGTTCGGGTTGATGGGGGTGGGGGTGGGGGGTGTTATAACTGAAAAGGGCTCGAATTCGAGTGCCTTAAAGCCATCGGGAGGGGTGTTTATGAACACGGAATCGAGTGGGGGGGGGGGGGGGGGGGGTATAACGGAAAAGTACCGATTTGGGTCCCGACTGTAATGCTCATGTTGAGATGGGTCCCATAGGCCATGGATGGTACCTACATTGAAGTGGATCCCATTCCAGCAGTCATTTAGCGTTACCCAGGAGACTGATGGTGACATTTCTAACGATATCCCCATATTGCAATAACTTTGATAAAGCGACAAAAGTAGTCTATGCCCCTAACAAGAGCAAACATTTGATTTGCGGTTCTTTTAAGGCAGCCCCGACCAGGGTGGCCGCCAAGCTGGGAAAAATTAATTCCCTGACTTTTCCCTGCAAAAATACCTAATTTCCAGACCCGAAATTATTCAAAATCTGAGATTTTAATAATTTAATTATTAATAATAATAATTTAATCTGACATTTTATTAATTCTGATAATTTTAATCGCTTGATTTTTTTTTTTTTTTTTTTTTTTTTTGTTATTGAAAGTTGATTAGAAAATACATAAATTTTTACACCAAACAATTAAAACCCAGGGAAACCCCCCCATGTGGCTTGTGAGAGCTCTCACACCCATGTTGCTAAGGGAAAACTTCGTTCGACAGTACTTACACTTCGCACTAAAAATATTATCTTCGACAGCCTCCAACCAATTGGCATATGTTGGATCCTTCTGCCCAGGCCCACCGAGAGGGGCGGGCAAAGGGGACATTTTGCCCCGGGCCCGGACTTTTGCATGGGGCCCCAGCGGGCCCTAGAAAATTTAAAAAATTAAAAAAGGTTTTTTTATATTTCAGAAAAAAAATTTAGATTACAAAAAAAGTTTTACACATTTTGTTTGTTTGTTTGTTTTTTTACTTGAAAAATATTTGACCTCCTGGGATCCATCAAAAATCTCATTTGTAGCCCCATGAAAGCCCTATAATATAAACAACTGCCCTAATAATATTCAACAATTATATCGCAACAGTGAAATCGGATCGTTGCGGGACCCCTAAAAATGGATTGTAGAATCCATTGTTGTGTTGAACGTAGGTTCAAAAATACTTCGAAAGCGATTGGGGTGAAAACCTTACGCGCCCAACTAGATGTAAACCGAGTATTTTGTCAAAATTTCAGATTAAAAAAAAAATTCCTACTACCCAAAACGGCCCGGACGGCGGACGGACATTTCGGTTTTGGAATCTAGACCTCTTGAAACGGATAAGGTCAAATTTTGAGGCCGATCGGAGTCGTCGACCTCTGTCGCGAAAACATAGGTGTATTATTCCAAGAATAATAAACCAAAATCGGGCGTAGTGACGCCGATGACGCTCGTGGCGCCGGTGACGCGTATGAGTTGCTGCTGACACTAAGTTTCCAGAAGTCTTCTGGAAACTTGTGATCAATACACTTTAAATACCCCTTCAGGATGAGGTACTGTTGAAGACAAATCATTTGAAGAACGCTGCAAATTTTACACAAGGGTTTATTATTCTTTGATATAGGTTACTAAGTAACCACAAGTCTTGTGCAGAATGAAAATTGAAAGTTCGTTATTGGGAACTAACCCCTACCTCCTCCTTACATGGGGACCCTATGCTCTCTTTTGCCCAGGGCCCGCTTTTTCTCTCGGCGGCCCTGCTTCTGCCAACGCGGGTCGAATCTGGTTTTCTTCCCCATCTTGGAGGAGACGCAATATAAAAACAATAAAACAAAAATACCTATACGAAACGAGCGAACGAGTGGAACGAAAAAGGAACAACGCAGATAAACATACGAAGCAGGAGCAAGGTGCAACTCGGCGGGAGCCCAGTCACCATCATGCCCACGGATTTTGTCAAGGCGGAGACCCTGCTGGAGGGGAACTTTAAGGTTATCATCTCTAGCAGGGGGGATTGGAAAGAAGGTCCGCCTGGAGTGCGGTCTGGGGACATAGAATGGTACACAGACGGCTCCAGGATGGATGACAGAGCAGGTGCTGGGGCCTACAGCCCGCTGGGTGGGTGGGTCACAGTGTACCAGGCCGAGCTCTATGCCATAAAAGCATGCATGGCTGAGAGTGAAAGGAGGGCCCTCGTAAGAAGGCGGATCCATATATTCTCGGATAGCCAAGCAGCTCTGAAATCACTTGCGGGAACATCTACCACTTCAAAACTGGTACTTGACTGCTGGGAGTCTATCAAGCGCCTTGGGGCTTCCAATGAGGTTATCCTCAGATGGGTCCCTGGTCACGCTGGCATTCCAGGGAACGAGAAGGCGGACGCCCTGGCCAGACAGGGGTCCAGTATGGACCTTATAGGGCCCGAACCCTGTCTGGGTATTTCGGGGGCGCTTTTCCGGGGGGCTGTGGACCAGTGGCAGCGGTCACAGCACAGCCGCAGATGGGAAAGAACCCCGCACCAACAGCATGGGCACGCCATGCTGGGTCAGCTGGATCGTAAGAGGGCAGAAACGTGCCTTCGCCTACAGCGGCCACAACTGAGACTCATGGTGGGCCTGTATACAGGACACGGAAGTTTCAGGAAGCATTTACACAGGATAGGGGTCACGAATGATGAACCCACCTGTAGGTTCTGCAAAGATGAGGAGGAGACAGCGGATCACCTCATCTTTGAATGTGAGGCCCTGGAACGCAGACGGTATCTTGCTCTGGGCTCTGTGGACCGGGGAGAGATACTAGCACGAAAGGACCTGGTAGGAGGGCTATTGAACCTCTTCAAGGGCACAGAACTCCTACCATAGTAACTCCGAGAGGCAGCACAATGGGTCTACAGGCCTAAGTGCGGGATGTGGTGGCCCGTAGGAACCCACTTCTTTACCCTCTCAGGTATCAATCTAATCTAATCTAAGGTGCAACTCGGCAGTGTTGCAGTGCTGCCGCCTGCCGGTGCTCCCAACCCGGATTTCGATAATTTCTCCCTACATTTTTTCTAGCTAAAAATAATTTTCGAGAAGCCAGATTCTGCGAATAAAAGCAGGGTTCGGGTACGTACCCGAACAGAAAAAAATCTTTTTAATTAACTAGTAATGATTACAAGGACAGAGATCTCGAACCAAAATACCAAGTGAAAGATTGATAGGTTACTTCGGGGGTGAAGTGGAACATTCCATTATGATTAGAGGGATATTGGTGCATGAAGTGGGACTTTTCATCGTGTGAATGGGGATATTATATCTGATATTATATCTAACGGGAATTCCGCCAACTCATTGAACTTGTGCGGGCAACATGGATGAAGAGTGAGGGGAAAACAAACCCGGCAAAGTCGCTCCCACCAAAATTCAAAAATTATCATTTTCGGGACGGAAGAGAGGGACAAACTTGTCACCAAACAAAATTCGTATTTTAATACAATTTTTGATTTTTTTTTTTTTAATCAAAAATTTTTCCCTGACTTGTGACCGATTTCCCTGACTTTTCCCTGACTTTTCCTGAAATTTTTCATTCCCTGACTTTTCCAGGTTTTCCCTGACTTTTCCAGATGGCGGCCACCCTGCCGACTCCGTAAGGAGGTCCCTTCCCTCCCTTTTTTTTTTTTCAACATTTTGTTTACTTTTTTTAGGGCGGCAGCACGTTAGGGGAAATGGAGCCCAAAAAGCAACACGTTAGGGGAACATTGAATTTGACGATATCATCGTGAAACGGAAATGAATTTTCCTGTAGGTACATTTCAATTGGCTTAAGACTTAAGCCAATTGAAATGTACCTACAGGAAAATTCATTCAATCAATTCATTCATTCAATTCACTTAGTGAATATCGATGAGATAACATATGTCATCTCTCAGAGAGTTATGTTATCTCTCTTTCGACACAGAAATAATTTTTGCACAAGTAACCTATATCAAAGAATAATAAACCCTTGTGTAAAATTTGCAGCGTAGAGAAAACTAGAACTACATAAAAGCAGACCGCTTAATATATTTTCATTCCTCGGGAGAATGAAAAAGGAAGCGAAGCTTTTATCATTTTGCAAAAATCAGCTGCCAGTATAGGGTCCTACTAGATGCTCCGGCTCGCTTTGCTCGCCTACGCACCCGGCTGGGGGGCTCCGCCCCCCAGAACCCCCGTAGGGCCTCGCTTCGCTCGGCCGGGGGAGTCTCAAAGCAGACCGCTTAATCAGACATAAGGCCTCGCTCCGCTCGGCCGAGCGCTTATTCGGACAGGGGGGGTCTGCGACCCCTCCCCCCCCCTATTCGTAGCTAAAAGGTCGGCAAAAAAAAAGACTTCGCTTCAAAATTTCCCCGCCTCCTCCACGTAAGGTCCATGAAGCCCCACCCGTTCTGAGTACGTCTTTCTGACTTCCTTGACAGCGGCGGGTTGGAAGAGCCGTGACTAACGCGAGACTCACTCACCGACTCACGATTTTCACTGGGAGACTACCCGAGCGGCGAGAGGGGGGGCGTCCTTATAAAAGACTTCGCTTCAAAAACGCTGCAAATTTTACACAAGGGTTTATTATTCTTTGATATAGGTTACTTGTGCAAAAATTATTTCTGTGTCGAAAGAAAATAATTTGGAAAATAGAAATTTTTTGAATTTTTTTTTTTTCAAAAAACTTTTTTTGTTTTTTTTTTCAAAAAAAAATTGTTTTTTCAAACATTCTTTATTCTTTACTCGAAAAATATTTAACCTCCTGGGATCCTTCAAAAATCCCATTTTTAGCCATATAGATCGCCACAGTGAAATCGGATCGTTCCGGGACCCCCAAAAATGGATTCTACGTCCAAAAATACTTCGAAAACGACACCTAACTCGATCCCATAGCCCAAAGCCTTCAAAAAACCCTCCCGTAGCCCTATTTTAGCCCCATAGCGCCCCACAAATTTGGGCGATCGGGCTGAAAACCTTGCGGGCACAACTAGATGGTAAACCGAGTATTTTGTCAAAATTTCAGATTAAAAAAAAATTCCTACCGCCCAAAACGAGCCGGACGGCGTACAGCGGACGGACATTTCGGATTTAGAATGTAGACCTATATATAAGGCCGGGGGGGGGGGGGGGGGGGGGGGAGCAAAGCGAGCCGGAGCAGCTAGTATTTAGTATTTTCTTGATAACAGAATCAATTTTTGCACAATTAATAACCTTAACCTACATAATAATAATATTATTATGTAGGTTACACAAGAGTATATTATACTCTTGTGTAAAATTTTCAGCGTTTTGTGTCTAAAGTAAAGGGGCATGGCATTGTGCAATAATATTATGTGAAAATTTGTCTTCTGCCAAAGAGGTCGGGGGACTCCGGCCGTACATTGTCACTTAACTCGATGCGAGTCTCTTCGACATTCTTTAAAATTCGTCCTATTGAAAGATTAGGTAAAATCAGGTCTTGCGGCTAAACCTGAAGGACCTCCTATGAGGCACTGAAGGGAAGAGAGAGTCTGGATGATGATCGGTTAGTTAGGTAACACGCATAAGAAGAGACCACGTATCTCGTAAGATGAAGAATTATCGTCTCCAGCCAGATTTGATGTTACACAACTTGATGCTGTCGGAATAGGTTCGCTAGTCTGAATACCTTGGTACCAATAACTTTTGGCGTAATATTTTCGGAACAATCAGCTTTTATAACTACTTTAATAATAAGGAGAGCTGGAGTTTAAAACGCGTAGGAGTTACTGGTCAATAGGTTGAACTGAAACTTTACACGAGGGTTTATCATTCTTGGATACTGATAAACGCAGCAAATTTAATTCTGTGTAATTAAAAACAAGCCATCAATTGAATTGAATAGATGAGCGCAACCTTTCTGTTATTACGATATATTTAATGAGCGAGAGAAATATTATTGCGGTGAGTAGAACCAAATTTTCGAATAAAGGTGCAGCATAACTGAAATAATGCTGGACTGCTAACCGTAGCTTTTATTGAAACTAAGAAACAGTAGGTATCTAGCGACCAAACTATGCCACACAACAACACATCAAAAATATCCACGTGATGCTCATTACGTAAACAACAGTTGTTGTGCAGTTACTGCACCCTAACGACCGATGCGTAAGAAAACCTTATGCCGATCAGAGGTAACGAACGGCTCAGGCTGCAAAAATCGTTTTGGAGTCGTTGGAATCAGCCTAAAAAGCTCATTCATTCCATAGACCCTTGTACCAACGAAATCGGACAAAAACATTCTTCCCCCTTTTGAGGCCTCCTTAGTTACACATCAGAGATAAACAACTTTCGTCGTGAAGGACCTCCCGAAAACCGATGAAGGGGATGAGGGAGGAAAAATCAAGGTAGCCTATAACCACCCCCCGAACTCGCTGATCACAATGAGACCAACCTCATGAAAATCTGTTGAGCCGCTCGGGCGTGATGCCGTGATACACACAAAAAAAAAAAAAACACACACACACACACACAAAAAAAAAAAAAAAACGTCGAAGAGAGAGCGCACCTTTCCATTTTTTGAGGGAAAGGTTGCGGTAAAAAAATTTTGGAGTTTTTTCAATCATTCTGGTTTATTATTCTTGGAAAAATACACCTGTTTTCGCGACGGAGGTCGTCGACTCCGATCGGCCTCAAAATTTGACATAATCCTTTTCAAGAAGTGAAGATTCCAAAACCAAAAATTTCGGATTTTTTTTTTTAAATCTGAAATTTTGACAAATATTTGGTTTTGGAATCTAGGCCTCATCGTTTAATGTCCGTACGCCGTACGCCATCCGCCGTCCGCCGTATGGGCCGTTTTGGGCAGTAGGTAGGGATTTTTTTTAAATCTGAAATTTTGAAAAATATTCGGTTTACCATCTAAGGTAAGGTTTTCAGCACGAGCGCTCAAACCCGTGGGGCGCTATGGGGCTACGGGAGGGTTTTTTTTTAAGGCTTTTGGCTATGGGATCGAGTTAGGTGTCGTTTTCGAAGTATTTTTGGACATGGAATCCCATTTTTGGGGACCCGGAACAATCCGATTTCACTGTTGCGATCTATATGGCTTCCATGGGGCTACAAATGGGATTTTTGAAGGATCCTATGAAGTAAAATCTTTTTCAAGTAAAAAAAAAGACTTTTTTTACTTGAAAAAGATTTTACCTCATAGGATCCTTTTTAGTGTTTGAAAAAAAAAAAAAAAAAAAATCCAAAAAATAAATTAAAAAAAATTTTTCCATTAACACAGAATTACATTTCTGCGCAAGTAACCTATATCAAAGAATAATAAACCCTAGTGTAAAATTTGCAGCGTTTTTGTTTTTTACTCGAAAAATATTTGACCCCCTGGGGTCCTTCGAAAATCCCATTTGTAGCCCCATGAAAGCCCTATAGATCGCCACAGTGAAATCGGATCGTTCCGGGACCCCAAAAAATGGATTGTACGTAAAAAAATACTTCGAAAACGACACCTAACTCGATCCTATAGCCAAAAGCCTTAAAAAAACTCCCGTAGTCCCACTTTAGCCCCATAGCGCCTCACGGGTTAGGGCAATCGGACTGAAAACCTTGCGGGCACAACTAGATGGTAAACAGAATATTTTTCAAAATTTCAGATTTTCAAAACAATTCCTACTGCCCATTCCTACGACTTGGACGGCGGACGGGTGACGAACCTTTCGTATTGGTTTGTGGAGGTCAACGACGCGGATCGGCTTCAAAATTTGACATCATCCGTTTCAATAGGACCTATTGAAGATAGACCGTTTCAATAGGACCTATTGAAGATAGAGACCTGGTCTAGATCCATAAACCGAAATGTCCGTCCGCCGTCCGGGCCGTTTTGGGCAGTAGGATTCTTTTTTTTTTTTATCTGAAAATTTGACAAAATATTCGGATTACCATAAGATTCTATCAAATTCCAAAATTTCAAAAAAAATTTTATTGAAAGAATTGAATTTTTGCCCAAGTAACCTATACCAAAGAATAATAAACCCTTGTGTAAAATTTGCAGCGTTTTTGGAATCTAGACCTCTTGAAACGGATAATGTCAAATTTTGGGTCCGATCGCAGTCGTCGACCTCCGTCGCGATTACATAGGTCCGATTTCACTGTGGCGATCTATAGGGCTTTCATGGGGCTAAATATGGGATTTTTGAAGGATCCCAGGGGATCAAATATTTTTCGAGTAAAAAATAAAGAATTTTTGAAAAAAAAAAAATCCAGAAAAATTTTTTTGTTCAAAATTTTTTTCATTGATACAGAAATGAATTTTTGCACCTAACCTATATCAAAGACTAATAAACTCTTGTGTAAAATTTGCAGCGTTTATAAACTTACTATTATAAATAATTATTATTAATAATTTTATCAAAGAAAATTATCCACGAATAATAAACCCTTCTGCATCATTTGCAGCGTTTTAATCTGAAATCTGAAATTTTCAAAACACTCGGAATTCATCGAGCACCTGGAAAACGGGAGGTCTCAGGGTAGGCGGTAGGCAATCATACCATCTATTCAGTGACGAACACGGCGATTTTTAACGCCAGGTGCCCAGATTTGATAGTACCTACCTAATTTCATGTCGATCCAATTTTCGCACCATTGCCGCCAGAGCCCTCTGAAACTACCCATGCACGGTCCCATGTGGAGGGGGAATGGCCAACTCCTCCGGGAGAACTCCTCCGCCGTAATGACTTCTTACCTACTCCTCCGGCTTACTTTTCCTACCTGAAAATGAGATAGTACTACTTCACCTTTTTCCTTGTATTTTGTTGTCAGCCCAACCCGTTGTATTTTTCGCCACCATGACTGAGATAGATGGAACCGACAGCCCCTTACAATTACGTTGGGAAACGCTAAACGGGACGCTGCTTGTATGGCTCTCTCGAAGTCGGCCACTACTGTATTGGGCTCGAAACGACAACTGACGGAGGAGATGTTCACTTCTCTTATCTCAGTTTGTATCATTCCAGAGTAGTTGACCTCTGAGATTATTTACTAATAATTATCAATTATTGATAACCCGGAGGAGCTGGGAGTGAGCCCCTTGGAGGCCTGAATGAGGGGTCGTTTCGAAATAACCGACCATTCTTCTGTAATTACTTCCATTAAAAACTTATCATAAAATACTCAAGATTAAATCAATAACTACCGATTTAGCGTTTCAAACTACCACAACAACACCTGAAGAAACTGAAGAAATAACTTATAAATTGGCGAGATTCGAGACAATGGCAGATATAATTCCTTCCCCTCGGAATCCCACTTACGCAGATAGTGAACGCTGGAGGTTGAAATTAGTATCCTCAGTTACCTAATTAGGTACTTTACTCGTTATCCATGCAAAGGATATCCCTCTCACAGCATCCGCCCTACACAGTTGGGCAAATTCAGATGAGATGTCGACATTCGACGCCCGTGTCAGAATCTGATGCAGTACTTATATAAATATGACTTGAAAAGCTGATCTGCGATACAATCACTATCTTCGTGACTTGTGGCTTCTACAAAGGGGCTAGGGGACGGTTTTTTTTTTTTTTTAAAGTTTTGGCTATGGGGTCGAGTCAGGCGTTGTTTTCCAATTGGAATATTACTTAAGTAATATTGAAAGTGGAATCCATTTTTAGGAGTCTCCCAACGATCCAATTTCCAAATGATACGACAAAATTTGTCCCATTTAATGAGACTTGTGTCTGATGTCACGAGGTCGAATGAGGAGTAGTTTTGAGTAATTTTGTGATCACGAAACAGTCCAAACACTGTACAGTAATGCATTTTGTTTTATCATTCTGGGAATAATACACCTATGCAATCGCGACGGAGGTCGACGATTCCGATCGGCCTCGAAATGTGACAATTCGAAAGGTCTAGATTCCTAGAGTTGGGATCTGTAGGGCTTTCATAGGGTCGAATATTTTTCATAGATAATTCTATTATTCTATGAAATTATTTCCATGACAAAACTATAATATAGTTTCAATATTATTGAAAACAAGTATATTAAAAACAATGAAAATTTAAAAAACGCTGCAAATTATTGTAGGTAGCGTACCCTCAGGTAAGTGTGTTGGGTCACCCCGGGTGACCCAACTTGGGTGTGTACATCAATTGCTTTTCCTAATTGATTATTAGGTTAATTGTGTGCATGGTGGAATGCGTTCGGCGCAGCCTCTGTGTTTTTGGAGAATGTAGGAGGGAGTACCTACAGGTAGTAACTTATGATCATAAGTTACTCTGCTCCTGCTATTGATTGCTGCATTGATGAATTTCCACTCTGAAATAGTACCAATTACAAATAACACTAATCAAATTGTTGTGTCCTGGTTTCATATAACAGTTTACATCTTTGTAAAATCTACACGATAAATTCATTCTGAGCCCTGAAGAAGAAAATATAGTTTCGAAAGCTCGGCAAAAGGATGCGATTTTTCGTTGGATCCTAATCTCGATACTACTGACGAGGTAATAAATTTTGGATCGATCTCCACAGTCTACAGTAAGAAAATACCTACTTACTTATGTTAAAAAAAAGGTATTACCTAAATAAATAATTGTCATAAAATAATGTTTTACCCAATTTACCTGAATTTAAACAATCCTTGTTTGAAATTTACAACGTTTGGCGCATTATTCTTTGGGCGGGTATATAAATTGAAATTGCCATCCCGATTAGGGCATCAAAATCAAAACCTGCAATGTAGCAAATGCATTAAATGAATCTAAGTTATAATAATAATAACCTTGTGGTAGTTTTTAGTAAATTTTGGATGAGCTGTTTCGCGCTTTTGCCTAAATAACGAAATAAGACGAAGAACGGATTGACGTATGACCGCCCCACTGACAAGAATCGCACTCTTATTGCCAACGCTTTTCGATTGGCCTTCAATCTTTCATTGAGTTCTTTTTCCTCACGAGAACTCACCACACTGGTGAACAAGGCCGCTCTAAAGGAGTTTGAAAAGAAAGTGGCCAACATTCTGTACGGTTTGTGCGGTTCTCTTGCCAAATGGTCGGTTACAGTGGTGAAGGGTAGTTGTAGGTGGAGAGGGTTGCTAAGGTGTACGTGTGGGGTCCCCCTTTCATCGGTAGGTAATTGTAGTGAGCCAATCACGTATGAATGCAACGAAAAATTGTATTATTCATTTCTAAGCAGTTATAACATAAATGTACTTACGAATCGCAGTACCTATTCAACATTACCCAAACGTGCTGAATATTTTACGCATACTTACGGTTAATGTTTTGGAGTAGAGATACTATCGAACAATAGAAATGGTTCAAGCAATGGGCTCCTTGAGAAGGTCGGAATTCGTCCTTTCTAACAACCTATTCGGATTCAGCACCTTTTAAAACCCTCATACTCAAATTTTTAGTTCGAAAATCCACATAAGTTTTTGTAGAACTGTTTTAGAAATGTCGTAGCGAGTAACTAGCTGGCTGGAGTAGTTTAGTTGAGTTAGGGGGAGAGAGAGCCAGTGGTTTGTTGAGGTACTTTATTCCATGACAAGCTTTCGAGGATGCTGGTCCCCTTCTTTAGGCTGTGAACAAGTGAACACAGTGTCACTCCTGAACAGTTACAATTCAAGAGGGCGACGCCATCTCCATCCAAAACACGCTGCAAATTTTACACAAGGGTTTATTATTCTTTGATATACGATACTTGTGCAGAAATTTAATTCTGTCAATGAAAAAATTTAAAAAAAAAATTTTTTTTGGATTTTTATCTCAAAAAAATTTTTTTTTTGGATTTTTTTGTTCAAAAATGTGTTTTTTCAAAAACTCTGTATTTTTTACTCGAAAAATATTTAACATCCTGGGATCCTTCAAAAATCCCATTT
The DNA here is from genome assembly GCA_955831195.1 of Pilophorus perplexus. Lineage (NCBI taxonomy): Eukaryota > Metazoa > Arthropoda > Insecta > Hemiptera > Miridae > Pilophorus > Pilophorus perplexus. The sequence goes on along the minus strand of OY037008.1, from coordinate 321,027 downwards.
TTAGCCCCACGAATGCCCTAAACATCGCCCCAGTGAAATCGGATCGTTCCGGGACCCCAAAAAATGGATTCTACGTCCAAAAATACTTCGAAAACCGAAAACGACACCTAACTCGATCCCATAGCTAAAAGCCTTCAATAAACCCCTCCCGTAGCCCCATTATAGCCCCATAGCGCCCCACGGGTTTGGCCGATCGGACTGAAAACCTTGCGGGCACAACTAGATGGTAAACCAAGGATTTTTTCAAAATTTCAGATTTAAAAAAAAAAAATTCCTACTGCCCAAAACGGCCCGGACGGCAGACGGACATTTCGGTTTTAGAATGTAGACCTCTTGAAACGGATAATGTCAAATTTTGAGCCCGATCGGAGTCGTCGACCCCCGTCGCGAAAACATAGGTGTATTATTCCAAGAATAATAAACCAAAATGGCCATCAAGAAATTCCGAGGACAGATAGAGGGTTGTATAACCAGCACCACGGCGCTAGAGGTAAACTCCCCTTCCTCAAATGACCTTACACAATGGTTCGCACAACTCCCACCTAACACCGACAGCCTCAACATATCTTCGCTCCTCTTCAGTGATCATGAAGACAATGATGAGGCACATAATGATGACAACCAGGAAAATGAAGATGCTGCCACCGTCAATATCAAAGACGTCACAACTGAGTTAGACGATGTGGAGGCAGAATCGCGTTAGATAGAGCCCGTCAAACCTTCCTGCAGAGAAAGAGGCAACGACTACACGCTGAGCTGTCATCCATTAGTTCGTTACTTGATTAACAATAATTATGTAGTTCCCTCAGAAAACTAAAAAAAACCTTTCCCTCATTCCCTTTCTCATCGTTCCCTCTTCCCCTTTCTAAATACCCTCTTTTTCAACAATAAAGCAGTTTACCGTTTTCTTTGCACAACAAGCATTACCCACGTCTTTAAGACAGGCGCATCGCGCCGTTTCAGGTTTACTAGTTATTATTATTATTATTAGGTACTATTTTATAAAAATATTATTATTATTTAATAAAATATTGCAGCCTGTGGGTGTATTGCCGCTTGTGATTTGTGTAGATCATGGTACATGTATTGTCTTATGACTTACCTGTGGGACACCCCCAGACCCCCGGATTATCTAAGTTTTGATCAAGGAAACCGGGTACATGTTTTTCGGATTGGTATTTTTTTTACCCAAAGCCTGGGTAATCATCTACGGCACAACCCGCGTAATCCCTGAAAATTTCATCAAAATCGGATCAATATTGGCTGAAATCCCCACTCCTTCCCTTCTTTAGGAGGGGGTTAAAGGAGGGGAAAACGGAAAAATCCTTGAGGGCGCTCAACTTATCTCAGAACGTACATCATTTTTTAATTTCTCGAGATTTTCAAGAATATATATTATTGGTATATTATATATTGGTATATATATATATAGACGGTGATCGGGTGGCAAGGGGGTAGATGGGCGAAGGGGAGCGAAATACACGTTGCGCCCAAATTTCGCAGCGTCGGGCGGGGTTTTAATATAGCCTATGTTGTGGGCAATCGCACCCGAGATCGTTAGAATAGGTTTGTTCCAGGTTTGACGGAATGTTAACAGAAATCGCCGGAGACATGCGCAGTTTAGAAACTGCTGTTCCAGGTCGATCGTAGTTTGAGAGCTCGAGTAGGTATGTGCGGTCGGCTTCTGTCGACAGCTGTCCAACTTCTGTCGACAGACGCAGTCAGACCTGGAACAAACCTATTAAAACCCGTACAAATCCGTTCAGCCGTTTAGACGCCTATAAGGCACGACGGACTTTACGGGGGGAACTATCGCATTCCAATCCAGATCACGCCCGTAAAAACATGTACCTACCATGTTAATAATAAACCAAAACTGCAAATTTCAACCGAAAGTTTATTTTTAACACATTCTACAAAAATGTAGGAAGCCCTCTCCGCCAACTCATTATATCCATCGTATCTCGCTCGAACCAAATCTCCACGCTTTCGAGAATTGCCCATCACTAATCGCCCTTAACTTCGCATTAGGCTGTTTTTTGCAGTTTCACTGTGAGATAGGAAAAGAGCGGTAATTTAGCGTGATAAGACTCAAAAAGGTGTTCTTGTAAATTTGTAACGCTCTAATAATTGAAGCCTTTTGTGACCAAACAATAATAATTTAATAGTAGTTACCTAACACCTTCACAACAGCTACAATGTAACTGTTAACATATTATGACATAATAATATTATACGTGGTGTTGCTTCTTAAGCGATTAACATATTATGTTAATCGCTTAAGAAGCAACACCACGTATCTAACTTTTGGCAACTTTTCAGTAGGAAGAAAAAACTGATTTAAACATGCATACCGGCAGGAGTTAGATACGTGGTATTGCCTCATCAGAGTTAGATACGTGGTGTTAACATGAAAGCGATTTTAGAGCTTTTGGCGGCGTTTTAACGAAACCCCAATGTTACCATTCTACGCGGAGCAAAATTCTGCATCCATTGATATACAACACCACGTATCTAACTTTTGGCAACTGTTCAGGAGGAAGGAAAAACTGGTTAAACATGCATACCGGCAGGAGTTAGATACGTGGTATTGCCTCATCAGTGTTAGATACGTGGTGTTAACATTTAAGCGATTTTAGAGCTTTTGGCGGCGTTTTAACGAAACACCAATGTTACCATTCTACGCGGAGCGAAATTCTGCATCCAGTGATATAAAAACCTCATTTTCGTCAAAAAGTTAGATATGTGGTGTTGCTTCTTAAGCGACGATGTCATAATATGTAACCGTTGTGAAGGTGTTAGGTGACTACTATTAAATCTTTACTATATTATAGTATCTTTACTATATTTATATTTACTTTATACATTTTTGATGATTTAGAAACAATTAAATTCGGGACATACCTCGGGGGTCAAATTTTCGGAATCATCCGTTTTCAAGACTGGCGGTGGTAGGTGGCAGCAGATCGTGAAGGCGCCGAATCCAGTTTGTCCGTGTGGGATGTCATGGCGGACACTCTTCCTTACCGACAGTGAGGTACAAAAGGGTGGGGGGGATGGCTGAAAAAACTCAAAAACTTACGAGAATTATAAAATAAAAATATATAAATAAATAAACGAACAGAATGAAGAATAATAAACAAAATATGAACTCAAAAGATTTAAAATAAAGAAAACAAACAATTTTTGAAAAATGTTTAAAAAAAGTTTTTAAAAAACATATAATATTTACTTTATTATATTTATATTTACTTTATTACTTTACTATATTATACATCTTTACTATAATATTATTATGAGCGTTGTACGTTTCGACAAATGAACAATACGGTGTACATCGTTGGTTTTGACAAAATAAGGACTAACCCAAAATATGTATGATCGTCCAGATGTTGGACGGCGTCAAAAAAAGAAGTGCGGCGTTACTCAGCTTCCTCCCACTCTTTCTTCTTTAAATAATTTAAAGAAGAAAGAGTGGGAGGAAGCTGAGTAACGCCGCAAATTATTTGTGAACCTATTTCCAACGTCCGCTAGGTACTGCAACACTTCTTTGGCCCGATCACTTGAGTTTAAAAACTTGCCCACCGTTTTTCCAAAAAGTCAGTAGCCTGTTGAGTTTTCTGTCGGGGAGGATTCACGCCCCCTTTCTGTATTCTTCTGATTTTCAAAGCCGACTCTTGTTGAATCTCAGACAGAACGGCGATAACTTGATTTATGTTTGGATGAGGTGCATAGAACTGTTTGTTGTAGTCTGAGTGGAAGGATTCAGCACCATTTGTCGTTTTGATGTAATTGTTGGGTGGGAGAGAAGCCCACGTACTCGGTGGAAAGGTGCAACCAACTTCAATGTAAGGTGGTTAGGTGGTTAGGACAATTTAGTGTAGTTTTCGAAGTAATTTTGGACGTAGAATCCATTTTTGGGGGTCCCGGAACGATCCGATTTCGCTGTTGCGATCTATAGGGCTTTCATGGGGCTACTAATGGGATTTTTGAAGGATCCCAGGACAAATAATTTTCAAGTAAAAAACAAAACAAAAATGTTGAAAAAGATTTTTGAAAAAAAAAGACTTTTTTTTTAATTTTTTCATTGACAGAAATAAATTTTTGCACAAGTACCTACCTGACCTATACCTATCAAAGAATAATAAACCCTTGTGTAAAATTTGCAGCGTTTTGGTTTATTATTCTTGGAATAATACACCTATGTTTTCGCGACGGAGGTCGACGACTCCGATCAGCCTCAAAATTTGACATTATCCGTTTCAAGTATCTAGATTTAAAACGCTGCAAATTTTACACAAGGGTTTATTATTCTTTGATATAACTTACTTGTGCAGAAATTAAATTCTGTGTTAAGTACCTAAAGAAAAAATTTGAACAAAATTTTTTTAATAATTAAAAAAAATTATTTTTTTTTTCAAAAAAGATTCTATTGATTTTGTTTTTTCAAAAAAAATTTTTTCAAATTTTTTTTGTTTTTTACCGAAAAATATTTGTCCTCCTGGGATCTTTCAATCATCCCATTTGTAGCCCCTAAGAAAGCCCTATAGATCGCAACAGTGAAATCGGATCGCTGCGGGACCCCAAAAAATGGATTCTACGTCCAAAAATACTTCGAAAATGGCACCTGACTCGATCCCATAGCCGAAAGCCATCAAAAACCCCCTTCTGTAGCCCCATTTTGCCCCATAGCGCCCCACGGGTTTGGGCAATCGGGATGAAAACCTTGCGGGCACAACTAGATGGCAAACAGAGTATTTTGACAAAATTTCAGATTTTAAAACAATTCCTACTGCCCAAAACGGCCTGGACGGCGTATGGCGTTCGGCGGACGGACATTTCGGTTTTGGAATCTAGACCACTTGAAACGGATAATGTCAAATTTTGAGTCCGATCGGAGTCGTCGACCCCCGTCGCGAAAACATAGGTGTATTATTCCAAGAATAATAAACCAAAACCGAAATGTCCGTCCGCCGTCCGGGCCGTTTTGGGCAGCAGGTTTTTAAAAAATCTGAAATTTTGACAAAATGCTTGGTTTCCATCTAGTTGTGCCCGCAAGGTTTTCACTCCGATCGCCCATACCCGTGGGGCTAAAATTGGGCTACGGGAGATTTTTTTAAAAGGCTTTTGGCTATGGGATCGAGTTAGGTATCGTTTTCGAGGTATTTTTGGACGTAGAATCCATTTTTTGGGGTCCCGGAACGATCCGATTTCACTTGCGATCTAAAGGGCTTTCATGGGGCTAAAAATGGTTTCCTTGTTCTCAATTTGGTCGCACTCTCGTTTTGTTGACATTATTATTAAGTTACTTTTTTCGCTTATTTGAAAATATGTCATGTTCAATTCTGGTTTCCACTCCCTACTAAGTACAGATTACTTGCTTCAGGAGTGGCGTCTTTCCTTTGCAGAATTTTGTATTAATGCTCCGTTTCACGCTATTACTTAGGAATTGTTTGGGCGCCCTAAAACCATTTCGCTCTTCATGAACATTGAGGAAATGATTATCTTACCATTCTTTGGCTCCAATTTATTTTTGGCTTTCTACATTTTTCTGACTGAACGTTTTCATGGCAATCTTTCTCCCTCCCACATACTCCTTCCGTCTTGCATCTGTTTCTTCATCCTACTTCTCTTTCCTCTCTCACACTTTCCCAAAATCATGTACTTATGTCCATTCCATCTTCGACGCAGCACTCGTTCAGAGCGGGGGAGTGGTGGGGATGGACCATATGGCGGTTGACTCCACTGGGGCGTCCACTTCTTTGTCCCACAATATTTTCAACATTTCTTTGACCTCATCTGACTCTGAGTACCTTACTTGCGATGATAGTTTCATGGATGAGCCTTCCTTGAACGAGAAAATAACGAGATTTGTTAATAAATTCAACAATCATTCCTTGGTCGCAGGGCACATCAATCCAGCCTTGCCCGCAACATTGATGAACTGAGGTTGCAGCTGCGGGGCAGCAGATTTGGTTTGCTGGGTATTACTGAGACGTGGCTCAATTCTTCCATCAGCTCCAGATTCGTGGCTATACCCGGCTACAAGCTTATCCGCAATGACAGAGATAAACGGGTTGGTAAATCGAGGGGTGGCGGAGTGGCGTTGTATGTTCAGGATTCCCTAAATTATAAGGTGATTATGAAGTCCGAAAACAGCCATATAGAGTTCCTCTTCGTCGAGATTATTTTGAAGGGTCGCAAACTCCTGGTTTCTGTAATATATCGTCCTCCGGAGCGTCAAGTCGATATTTTGGACCTCGAATCGCCTTTGAGTGCCTTTATCACATCATACGACGATATCTTGATAATGGGAGATTTGAATTGCAACTCTTCCTATGATATGCCTAACTTCAACGGGTTGAGTCTGCTTCTGTCCTCGCTGAACCTTTCTAGGGTCCCATTTGGTGATACTCACTTCACTGGGCGTTCTTCAAGCGACATTGACGTGATGCTGGTCCACGATCTTCGTAAGATTTCTGAGTTCTGCAAGTTTGATCTGCCAGGGGTATCTCACCATTCCCTCATCGTAGCTGCATACAGGACGCCGCCTTGCAAACTCGAGAAGCGTTTTATTACCTCTCGTGCACCTCTCGATGGGTGAGGCTGAGCTGACCCAACACGCTGCAACCTTGCCCTGGGACCTCGTTTTCTCCATGAATGACGGTAACGACATGCTGTGTCACCTGAACTCCTTGATGCTGAGTATACTCGATTCACTAGCCCCCCAGAAGCAAATTCGTGTGAAGCACCCGTCAACGCCTTGGTTCACTGACAAATTGAAAAAATCGATCAGGGAAAGGGACCGATTGTACAGAAGGTGAAAAAAACAAAAAACAGACTCGATAGTGATTTCGAGGCCTTCAGAGTCATGCGGAATCAAACTAAAACTCTCTCCAGACGCTTGAAGAGGGAGCACATATTGCAAACCCTAGATACCAGGAAGACACCTGGGAAGATTCTCTGGAGGAACATTCGGAACCTTGGTATTCATGGGAAGGGTGAGAGATCTGCTTGTCCATTCCCGGTGGACGATGTCAATAAGTTCTTCTGCGCACCCCAGGTCTCCCCTAACTTCCAACTGCCTGACGGCCTCTGGGAGGGATTCTCATTCAGGAATGCCACTGACGACGAGGTTTTTGCGTCCTTCAGCAAGGTGAGCTCCAACGCACTGGGTGATGATGGAATACCTATCCGTTTCTTGAAGCTCCTTCTTCCATTGATTTTGCCGTATGTGACTCACTTCTTTAACTTCTGTCTGACTTCCTCGACCTTTCCTGATGGTTGGAAACACGCCCACGTCGTGCCACTCAACAAGATTGCCAATCCTAAATGTCTCAAGGACATCCGCCCAATCTCGGTCCTTCCAGCTTTCTCCAAACCCTTAGAGAACATAATGAACGACCAGATACACGAGCACCTCCAGTCTAATCAACTTTTGACTCCGACCCAATCAGGTTTCCGACAGGGACACAGTTGCATGACTGCCCTGGCTGGTGTCACCGAGGACATAAGGCGTGGGTTTGAATCAGGGCTAGTAACAATAATGATCCTGCTTGATTTTAGTAACGCCTTTGGTAGTATGGATTTTGTCACCCTTATCTCCAAATGTAAGCTCCAATTTTCATTCAGCTCGTCTGCCTGTAGGCTTTTGCACTCATACTTGCCCGGCCGCTCTCAGTCTGTTGTTGATGGGGACAAGAGATCTGGCTCCCTGCCTCTGACAGCCGGAGTGCCACAGGGTGCCATCTTGGCACCGCGCCTGTTCTCTCTATATGTGAACGACTTCCCATCATGCCTTCAGCACTCAGCCACGCATCAGTACGCTGACGACACCCAAATTTATCTGCAGGTGAAGAGAGAGCACATCGAAGAGGGAATTGCCCTCATCAATCAAGACCTTCAATCGATTCATCTGTGGGCTGAACAGAATGACCTGCTCCTGAACCCGGCTAAAACTCAATCCATCATATTCTCACCGAAACATCTGGGTACTAGCGTGCTCTCCCCGATAAGATTTTATTTATTTATTTATTTATTTATTTCCATTACAAGTACAAAACATAGATACATTCAATAGTACTTGGTGGGTAAATGTTTGACACTACCCACCAACATGAACAGGTTTATTGTATACATCGGGGCACATCAACTAGTACGAACCAAGGAAATGGGTACCCATTTTCCAGCCCCCCCTATGTGCCTAAATGCTATTGGAAAAATTAATCCTCCATATGAGCCTAGGCTCGTGTTGGAGGATGAGTTTTTGTTCTCAGTCGACCCACTCAATACAATAGATAGGTATGTCATATTAATAATTAATACAGAGAATTTAAGAATACAGAATACACAACAATATTATCAGAGATAAAAGATATTATGATATAAAATGTATATTAGGTACATTCTAAAAATAAAGCAGCAATATAATGGCAGGCACTTAGAAAAAGTAATCATTAGATAATAGAAAACTGACAATGGCTTTTCTTAAATACTTGTTGAATTTTGAATGTAATAGCTTTTCTCGTAGCTTTGAGGGTAGAGCATTAAAGCATTTTATACCTTGATATATATAAGAATTTTGGGCAAAAGAGGTTCGATAAAAAGGGTATTCAATGCGACTGTCATTTTTAAATCTGGTGTTTTGGCTATGAACAGGTAAAGTATAATGTTTCGTTTTAATTATTTGTATAATGCCATTCAGCCGAACAAGCTTCAGAAAAGGAAGAACCCCCAATTCAGAGAAGAGGGGAGAGGTATGTTCGTATCGCCCTCTCTTGCAAATTGTTCGGATAATGGCTTTTTGAGTCTTAATTACTGGTTCTAGGTGCGAAAAGTACGTGCTGCTCCAGATAGGCAAGCAGTATGTTAGCACTGATTCAACAAGAGCAAAATATACTTTCTTTAGGAGATACTTATTTAAGATTCGGGACAATTTATAAAATATATATAGTAATTTTCTTAATTTTGCGTTAATTTTATGGATGTGGACCGTAAATTTCATTTGTGTATCAAAGTTAATTCCAAGGTATTTGGCGGAATAGCTTTGCCTAACAGGGCAGCACGCCTCGCAAGTCGAACCATCGCATTCAAGCGAGTGAATATGAATGTCCTCCAGCTCAGGAAGATTCCGCGGATCAATACAAAAAGGCACGAAGGTAGTTTTGTCTACGTTCAGTGTCAGCTTATTACAGGACATCCAGTTAAATAGAGTGTTTATAGCATTATCCGCCTTTTTCCGTGTTTCACTCCATGAGCCAGCTGAACAGTAGAAAACAGTATCGTCCGCAAATAGCAGGACCTTTCCCGGTAAATCAAGCTCAGATATATCATTAATATAAATAATAAACGCGATAGGTCCAAGGACAGTACCTTGCGGCACCGAGTAAGGCCCCAGTGAGACTTCTTCGCTTCTCACACCATTCACCTGGACAATTTGCCTTCTGTCTTTCAAATAACTTCTGAACCATTGTAGTGCAGTGTCAACAATGCCCAATTTGTACATTTTTTGGAAAAGAATGTCATGCGAAATTGTATCAAAAGCTTTAGCCTGATCTAAGAAAACTGCTAAGGGTTTACGCCCTGCGTCCAAGTCTTCCATAATGGAATTATACAAATTACAAGCAGCATCTTGCGTACTACGATTATTTCTGAATCCAAATTGTGCTCCTGTGAGCAAATGGTTTGTTTCCAAGAACAGAACTAGCTGTTCTTTGACACACTTTTCAAAAAGCTTTGCAATACAAGAGACCAGGCTGATGGGGCGATAGTTGTTACATTTATCTTCAGGGCCTGATTTATGAATGGGAGAGACAATAGCTAGCTTCAAGATTTCAGGAAATTTTCCAGAGTTTAGACTTCGATTAATAAGAATATGTAAAGGCTTACTGACTGAGTCTTTGCCAAATTTCAAGATTCCTGCTGTAACTCCATCAAAACCAGGACTGGATCCACCTTTTAGTGAATCAATACAATTTTTGACCTGAGTTTCAGTGACTTCTTTAAAACGAGATAACAAACTCCCGTCTTTACGCTCTCCAGGGATCACCTTCTGCCTTCGATTAGGAATTCTTTCAGCTAGTGATTTCCCAACATTTGAAAAATAACTGTTAAATTCATTTGCACATTGCTTTGGATTTTGAAGTCCGTCTATTACTGTACTATCTATTGTTAACTTTCTTATTATGGTATTCTTTCTATTTTTATTTTCTATTATTTCATTTATTGCGTCCCATGACTTTTTGGCATTTCCTGTTGTTTTATTTAGCTTATCACCATAGTAGTTGTCATGGGCAGTATTAATTAGTTCTTTAAGTTTTTTTTGATAGTTTCGGAAGTAATTATTCAAACGCGAATTAAAGGGCTGTCTACGAGAAGCAGCGTAGAGCTTTTCTTTTTTCCTAATACACTTCACGAGAGAACTCGTAATCCAAGGCTTGATGGGAAGGTATTTTTTAGGAATTTCTGAGTGAACAGTGGAATTTGTAATGTGCTGCTTTAATACATTTATAAAAGTTTCAGTACTTAGATCAACATCAGCTAATTTAATTACGGGTTCCCAATTCTCCTCCTCAAGTGCTACTTTGAGTTTACTGAAGTCAATTCGGGAAACTCGGCCTTGGGGCAATTTAGTTGTAATTGTTTCGCAAGGTATCATCGCGATAGTAGCCCTATGTTCGCTGGTTTGTGAATGAACTATGGCAGCTTTACACCGTATAGACGAAAAAATGTGGTCCAAACAAGATCCCTGCGGAGTCAGTGCATTCCTTGGCCTAGTGACATCATTTACATACGAAATGAAACCGTTCATAGCCAATATATTAAGATACTTTTCAGTATACATGTCTGGCGTTAAACTTAATATGTCGAAATTCAAATCACCAACTATGATTTCCGGTCGCTCGTTTACGACGCAGCTTTCAAAATCATTCAAAAATTTATCCAATTCATAGTTACTGCGCAGATGTGATCTATAAATTGCTAATAAAGAGATATCTTTACTCTGAATTTTCACTCTCAACTTGATTGCACTGGAACCATAAACTTCTTTTTCACAAACCTCTATCAGTTCAACATCGTCTCGCACAAAGCATGCACTGCCACTATTTTGATTAAAATTTTTTTTAGTACTGCGATACACGTATCCCTCTAGACTGAACTCAGTACTGTCTTCAATTTGAAGCCAGCATTCACTTAAAATAATTAAATCCGGTCTAATATTCAAGAGTGACAACTCAATAACTAACTGGTTAAAATTTTTCTTAATACTACGGACATTCTGATGAAATATATATATGCCCTTACTTTGGAATAAAAAATTTTTGTTTAGTTCTTCATAATTATAATAGGTAGGTGAATTTTCATTTAGTGAGGCATCGATAAGGTTTGACAAATCCATGAGATAGTTACTACCTAGCAGAAATTAAACGACAAAGCAATTAAGGAGACTACATACGTTCTATGTCGGCGGGGGTTTTTATTGTTTGCACACGTTCTCCGTCGGCCTTTCTGACGTGCACGACGCAGTTCTTCACCCAGACATACTTGTAACCCAGCTCCTTGGCTTTTTCCTTGGTACGCCGCAACACGTCAGCACGGAGCGCAGTGAGATTCTCATTCACGTAGACCCTCTCGTTAGGCCAATCCTTATATAACTGATGCGCAGTTAGGTTTTTGGTGGTTTTAGCGACTTGTATGAAATTCGCCGCGGTCCGTGGTGACTCAAGAATTGCCAGAATCTTGCGAGGACGTTCCTTGCGTATCACCCCGACCCTGAAGGCTGCTTGTACTTCGCCACACTCCACATTTAGTGCTCTTGAAGCTGCTTTGACGATCTCAATACAATCTTCATTCTTTGTTTCGGGAACGCAGTTCACTTCAATGTTTGCATTACGAGAGCTCTGCTCAAGCACATCAACCTTAATTTGCAGGCCGGATACTGTGGATTTGAGCTCTGTATTTTCTTTCGTTAATTCTTGAATGGTAGCCTCCATTGCTGTCATCCTCTCAGAGAAGTCATCAAACTGGTCGCTCATGAATGCGAGAGACTGCTTAAGGTCTTTCATGTCATTTGCGATAGACACCAAGTTGTTGAGTTTTTTATTCATGTCGAGTAAAGTTTGTTCAATCTTGTTTGGTCCCGCTGGTTGGTCATCACGGGCGTCGCTAGGGCGCGAAACTTCGGGGACTTCCTCTGAACTAGTCCCACCCCCTTCCTTACACACGTCGCACCTCCAGCGCTCCTTAGCGTCTTTCGACATTTTTTTAAAGTTTTCAATGTTTTTTATCCTTGTGCAAGCCGGGTGGAAGGCTGCCCCACATTTGGCACATTTCGCCGTTTTCGTTGGCGAGAACAAGTCTCGGTTACATTTTTTACAATCCATCATTATGAAAGGGCTAATCGCCTACACTGCAGTTTGATAAGCTTGAAGGCGCACCGTATCGGGGACAACTCGACGCGAAGAACAAAGACCCTGTTGTGATTAGTCACTCAAACGAAGAGGGAAAAACAAAGTCAAATGCGACAGAGAAACCCTGCGATAACAGACGACACTACGATGTGACTCGCTCGGGGGTCTGAGAACAACTGATTGAACAATATCGTCGTGCCTTACTCCACATCAGTCAAGAATCTGGGTGTGACCCTTTCCTACGATCTTCACTGGTCTGCTCATACCTCCTCCATCGTTCAGAAGGTTAACAGCTCTCTACGTTCCCTCAGGCGTCTGGCTTACTGCACACCTCAGGACCTGAGAATGAATCTCGTGAAAACCCTTCTGCTTCCTATTTTTACATACGGGGATGTTCTTATGGCCTGCTCCACCGATGCTACGTCAACTAAACGTCTGGAAACGGCCTTCAACATTTGTGTCCACTACGTGTTCAACCTCAAACCGAAAGGCCACGTGTCACAACACAAAAACCAAATCTTGGGCTGTGGCTTATTTGATTACATAAAGTTGAGACTCTTGAGATTCATCTTTAAAAGCAGCCACGATCCCTCCAAAATCCTTGTTACTTATCAAATCTTTTTGCCCTCGGCCCTTCCAGCCGTCTGAACAAACTCGTGCAGCTTCACGCGAGGACGAAATCCTATTGCGACTCTATTCGTATTGGTGGTGCGAGGATGTGGAACGCCCTCCCCGCCCGTGTTCGCTCCATCACTTCCCTCGACCGTTTCACGAGTGCTATCAAGGACCACTTTCGTACATGATTCCTCCCTCTTCTCCCTCTTCACCCCTCCTTATCTACTCATTTATCTCCCTCTTCACTCCTCTTCACTCTGCCCCTTCCACCCTTAGCCATAACGTGATAGGATTGTAAAACAATTAGGTATGTATATATTTTTTGTTAACTTTAGATTTTACTATAAATTTCCATACGAGGCGGGAGTTCACACTCCTATTTGGAAATAAAGGTTTTGAATTTGAATTTTGAATTTGAAAAATGGGATTTTTGAAGGATCCCAGGCGGTTAAAAAAAGGCGGCTTGGTTTATTATTCTTGGAATAATACACCTGGTTTCGCGACGGAGGTCGACGACTCCGATCGGCCTCAAAATTTGACATTATCCGTTTCAAGTGGTCTACATTCTATAAATTCTAATATTCTATAAATCATTTATAAATCCGAAATGTCCGTCCACCGTCCGGGTCGTTTTGGGCAGTGGGAATTTTTAAAAATCTGAAATTTTGACAAAATTGTCAGTTAACCATCTAGTTGTGCCCACAAGGTTTTCAGCCCGATCGCCCAAACTCGTGGGGCGCGATGGGGCTACTTTTTGAAGACCTTTGGCTATGGGATCGAGTCAGGTGTGGTCCATCTAGTTGGGCAGCTGCATGGCATAACACTGTCGACGGAGCAGACATGAAAATTGCTCGGGATGTTCCCCAGTCAACAGCCTGGATGCGTAATAACAACGAACGGGTGCCCGTGTGGCGGACCCTGGCGGCGATCAAGACGTACGCAGCTGCTATACAGCTGCGGGCACGGATGACTAGAGGCCGGGCAGGTTCGGCAGCATGTCGTGAAGGATGCCCCCAACGTGAGACGCCGAACCATGTGCTGCAAGTTTGTCCATCTATGCGTGAAGCACGTTGCAAACGGCATAACGCTGTCTGTGCCCTGTTTGGTGAATATGCTCGGCGGAAGGGTTGGAATGTATGGACGGAGACCCTGATTAGGACCGACGAACAAGCCATTCGACCCGACGTCATAATCAAGAAAGATGACACTGCTTATGTCGTCGAGGTGGCCATCTCGACAAACTCTCCGACCTTTCCCTTGCGCACCCTCCTGAATAGGAAGAAATCCAAGTATGGGACTCCGGTAGCGATGCAAGCCGTCAGGGAGCTCACGGATTCGACAGTGGTGGAAGTACTTCTGGCTATTCTCCAGTGGCGCGGACTCTGGGATGCACACGCGGCGAGAGGGCTCCGAAAGATCTTTCCGCCGTTCATTTTGGAGTGGGCTGCCAGGAGAACGTTGGACGTTAGTGGCTTTATATGGGCTGCCTTTAGACGCAGACACCTAGTGGGGGCTCATTGAGCCCCCCCAAGGTCAGTATTCTCGTCCCTTATATTCTCTCCCGGTAATGATGCACCTTCTGATGCGCTACCTGTGTTTGTTTCCGATGGACACGGCGAGGGACACAACGCCTCCCTGGGGAGACACCACGTCCCCCTATCCCCCCGGTGCAGCTACCTGGACCCCAAGGACCACGGCGACAAGAAGAGTTTATTATATGAATCATTTAAAATTGTATTGAAGTAGTATAAACCAATAAATACTTGTTATTGGACGTAGAATCCATTTTTAGGGGTTCCGGAACGATCCGATTTTTTTGTTGCGATCTATCGGGCTTTCATGAGGCTACTAATGGGATTTTTGAAGGATCCCTGAAGGGCAAATAATTTTCAAGAATTATACTTCTGCACAAGTAACCTATATAAAAACGCTGCAAATTTTACACAAGGGTTTATTATTCTTTGATATAGGTTAGTTGCGCAAAAATTATTACTCTGTCAAAAGAAACAAGCCATCAAATGAATTGAATAGATGAGCGCAACCTTTCTGTTATTACGAAATAATGCTGGACTGCTAACCGTAGCTTTTATTGAATCTAAGAAACAGTAGGTATCTAGCGACCAAACTATGCCACACAACACATCAAAAATATCCACGTGATGCTCATTACGTAAACAACTGCACCCTAACGACCGATGCGTAAGAAAACCTTATGCCAATCAGAGGTAACGAACGGCTCAGGATGCAAAAATCGTTTTGGAGTCGTTGGAATCAGCCTAAAAAGCTTATTCCATAGACCCTTGTACCAACGAAATCGGACAAAAACTTTCGTCCCCCTTTTGAGGCCTCCTTAGTTACACATCAGAGATAAACAACTTTCGTCGTGAAGGACCTCCCGAAAACCGATGAAGGGGATGAGGGAGGAAAAATCAAGGTAGCCTATAACCACCCCCCGAACTCGCTGATGACAATGAGACCACCCTCATGAAAATCTGTTGAGCCGCTCGGGCGTGATGCTCTGTACACAAACAAACAAGCCATCAATTGAATTGAATAGATGAGCGCAACCTTTTTGTTATTACGATATATTTAATGAGCGAGAGAAACTAAGAAACAGTAGGTATCTAGCGACCAAACTATGCCACCCAACACATCATCCACGTGATGCTCATTACGTAAACAACTGCACCCTAACGACGGATGCGTAATAAAACCTTATGCCGATCAGAGGTAACGAACGGCTCAGGCTGCAAAAATCGTTTTAGAGTCGTTGGAATCAGCCTGAAAAGCTCATTCCATAGACCCTTGTACCAACGAAATCGGACAAAAACTTTCGTCCCCCTTTTGAGACCTCCTTAGTTACACATCAGAGATAAACAACTTTCGTCGTGAAGGACCTCCCGAAAACCGATGAAGGGGATGAGGGAGGAAAAATCAAGGTAGCCTATAACCACCCCCGGAACTCGCTGATGACAATGAGACCACCCTCATGAAAATCTGTTGAGCCGCTCGGGCGTGATGCTCTGTACACAAACAAAAAAAAAAAAAACACATGTCGAAGAGGTGAGCGCACCTTTCCATTTTTTGGAAAAAGGTTGCGCTAAAAAACATACATGTCGAAGAGGTGAGCGCACCTTTCCATTTTTTGGAAAAAGGTTGCGCTAAAAATGTTGGAAAAAAAATCTTTGGTTTTTTTTTGGATTTTTTTTTTTTTTTTTTCAAAAAAATTGTTTTTTCAAAAAGTCTCTATTCTTTACTCGAAAAATATTTAACCTCCTGGGACCCTTCAAAAAACCCATTTTTAGCCCCATGAAAGCTCTATAGATCGCAACAGTGAAATCGGATCGCTGCGGGACCCCAAAAAATGGATTCTACGTCCAAAAATACTTCGAAAACGACCCCTGACTCGATCCCATAGCCAAAAGCCTTCAAAAACCCCCTTCTGTAGCCCCATTTTAGCCCCAGAGCGCCCCACGGGTTTGGGCGATCGGACTGAAAACCTTGCGGGCACAACTAGATGGTAAACCGAGTATTTTGTCAAAATTTCAGATTTTTAAAAAAATTCCTACTGCCCAAAACGGCATGGACGGCGGACGGCGGACGGACATTTCGGTTTTGGAATCTAGACCACTTGAAACGGATAATGTCAAATTTTGAGGCCGATCGGAGTCGTCGACCCCCGTCGCGAAAACATGGGTGTATTATTCCAAGAATAATAAACCAAAATTGGTGTGTGGTTTTATGAAACCACGGTAAAAGTGAAACTTTTATTCAAACTAGTTTCAGGAAATGATGCCCACATTTATATATTATATAATATATTTTATAATATTAAAGGTGCTGGAGGGGTGTAAGGAGGGGGGGGGGGGGGTACGATCTGTAATCTGGGAGGCACAACCCGCGTAATCCCTGAAAACGCACCCGTGGCAACGACGGTTTTTGACCCGTCTCTCGTTGCGAAGGAAAGCTCCGTTCACGTTACATGCAGCCTATAGCAACCCATCAACTCAAAATGAAATTACCTAGTACATACCTATCAAACTAATCGAAGGCTCGCAAAAAATACTCGTACCCACCTACCGGCGATCTTGGAATAACTTTAGAACGGGTTATCGCACAGAAATCGTTTTGTGCTCGTTGAAATCAGCGTGAAAAGCTCGTTTTAACAGACGTAGTTTCGTTCAAAACCGATGGCAAAAGTTGTATCGGGGCGTTTCGTAAATTTTCCTAGTAATCCCTAGTATCGACGCTTTAAGCGTGAAGTTACACAAAACGACACACAGACCAAAAATTTTGGGACGATGTAATAAAAGTTTCACTTCAAAAAATAATAAACCCTTGTGTAAAATTTGCAGCGGTTTTTTTTTTTCATTGTTTATGAACAAAATCAAATTTTGCACAATTTATACAAAAATATTCGCTTTGTTTTGTTTTTGCGTTTTCGTACGATAATCGATTTAAGGCTCATTGTGGTAAAGTCCGACCAATCTAAAAGTAAACTCGACGGGACCCATAGATACTATACTATGGGCGGTACCTATGCAACAACTCTCCTCGGTAAATCCTGTTCAGTTGTTGTTCAAGGACGGGAGCTGCTGACTCTGCAGAGCCGGGACGGCCTCAATGTTCGGTGATCCGGGTAAATCACTTGGGCCGCCAGTTGCAACAACGGACGATTACCAATCAACCATCAGATGGTGGGATGATAATGGGGAAGGGGCTGATGTTCTGGTATTTCTCCCCTTTTTCTTTACACGGTTCATTTCTTTTCGGCTTGCCAACAATCCAAACCGCGGTGACAGGGGTTCCAAGGCCCCCCCCCCCCCCCCTGATTTCAACGAGTACAAAACGATTTCTGTGCGATAACCCGTTCGCAATTTATTCGAAGATCGTCGGTAGGCGGGCACGAGTATTTTTTGCGAGCCTTCGATTTGTTCAATAGATACCTACTAGGCAATTTCATTTTGAGTTGATGCGTTGCTATGGGCTGCATCATGGAGGAAAGAAAGGTCTTTCCTCCATGGGGCTGATTATGACTGGTGATAGACGGGAATTCGATGTTCCGTGCGAAGCACGGGTGTCCCAGCTAGTATTATAATGTAATTCAAACAAAATATTAATAATAATAATAACATAATATTATTATGTTATGTTATTATTAATAATAATATGTTAATAATAATAATAATAATACGTTATGTTTAATATATGTTATTAATATATATTAATAATAATATTATGTTTGGAAGGATAATAATATTATCAGGATATTATCCGGATTATATATCAGAATATAATATCATTTTATATTCATATCAGGATATACATCCATCTTCTTATTTGACTGAACTTCACCCACTTACCACCCTGATCCATTCAAAATGAAGTTTAATATAAAGATTTTGATATAAATCCACATATTCATAATCGAATTTGCACCGTTTTTAAATTTTTGTTAGATCCAAGGGTCAAATTTGCGTGTGCCAATCACGGAACGGGAACGGCTTTGGGTTGGGCTTCATAAGGCGATACAGGAGAAAGTGCAATATAGGAAGGAACGGCTCCTTCCTCTGCTCTGGCCAAGACTCCTCTCTACCCCCACTGCGGACTTTGCCGGGAACTTGGTAACTTAAAAACCCGTTTAGAAAGTACCGCGCGAGACGAAGAGGGAGGTTGCGCAATTATGGCTGTTGGTTAGAAGGTCGGTAGAGAGCTCAGAGGGTCAAACACCAGCTCGGTGTCGGGATTACAGGAAATTACGATCTTACGTGAATTCCGGGTGCCTATATCCAGTTGTACGAGTCCAGTTCAACAAGTGTTGTGTGGACACCAATTTTGGTGCACACTCCGACCATATAATATAATGTATATTATGGTCGGAGTGTGCACCAAAATATTATTCGATGAAATTAGGATAAATAGAGGAATGTTTCGGGGTAGTAACATTATTTTCAATTTAAATTTCAATTTCAATTCAATTTCTCTTTATTTGCAGTTATCTCTTTGTACAGACATTGCAATTGTCAGTAAATACTACAACTAATTTTCAAAACATCGTCATAACTGTTATGTTGTTGGAAACTTGTTGAGGGTCAGTCAAATAAGACGAGATTTTTTGCCGACGTTTCAAGAGATATATTCTCCTATCATCAGGGCCTAATGAAATGAACAAAACACATCATCATCAACTATAACTGTTATAATCTCTACGGCTTTGTTTGTATTTTCGGTCGCTGAACACGAATCCAAGGTTTTCTGTGAAAAGTCTTGCTCAGAACCTGGTCAAATGTGCAAACGACCTCAATATTGGCCCTTTTTTGGTTTTTTGCATTCAACTAAAAAATATGCGGTTTATCGCAAGTCGCTTGCGCCTGCGCTATTTGAAACCCTGCCTTTCTCGTTAAGGACCGCGAGGTCAACGTCAATTTTCAAAAAAGAAGCGCTACTTTATTTTAAGAATTTAGAAAATACAAATTATATTCTAAGTCGCTATAAATTGTAAATTTAATTGGTATGCAATATTCAATAGCTATTAAGGGAATGACAGGCCTGGACAGGTCAGAGACCTATAGGCCAAATCAAGAAAAATTGGTTCCTATGTATACAAATCATGACTCTCTGCCTTATTGTGAAAATGTTTTTATGTTTTATGAATAAATAAATAAATATCACTATCTATAGGTAGGGGAGAGTGCCCAAGCTTGGACACTAGTTTTTAAACCTGTGTAAACCATAGTTTCTGATTGGAATATTTCCGATGTTATAATAATTATAACATAATAATATTATTTTATAATAATTAATGGGTATAATTATTATTATAACATATTATGTTATACGTACCTACCATAATTATAACATAATATTATTATAACAAAATTATTTTTCCTTTAAGTCACGTCTATCCACTTTCTCTCCAGATTTAAAATTTTTCCTGCTAATGCAACATTTTTGGCAGAACATTTTCGAAAAATGCCATTCCTTCCATAAAAGGGCACCGTGCCCAAGTGAGGACAGGCTGGGTCCTTACTTTGGACACCCCCCGTCCAAGCTAGGAACCCTAGGTTTCCTAAGCTGGAGAGCACACATCCAAGTTGGTCACCTGGCTCCAACAGCTGAAAAAATGTGTTCAAAACAGAAATGAAACACCTCTATGAAATAATTGTATAGCATAGTTTATGTTTCATTTCTTTGTCGAACTAATTTATTAACTTTATTAAAATATATTCAGTCTTTCTGACAAACAGCCATGCTTTTCAGGCTCCTATTCTAATTGAACCCGTTTTTTAAAAGGGGTTATGTGCCATTTTTGGCCAATTGTACTTTTTATCATTTCCCGGGTCTCCATATAATATACCATATTATAATATATATACCATATTATGGTGTATGTATATATACATGGTTGCATCGATTGCGATTGAAAGGAGCCTCGTAATGTTGACGCTTCTCGAAGTAAAACCGAGTTGAAATTCCCGATGTCATTTGAAAAGGGCTATATGCGCCTCATAACCCCTTTAAAAAGAAAATTTAGAATTTCAGGGATCGTCAAAATGAGGTGGAAGAAGAGAGGGGGGGGGGGGGGGGGGAGCACGTACCTACAAATGCCCAAAATCCCGGTTCAGGAAGTATTCTATCGGAGGCAGTTGACTGTCAACGTGTTCAACATTCATAATACATATCAAAAGTAAACGTGGATCGATTTTCATTTACCATGAAGGGGTTGCGAAAAATGCTGCAAATTTTACCCAAGGGTTCATTATTCCTTGATATACGTTACTTGTGCAAAAATTATTTCTGTGTTAATGGATTTAAAAAAATGGTTTTTTGGATTAAATCCAAATTTTGTGTTTTCAACAAAATGTTTTTTCAAAAATTCTTTATTTTTTGCTCCAAAAATATTTAAACTCCTGGGATCCTTCAAAAATCCCATTTTTAGCCCCATGAAAGCCCTATAGATCGCCACAGTGAAATCGGATCGTTCCGGGACTCCCAAAAATGGATTCTACGTTCAAAAATACTTTGAAAACGACACCTAACTCGATCCCATAACTAAAAGCCTCCAAAAAACCTGTCCCCAAGCCTCGTTTTACCCCCCATAGCGCCCCACCGGTTTGGGCGATCGGACTGACAACCTTGCAGGCACAACAAGAACAAGATTGCTGACCTTCAGAGCTTGATAAACTACGTTCTGGCAGAACATCGCGCATTTTATGGTGAAATAATAAATTCATGGCCAACCAAGGACCAGGATGAATAGAGACTGAGAAGTGTTGAAGAATTTTTTGATTCCACTAAAGTTTATGCAATAAATGATGCTGTTAATTAAAATTTTTTAATCCCGAAAAATTTTTGAAAGGGATTAAGTATGTGACCGAATTTCAAATTTCAGTTTGGTACACTTCCCCATGCTGAAAACATTGGAAAACGTCTATAAAATTGTAAATTATCCATGGATAGTTGCAACTGTTGCAATACAGTTACCGTATTGGAACATCCATAAAAGTTAACTTTCCAATTGGATGTTTTGACCGTTTTGACGACATGGGGCAGTTTTTGGCGTTTCTCCGAAAATTTCAAAATCGTAACATACCCCCTTTCAAAAAAGACGGGTCCAATTACAGACAGAAAGACTACAGACCACTGTATACAGTGTAGAAACCTATAGGTTTCTAAATCACATAATACAAAAACTTTCAATCACGAATAGAATAAAATTGACCAGGTAGTAATCAGCTCTTACTAAATAAAGCGCTACAAATTTTACACAAAGGTTTATTATTCTTTGGTATAAATTGTGGTAAAATTAATTCAAAATCAATAGGATGGGGCTACTTTTGAATTATTAAATTGTATTAAAATGTTGAAAATTAAATAGAAATGTTGAAAAAAAACTGTGTTTGGATAGATGATAGAATTTTTAAATTGTATTAAAATGTTATGAAAATTAAATAGAAATGTTAAAAAAAGTGTTTGGATAGATGATAGACCCCGAAAAATGAGGGGAAATTACTTGGAAAACGACAACTCATACAATCTCCTAGGATGTCAGCTGGGATCCTTCAAAAGCGCAATTTGCAGCCCCATGAAAACACCGTAGATCACGAAGGTGAAATCGAATGGTTCTGGGACCCCCAAAAATGGATTCTACGTCCAAAAATGCTTCGATGGCGGCACAGAATAACTCGACACCATAGCCGAAACCCTTCAAAATATGCACAAAAAGTTTGACGGCCGTCAATCTTTTCGACTCTTGTCCCAAATACATGAGTGAACATTCTAAAGAATAATTAACCGAAAGTAAAATTCTCTGTTTGTTGATAATGCCAGCATACGTTGTGGACATACCAGAGGATACTCTGTTGAGAAATGGTGAAAACCATTTATAGTATAAATTTGGTATAGGTATCAATTGGAATTACCTACTCGAGTGAAAAAACTTCTTCAAAATTGTAAGTTCTCCGCTTCCTTAGTAGGTACGCTCCTACCAACCAAAATTTAAGCTGATCTTCAGATACTGTTGCCTCGCCATCAGTAAACACGCATATTCAATGATTTATGTTAGTAGGTACTTAAATAAGTGATTTTAAAACCCAACTTAGGATACAACGTCCAGCAAAGAGGACGAGTCCTTTTAAAAATTTTACATGTCAAAATATCCCATACGGAGCTACTGGAGAGCGCAAAATTGCGCATATGTTACGTGGTGTTGCTAGAAAATCAACTACGCGCTGTTGTCATTTTCGCATTTTTCTGGTTTTTGTGTTTCCAGATGAGATTTTCGACATGGATCCATATTATGTCTTTTGGCTGGGGCTCCCAGCCTGGGGGTCATGGAAAAAATTTTCACCCGTCACGAAATATTCACCCCAGTTAAACAAAAACGTTGCTAGTGTTCACAATCATAATGGGCTAGGGAACAAGGTCAGAGAAATGGGAAAATTCGGCCGAACATAGTTGAACTAATAATGAACAAAGTACTCAGTACAGTTAGCACTGAGAAATTAGGTGTCTGAGCAGAGGAACTCACGAGTGAATATTTGCCGTTTTGAATTTTCCCGCGTGACACTTTAACTGAACCGCCAGAGTGCACTCGCACAAAAAGTAGAAAGTGTACGAAAAATCTTTTTTATTTTGGGTTATACAGATTTCTTGGGAATACCTTCTTGCCATTTTTCAGCCTGGTTCGTAGCGGGGTGACAGAAGGTTGAGAAGTGACACCTTAACACTCTAGTCATTACGATCGCTTATACCATGGTCTGTTATTAGATAGCCTGAAGATGGCACCTGTTGGCCGAAAGCTAGGCAATACACAAGTTTAAACGCACTTCTCAACCTTCTGTCACCCCGCTACGAACCATTTTGGGTTATGTGATGTTGTTGATCATGAATAATATTCAACATGAATAATATTCACCATAATAATTCACCATAACAATATTATCATGGTCTGTCCCATCACGCTAGCGTCAGTACAAATCCGAACGACTATTTTCCTTGCAATTTAACCTCGTGAATCTCTCTGAATTCGTGCTTTTAGTTCATTGGCTGACCACCAGAGAGCACTTCTTCTTCCCTCCAGATTCAAAGTTGAAATTTTCGAAAGTGCCCTGGAAATTTGTATTACACGTAGGAGCCCAAAACTCACTGCTATGGCTTCAAATTATGAAGTTCTTTCAGAAAAAAGTATTAGTCGATAATCGGTTCCCGGGCCCATTGGTGTGACACATCCATGATCTGATGTTTTTCCCTGAAGGGGAAAAATTATGTATAGGTACATGCCACCCCGAGCGAGCGAAGCGAGCGAGAAAACTAGGCTGATTTTTTTAAGGTTACCATGCCCTAGGCTATGTAAATACCTATCAAGTGGTATGAAAAACTCATTTTCGCCAATTACGTGGTGTAAGAACTTATAAGTTAGGTACGTGGTGTTAGAACTTATAAGTGGCGGAATATTCACGAGGGTTTCGTCGGACTGGTAGGTACTCATCCGTATGGTGAGAGGAATGAGTCCATGCATGTTTGCACGCTATGCGGATGATCCATACTGCTGCTATGCCTAGTTTAGGCCAAAAACAGAATAGATCGGAAAGGGGTGGGGGTCCAGAGGCAGAGTTCTCAAGAATCAAGAATCAAGAATCAAGAACTTTTATTTGCAGTGGCCTCTCTTGCGTCGCCAGGTGTACCCACCCTGCCTAATCCGGCTTTGGTGAATGCATCCTCACTAAAGGATCTACCTCATCATCCATGATCTAGAGGCACCTACAGATACCTAGGTAGGTACTCTGAATTGTTACCCCGGAATTCAAGAAAAATAGAAGACAAGTCATTTCCTTGGCCATTTTTCTTACTCCCGAGTGAAACCGCCTGGAAACCAAAACCACCAGGTGCCCATTTGTTGACTCACGCTTGTTAGACAGGGCTCTTGTTCCTGAAACAACCGACTCTTAGTAAACCAGATAGAGGAACTATGATAAAACTGCGGCAGGATTTTTTCCTTTCGTCTCTTGAAATGGTCAAGATATCACGCAAAGTAGCTTTGTGGCCTGTGACGTAACGAGGCAAATCGCTAGTCATCGTTTCTGTTGCATTAAATCTTCACTTGCCTTTCGGTAAGACCACCTATATGTATGCGTGCACGCATAAGACCATGGTCTTACCGAAAGGCAATACCTCTCGCTTTAACAGCATTTAATCTTGCTTTCTAGTAGAAAATTGAATTGTTATTTGTGTAATATTAATGTATGATCGCTCAACCAGTGAGGCTAAAAATGGAGCACCGGGAACGCTGCCCGAAGAATTTTGGCCATCGGGTTGAGTTACCTAGGTGTCGTTTTCGTGCTTTATTTATTTTGCATTTTATTAATTTCCACTTTCGTTGATTTTTAGAGGCTGTCCGGCCCTTAAGGGGATTCTGGGCGCTGGAAAACCCTAAAAAACGCTGCAAATTTTACACAAGGGTTTATTATTCTTTGATATACGTTACTTGTACATAAATTTAATTCTGTCAATGAAAAAAAAATTTATTTTGGATTTTTTTGTTCAAAAATGTGTTTATTCAACAATTCTGTATTTTTTACTCGAAAAATATTTAACATCCTGGGATCCTTCAAAAATCCAATTTTTAGCCCCACGAATGCCCTAAAGATCGCCCCAGTGAAATCGGATCGTTCCGGGACCCCAAAAAATGGATTCTACGTCCAAAAATACTTCGAAAACGACACCTAACTCGATCCCATAGCTAAAAGCCTTCAAAAAAACCCTCCCGTAGCCCCATTATAGCCCCATAGCGCCCCACGGGTTTGGGCGATCGGACTGAAAACCTTGCGGGCACAACTAGATGGTAAACCAAGTATTTTGTCGAAATTTCAGATTTTTTAAAAATTTCCTACTGCCCAAAACGGCCTGGACGGCGGACGGCGTACGGCGGACGGACATTTCGGATTTAGAATGTAGACCTCTTGAAACGGATAATGTCAAATTTTGAGCCCGATCGGAGTCGTCGACCCCCGTCGCGAAAACATAGGTGTATTATTCCAAGAATAATAAACCAAAACGGGAAACCCTAAAAGACGGGTACCAGGAGGGCCACTTTAGGATGGGTTGGGCGCGGGACCAGTGGGTTTTCCCCCGTCTAGTTATGAATGAAATGAACGAATGGTGCGTGAATTATCCTCATTCACGCACCATTCGTTCATTTCATTCACAACTAGACCAGTGAGATTAGGGAAATTTTCTGTGATAATATCACAGAATTATGTGTGCGTCATGTGTTTTCAGATTTTTATTTTTGGTTAGGCTAGTCGTTTTAGTTGAAGGGAGGAGAGGAAATTTTATAGAATTACTCGCCCGCCACCAGACAAGTACCTAAAAGTGGAGAGAGCAACCACCCATGATCCGAAAACTGCAAGTTACAAGAAGAGGCAGAAGAGTAGGTACGGTATGCTGCATTCCGCAGCCACCAGCGACCCGAACACCACAAGTTACAAGAAGAGGTGGAATAGTAGGTAGGTCCGCGGCGATGACTCATGTCCCAAAGAATTTCGAGCCAATTAATTATGGTGATAAGACCTCCTTTAAAACCCGGCACCTCCGGGGCAGAGCAGAAGGCACGATAATGGTTGTTATCTGCCATAAATGGCCTTAGACACAACCTAAAGGGCGGCATTCACGGCGGAGCCAAATGGCCCCGAGCCGATCCATTTGCCACCGTGTGTGGGGGAATGTCTAGTGGCCCCGCGCCACCTCGCGACTTCACTGGATTTCCGGACGGGCCAAAATCCACGGAGCCAACAAATGGACTCGCCGTGTGTGGGGATGATGCGCAATAGGCCGAAGCCAAATGGACCGGGGCCAAGCCGGCTCCTTCGTGTATGTGAAATCCCGGTCCAAAAATCATTCAGTGTTCGTCTGGACTTCGTTGTGCGAGGATCGCGACTTCGTATTGGGGGGCCACCATCGCTTTGCTCGGCCAAACATTTCTTTGCCCGGGGGGGGGGGAGGCTGACTTTGATATACTACTTGCTCGAGGGGGGGTTGTTTATTATTGAGGGTCAACTTTTCATATTAGACTTATAGCACTACGACGGGGGGGGGGGGGGGGCTTGCTTCGCTCGGCCGACCATTTCATTGCCCAGGGGGGCCTTGCTTCACTCGGTCATCTACACCGGCGATCTATAGGGCTTTCATGTTTGTTGAGTCTCTTGCACTTTCATTTGTTTTGTATGCTGAGACCTCAAACATGATGTAGGTAATTTTGCTTTTACCTGCTTTTATATGTTCATGGGGTGCTTTAATTTTGAAGCGAAGTCTTTTATACGGACGCCCCCCCTCCCGCCGCTCGGGGAGTCTCCCAGTGAAAATCGTGAGTCAGTGAGTGAGTGAGTCTCGCGATATATATATTTGATATAGATGGGGCGCGTTTCAACCCGGCCGCTGTCAAGGAAGTCGGAAAGACGTACTCAGAACGGGTGGAATTCGGGGTGGGGCTTCATGGACCTTACAAAGGTGGAGGAGGCGGGGAAATTTTGAAGCGAAGTTTTTTTTTTTGCCGACCTTTTAACTACGAATGGGGGGGGGGCAGACCCCCCCTGCCGAGCGTAGCGAGGCCCCCCTGTCCGAATAAGCGCTCGGCCGAGCGGAGCGAGACCTTATGTCTGATTAAGCGGTCGGCCGAGCGAAGCGAGGCCCTACGGGGGGTCTGGGGGCGGAGCCCCCCAGCTGGGTGCGTAGGCGAGCAAAGCGAGCCGGAGCATCTAGTAGGACACTATACTGGCAGCTGATTTTTGCAAAATGATATAAAGCTTCGCTTCCTTTTTCATTCTCCCGAGGAATGAAAATATTTGTGTTGCTTTGTGTTGGTATGTCTGCTTTGAGAACTCCCTCGGCCGAGCGAAGCGAGGCCCTACGGGGGGTCTGGGGGGAGGAGCCCCCCAGCTGGGTGTTTTTTAATTCTGACATTTTGACAAAATACTTGGTTTACCATCTAGTTGTGCCCGCAAGGTTTTCAGCCCGAACGCACAAACCCATGGGGCGCTATGGTTTTTTTTTTTAAATCTGTTTTTCATTGCTATGTAGGTATCTATTATTTGTGTATAAGTACCTTTGTGCTCGACGTTTGTACTGCCTTTTGGCTTACCTACAAATGAAAATATTCTATTCTATTCTATTCTATTCTGAAAATAATTAACCAAACATATGTCACAGGACCTTCGCTTCCTCACCGCAAGGGCATCTTCTGCTTATCTCTTACGCTATTTCCGCGCTGTTGGGTCTTACGTCGTGAAGAGATTCACGACGAGGGACCCCTGATTCACGACTCTGTCCGTTGTCTTTGCCAGCGTTTTCGAATCTCACGATCGTCATGACTCATGAGACACTGTGAAGAGGTCCCCTGTCCTGTCTCCGTGCGCCAGAAAGCGCCGAGTGGTGAGCCACACGGTTCAACGGTCCTGCAACACTTTTTTGCGAAACTTCACATTCAAAGGGAAGTGATTGAAAAAGACCTCTGATTGGATTGCCTTTCACCTTCTAAGTCTCGCGAGGGTCTTCGTACATAGGATAGGATTTCTACTACGATAGTCCTCCACAGATGGAAATGTGCTACACAGTTTGGTTTGATATTCTTGAAATATTACTTAATACACCGACGTATTCGCGGCGGGGCCCCGCAAATTTTTCTCCGCGGGGGTCGACAATTTTGATCTTCCTCGAACGGGTTTCTATTGAAGTAACCGAACATGGTTGTGAATCGAACCTGTACAACCACTCTAGGAGTTCGTTCCAAGTAAAAATGGCAGCGGTTTCGAAATTTTATTACTCCCAATCAAGGGTTGACAACTAGATGGACTTATTTCTGTATCTGGGTTTTTTGGACGTCGGTTTCCTCGATCTGCAATGAAAGGGCGTCAGTCCAACGCTTCCAAGAGTGACAAACCGAGGTGCTCTACCATGGAGTTCGGGAAAGATCACGTGAGTAGGTACCTACGCAGAGTAGGTAAGTTCAGGCCGTTCGGAATAAAATCAGAACTCGTACACTTCCAGGAATTAAAATGAACAGAACTTCGGTCATCCACGAACGAAAAAGTAGTCCCTCGGAAGTTTCCTCCACGAGTCAAAGAAGGAAATGAATCGCGCATGCGTGACTTTCCACAACCGAGGCGGCAGACGGAATCAATTCTGAAAATTCTTTTTAAAAAACCGCTGCAAATTTTACACTAGGGTTTATTATTCTTTGATATAGGTTACTTGTGCAGAAATTTAATTCTGTGTCAATAAAAAATATACTCAAACCTAGTTTTCTCACTCGCTTCGCTCGCTCGGGGTGGGATGTATACATGATAAGCTTGCAGACTCGTCTGCAACCACAGGAGACCATTTTCATGTCTTCGTATTATTATTCACCTTATTGTGTTTGTTGTTGACCAGGAGACGCTACTTAGTTACAACTTTTCTTGAGAGCATTAAGTTTACTGGTTGCCAAGGGTTTCGGTAACGCTTCAAAAAGTAACACTTCAAAAAGACTTTTTGAACACTTAGTAACACTTTTAGTTTACTGGTTGCCACGGGTTTCGGTAACACTTTAGTTTAGGGGTTGCCACGGGTTTCGGTAACGCTTTTTTCTGTTGTGTGCCAAAGTAAAGACATGAAAATGTAAAAAAAAAGTTTTTTTGGATTTTGTTTTTCCAAAACTTTTATTTTACCTACTTGAAAAATATTAAATATTTGACCTCTTGGGATCTTTCAAAAATCCTATTTGTAGCCCCACGAAAGCCCTATAGATCGCAACAGTGAAATCGGATCGTTCCGGGACCCCAGAAAATGGATTCTACATCCAAAAATACTTCGAAAACGACACCTAACTCGATCCCATAGCCAAAAGCCTTCAAAAAACCCCTCCCGTAGCCCCATAGCGCCTCACGGGATTGGGCGATCGGACTGAAAACCTTGCGGGCACAACTATATGGTAAACCGAGTACTATGTCAAAATTTCAGATTTGGTTAAAAAAATTCCTACTGCCCAAAACGGCCCGGACGGCGGACGGACAACCCAGATGCTGACCGGGCACGGCAACTTCAGTGTTAAGCTCAACTTCTTCAGGAGGAGAGATAGCCCTGCTTGCCCCTGCGGTGAAGATGAAGAGCTTGCTGAACATGTCATTCGTGCCTGCCCCCTGTATGCCCTGCAAAGAGAGGAACTGTTTGGAGTGCACCCCATAGAAGCCCCGCTGGTCACCCTACTGCAGAGTCACGATGCCTACAGAAGGTTTGAGGAGTTCTGCAGATTTTGGACGGCCACACGTGGAGAAGGGATGGGCTTGCCAGGTGAAGGACGATGAAACGTGGATTTAGGTTAGGTTAAGCTTTGTGTAGAAGGGAGGCTGGAGGAAGTTTTATATAAGTAGGTACTCCAACTCCCCAGTGTGAATGATACTTAATTAATTTATTGTGTGAATGGATGAGTGAACGTTTAGGGCTTAAGGTTAGGCTGTGATTTTAAGGGTTATATTAGAGTTAGGTATTTATTTGATTAGGGTAAGGAACGTATGTGATGCTAGGCTGTGATATTAAATATCACAGCCTATCCTATTATCACAATTACCCTTAACTAACACAAATTTTGTGTTATTTAAGGGTAATTGTGATAATAGGATAGGGAATGAATGGAGTGTACTAGGAGGCAGGTGTGGATGGAGGGGGAAACCTACAGGTCAGCGAGACAGCATAGGTACTGTTAGGTTAATTTGAATTTGATTTATTTAGTTTGCATTTTATTGATTTCCTTTTTGTTTATTTTATGGGCGGTCCGGCCCTTCTGGGCAGAGGAAACCCCTAAAAAACGGGAAGCCCTACAAGACGGGTACCAGGAGGGCCACTTTAGGAAGGGTTGGGCGCGGGATCGGTGGGTTTTCCCCCCGTCTCACTGGTCTAGGATGCATGAAGTGAAAGAAAGGTGCGAGAATGAGTAGTTTAGGGAAATTGTCTGTGATATGACATAATATGTCATAATGGAGTGTACTAGGAGGCAGGTGTGGATGGAGGGGGAAACCTACAGGTCAGCGAGACAGCATACTGTTAGGTTAATTTGAATTTGATTTATTTATTTGGCATTTATGCCATAACATGTTATATCACAGATATGACATATTATGTCATATTATGACATTGTGTGTCATTGTATGTTTCTTCAAGTGTGGTGTGCTTCATTGTATGTGTGTACAGATTTTTATTTTTGTCTAGGCTAGTCGTATTAGTTGTAGGGAGGGGAGGAAATTTTTTAGAAGTACTCGCCCTCCACCAGACAAGCAAAAGTGGAGAGAGCAACCACCGAGGATCCGAAAACTGCAAGTTATAAGAAGAGGCAGAAGAGTAGGTATGGTCTGTTGCCCTTGGCAGCCACCCAACATCCGAAAACTGCAAGTTATAAGAAGAGGCAGAAGAGTAGGTACGGTCTGCTGCATTCCGTAGCCACCAGTGACCCGAACACCACAAGTTACAAGAAGAGGTGGAATAGTAGGTAGTAGGTCCGATGCGATGACTCCTGTCCCAAAGAATTTCGAGCCAATTAATTATGGTGATAAGACCCCCATTAAAACCCGGCACCTCCACGTTGGTCCATCCCGGGCACACCAGAATGGTGTGGCTAACGCCGGTGGTGACAGGAGGGCCCGCTGTACTCCCCCTAGGGGAGTGCTGAAGATAAAGAAGAAAGAAGAATGAATAAACATAAGTGCACTTCCCCTAGGGGAAGACAGAGAGCAGAAGGTACGAGAAAGGTTGTAATGGGCCAGAAATGGCCTTCGACACAACCTCAAAAGCTCTGTACAGTTGTTGTCTATTTTATTAAGGAGGGCTCGCCCCCCGCCAGGGCTGTGCCTCTCCTGTTGTCCGCAAGCGGACAACCTGCCTTGGGGCCTCTTGTTCTAAGAGTACTTGTTTGCTTACGCACCACAAGTGAGGCCGAGTGTTCTAGCTCACTCTCCCAGATGACGGGCTGGTATCCCAGCTTCCTCCATGACTTATGAGGCAAGCTATCACCACGGCCAACCTCGATTCCAACTCCAAACCGAGGGGGACGGCCGGTGGCATTTCGCAACAGGTAAAAACCTCGCTGCAGCATGCCTGTGGCAGCGTGGGCTCCCCCTCGCCCGAGGATTCCTGATTTAGGAAAGGTGGTCACTCCACGCTATCCACTTTAAGGCCGCATCAGTGGGAGGCCCGAGTGAGCAAGGTGTCGCACTCACTCTACCGCTTTTCATACCTCCATCGCCTAGGCAATGTCCCGAACATTACGGGGGTAGGTACAGCGGGACGGCGGACGGACATTTCGGATTTTGGTTTATTATTCTTGGAATAATACACAGGTGTATTTTACATAGGTCTATGTTTTCGCGACGGAGGTCGACGACTCCGATCGGCCTCAAAATTTGACATTATCCGTTTCAAGAGGTCTAGATTCCAAAATGGAGAAGCATAAACCATAAAGCAAGAAATTTTGACAAAATACTTGGTTTACCACCTGTAGTTGTGCCCGCAAGGTTTTCAGCCCGATCGCCGAAACCCGTGGGGCGCTATGGGGCTAAAATTGGGCTACGGAAGGTTTTTTTTTTTTTTTAGGCTTTTGGCTATGGGATCGAGGAAGGTGTCGTTTTCAAAGTATTTTTGTACGTAGAATCCATTTTTTGGGGTCCCGGAACGATCCGATTTCACTATAGGGCTTTCATGGGGCTACAAATGGGATTTTTGAAAGATCCCAGGAGGTAAAATATGTTTCAAGTAAAAAACAAAAAAATGTTGAAAGAAATTTTTGAAAAAAAAATTTAAAAAAAAATTGAAATATAAAAATCCTAAAAGTTTTTTTTCATTGGCAGAATTAAATTTTTGCACAAGTAACCTATATCAAAGAATAATAAACCCTTGTGTAAAATTTGTTGCGTTTTTTAATACCTAATTTAAAAAAAAGCAATTATTGCTTGATCATTTTGTATCATAAGCGTAAAATTACTCCTAGCCGTTCCACACACACCCCACAAATATTAATCAAGAAGTGTTCGAACAAAATTTGTAGGCGCAGAAGATGCTAATAGAAGACAATAACAAACACCAACTACCTGTATAATATACAGGTATGTATATTAGGCTGCATGTGAATTGCGCAGGGTCGCCCAACCGCGAAGAAGTTCCATGGGAATTGCGCGGGTAGGCTTATCGTCTCAGGTAGGTCATTAGTGTCTCTCTGAGGCCGTGGGTTGGTAACGTACTTCAGACTTTTACCTTACATCTAAACAGTAGGCCGAATCTCACTGCCCACGTTAGTATCAGTTGTGTTGTGCTCTGTGTCTCTAAGGGGCACTTTCACCACCCGAGATACCGAGAGTTTAAGCGTTAACGCCCAGGTTAAACCCCCGAGGGAGCACCGATTAGCATGGGAATCCGTGCGGAGCTCGGTAAGTTTGCGGAGCCGTTAGTTGGTGAAATAGGCCTTTACTCGCGTGATATATTTCGGTCGTTATGGGTAAGTTGTAATAGTAACTATTAATAGTAAACAACAGTTACTGTTGTTTAGGTCTATGTATGTAAATTGCCAACAGTAATAAAGTAACAGAACGAATACATATTTACAGCGCAACAGAGATTGCACGTGGAAATCATGGAGAGTGAACGGGGTAAGAAATTAGTAGTAGTTGATGGCTTCAAGTACCGTGTGCGAACTGTTCTGAAGGACGGTAGTACGTCTTACTCGTGTACAACGAAAACTTGTAAGGCGTACTTGAAGTTGTCTCCAACAGATGCCATTCTGGATAGAACCACTCATAATCATGAGAAATCGGACCAGAAGGTGTTGAACCGACAAAAATTATGCAACAAATTGAAAAGAAGACCCTGGTGAAGTGGAGGACTGCTTCACTGATGACTTCATGGCCAACCTACCAGGAGATTGGATATCGAAGGGGGGGAGAGAGTTGGAGCTGCAACAAAATCCGGCGATAGTTTCGTTCACGGACTACATTTTTGAGACGTACATTTCGCCGGATAGTAAGTTTCCTCCAAAAATTTGGGCCCAGCACTCTCCAAAATGCAACCGCACCACGAACAGCTGCGAAAGCTTTCATTCAAAGTTGAACGGCGCCTTCTCCACGCGCCGCATCCACCGATTTACTTACTCATCAGAACACTTCTAGAAATACAAGCTGACACGTACGTCAAGTGCAGAAGTCGGAAGGCACCATACAAGCCCACGGCTGACAAGGAGGCTTTCCTTTCCGACCAAATGCAGCTGCTCAGCTCGGGCAAAATCGATACGTACAAATTCGTGCGTAACGTCAGCTTCAAGTTTTTACCTAACGAGGATTTTAAGAAAAAGACGACGACGACGAATTAGTTGACGAGTCACACTTTTTGTGGCGATATTTGTTTGGTTTCGTTTCAACGTTGTTCTTTTTTCCTCAAACAGCTGACGAGTCACACTTTTCGTGACTATATTTGTATATTGTACTTACAATACTATTATGTTGATTTTCTTTTTAAACAGCCGACGAGTCACAGTTTCTGTGATGATAATGGGAGACGATATCAGCCAACCTCCGAGTGGTGTCTCCTGGGTAGCGCTAGTAGGCTGATGTTTCGTTCGATTTAGAGTTCGTCAGCCTTCCGAGGTTGACCGGGAATTCGAGGGATAATCCATCCCTCAGCCCCTGCGTAATTCACATGGTCAAACCGCGCAATTCCCATGCTTGGGTAGGGGCTACGCGCAATTCACATTTTGCGGTATATTATACTAAGACAAAGGGGAACCTCATGATGATAGCGACCTTAAAACTAAAACCTGAAACGAGGTAGCGACCCCATTTAATTAGAGACCATAACAAGCAATAATGTATAAGAATATGTCCATCAATTATTGATGGACATATTCATATATACTATTGCCTATTTGTTTAGAAATTTCAAAAATTTTGGTTTTTTGTTTGAATTCTTTTTCCAAACCTTCGTCATCGATGTTTTCGATGTTTCGTGCCAAAATCCAAAACATCTTTTAGAGGCTGCGATCGTTCTCTTTACAGTAATATCTATATTATCTTAGATCAAAGATGAAAAATACAAAATTTGTATTATTTAATAATATTAATTGAATGGTACCTACCTACCCTGAATGAAAATTTAACGTTTGTTATTGTGAATCGCCCCCAACCTCCTGCTTACATGGGGCCCTATGCGCTCTTTTGCCCCGGGCCCGCTTTTTCTCTCGGCAGCCCGATGCCGCGATGCATCAGATTAATTAATTAATTAATTGTGAATGATTTGTTGCAGGAGGAACGAACTCTGTCACCACTACAAGGCCAGAAGACGCGACAGATGTAAGTTAGATCGCATAATATCAATCCCCCAAAAAATATCCCTCTGGGATTAAAAACATGCCAAGCATAAAAAACCTTGACATCAAAGTAGTGCCAACCAATTGGTTGAAACTCTTCTCTCCAACTTTTGGGCGTTCTTTCTGACCCCAAGTTGAGCCACCACCTACGTAGGGATCCATCCCTAGTGTAAATTATACTAGGGTATGCAGAGAACCACTTTAATCGGAAAGGGCTGAAAGTTTAAGGAAAGGATTGTGTAAGGAGACATAGCTGCAGTAGCTCCACGCAGACAAAATTCATGTGCATTGCGGGTTAAATCATCGAGTTTTTGCGCGCCAACGTTGTGGTTTCGACCTCCATGACAAACATCGGGAGAAGAAATTGTGACCAACACCAGCCCCGTAGAGGGGGGGGGGGGCACTGGGCCCGTTGCCCCCGGGCCCAACCTTCGTAGGGGGGAGGAGAGGCAAAATAGGAAAAATTTTCATCAATAAAGGAAAAATTTTCATACCTACAACTGATGAAGCCACTCCTCTTTTGGACAATAGGTAAAACATGAGATTCTCATCTTTTATCGGAACCGTGTACCTATTAAGTGTGTACTTGTGAGAAAATTAATTCTGTCAATCAATAAAATTTTGAAAAAAAAAAGAAATGTAAAAAAAAGAGTTTTTTTTTTTAAACATTTTGGTTTATTATTCTTGGAATAATACACCTATGTTTTCGCGACTGGGGTCGACGACTCCGATCGGCCTCAAAATTTGACATTATCCGTTTCAAGAGGTCTGCATTCTAAATGTCCGTCCGCCGTCCGCCGTCCCCCGTCCGCCGACCAGGCCGTTTTGGGCAGTAGGAATTTTTTTTAAATCTGAAATTTTGACAAAATACTTGGTTTACCATCTAGTTGTGCCCGCAAGGTTTTCAGTCCGATCGGCCAAACCCGTGGGGCGCTATGGGGCTAAGATGGGGCTATGGGAGGGTTTTAGTTTATTATTCTTGGAATAATACACCTATGTTTTCGCGATGGGGGTCGACGACTCCGATCGGCCTCAAAAATTGACATTATCCGTTTCAAGTGGTCTAGATTCCAAAAACCGAAATGTCCGTCCGCCTTATGCCGTCCGCCGTCCAGGCCGTTTTGGGCAGTAGGAATTTTTTTAAAAATCTGACATTTTGACAAAATACTCGGTTTACCATCTAGTTGTGCCCGCAAGGTTTTCAGCCCGATCGCCTAAACCAGTGGGGCGCTATGGGGCTACAGAAGGTGGTTTTTGAAGGCTTTTGGCTATGGGATCGAGTCAGGTGTCGTTTTCGAAGTATTTTTGGACGTAGAATCAATTTTTTGGGGTCCCGCAACGATCCGATTTCACTGTTGCGATCTATAGGGCTTTCATGGGATTTTTGAAGGATCCCAGGAGGGGATATTTTTCGAGTAAAGAAGAAAGAATTTTTGAAAAAAAAAACAAAAAAAAAATTTTTTTTCCAACATTTTTTCTTTTGACACAGAAATAATTTTTGCGCAACTAACCTATATCAAAGAATAATAAACCCTTGTGTAAAATTTGCAGCGTTTTTTGAAGGCTTTTAGCTATGGGATCGAGTTAGGTGTCGTTTTCGAAGTATTTTTTGACGCAGAATCCATTTTCGGGGGCCCCATTTTAGCCCCTTAGCGCCCCTCGGGTTTGGGCAATCGGGCTGAAAACCTTGCGAGCACAATAATTATTAGATGGCAAACCGAGTTTTTGTCAAAATTTCAGATTAAAAAAAAAAAAATCCTACTGCCCAAAACGGCCCGGACGGCGTACGGTGGACGGACATTTCGGGATTGGAATCTAGACCGCTTGAAATGGATTTATCCGGATGCTATTATAATGTCAAAATTTAATTTTGAGGCCGATCGGAGTCGTCGAATTCTGTCGCGAAAACATAGGTGTATTATTCCAAGAATAATAAACAAAAAGCAAAAATCAACCAGAAGAAACTTATAGTCAGAGACACCACGTTTATGACTCTCTTTTGGTTTATTATTCTTGGAATAATACACCTATGTTTTCGCGACGGGGGTCGACGACTCCGATCGGGCTCAAAATTTGACATTATCCGTTTCAAGAGGTCTACATTCTAAATCCGAAATGTCCGTCCGCCGTACGCCGTCCGCCGTCCGCCGTCCAGGCCGTTTTGGGCAGTAGGAATTTTTTAAAAAATCTGAAATTTCGGCAAAATACTTGGTTTACCATCTAGTTGTGCCCGCAAGGTTTTCAGTCCGATCGCCCAAACCCGTGGGGCGCTATGGGGCGATAATGGGGCTACGGGAGGGCTTTTAGCTATGGAATCGAGTTAGGTGTCGTTTTCGAAGTATTTTTGGACGTAGAATCCATTTTTTGGGGTCCCGGAACGATCCGATTTCACTGGGGCGATCTTTAGGGCATTCGTGGGGCTAAAAATGGGATTTTTGAAGGATTCCAGGATGTTAAATATTTTTCGAGTAAAAAATACAGAATTTTTGAAAAAACACATTTTTAACAAAAAAAATCCCAAAAAAAATTTTTTTTTTAATTTCTTCATTGACAGAATTAAATTTCTGCACAAGTAACGTACCTATATCAAAGAATAATAAACCCTTGTGTAAAATTTGCAGCGTTTTTCATTTCATGACTTTTACCTATTTTCCAGTTTCATGACGCTCATTTTCAAAAATTTGATAGGTAATTTCATACTTATTGACCCAAAGGGGTGTGACAATCATTTTACCAATTAAAGCTCTTTTTTAATAAGACTGACTTCTACCCACACTGAGGATCGAAATAAACACGCAAGTCACACCAAATCTTTCAAATTTTAATGTTTTACTTCCAAACGTCACAAAACAATCTAAATTTTCAATTTTTCTATTTCGTTATCAATGTTAACAACAGCGTCGAAAAAATTCAACGTCCTATCCGTCAAAAAGTACAAAACTTCATCACTAGGGGCGCCACAACCAGTCAGGGTTGGGACCGCATCCAACAGCTCTCAAATTGATGATTGATTGATTTGGTGCCCAGCAGCACCTCAAATTGATGTGTAATCCATAGGCGTACGCAAGGGGGGGCTAGGGGGACCCCCCCCTCCCCCCTAGACAAACGAAAATATATATACACTTTCAGATAAAAATAAAGAAAAACAGGAAGTAGTGGTTGAAAAATTCGCAGAGAACCCGAGCCGGCTCATGATGTAAATTTAAAGTGAAAAAAATCAACTTGACATTGCTGGGTAGGTACTTATGTTGTATACATTTTGTGTAAATGTTTTATATTAAGAGGGGAAAAAAGTGAACTACAACACTTGATTTTGTAAAAATGATTTGTATGTTATTTTGTATTATTACTCAAGCGGTGTAGTATTATAATAATACTATATCGTAAATAGGTAATTTACGATATAGGGTAGGTAGGTACCTATCACACCATAATCCGCACTCCAAATACCTACATGCAATGTTACGATCATTTTGGTTTGTTCTTCTTGCAATAATATACCTATGTAATCGCGACGGGGGTCAAAAATTCGGATCGGCCTCAAAATGTGACATCATTCGTTTCAAGAGGTCTAGTTTCCAAAAACGAAATGGAACTGCTGCCGCACAGTGGTTCACAGGTGAAAAAAAATCAAAAAATATTTTTAAATCCTTTCAAAATCATTATATTCCATTCAGTATTAGTTGGAGAGTTGAAAATATCAGTCAGGTCTATAGTACGAGTCAAGTGGATGACTTTTTGTCAAAAAGTCATCAACTTGACTCGTACTGTAGACCTGACTCGGGCAGTATACCTTTCTCGATTTTGGAAAATTGTGGGTACCTACCCTATGTAGTGCCCTATACATAGGTTGTTCTGTAAATGTACAGAACAACTCCGATAAATGGCGTCCGTTTTTTCTACAGATTTTAAGATAAATGCGTGAAATTGTGAGAAATGCGCTGAATAGGTACCAAACTTCAAACTAGATGACCTAGATAGTTACGGCGATCGTAGTTGAAATCGAGAAAACTAACTATGAAAACATACATATACCTACCTACCCCCCTCTAATAGGGTATAATATACATATTATATACATATTACGTA
The DNA here is from genome assembly GCA_955831195.1 of Pilophorus perplexus. NCBI lineage: Eukaryota > Metazoa > Arthropoda > Insecta > Hemiptera > Miridae > Pilophorus > Pilophorus perplexus. The sequence goes on along the minus strand of OY037008.1, from coordinate 282,039 downwards.
TTTTTTCATAGTTTGTTTTCTCGATTTCTCGACCCTAGTAATTAGAGTCATTGCAGTGGATAAAAGAATAAGTTACAGCGAGATATTTCTGGCTCGAAACTTCGAAACAAAATTTAATTTAAAAGGCCACATTGTTTTACCTTACAAAGTCATGAAAATAACTAATTTTCCGTCTTCAAGTAGAAAAATTTCAATTCTAGGGTGTTCAATGGAATTCACCAATGTTACGGGGTTCCATCAGAAATCATAGGAGTGTTCGATCGAAATCATCTTCGACCTCCTCATTTTTGTAGTAATTTTCAATTTTACGGTGTTCAATCGACGCCAAAATTATTGCTCTACAACTTTTCTTTATGAACAAACTTCGGGAGTAGGGTTGCCAACTCCGAAATTCTATTCGGGAGGACGCTTGGAAAAATTGGGGAGGACACCGTTTAAAAAGGGAGGACATCTACTCCAACATTGATATTTGCTATATATTATTAGTTTTACAAATGCATTATCAAATGAAAATAATTTTACAAACGTACGAAGGGCCAGAATACAAAATTAACTGATGCACAACACAAATAAGGCAAAAAAGTTTATGTTTGAAAATACAGATTTGTAGGTATTGACATAACATGTACTAGGTACATATGTAGTAAACTCAGGTATGAAAAATGGAATGTATGTCCAAAATTACTCGGAAAATATTTGACCTCCTGGGATCCTTAAAAAAATCCCATTTGTAGCCCCATGAAAGCCCTATAAATAGCAACAGTGAAACCGGATCGTTCCGGGACCCCCAAAACTGGATTCTACGTCCAAAAATACTTCGAAAACGACACCTAACTCGATCCCATGGCCAAAAGCCTTTAAAAACCCCTCCCGTAGCTAAGTAGCTACCACCATGTCACACCTCATGAGATACAATTTTGTCACCTCAGCGGCAACGATTTTCTCATTTTCAGGAGTGAAAGTTGGTCTGGACATACCTAAGTAAAGCATGCCAACGTTTTATTCTGTATGACGGCAGAAGCATTACTTTCAAGGCCGTACCCAGGAAAAATTTTCGGGGGGGGGGGGGGGGGGGGGGGTTGTGGCACCAGGCAGGGTCCGGAGGCCCTACCCAATAAAACTTTAGAAAAAAACGCTGCAAATTTTACACAAGGGTTTATTATTCTTCGATATAGGTTACTTGTACAGACATTTAATTCTGTCAATGAAAAAAAAAAAAATTAATTTTTTTTTTTAGATTTTTATATTCCAAAAAAAATTTTTTTGGGGGATTTTTTCTTCAAAAATGTGTTTTTTCAAAAATTCTTTATTTTTTTACTCGAAAAATATTAAATATTTTTCGAGTAAAAAAAATAAAGATTTAAATTAGAGTTAAATTAAAATAGTTAAATTTTAACCTCCTGGGATCCTTCAAAAATCCCATTTTTAGCCCCATGAAAGAAATAATATTTCTATATTATAGATTGCCACAGTGCAATCGGATCGTTCCGGGACCCCAAAAAATGGATTCTACGTCCAAAAATACTCAAAAACGACACCTAAATCGATCCCATAGCTAAAAGCCTTCAGAAAACCCCTCCTGTAGCCCCATTTTAGCCCCATAGCGCCCCACGGGTTTGGGCGATCGGACTGAAAACCTTGCGGGCACAACTAGATGGTAAACCAAGTATTTTGTCAAAATTTCAGGTTTTTAAAAAAATTCCTACTGCCCAAAACGGCCCAGACGGCGTACGGCAGACGGACATTTCGGGTTTTGAATGTAGACCTCTTGAAACGGATAATGTCAAATTTTGAGGCTGATCGGAGTCGTCGACCTCCGTCGCGAAAACATAGGTGTACCTATTATTCCAAGAAAAACCAAAATTGTCAAATAGGTAACCCATTTTTAGGCCATCATTGACAAAAGTTAGAACGACACTAAGTATATAAAGGGGGTTGTGGCACCGGGTCCTGCCCAATAAAACTTTTTAAAAAATTGTCAAATAACCCATTTTAAGCTTTTATTGACAAAAGTTAGAACGACACTAACTTAGTGTCACTAAGTATATAAATAATAACATAAAAATAATTTCCCCTGTTAATTTGGTGACTAGGAAAATAAATAGATAGACAATACAAATAGACTCAACATTGTTTAACATGTAAAAACATATTGAACATAGAAACACAACCTACAGAATATAGTCAGGGATTTGCAAAGTCGAATGGCGGTCATTTTTCGTGCTGCTACCTATCCTAATACATAGCGCCAAACTACATGCTTTACGGCAACTTCCGTAATGGAACGTTTGGGTCTACGCCGTTAGCGGCGGACCGCGTCCATCCACGTACGCGAATGGGTTTGTAAAATTGTAATACATTTTATAAATTATTTACGTATACTTTTAACTAGAAATTGTTTTGTTCTCTTCCTTATTTACCTATGAAGATCAATGAGCTCCTTGAATGATTTTTGAAAATGTTTTTCCTGCAAAGGTCGTCCTTCAAAAGTTACGAAAACGGGTCCATATTGTAGAAACCCCGTTTCAATTATTTATAGGGCCTTAGGAAAAATATGATATTTGAATTCCGAGGTCTGGAGAGGGTACATAACGTGGGCTGCTTCGTCGTCTTTTGATTGGCCGGGAGATCCCTCTCTCTCTCATCTACGCAAGTCAGCCAACTTTGCTACGCGAAAAGTCGACCCCAAAAATCGAAAATCGGGTTAATCGTTATAGAAGGTCATTCGAAAATTGAGCATCGAGGTTATTATCAAATAAGGTTATTCAAAAATCGACCTGGGCCGAGTGTTTTTATTCCGATTCTGTTCAGATTTGTTATTTAGCGCTCTGGCGGCTCAGTGCCCAACTACTCGACGCCCAGCCTGGCGAGGTGTGACGTCAAATTTGCCCGGCGTTCATTTCAAAATCTCTAACATTTCGAAAACAGCTCAGGACGTACCTAAACGGATTTTCGAACTAAAAATTGGGGTGTATGGGTTTTAAAGGGTGCTGAATCCGAATATGTTGTCAGAAATGCTGAATTCAGACCTTTTCAAGAAGCCCATTATAACTTGAGTAAATTTAATTCCTATGTGTTTGAAAATGCTTATTTTTGGGAAAATTTCGGGGGGGGTTCCAACCCCTCTGACCCCCCCCCCCCCCCCCCTGGGTACGGCCCTGATTACTTTTATGAGTTTGTTTGAAGGCATGACGTTTCAAAGAGCTTATTCCAGCATATTTTATAAAGAACGATTTCTTGCAAAAGGAGCCATAGGTACCCTTTTTTAGGATTTACCTTATCTACCCGTGCTCATAGGTAATCCTTCTCCCACAACAAGTTGAAAGAACACGCACAAGTCCAAACCTTCGAACACTTCGGGTCTTCCTCAACATCACTGTCGGTTTCCGAGTCCATTTTAGCACAAACTGTACATACCTCTCCACCAAAAACGAAGCAAAAATTTCACAAAGTAATCGCGATCCATGTGAAGACGATAACAATCACCGGTATTCATACAAGAGAGGGCACATTTATGAGAGGGCACTTTATAAAGTGACAGAAAAAGACAACGCTGATAAGAAAATTAATGTGATCACTCCTTCTTCCTCTTCTCATTTCTTCTCGTTCTGTTGCTTATTATATTGCTTGTTGAAGAAACATCAATCAACAAACAGAAAAGGGAGGGCATTTGGGCGTCCTCCCGAGGTCCCGGGTTTTGGGAGGCAGGCCCACCGAGAGGGGGGGGGGGGGAAAGGGGAACCCGGGCCCGGACTTTTGCATGGGGCCCCAGCGGGCCCTAGAAAAATATAAAAAAATTGAAAAAAAGGTTTATATTTCAGAAAAAAAAATTTTTTTGATTTTTTTTTTCTTTTTACTTGAAAAATATTTTATCTCCTGGGATCCATCAAAAATCTCACTTGTAGCCCCATGAAAGCCCTACAGATCGCAACAGTGAAATCGGATCGTTGCGGGACCCCTAAAAATGGATTCTACTTCCAAAAATACTTCGAAAGCGATCGGGGTGAAAACATTACGGGCCCAACTAGATGGTAAACCGAGTATTTTGTCAAAATTTCCGATTTTGGTTTATTAATCTTGGAATAATACACCTGTTTTCGCGACGGAGGTCGACGACTCGGATCGGCCTCAAAACTTGACATTATCCGTTTGAAGAGGTCTACATTCAAAATCCGAAATGTCCGTCCGCCGTCCGCCGTCCGGGCCGTTTTGGGCAGTAGGAATTTTTTTAAAATCTGAAATTTTGGCAAAATACTTGGTTTACCATCTAGTTGGGCCCGCAAGGTTTTCAGTTCGATCGCCCAAACCCGTGGGGTGCTATGGGGCTAAAATGGGGCTACAGGAGGGGTTTTGAAGGCTTTTAGCTATGGGATCGAGTTAGGTGTCGTTTTCGAAGTATTTTTGGACATAGAATCCATTTTTGGGGGTCCCGGAACGATCCGATTTCACTGTGGCGATCTATAGGGCTTTCATGGGGCTAAAAATGGGATTTTTGAAGGATCCCAAGAAGTTAAATATTTTTCGAGTAAAAATTAAAGAATTTTTGAAAAAAACACTTGAAAAAAAAAAATCCCCCCAAAAAATTTTTTTTAAATATAAAAATCCAAAAATAATTTTTTTTATTGACAGAATTAAATGTCTGTACAAGTAACCTATATCAAAGAATAATAAACCCTTGTGTAAAACTTGCAGCGTTTTTAAAAAAATTCCTACTACCCAAAACGGCCCGGACGGCGGACGGACATTTCGGTTTTGGAATCTAGATCTCTTGAAAAGGATAAGGTCAAATTTTGAGGCCGATCGGAGTCGTCGACCTCTGTCGCGAAAACATATTCCAAGAATAATAAACCAAAATCGGGCGTCGTGACGCCGATGACGCTCGTGGCGACGGTGAGGCGAATGGCGCTGTGAGTTGCTTCGGACACTTCTGGAAACTTGTGATCAATACGGGAGGGCCAGGACTCCGTCCCGTCCCCTCATTAGTCAGTGGCATCGGCTTAAGAAAATCATAAGATTCCGTCCCGACCCACCTGAGTCGGCTTAGCAAAAATGAAGGACTCCGTCCGAAGAGGCTAAAGAGAAAGTAAGGACTCCGTCCAAAGAGGCTAAAGAGAAAGTAAGGACTCCGTCCCTCCATGGAGGTTGCAACATCTGTCTTTGAAACTCGATTTTTATTAAAAATAGAATCATTGAAAATAATGCCATGTCACGAAAAAAAACCAAGAAAGTCACTTATTATATATTATTAGGTAATACACATAGGTTGTACACGTATCAATGGTGCAAGGAATCGCCATAAAATTTAGCCAAGGCGGAGACAAAGTCCGCTCTAGAAATGGCTTGCGATTTTTACAAGTCCATTTGAAATGCAGGGGCTACGTCTGAAGGAGGCAAAAAGACGAGGCCAAAAATGTTTTTGAGCCACAACCCTATCATGGTTCGCAAGTAGCAGGTTTGTTGACGCCAATCCCCAAGTTTCTCCCATCGCAGCCCCTGGACGGAGTCCTCACAAATTACTTGGCCGATCGTAATCCAACCGGACGGAGTCCTCAAAAAGTTTTAAGCCGGTGAGACGTGAAATCGATTAGCGTCCCTGATTTAATAAGGGGGCGGGACGGAGTCCTAAGCCTCCGATCAATACACTTTAAATACCCCTACAGAATGAGGTACTGATGAAGACAAATCATTTGAAGAACGCTGCAAATTTTACATTTTCCGTTATCCCCTCCCCCCCACTCGATTTCGTGTTCATAAACACCCCTCCCGATGGCTTTAAGGCACCAAAATTCGAGCCCTTTTCCGTTCTAACACCCCCCTCCCCCCGAACACGATTTCGAGCCCCTCCTGATGGCTTTAAGGCACCCAAAGCCAACCAAAATCGAGTGGGGGGGGGGGGGGGGGGGATAACGGAAAAATACCGAATGAAAATTAAACGTTCGTTATTGGGAACTACCGCCCACCTGCTCCGTACATGGGGGCCCTATGCTCTCTTTTGCCCCGGGCCCGCTTTTTCTCTCGGCGGCCCTGTTGGGAGGACAGATGACCAAAAGGGAGGTCTGTCCTCCCCGGGGGAGGACGGTTGGCAACCCTATTCGGGAGAATCCTTAGGTACTTGGCTCGCACACTGGAAAATGTACTGAAAACGTGTTTTTTAAAGGTATTTTGGAAAAAAAAAGTCTCAGAATCCATTTTAGGTACAGGGACATGGGGTATATTCGTGATCAGCGTCAAATTTACGAATACTATAAGTATGGGGGTTTCCGAGTTTTTCCCCCCAAAATATGGCCGTTTTGCACCACCGTGCGTCGTCCGCCATCCGGGGCGTTTTGGGCAGTAAGAATTTTTTAAGAATCTGAAATTTGGACATCATACGTGGTTTCCATCTAGTTGTACCCGCAAGGTTTTCAGCCCGATCGCCCAAACCCGTGGGGCGCTGTGGGGCTAAAATGGGGCTATGAGAGGATTTTTTTTAAGGCTTTTGGCTATGGGATCGAGTTAGGTGTCGTTTTCGAAGTATTTTTGGACGTAGAATCCAGTTTTGGGGGTCTCGGAACGATCCCATTTCACTCAGGGGATCCGTAGGGCTTTCATGGGGCTGCAAATGGGATTTTTGAAGGATACCAAGAGATCAAAAATTCATCTCTTTATAAAAAATATTAAATATTTTCCGAGTAAAAAAAAGTAAAAACAAGATTTTGAAAAAAAAAATAGTTAAGTAATAATATTTTTTTTAACTCGATTTTTCAAGGCACAGAATTAATTTTCGCACAAGTAACCTATATCAAACAATAATAAACCCTTGTGTAAAATTTGCAGATTTTTAAATTTAAATTTAACTAGGTACCCTTGCTGGTAGCATGTCTACCTGCATTATGTTTGAGCCCCCCCCCCCCCCCCCTAAAGGAAGACCAGCGTACGCCCATGGTGTAATCCCCTTTTCAAACTTACAGTCTGATATTATCTGATCAGATAATATCTGATATTATTATCTATATCACTAATAATTGTTATTATCTATACCTAACACTAATAATAATTATTACTAATTGTTAGTGATGTAGAATTATTCTCACCGTCTCTGTGGCTGGATGACTATGTGGCTTTGTAGGTATGTCACGAGCCTACTCCTCCGAAAACGTAAGCGATTTCTACGGTCTCTTGAAATCATAGGCGTACGCAAGGGGGGGTTGGGGGCTAGCCCCCCCCCCCCCCCCCCCCAAGACAAACGAAAAATATATATACACTTTCAGATAAAAATAAAGAAAAAGAGGAAGTAATGGTTGAAAATTTCGCAGAGAACCCGAGGCGGCTGATTGGTTGATTGACATTGCTGGGTAGGTTCTTATGTTGTGTACAATGTATAAAACCTTTACACAAAATGTCATTTTGTGTAAATGTTTTATATTAAGAGGGGAAAAAAGTGAACTACAACACTTGATTTTGTAAAAATGATTTGTATGTTATTTTGTATTATTAGGTACTCAAGCGGTGTACGTAATATTATTTACGATATAGGGTACCTATCACACCATACTCCACACTATAAATACCTACATGCAAAGTTACGATCATTTTGGTTTGTTATTCTTGGAATAATATACCTATGTAATCGCGACGGGGGTCAAAAATTCGGATCGGCCTCAAAATTTGACATCATTCGTTTCAAGAGGTAGATTGCAAAAACGAAATGGAACCGCTGCCGCACAGTGGTCCACAGGTGAAAAAAAAAAAAATCAAAAAGTATTTTTAAATCCTTTCAAAATCATTATATTCCATTCAGTATTAGTTGGAGGGTTGATATGAATAGTTTTCGGATCAAAAATTCATCAACTTGACTCGTACTGTAGACCTGACGAGGGCAGTATAGGTACCTTTCTCGATTTTGGAAAATTGTGAGTTGACGGGAGCAGTATTAGACCTGTTTACGGAGAATCGTAGCTGACTCATTTTGCACGTGAAACAATTCGTTAGACATCGAATTTGTTCAGTTTTTACTCAGCTACAAGAAAGTAATTTAGGGTCATGACCCTAAATGCATTGCATTGCAGTGGATAAAAAATAATAAGTTACAGCGAGATATTTCTGGCTCGAACCTACGAAACAAAATTTAATTTATAAGGCCACATTGTTTTACCTTACAAAGTCATGAAAATAACTAATCTGGCTCAGCAATTTTCCGTCTTCAAGTAGAAAAATTTCAATTCTAGGGTGTTCAATGGAATTCACCAATGTTACGGGGTCCATCAGAAATCATAGGAGTGTTCGATCGAAATCATCTTCGACCTCCTCATTTTTGTAGTAATTTTCAGTTTTACTGTGTTCAATCGACGCCAAAATTATTGCTCTACAACTTTTCTTTATGTACAAACTTCGGGAGAATCCTTACTTGGCTCGCACACTGGAAAATGTAGGTACTGAAAACGTGTTTTTTAAAGGTATTTTGGGGAAAAAAGGCTCAGAATCTATTTTAGGTACAGGATCATGGGGTATATTCGTGATCAGCGTCAAATTTACGAATACTATAAGTATGGGGTTTTCAGAGTCCCCCCCCCCCCCCCCCCCCCAAATATGGCCGTTTTGCACCACCGTGCGTCGTCCGCCCTCCGGGGCGTTTTGGGCAGTAAGAATTTGTTAAGAACCAATCTGAAATTTTGACAACATACCTACGTGGTTTCCATCTAGTTGTACCCGCAAGGTATTCAGCCCAAACCCGTGGGGCGCTGTGGGGCTACGAGAGGGGTTTTTGAAGGCTTTTGGCTGTGGGATCGAGTTAGGTGTCGTTTCGAAGTATTTTTGGACGTAGAATCCAGTTTTGGTGGTCCCGGAACGATCCGATTTCACTGTGGGGATCTATAGGACTTTCATGGGGCTACAAATGGGATTTTTGAAGGATACCAAGAGATCAAAAATTGATCTCTTTATAAAAAATATTTAATATTTTCCGAGTAGAAAAAAAAAAAAAAGTAAAAACAAAAGATTTTGAGAAAAAAAAGGTAAGTAATAATAATATTTGTTACCTAACTCTTTTTTTCAAGACAGAGAATTAATTTTCGTACAAGTAACCTATATTAAAGAATAATAAACCCTTGTGTCATGGAGGAATAGAGAGGAGAGCTCACTCTGTGTTAAACCGCGTTCCCAAAACGCCAACCGAGTGATGGAAGGGCGGGGGGGATTGCGACTGCAGCGCGACCCCTACGAGACGTAGTGAACTTTGAAGGTGGTAAGTTACCAAAACTGAACCAGAAGATGGCGCCCTGTGAATTCCGACGTGTCGTTTGCATTCACAGTGTACACAACTACACAATCAATTTCGTTTAACGAAATTCGTTATTCAGAGATGGTTCCTTCAATTTTTCCTGTAATTGTAGTAGCACAACAGTGGAAGATAAATCCGTTTAGTGAGGTATTTGGGGCTTTCCTTCGTAAGAAGGGCTAGTGGCTCACTCTAGTCGGGTTTGAAGGTACTATGAGTAGTTCACTACGTTCCGTAGGGATAGCGCCACCGTCGACTGTGGCACATGAAGTCCTATTCAGTGAACTCTCCTCTCTCCTCCTCTATTCCTCCATGCCCTTGTGTAAAATTTGCAGCTTTTTTAATTTTAATTTAACTAGGTACCCTTGCTGGCAGCATTTCTACCTGCAATATTTTTTAGCCCCCCCCCCAAAGGAAGAGCTGCGTACGCCCATGTTTGAAATTCCAAATTTTTGGCGCACGCAAATCCGTGCAACTATTCGTATCTTCGTTGTAAACGGTCCGGTGGAAATCCCTATTCAATCCTACCTAGAGATCCGAATTTTAATACGAAATCCCGAAACAATAAGCTCCGATGATGAGCGAATTTAGACGGCGAGTTTAATTTGAACGATTTGAAGAGATCTGGGCGCGTTTGAACTTGGACGCTGTCAGGGACCTCGGAAAGATGTACGTCAGAATGGAAGGAACCTGGGGAGCCAGGGACCTTAGAAAGGTGGTGGCGGCGGGGAAACTTGGGGGGGGGGGGGTCAGGAAACGGTTCATTCTACGCTAATTTCAGATATATTCTGGGATGTGAAGAAGATTTATGACGTCCAATAAATTTAGTGCATTGAGCCCCCCTGCCAAATAAAGTGGTCGGCCGAGCGAAGCGAGGCCTTATGTCTGAGTGCTAGCATTAAAATTTAATACTTGAAAGGGGCAAAACCAGGCCTTTATAAGGGTTTTTATGGTGTCTGGTTTTGCCCCTTTGAAAGCTCCTAAGGGGTCCGATCGGGCTGCAAGCAGGACTGGGTTCATTATAATTTTTGATGGAACTACGTTCTATAATTATTGGACAGGTCAGGGTCCCCTTTAAGTAGATTCCTCGTCCAACATTACTTACATTACTTAAAAAATGACACCCCACTCGCCTACCCGGTCGAATTCCCTCGAAAACCCTCATTTCCGCCCAATAAAATCTCCAGGAGGTTATCCTACTCGAGGAGTCGAGGACGGTTGCTGGGCTGGTGAACCCTGCCTGTGGATCCTCGTTAAATCGAAGGAACAGAGGAAACTTCCTTCCTCTGTTCCACACGATTTCATCATAATGCAAGTTAATCTGTCGTTGAGTGTGATTTATTTGTTCAATGTAGGCGGAGGTAGTGATGAGGGATGTCGCTGAAGAAGATGAAGAGGAAGTGGAGGACACCAGTACCGAAGGGCAGCATTTGTTTCCCTCATTTTCATCATTGTTTTCTGGAAGCCACACCCGGTCGTTCTACCCGGATTTCAGCACACCGTCTAGAACCTTCAATACCGAACCGTCGTTTCATCACAGGTAGGTGAAAACGACATCCGAAAACTGTGGTGTTTGGCAATACAAGATGGACAGCACTGTGGATACCTTGCTCAAAATCAACGACTATGTACTAGGTACTATAGGTAACTGTGCACATCCTCTCGTGATTTTTTGGTAGCCTTGGCAAACTCTTACGCCTAGCCTGATACACTCTTCTTCAAATGTTGGTGACATCCGCCAAAACAACGTTGTGTGACGATGTCTCCTCCATTCCACTTTTTATAACTTTAGATGGGCGCTCTAACAAGTTATCAGTCGCTTTCCGATTCGCTGAAGCTGCTAAGATGGAACGCATCTGCCTCGGAACTGGAACGGAGATGGATACGGCGGTTCAGAGTTGAGAGGAATCATGCCGCCTCTTAACTATTGTTAACAGTACTCGGGGAGGAATCCCGCCCATTTCGAACGGAAGAGAGGAATTATGAGAGGAATCGGGAAAACCCCGAAATGGACCCGGCGTGAGTGAAAATTGGGAAGGACGTTCGGCACCCGTCTCACGACCTGTCTCCTTCGGCACCCAGACAGGTTCAAAACAAGCAAGAGGTTTGCTCCAGGTTAGACGGACTGTTAACAGAAATCGACGGAGACACGCGCAGTTTAGAAACTGCGGTTCCAGGTCGATCGTAGGTTGACAGCAGTTGGACGGAAACCGACAGCTCGAGTATGTGCGGTCGGGATCTGTCGACAGCTGTCCAACTTCTGTCGACAGACAGAAAAAAAAATTAGGTACCTACATAATATTTTTCGAGGTTCCTTCTTCATCTGTCCAATAATGTATATTATACATTGTTGGACAGATGAAGAACCTCGAAAAATGGATTTTGCTCCAAAATTACTCGGAAAATATTTGACCTCCTGGGATCCTACAAAAAATCTCATTTGTAGCCCCATGGAACAGTGAAATTGGATCGAAAACGGCCTGGACGGCGCACAGTGGGGCCAATGACCTCAAAAGGTGGCGGAAATTATTCTTGGCAAATAAGTGACTGAAAAATGTGTATTTGGCATATGCCAAATATGCCATATAGATTTGTATATAGAAAAACACAAATAAACACAAGCATAAAAAACACAAAAATGCCTTAGTATGCCTCAAATTGCCAGATATGCCTCAAAAGGAAATCATGGGGTCTGAAGTGATAATTAAGTGGTTCAAAATGTCATAAGTGGTAGAAAGTTATGGTGGTTACGAGCTATGACAGACAAAACTAATAAAAATGCGCTACATATTTTGCACAAGGGTTTATTATTCTTTGATATAGCTTACTTATGCATAAATTATTTCAATGTCAATGGAAAAAAATTTGGAAAAAAATTTTTTTTGGATTTTTTTTCTCAAAAAAAACTTTTTTAAAAGCTTTATTTTTTACTCGAAAAAAATTTCTCCTCCTGGGATCCTTCAAAAATCCCATTTTAAGCCCCATGAAAGCCCTATAGATCGCCACAGTGAAATCGGATCGTTTCGGGAAACCCAAAAATGGATTCTACGTCCAAAAATACTTCGAAAACGACACCTAACTCGATCCCATAGCTAAACGCCCTTCCAATAGCCCCATTTTAGCCCCATAGCGCGGGTTTGGGCGATCGGACTGAAGACCATACGGGCACAACTAGATGGTAAAACAAGTATTTTGTCAAAATTTCAGATTTTTAAAAAAATTCCTACTGCCCAAAACGGCCTGGACGGCGGACGGTGGTCGGGGGTGTGCTAGGAGGCAAGTGTGGATGGAGGGGGGAACCTACAGGTCAGCGAGGCAGCGTACTGTTAGGATAATTTGAATTTGATTTATTTAGTTTGCATTTTATTGATTTCCCTTTTGTTTATTTTCGGGGCTGTCCGGCCCTTCTGGGCGCTGGAAAACCCTACAAAACGGGAGACCCTACGAGACGGGTACCAGGAGGGCCACTTTTTTTTTAGGAAGGGTTGGGCGCGGGACCGGTGGGTTTTCCCCCATCTCACTGGTCTAGGATGCATGAATCGAGTGAAAGGCGTGTGAGAATGAGTAGTTTAGGCGTGTGAGAATGAGTAGTTTAGGGAAATTGTCTGTGATAAGTGTGTCATTGTATGTATCTTCAAGTGTGATGTGTGTCGTTGTATGTATCTTCAGGTTTTTATTTTTTGCCTAGGATAGTCGTATTAGTTGTAGGGAGGGGAGGAAATTTATAGAAGTACTCGCCCTCCACCAGACAAATAAAGTGGAGAGAGCAACCACCAAAGATCCGAAAACTGCAAGCTACAAGAAGAGGCAGAAGAGTAGGTAAGGTCTGTTGCTTTAGCAGCCACCCATGATCCGAAAACTGCAAGCTATAAGAAGAGGCAGAAGAGTAGGTACGGTCTGCTGCATTCCGCAGCCACCAGCGACCCGAACACCACAAGTTATAAGAAGAGGTGGAATAGTAGGTAGGTCTGCTGCGATGACTCCTGTCTCAAAGAATTTCGAGCCAATATAATGAAAGACCTCCTTTAAAACCCGGCACCTCCACGTTGGTCCATCCCGGGCACACCAGAATGGTGTGGCTAACGCAGGTGGGGACAGGAGGGCCCGCTGGACTCCCCCTAGGGGAGTGCTGAAGATTGAGAAGAAAGAAGAATGAAGAAACATAAGTGCACTTCCCCCTAGGGGAAGAAAGAGAGCAGAAGGAACGAGAAAGGTTGTAATGGGCCAGAAATGGCCTTAGACACAACGTAAGAAGCTCTGTACAGCGGGACGGTGGACGGACATTTCGGATTTAGAATGTAGACCTCTTGAAAGGGATAATGTCAAATTTTGAGGCCGATCGGAGTCGTCCACCCCCGTCGCGAAAACATAGGTGTATTATTCCAAGAATAATAACCCAAAATTGATAATTAAAATTAAAACTAAAATAACTTTTTTGAATTTCATAATTTATAACAAAGAATAATGATTCCGTGGGTAAAATTTGCAGCGTTTTGATTTCGACCCCTCAATCATAATTATTGTGCTTGGTGGCCTACCTACTTGGCCTTTTCCCTTACTTATTTTTGCAGGGGTGTTTTGGAAGGAAAAGCCGGGAGCTTCGTGATTATGTAATCAAGCTTTCGAGGAATACTGGTCCCCTGGCTGTGGTACAGTATTATACTAATAATTAGTACAAGTAACCCTGAAACGGCCTGTCTTAAAGACGTGGGTAATGGTTGATGAGCAAAGAGCACGGTAAACTGCTTTATTGTTGTAAAAGAGGGTATCTAGAAAGGGGAAGAGGGAACGTCGAGAAAGGGAATGAGGGAAAGGCTTCTTTTTAGCGCAACCTTTTTCCAAAAAATGGAAAGGTGCGCTCACCTCCTCGACATGTATGTTTTTTTTGTTTGTTTTTTTTGTGTACAGAGCATCACGCCCGAGCGGCTCAACAGATTTTCATGAGGGTGGTCTCATTGTGATCAGCGAGTTCGTAGGGTGGTTATAGGCTACCTTGATTTTTCCTCCCTCATCCCTTTCATCGGTTTTCGGGAGGTACTTCACGACGAAAGTTGTTTATCTCTGATGTGTAACTAAGGAGGCCTCAATAGGGGGACGAAAGTTTTTGTCCGATTTCGTTGGTACAAGGGTCTATGGAATGAGCTTTTTAGGCTGATTCCAACGACTCCAAAACGATTTTTTGCAGCCTGAGCCGTTCGTTACCTCTGATCGGCATAAGGTTTTCTTAAGCATCGGTCGTTAGGGTGCAGTTGTTTACATAATTATATCTAATTAAGAAACGCCTCATATCCGTCGTTAGGGTGCAGTTGTTTACGTAATGAGCATCACGTGGATATTTTTGATGTGTTGTGTGGCATAGTTTGGTCGCTAGATACCTACTGTTTCTTAGTTAAATATATCGTAATAACAAAAGGTTGCGCTCATCTATTCAATTCAATTGATGGCTTGTTTTTAGTTTTCTGAGGGAACTACATAATATTGTTAATCAAGTAACGAACTAATGGATGACAGCTCAGCGTATAGTCGTTGCCTCTTTCTCTGCAGGATTCTGCGGAAAGCGATTCTGTCTCCACATCGTCTAACTCAGTTGTGACGTCTTTGATATTGACGGTGGCAGCATCTTCATTTTCCTGGTTGTCATCATTATGTGCATCATCATTGTCTTCATGATCACTGAAGAGGAGCGAAGATATGTTGAGGCTGTAGGTGGGCGTTGTGCGAACCATTGTGTAAGGACATTTGAGGAAGAGGAGTTTACCTCTAGCGCCGTGGTGCTGGTTATACAACCCTCCATCTGTCCTCGGAATTTCTTGATGGCCATGTTTTGGATGGAGATGGCGTCGCCCTCTTTGAAGTTGAACGGTTCATCCCATTTCGAGATAGTTATGGTTCCAGTTCTGTCGGTCAGTTGGGATTGTGCAGCATGACCGACTTCCCCCCCTTCGTTGTAACTTTCTTGCTATCATGAAGAGAGGAACAAATTGCCATAATACTGTGCGAGTGCTTGTCCGGTAGTTCCACGAGGTCTCCTCCTAAAATTTCAGCGTCCAAGGGTGAACAGCACTCAGCTGATCAGGAGAATTCCCTTCATTTGACTCTTCTCTAGTTGCCCTACAAGGGCGTTAGTCACTTGACTCCCGTCGAACGAAAGTGAGGTGGGCGTGGCCGAGAACATGATCACCTGACTCCCGGAGCCGACGGGGCAGATCAAAAACTGGGTTCGGCAGGAGGACACTTGACTCCCGCAAAAAGTGAGGGACCCTCATTGAGGGTGCCCGCGTCGGGAACTGTAAAAATGCTCCCGCATGTGACAACATCAATCTCACCCACAAATTTTTAACCACACCTACACGTTTGCGTGTAGACATTCCTAAGTCTGTGCAGTGGGAAGGAAAATGTGTACCTACATAATGACACCGGGAGTCAAGTGTCTCGCCTGGTCTGATTTTTCCTTCGCTGGGAGTCAAGTGACTTCACTAGGCCTCCGGGAGTCAAGTGTCACTTTCGTTTTTCGTCTGGCGGGAGTCAAGTGATCTCGAGGAAGCGGACTGGGAGTCAAGTGATGAACTCCCACCCTACAAAGGCTCCTCCTCAAATTTCAACGTCCACGGGTGAACGGGAGAGATTTTAGCTCACTCAGCTGATCGAGGGAATCCCTGTCATTTGAAACTTCTCTAGTTGTCCTGGAAAAAGTCCTCCTCTTGTAGTTGTCCTAGAAAAAGCCAGTTTCTTGTACTCCCAAAAAGGCTCCCTTTCAAATTTCAACCCTCGTATTACCCTCATCATAATATGATGAGATGAGTATATTATAGTGGCAATGCGTTACCTACTCCTTCGAGTTCGATTGCTTTGGAAGACAATTCACCTCATTCTTTGGATTTCTAAACTCTTGGAATATCGACCCGATTTAAAAAAAAATCGAAGGCTGCGTAAGCAAACTGGCCTAACAACCAACTTGTTCCGCGTTGCTAAGGATGACCCGAATCACCGGAAGTAGAGGGTATCGAGCAATTTTGGAAGATCGTGCATCACCGCGTCAACCCTCGGATTCATTTAGAAAAAAATTATACCCTTATTCATTTTGGTTTAAGCATGGGAGGGAGTCGGGGCTAGGAGAAAAGCAAAAAATTTTGATGGGGCAAGTTCAAAAAATCATCAGTAAACTGATGACGAATATCTACACTGCATGCAGATACATCTGTACATGGATAAGTCGTATGATATATATATGCACCCATGGCAACCCGTCAACTTAATTTTTCATAGCAACAACGCTTGTTAGTTTCTCGTACAACAACTATATAATATATAGTACAACTATAGTTGTACTATATAATAACAACTATATTATAGTATATTGTACTATGGGTATAATTATTTCTCGTACAACAACTATATAATATATAGTACAACTATATTATAGTTGTTGTACGAGAAACTAACAAGCGTTGTTGCTATGAAAAATTAAGTTGACGGGTTGCCAATATATAGTACAACTATAGTTGTACTATATAATATATAGTACAACTATATTATAGTTGTTGTACGAGAAACTAACAAGCGTTGTTGCTATGAAAAATTAAGTTGACGGGTTGCCATGGGTGCAACCAATAAAAAAAGTTGCATTTTTTGTGTGTCGCCAAATTTGTGTGTCGCAAAATATTGCAAGACCCCAGAACTAAGACATATCCATGTCAAAATCGTTCAAATCGGTTCGGCCATAGAACGTGACACATACAAACAAACCCATACCGACCTGATCTGACGAATGGCTCGAGCTACGAAAATCGTTCTGAAGTCGTTGGAATCAGCCAAAAAAGTTCATTCCAGAGAGCCGTGACCCAACGAAATCGGACAAAAACGTTCGTTCTGCTGTTGAGTCCTCCTTAGATACGTCAACGATGTAAACAACCTCCGTTGTGAAGGACCCCCCGAAAACCGACGAAGGAGCCGGCCTGGATCGGGCAGACCTTCAAAAGGCACAACTTCGCGTCGAGCCCTTGCAAATTGATGGAGAACTGCAGCCTCCACGCGCCATGCAAAAATAACTGATCGCTAACAATAAGAAGATAAGAAGATACAGTATTAGAATTATTTCTTTAGTTATGTCAGATTAGTATAATCTTCGTCAATAGTGCCTTAAACTGGCACCAATAATGGCCTTAATAATAGAAACTCAGCAGGCAGTTTAAGGCACTATTGACGAAGATTATACTAATCTGACATAACTAGAGGTAACAATTATTATAATACTGTACCACAGCACCACACCTGTACAGATGGTTAAGACTCATACTGTATACATTATTGTTGTTGTAGACCTGAAGAAGGGGACCAGTATTCCTCGAAAGCTTGATTAAATAATCACGAAGCTCCTGGCTTTTCCTTCCAAAACACCTCTGCAAACATGCAAGCCGGTTACCAAGACACAACTTACCAAGGTACAACTTATTTATTTTAATGCGGTGGTTATGAGAAATGATTCCTCTGCTCGTACTAAAGGTACTACATAAATTGTTTGTAAGAATAAACAAATGTATGGGGACCGGTTTCGAGCAACTAATCTTATCTACAGCCCAGAGTGGCTATTCCCAGGTAGGTAGGTACCACTTCGTTACTAACTATAATATATACTGAATATAATATTATTATATTCATCGGTGTCAATAACAAGCGGGTAATAATAATTAGGACACAATCGTGACGTGACGTTTCGTGGAAAAAATGACATTTTTTGTGCTTCTTCCATCTCCTCTTTTCACTGCGGGGCGCTCACGGTTCCCAAAGATTTTAGGTTCACACGAACAGTAATTATATCATTTCCCGTGAGGTAACTAAGAAGTGGGGCGGAAAAGACTCCCCCCGGACGAAGTTCCACGACACAATGGCCTTTCTGGTTAGGGATGGGTAACTCGAACACAAACGACCCTACACAATGACAGTGTTAACTTTGCGCATCCCACGGTGAAGATAACGCTCCCTCCGCCACAGGTTTTCAAGGTGCCGTGAAGTAACCCGTCCATTCTTCGAATTCACCTTTATTATTTCGATGGGCGAATTCGCTAACGAACTATCGAACCTTCATTAAATGAATTGATGCATGAATTATTGAATCATTGTACCTATGTATTTAAAAATACACATTTATTTGTAAATACATACACATTTTATGTTATACCTAATAATAATAATGCGTAGGCGAGCAAAGCGAGCCGGAGCATCTAGTAATAATAATATTATGAAGGTTGTGAAATTTTTTTTTTTTTTTTTTTTTTTCATTCTTTTATTATTGCACCAAGTAAACTCATAATCAATTTCTCATTTACATTATAATTTTTACTTAACTGATTTACCAATCAACACAGGTACCTACTTCACCAAGAACCCCTGAGGAAGAATCTCCAGAGGTTGACGAACCATTTTTCAAGACATCAAAGTTGGGGAGGTCGAGCCTGGACACGGATGGAGAATGACGAATTGACTATTTAAACTTTTTTTTCTTTTGAATGAACTCATTAATCGGAAAAATGAGAAAAGCGGTTCTAGATAACGTCAAATACCTACTATCATTTTAAAAAAATTTCGACTCAAAAAATTATAATGGGACTTGGAAAACGCTCTGGACATCAAAATGTCGCTTTCTGGGAGAATAATATAATATATATATTCAAATTTTCGTGATATATATGATATATCACGAAAATGTGAATAAATTAAGATTAACATAGAAAAAGGATGAAAATTGTGTACCTCGGAAACGTTTCGATGCTATCATCGTTATCAATCACCCTCCTCACGTCGGTGTTGGTGTTGGTCCCGGGCGGAGTAGATGGCCGCCATGGACAGGTGTGGTCATGAAGGAGGGGGTCGCGGTCACAAGAGGAAAAGGAGTGGTGGGTGGATTGGGAGTTGCTTGGAAAGCGAATCCCATTTAACCAAGTTCCACTAGGCCCACTAAAGGAAGTTTTCACCCCAAAAATGCTCGTTCCTTGAGATTTGTCCCTCTCATCGAGATTTCCCACTTATCCAAGTCCCGCTTATCCAGGTTCCACTGTATTGAAAATTAAAACGCTGCAAATTTTACACAAGGGTTTATTATTCTTTGATATAGGTTAGTTGCGCAAAAATTATTTCTGTGTCAAAAAAAGTTGGAAAAAAAATTTTTTGGATTTTTTTTTTCAAAAAATTTTTTTTTGGATTTTTTTTTTTTGAAAAAATTGTTTTTTCAAAAATTCTTTATTCTTTACTCGAAAAATATTTAACCTCCTGGGATCCTTCAAAAATCCCATTTTTTAGCACCATGAAAGCCCTATAGATCGCAACAGTGAAATCGGATCGCTGCGGGACCCCAAAAAATGGATTCTACGTCCAAAAATACTTCGAAAACGACACCTGACTCGATCCCATAGCCAAAAGCCTTCAAAAACCACCTTCTGTAGCCCCATTTTAGCCCCATAGCGCCCCACGGGTTTGGGCGATCGGACTGAAAACCTTGCGGGCACAACTAGATGGTAAACCGAGTATTTTGTCAAAATTTCAGATTTTTTAAAAAATTTCTACTGCCCAAAACGGCCTGGACGGCGGACGGACATTTCGGATTTAGAATGTAGACCTCTTGAAACGGATAATGTCAAATTTTGTGCCCGATCGGAGTCGTCGACCCGCGTCGCGAAAACATAGGTGTATTATTCCAAGAATAATAAACCAATATTATTCCAAGAATAATAAACCAAAATTGGAAATTGGGGGAGGGGGGGGGGGAAAGGTAAAAACATAAAAATAAAAAATGAAATTAAGAAATACATAAATGAAATGAAAAAACGCTGCAAATTTTTCACAAGGGTTTATTATTCTTTGATATAGGTTACCTACTTGTGCAAAAATTATTTCTGTGTCAATGGAAAAAATTTTGGAAAACAAATTTTTTGGGATTATTTTCTTTAAAAAAATGTGTTTTTTTTTTTTTTTTTTTTTTTTTTTTTTTCAAAATTCTTTATTTTTTACTTACTCGAAAAATATTTAACCGTGTTTGTCACATAGTTGCCCCGCCTGGTGGGGCAAGAATGTGACAACAACAAAAATTCGTACAGCCATTATTAATAAACATAAAATGAGGTGGGTAGGGTGAGAAATGACTCCTCTGCTGAGGAGTCATTTCTCACCCTAACCACCTCATTGGATTAGACCTCTGCACCGTCGGCAAACACCACACAATAAACATAAAATTTAAAAAAAAAACCAGGAATCGAAAGCCAAGATGTGTAGCTATCTGGGAAAAATATAAAAAACCCGGAAAATTTTTTTTAAGGTGACGAATTTTTGGAAAAACCTTGAAACCTGTCACATAGTAACCCCGTCTTACGGTATCAAAAGAAAAAAAAATGTGGAAAATTTTTTTTTTTTTAAATTTTGTTTTTCAAAAATTCTTAATTTTTTACTAGAAAAATATTCAATCTCCTGGGATCCTTCAAAAATCCCATTTGTAGCCCCATGAAAACCCTATTGATCGGCACAGGGAAATCGGATTGTTCTGGGACCCCCGAAAATGGATTCTACGTCCAAAAATACTTCGAAAACGACACCTAACTCGATCCCATAGCCAAAAGCCTTAAAAAAAAAACCCTCCCGTAGCCCCGTTTCAGCCCCATAGCACCTCACGGGTTTGGGCGATCGGGCTGAAAACCTTGCGGGCACAACTAGATGGTAAACGGAGTATTTTGTCAACATTTCAGATTTAAAAAAAAATTCCTACTGCCCAAAACGGCGGACGGCGGACGGACATTTCGGATTTAGAATGTAGACCTCTTGAAACGGAAAATGTCACATTTTGAGGCCGATCCGAGTCGTCGACCTCCGACGCGAAAACATAGGTGTCTGTTCCAAATATAATAAACCAAAAATAAAAAATACGCTCGTTTTGGGTTCGTTTGGCTTCGGTAGTTCCCTTCGAGTTCTTTGATTGATCCGCGACGGGCCTTCTCACTCAGGGACCAGTTCGAGAACCTGCACCGAGAACCGACGCCCCGGAATGAAATATGTCCGTTCGGACAGGAGGCGAAGAAATGTAAACTGCGACCTACTCAGGTATTATTCATGATTCCTTAACATAACCCCTTCACCCCCCCCCCCCCCCCATGCTGAATCTATCCCCACCCCTTCCCTTACAGCCCGGCACCTCTCGACATTCACTATTCATGCGATTGCAATATTCATTGTCCATCTGTGAAGACCCCCTTCCGCGGGGCTCGATGTTGACAATATCGAGATACTCTTGTAAAATGCATTGCCTGACGGGCCCAACAACCTAATTCGCTAACCCCCCCGCCACCCACCAGCAGCTTGACAGCTTCGTTTCCAAATGATCCGCCCGATACAGCTACCGGCTAACCAACGCGTTGAAGGATGAAGACCCCCTTCGCGTACTGCAAAGTCAACCCCCCCCCCTCCGCCATCACACCGACGAGGGTGGGAGGGGGGACAAACAAAACTATCACTGCTGACGAAGCTGCACGCAAGCTAGTCAGCAATGGGATAATCGCGCTCTTATCTTGTCATCTGTTGACCGGCGGGGGGCGCTGACGTGCTTACAAGTACATCTGAACGGCGGCGGGAGGTGACGACCAGCTGACCAGCCGAACAACCCGCGGAGGGATGTAATATCGGAAAAATATATCGATATTCGATACATCGATATTATATAACTATATCGAGGAACGATATATCGTCAAAACAAATCGATTATCGATATATCGGAGAACGATATATCGTCAAAAATATCGATATATGGGCCCAAAAAATTAATTTTATTGCCAATTTACTACCAATTATTTTCAAGCAGTTTTATTCACTTTCACAATTTATTTCTCTTTAAATGAAAAATCAAATTTACAATTTCGTTAAGGTATAAAAAAAAAACTGTTCACAAAAAATCTTTTTATTAATTAATTAGTATCTCTGATATTGATAAGACAGGGATTGTTATCAAATCTTCTTCTTCCTTTCTGAAGTGTGTCAATGGAAATTGAAGTAGGTAGGTATTTTTATGATAATCATATAAAAATTTAGGTTTGTTCCAGGTTTGACGGTATGTTAACAGAAATCGCCGGAGACATGCGCAGTTTAAGAACTGGTGTTCCAGGTCGATCGTAGGTTGGACGAAAACCGACAGCTCGAGTAAGTCGAGTGTCAACAGAAGCAGTCAGACGTGGAACAAACCTTTTGTGTACCTAATATTTTATTTGTCATACTTTACATCCTAAAGTTTTGAATTTTCTTCCCAGTAAAATACAAAAAATTTAATAGGCTCTAAGGAGAAAAAATATTCGGTCCAGATATTGAGAAAAAACTATCGATACCGATATCGATATATCGGGAAAAAATATATCGGCTAAAAATATCGATATATCGGAGAGAAAATATCGATATTTCGATATCTCGATATTTTTCAACAACCCTAAGTCAAAGATGCCTTCGAGTACAGGAAAGAGGTCTCGTCGAAGGTCAAGTTTTTGAAATAGTTGTTAATATTCCAGCAGTGAGGTCGAAAAATCAGTGGACTGCTGGACATAATCCGAACGTTAATGACATTTTGGGGTGTTGTTTTGGGATGCCTAGGGAAGCTAAATCCGAGTTTTCTGGCCAAAAAAAAAAAAAGCCTGTGCTCGATCGTGGGTGGCCGAAAAACCGCGATTTGTTCGGTTTTCCGCATACAACGCGAAACTATGCATCGTTAAGTCCTTTTTTATTTCATCTTCGGAAAGAGCATTAAATTTCCTTCAAATTTCACTAGTCACATGGTTTTTTTGACCGAATAGCTGCTAAGTTACAGCCGTTCCAAAGTACATAAAATGTACAATTTTACGGAAAAATGCATGTTTTAGCTTCTGAACATTCATTAAAATTTAATGAACATTTCATTAAGTAAGTTAAGTCTTAACGAAAATTTCAAAAAATTTCCGGTGTCGACACTCTTTTTTAAATTAAAAAAAAAAATCCACGCGGTGAGCCGGAAAACTACGTTAAAGTACATACATTCCTTAATTAAATTAAATCCCTAGTTCAATTTGAGAATTTACTTATTTCAATTGTTACAGAATCCCAAAAATACCAAATTGAAATGGAAAATTTTCAATTCATTTTGGAATATTCCTTTTGGAAATGGCGCCAAAATCCATTCTATCATTAAGAAAATATTATTGAAAAAGCAAATAAAAATTTTTCTGTAGAATCTTCAGACTGATCTGGGACCTCAAAAAATGGATTAAGCGTCCGAAATTAATCAGAAAAACGACACTTTATTTGACTTCCTGGGAGCCTTCACAAATCCCATTTGTGCCCCCATGAAAGCCCTATAGATCGCCACAGTGAGGTCGGGTCGTTCAGGGACCTCCAAAAATGGATTCTACGTCCAAAAATACTTCGAAAACGACACCTGAGTCGATCCCATAGCCAAAAACGTGAAAGAAAAAACCTCTCATAGCCCCATTTTATGCCCACAGCGCCCCACGGGTTTGGGCGATCGGGCTGAAAACCTTGCGGACACAATTAGATGGTAAACCGAGCATTTTGTCAAAATTTCAGTTTTAGGCTGAAAAGGGGTTACGGGATGGATTTGTGAAGCGTTGAAAACGATACCAAACTCGATTCCATGGCGAAAACGCTTCAAAAAGCCGTCCCTTAATCCATTTCTAGCCTAAAACTGAAATTTTGGCCAAATACTCGGTTTACCATCTAGTTGTGCTCGCAAGGTTTTCAGTCCAATCGCCCAAACCCGTGGGGCGATGGGGCTAAAATGGGGCTATGAGAGGGGGTTTTGTTAAAGCTTTTAGCTATGGGATCGAGTTAGGTGTCGTTTTCGAAGTATTTTTGGACGTAGAATCCATTTTTGGGGGTCCCGGAACGATTCGATTTCACTGTGTGTATCATCTGCATTTTTTTCTTTCTTTCACTTCATTATAACGTTATTATTTATATCAGAATATTATTATATCATTATTATGATTTGTTCCTATTCCGTATATTTGAGGGATCCCGCGGGATTGGATTCCCCCGCCTACCGCGCACTCTGAAACTTCCTCATTACCGCACACGCGTCTCTTCGCGGGGAATTAGTCGCCAAATCATTAGGAAAACGCTTCCCCCGTCAAGTTTGAACGACTGTCAGGAATGTCGACCTTGACAAATCACTCGAGAATCTGATCAATAGGGACGAAACAATTGCGATGAGGGGTGGTGGTGATGGAGGGGGGGTGAGAAGGGGGGGGGGTCAGAGCTCCTCGATCGTCTTGAAATATTAATCAGAGACACCCTCACCCCCTCTTCCCTGCAGCCCTCGTCCCGCCGGACGATAAATTCGACGACCTCCTAATAATTCATCTCCCCGCGGAGAGCAATTCACCTTTCCAATTCACTCACCTTGCAATTCACTGATGTAAACATATTCAGGCGGAACCTTCCGAACGTGACGCGGCGTCGCGTGTTCCTGCAGGTTCATTAGTCTAAAGGCACTTATAATGCTCGGCGCGCAGTTAATTTGCTAAAATAGGCTCCTCGCTTTAACCCCCACCCCCCCCCCCGGCCACTTCCTCCTCGCTCGTCTCCCCCTCCGTGAAACATTTCGACGAAATTTAACGCAATTTGAAAACAATTGTTGGCTCTCCCCGGGCTTTTGTTCGATTAACTCCCAATCGGGCTCGTTGATGCTTTTTCCGTGTTGGACCGTTTAATTCTGCTCTTCATGCAACGATTTTGAAGGATGTTGACGCAACGTTTACCCCCCCCCCCCCCCCTTCACTGCCAGAAGTGAGCCGTTTAACTTGACGGAATCGGTGAAAATTAAGCCAGAGTGAGGAGCCAGTTAGACTAAAAAAAAAAAAAAAAAAAAAAAACGCTCAATGGGCTCTTTGCAAAAGTGAGAATTCTTAATTTCTAACAACATATTCGGATTCGGTACCCTTAAAAACGCTTCTAGACAAATTTCGAGTTCGAAAATCCGTATAATTACGTGCAGAGCCGTTTAGAATTGTTGGAGATTTTGAAATGAAAGCGGAGGCGTCGAGCAGTTGAGCACGGAGCCACCAGAGCGCTGAATAAGAAATCTGAACGGAATCGAAAAAAAAAAACGCTGGAAATTTCACACTAGGGTTTATTGCTCTTTGATATAGAAATTTAATTCTGTCAATGAAAAAAATTTTAGAAAAACTTTTTTTGGGGATTTTTTTTCAGAAAGCTTATTTTGGTTTATTATTCTTGGAATAGTACACCTAAGTTTTCGCCACGGGGGTCGACGACTCCGATCGGCCTCAAAATTGGACATTGACCGTTTCAAGAGGTCTACATTCTAAATCCGAAATGTCCGTCCGCCGTCCGGGCCGTTATGGGCAGTAGGCTTTTTTTTTAATCTGAAATTTTGACAAAATACTCGGTGTACCATCTAGTTGTGCCCGCAAGGTTTTCAGCCCGATCGCCCAAACCCGTGGGGTGCTATGGGGCTACGGGAGGGTTTTTTTTTAAGGCTTTTGGCTATTAGATGGAGTTAGGTGTCGTTTTCGAAGTATTTTTGAACGTAGGATCCATTTTTGGGGGTTCCGGAACGATCCGATTTCACTGTTGCGATCTATAGGGCTTTCATGGGGCTACAAATGGGATTTTTTAAGGATGCCATGAGGTCAAATATTTTTTGAGTAAAAAATAAAGAATTTTTGAAAAAAAAAATTAGAAAAAAAAACGCTGCAAATTTTACACAAGGGTTTATTATTCTGTGATATAGGATACTTGTACAGACACTTAAGTAATCCTGTCAATAAAAAAAATTAAAAAAATTTTTTTTTGGATTTTTATATTTCAAAAAAAAAAAAATTTTGGGGGGGGATTTTTTTTCAAAAATGTGTTTTTTCAAAAATTCTTTAATTTTTACTCGAAAAATATTTAACTTCTTGGGATCCTTCGAAAATCCCATTTTTAGCCCCATGAAAGCCCTATAGAACGCCACAGTGAAATCGGATCGTTCCGGGACCCCCAAAAATGGATTCTACGTCCAAAAATACTTCGAAAACGACACCTAACTCGATCCCATAGCTAAAAGCCTTCAAAACACCCCTCCTGTAGCCCCATTTTAGCCCCATAGCGCCCCACGGGTTTGGGCGATCGGACTGAAAACCTTGCGGGCACAACTAGATGGTAAACCAAGTATTTTGCCAAAATTTCAGATTTTTAAAAAAATTCCTACTGCCCAAAACGGCCCGGACGGCGGACGGCGTACGGCGGACGGACATTTCGGATTTTGAATGTAGACCTCTTGAAACGGATAATGTCAAATTTTGAGGCCAATCGGAGTCGTCGACCCGCGTCGCGAAAACATAGGTGTATTATTCCAAGAATAATAAACCAAAATAAATAAAAATAATAAAATAATAAAAATGAAAATAAGATAAATAAATAAATAAATTTAAAAAAAAAAAGAAAGTTTTTTGGTCGTGGCGGCACTCAGTCACGCGTTACGGTTCAGCCCCGGTGGTCGCAGGGCCCCCAAAAGCCAAATGTGGGCCTGCTCTGTGAGATGAAGTTTCACTGGAGAGGCCCCATCCGGCAGTTTGCTGAGCACCTTCAGTCGAAAGCATTGGTTAAACTGAAGTTGGTGGTTTCTGGCGTGCTCAGCAACTGACTGACTGTCGCCACGGTTTGTTGCACATCTGTGATTATTCATGCGGAGATTCAGCTGCGTAGCTTTCCCCACGTAGAAGGCTGGGCAAGCGATACACTCCAGCATGTAGGTGAAATTATTTCCAGAAATTATTTCTGGACCGGCAGTCAGCGCTTCCCCGGGTGTTGTAGCTCAGAGGGGTGTTGGGGCTGGAAAATGTGGGGCTCGGCGTGGCGATCTCGCAGAGCTTGCACCGAGGTCTATAGACCGGTATACCGCAAGGTTCCAGTCCAGTTGAGGGTTCACGGGGTTGCAGGGCCGATCGTTGCGTGAGCATGTTGCCGAGGTTTCGCGGTCGGCGATAAGCGAGGCATGGAACCTGTGGGAAGATATCCCGAGTGATGGGGCTCCTAGAGAGTATAGGGAATTTGTTAATGCCACGCAGGAATTTGTTTATGCGCTGAACTCCTGGAAAAAATGTGGAGAATTATTGAGAGCATCCAAAAACGAATTGAGATCCTCCCTGCCATGCTGCCAGATAATAATCATGTCGTCCAAGAAACGTCGCCATAGGAGTGGGGCCAGCGGACGTGTTAACAAGAAATCCTATTCGAGGGATGCCATATACAGGTTGGCATACGCTGGAGCAAACTTTGTGTCCATGGCAGTCCCTTTCTTTTGCAAATAGTAACCGTCCTCATATTTGAAATAATAATTATTATGTTCCAAGATGAATTCAATGAGAGAGAGGATGAATTCCGTGGACTGCTGCATTTCGCCCTCTCGCAAGTCAAGGAAACGTCTCATTGCTCGCAGCCCATCCTCGTGTCTGATTGACGTGTATAGTGACGTATGTAACGTCAACTGTCACCAGGAGAATCGGATGGGTCGGGTTGGTCGGAAGCTCAATACCCCTAAGAATCTCCAAGAAATCATAAGAGTCTCTGAGGAACGATGGTTGGGAAGCAGCAATAGGCTGAAGCACGAGGTCCACCAGAGCAGAGAGTGGCTCAGTTAAGGATCCATAACTTGAAACAATGGGTCTACCCGGCGGCAAAGAGTGGGGGAAATCATAAGGCTTATGGATTTTTGGTAGGAGGTAAAATAGGGGACATCGCGGTTCATCTGGTAACATGAGCTTCCTGTCTTCCTGGGTGAGTCCCTCCATCACCGACCTACGACGGACACTCAGCAGGGCAGACAACTCGCGGCGGAACCGGTTAGTTGGATCCATTGGAAGTGGCTCGTATGTATCCAGGTCACTAAGCTGCCTCATAGCTTCGCTGTGGTAGCTGTCACTAGGTATCAATTACGACCACAGTTGACCCCTTGTCGGCATTCATAATTTTTATTGAGGTGTCAGCCTGGAGGTTTTATTTACTGAGTAGAACAGAATCAATTGAGTTTAACCAGCTGTTTCATTTCAATGACGTCCTAAGAGCCCACAGAGTAACAGAGGACAAGTAAGCAACAAACAACAAATAAAATCAACAAATCAAAAACAAATGAAAAACGCTGCAAATTTTACACAAGGGTTTATTATTCTTTGATATAGGTTACTTGTACAGAAATTTAATTAGGTATTTCAATGAAAAAAATCAAAAAATTTTTTTTTGATTTCTATACCTATTTAAAAAAAAATTAGGGGAGGGGGGGGGGGGGGGGGGGATTTTTTTATGTTTTTTTTTCAAAAATTCTTTATTTTTTACTCGAAAAATATTTAACCTCCTGGGATACCTACTTCAAAAATCCCATTTTTAGCACCATGAAAGCCCTATAGATCGCCACAGTGAAATCGGATCGTTCCGGGACCCCCAAAAATGGATTCTGCGTCCATTAACAAATATTTATTGGTTTATACTACTTCAATACAATTTTAAATGATTCATGTAATAAACTCTTCTTGTCGCCGTGGTCCTTGGGGTCCAGGTAGCTGCACCGGGGGGATAGGGGGACGTGGTGTCTCCCCAGGGAGGCGTTGTGTCCCTCGCCGTGTCCATCGGAAACAAATACAGGTAGCGCATCAGAAGGTGCATCAATACCGGGAGAAAATATAAGGGACGGGAATACTGACCTTGGGGGGGCTCAATGAGCCCCCGCTAGGTGTCTGCGTCTAAAGGCAGCCCATATAAAGCCACTACCGTCCAACGTTCTCCTGGCAGCCCACTCCAATATGAACGGCGGAAAGATCCTTCGGAGCCCCCTCGCTGCGTGTGCGTCCCAGAGTCCACGCCATTGGAGAATAGCCGGAAGTACCTCCACCACCGTCGAATCCGTGAGCTCCCTGACGGCTTGCATCGCTACCGGAGTCCCGTACTTAGATTTCTTCCTATTCAGGAGGGTGCGCAAGGGAAAGGCCGGAGAGTTTGTCGAGATGGCCACCTCGACGACATAAGCAGTGTCATCTTTCTTGATTATGACGTCGGGTCAAATGGCTTGTTCGTCGGTCCTAATCAGGGTCTCCGTCCACACATTCCAACCCTTCCGCCGAGCATATTCACCAAACAGGGCACAGACAGCGTTATGTCGTTTGCAACGTGCTTCACGCATAGATGGACAAACTTGCAGCACATGGTTCGGCGTCTCGCGTTGGGGGCATCCTTCACGACATGCTGCCGAACCTGCCCGGCCTCTAGTCATCCGTGCCCGCAGCGGTATAGCAGCTGCGTATGTCTTGATCGCCGCCAGGGTCCGCCACACGGGCACCCGTTCGTTGGTGTTACGCATCCAGGCCGTTGACTGGGGAACATCCCGAGCAATTTTCATGTCTGCTCCGTCGACAGTGTTATGCCATGCAGCTGCCCGCTCGCGGCGCCTGTCAAGTGTCGATGATTCAATGCCACTGTTGTCTTCACGGAACAAAGTATTACGGGCCTCGCTGACACGCTTCTTCCGTAGCAAGGGGATAAGCGCTAAAAAGCACATCAAACCCAGCCCTCCATCCGCCACGGGGGCGTAGAAGAACGCATTGGGAACATCTCTGGGCAGCCTTAGGAATGATCGTAAAATTCCTCGTACTCGTATGTCAAGCCATTGGAGCTGTTTCTTCGTGTGTGCAGTTAAAACAATTCCATGCACAAGCGACGGTTGCCAGTGGGTTCTGATTGCCTCTAACTTCGTCAGGGGTCCAAGAGTCGACCGAATTATCTTGCCTAAATCCGTGATAGCTTTGTTGGGATCCGGTCTGACTGGGCCATAGGGATTAAATGTTACGCCGAGGTAGTTCCATACGGCATTCGAGCGAGCTACCGGTATATCATCTAGGTCACCCAGACTGGCAGTCACAGCCAACTTACCCTTCCTAGGAACCAATGGCACATAGAGAGACTTGCCGGCGTTGATCGACAACCCGCAGTGTTGTAGAGCTTCGCGGAAACTTCTGATGAGCACCCGTATCCCAGCGGCCGATGCCGCCAACAAACACGCGTCGTCTGCGAACGCAATCGATCGCCATCGTTTCCCACGGCAAGTGAAGCCAATTCTGCTAGGTAGCGACATCAGGGCATGATCCATGACTGCGTTGAAAAGAGTGCCAGAGAGCGGGTCTCCCTGCCGAACTCCAGCTTGGCACCGTATACGTTGTCCGCCCAAGATGGTGCTGGAAGATCCATACAACTTCATAATATAGTGGACCAAAGACGGAGACCACCCTCGTGCCACCATCACAGCTCTAATTGCGTCGTGGCTAACAGAATCAAAGGCCTTGGCCACGTCGACCACCACCAGGTGCAGCTCCCTAAATTTCCGTTTTGCTTCCGCCAATATGGTCCCTTTAAGAGTTACGTTTTGGCCAATACCGTCGACGTTACTGATCAAGCCCCGTTGGTCCCGACAATGCCGGACATTCTGCATCAACCTGGCTGCCAAGATCTTGTGTAGGTGCCTCAACATCACCGACGGGACAGTGATCGGTCGATATTGATCAGGCCTCACTGGTCTAGTCACCTTGGGAATAAGTGTGGTGCGCCCCAACGTCATCCATTCAGGTGCTTCCTTCTGGCGTAGAATCGTATGGAAGATCAGTCTTTTGTACCTATGCGGCAGTGTGTTCCATTGGCCTGGCAGAATGCCGTCCACGCCCGCCGCTCCCCTTCGCAGGCGGTGCTCATCGAGCTCCTGGTCAGAGATTGGCTGAAACACGCCAACCATTGTGTCATTCCCCGGGCATGCAGGCTGCACGCCGTCCGGCCACGGAGTCGAGGCGCGCTCAAACTGGTCTCTCCAATATTGAATTGTTGCTGCTTCAGGGTTGACTGCGCCTGACCGTGCCAATCCGTCGGTCAAAATCTCATCGAGGGCAGCTCGCCGGTCTGTCTTCCAGAGTTCGCTGATCGACGGTGCCGTTCGTGGTCGTGCTCCATCAGTTGCTCTAGATCGCCAAGGGCGAGGCTCCCCGAACTTTGCAATTACCCACTGGTGGATACTGGGCATGCCGTCCCTACCTTCCAGCACTTCTCTGATCCCAGGCAGCAAGAGCCGTTGATCCTCCTCTGTCCAACCGTCATTGGTCTCCAGGTCTTCCAATATAGCGAGGTCTAGGATGGTCTCCTCATCCAACTCTGATGTGGTGTCCAGCTCAGGCACCGCTGGCTGCACAAACTCTTCGCTAACACGATCTCCCATCTCCGGGTTAATTAGTAAGGCATCCCTAATGTTGATGTAGGACTGCTGTCGTCTGTGTCGTCGAACTTGTTCATAACTCCTGCCAGGTAGGTGCTCCATCAGTCCTTGGCATATACCTCGCTCCGTCAGGTGGGTGGCTCGTATCCTAATCTCGTTCCTTGCCATGATGAGCATTTCTTCCTGGCTCCAATATTTATGGACCCCCAAAAATGGATTCTGCGTCCAAAAATACTTCGAAAACGACACCTAACTCGACCCCATAGCTAAAAGCCTTAAAAAAAACCTCCAGTAGCCCCATAGCGCTCCACGGGTTTGGGCGATCGGACTGGAATGGTTAATCGAAAAAACGATTCCTTTTTCCGATTACAAGTAATGGTAATCGAAAGAACGATTACCACTATTTGTAATCGGAAAAAGTAATCGTTTTTTCGATTACCATTACAGTAATCGGAATGGACTACTGGTAATTCGATTACTTTTTTTAATCTGATTACTGTATTGGAAGAATGCGAATTTGATGCCACAATGATAGCAGGGGTATACACAATGTTATCTATTTAATATAATACATTATCCAGATGTCATCTATTTAATACTTGCTATTCGCTATACTTGCTATTCATTATACCTACATCGATTGTAAAAGTGTAAAAGTCCGTAAGTTGAAATTTTTCGAAAATAAGGTTACATATGACATATCCTGGTAAATTCTCCTGCAACTGTTGGAATTGGCTGGGGGTAATGATTGGCTGGGGGATAATGGTAATCGGAATGACGATCGATTACTTTTTCCGATTACAAGTAATCGTAATCGTTTTTTTCGATTACCATTAATTGCAATCGGAAAATGTAATCGGTTTTTTCGATTACCATTACTTGTAATCGGAAAAAGTAATCGGTTTTTCGATTACCATTACTTGTAATCGGAAAAAGTAATCGGTTTTTCGATTACCATTACTTGTAAAATCGTTTTAACGATTACCATTACAGTAATGGTAATCGTTAAAACGATTACTTTTTCCGATACTGTAACAGTAATTGGAATGGTAATCGCGATTACTCCTGGAGTAATTTCAACCCCAAACTTCGGATTTTCAATCTCCTTTTTACTGAAATTGTTACTAGCCAAATATACGTCATTATAATGAAAGTAATCGGAAAATTATTCATTCCTCAAAGTAATGATTACATCTCAACTCTTTTTACAGCCTTTTTCAGTCTAGAAAATCACAGATTATCTGTATTATAATTTATAACACAGATAATCTGTGATTTTCTAGACTGAAAAAGGCCGTAAAAACGAAAAATCTTCTTTGGGGAAGGGAGGAGTTATTAAATTAAATTCACACTGAAATTGAATTCTAATTATGAATTTATTCAAGTTATTACAAGAAATCAGAAGGGGAAGGCCGAAAAATTTATTGACTGATTGATTGGAAGAGGGACAAAAGTAGGATGTCTACTGGCTTCATATCATATCAGGGTTCAGAAGGGGAAAATAAGCAACAATATGAGAAGGCCGAATCAAGCGTTGGGTGCAGGGGGACGGTTGAGCCTTCAATCTCCGATGTTCTATCATGACTGCTGGTCTCAGTGGCGTAATTGGTAGAGCGTCGCACTAGTAATGCGAAGGTTGTGGGTTCGAGTCCCACCTGAGGCCCAATAAATTTTTCAGCCTTCCCCTTCTGATTTCTTGTAATAACTTGAATAAATTCATAATTAGAATTCAATTTCAGTGTGAATTTAATTTAATAACTCCTTCCATCCCCAAATAAAACACTGTATGAGGGAAGCAGTTCAAAATTCCCTCAAGTCATTACCTAATGAAAAATCTTCTATAAATCGAAAATTTGGACGTGACCGGAAAAAACGGAGGTTAGATTGCAGTTCAGCACCCCAAAAAAACATAAAGATCCATGGTTTTTTCCAACGCGCCTGAAGGTGGCTTTTTTTGTGTAAACCTGTGTAATTATAATTACTATTATAATAATAGTATTAATTATAATTATTATAATTAATAATATTATTTAATATTATTATTACTAATGAGCGTTTAGTTAGCCGTTGAAAGTGGAATGATAGTACTCGTAGTAGCATAATTTGGTACTCCCCTTGTATGTTACCTACCGCCCGTCCGATCCCCTAGTATGTTACCTACCTACCGAATCGATGAGACAGGTCTCATGAGTAGGTCTCCAAAGCGTAAAAGTAATTTATTCTTTTCGAGTAGAAGCACGTGTGGGTCCTTTCGTTCTCACTTCATAAGGGTGGTGGTTTTCATATCGTCTAAAAAAGCGTCGAAAGGGTCGTCTGGATGAAGTGATCACCACCATTCTTGATGGATTTTCGTTCCAAAAGATGCACCAATGCTGCTTAATACCGTACAAAGCAAAATTTGACCACTCTCCATTGGCATTCTATTGCCTGTGTATGTGCTCGAGTGTTTGGGTCCATGAAATTTTAAGAATGGTTCGCGGTTTGTGGACGTAACCTTGGGGCTATGTGTTCTTCCGTCCCCACACCGCCCATTCTATTACGTTTGTCCCAAATTTCAACGCAAACATAATAATATTATATGTAATATAATTTAGATATAAGCAGATAATTTGTCGGGATTTTAAACATGTAAGCACCTGGTAGGTATCGGCCTCGACAGGTAGATATCGAGCTCCCGGTAGGTAACATACAAGGGGAGTACCCATAATTTTATAGTAAAATGAACTTATTGGTAATTCTGAAAATGTTCACCTTGCGGACAGTACCTAACGGTAGTAACGTAACTTGTTTTTATTGCACGCTACTTAAAATGTAAGTAGCGTTGGTGTTGGTAGGTCATTGTACACGAGCGCCGAAGACACGGACAGAGTTTTGGGCTCAGGAAATTTCGGCGTGATCCGCGGAGGGACTTACTACGGCGCCGCCGGCGACGAAGTCGGCTACCAGCGCGGCGTCAACTCCCACGGACGCCCTTATCGACGCCCAAACCCGCCACCGCAGTTCAAACTTGGCGGAGACTTCTTCTCAGGTACCAAACCAGGGTGACTTCAATTATTTACAGACTATATTGTTTAACTAGTTATACTTATACTTACTATAAATCTAAAAATAGCTCCAAGATTTTGTTCCTCATGCGTCCCGTCGAACGACTCGTTCCGAAAAAAGAAGGCTAGTTCCATGAAATGACTAATAACGCCCTGATACCGCAAAAAAAGTCCCGATTTATCCTTCAGGACGTTAAGGAAGTTGGAAGGTTTGAACCGGAAAAGGCGACAAATGACGTCATTTGTCGCCCCGAACCCCAAAGCAGACCACTACCAGGGTTGCCAATACCCCGGTACTCAAATGCGGTACATTTAGCCCGAAAACCCGGTACATTCCGGTACCTCAAGATTGAAAATCCGGTACATTTCCCGGGAGTTTTTGAATGAAATGCTACAGCGTCGCCAGTCAATTGGCTTGACAAAGTGACATAAACAAAATCGGTAGGTAGGAATTATTATTTTTTTTTAACCATAGGTTTTCATCTAAGCATTTTGTAACAAAATATTTGAAGTTGTTCATTGTATTAAACATAATTCTTATGTATGTATAACACGATTATTATAATCTGCGTCACAGACAGGTCATTCAATGGCACCTAACGTGGAAACAAGGGGAAAAAAAGTAGGCACCCTACAAAATTTAAGACTTTAGTCTGACAAGAGTCAGTCTTTCAGTCCATAACAATAGTATTTGAATAGAAATACTAAAAACGTACTAGGTCCCTGACAAGGACAGGGAATAAGCGTAGGCCCTATACAATTCAGGACATGAAAAATTCTGAGTAGGTGATTATGCTCAGCGCCAAGTTTTTCACTGATCCATTTTTCGGGGAAATAAATCTCAAAATCTCAGTCATGCAGCATGGCTAAGAGAGCGGTTTTTCGAAAAAACTGCGGATATACGCAATAATTGCGTAGTACTAATTATTAGTAGTAGGGTGTTTTTAATATCATATGATGTTTTTAATATTTAATATCATAATGATGATCAAATATTTGAAATTTTTGAGCCATCTAAATAGCTTTAATTATTAACAGGAGTTTCGAAAGCGCATCAAATAGGTAGAGGAACAAAAAACGCTACAAATTATATCACAAGAGCTTGCTATTCTTTGAACACCCCCGGCACAACCCTTTCCCAGCGGAAAAATTGCCTAAAAAACTACGTTTTATGACCACTTTTACCCTAAAACTGGGAATTTTTTCGATCTGATGCCCTCTGTAATATATTCAGATAAAAACTTAGAATCCCGGTACATTTGAGGCTTAAACCGGTACCCCGGTACAAAAAGTGAAAATCCGGTACATGTACCGGGATCCCGGTACGTTTGGCAACCCTGACCACTACTACAGTTCTCCAAATATCCGTAGAAACCGACTGTAAATCCGTAGAAACCAACTGTATCGGTGAAGGTTATTTTAGTGCGGAAGGTTTTTTTTTTTGTCATTGAATTACGTTCGTTCCAATCCGAGAATGGAAAAGGAATTAGACAATCCCGAAAGGGTTGAAGGGAAAAAGAAAAAAAGGTGTTTCATCCCATCATGCAATAACTCGGAAAGCACAGGTAATGTAATGTTGTGCGTACGGCTACCCGGCGAATGTGGATGGATGCGGCGATGGTCCCGAAAATTATAATGATAACCCCGTTTTCTGGATTTCACCAAGCATCCTGATGATAATAAGTACTAATGATGGATTATTACTTGCCTCATGC
Source organism: Pilophorus perplexus (assembly GCA_955831195.1). NCBI lineage: Eukaryota > Metazoa > Arthropoda > Insecta > Hemiptera > Miridae > Pilophorus > Pilophorus perplexus. The sequence goes on along the minus strand of OY037008.1, from coordinate 245,763 downwards.
TCCCCGCGTTTGAGCGCTCTGATGGTCGAGACTGATTTGATACCACTCAATGAAATCGCCGAATGTGACGAGGTGCACGTTTTCGCTGCTTCCCTGCTCAAATCCTGGCTCTAACACATTCACTTTCCTCTTTTTGAATAGCATAATTGCGAATCACTAAGGGGGTTATATTATATTATATTGCGAATCACTAAGTCTTGCTTATAATCGGACATCCAAAACATAAACCATCAGCCATCTTGGCCAGTAGACATGAAATCTGTAGATTCGATGCCAGCGCCCATGGTGGCGTTGTATTGTACTACTTTCGGAAGGTCAGTCTTACCGCCAAAAGTTCAAACGCTGATTATTTTCATACTCTCTCCTGATTTCCGTAGAGGATTAAAAATTGTGCAGACGGTATAAAAACAAGTATGTTACTCTACAGAATGGGATTCGACTGAAAAAACTGCGATTTTCAAAGTAAGTTATATATCGATACCGAAATCCCAACATGACATAGGTTTTTGGCAGCTGTTCAGGAGAATGAAAAAACTGTTTCATTTCCTGTCCATTCAACTTGGCATAATTACATGCTCCCACATTACCTACAATATAGCACCATTGCATGTGCACTCCTTCTGGGTGTACTGCATTGATTCTGGCATTCCAGGCCAAAGAGAAATAAGGGATCATCATTCAGAAAGTATCTAATTAGGTGGTTAAAAAAGAAATTTGAATATTCATCACCAAATAATAGCTTGAAAAGAGGAAAACTTACCAAGCCTCCGTCAGAGCCGCCATGCTTCTTCTGACGAAACTGACCTGTTGTGTCATTTGGATTTCAAAACACTTTATGTCATGTTGGTCAACTTGTCGATTCCGGTGAAACTAGTGCACCCGGTGGAAAACTGACGCCGGCATTCGATTTGGCGCGTAATTTAACTTTAAGAAACGCAATAAAATTTTTTTCGAGAAATGCAGTTATGTTGGGATTTCGGTATCGATATACCCAATTGGAGCTTATAGCAAACATTGCTGTAAGATATAATCGTAGGGTTTTTTGAATACTATGCTGGAAATAACAGAAAAGAAAAAGAAAAGGGAATTGTCTGCCAGGGGATTTTTACTAGCAATTAGCGCACTCCTTACAGTGTTGCCAGGTTGTTTTGGTAAATTTTGCCAACAGTTTAGCCTCCTTTTGTTTCGTTCGAGTCGAGTTTAAAAATTTTCTAGTCATTTAATTATTTATTGTGTGTGTGATTTTTGAGAGATGAATACCCGTCACAAGAACATTGCCTTCGGCCTTCGGCACTCCACCCTTGGATTACAGATCTGCAATTTCCAAAGTACAAATGTAATTAAGTAGGTACTTTCAACTCTGCTATCTATCTCTAAATCACTAATTCTCACCGTGAGGGTGTGTGAGTGTGTGTGTGTGGGTAGGTATGTCAATCGCACAGAGTAACAGAGAACGGTCAATCGCCTACTCCGACTAAACGGTAAGTCCTAAAAATACGCCGATTTTTTCTATTGGTTCGGGATCCCGTTTAAGTGTCTCTAGAGGGGTCGAGCCCCCCCCCCAAAAATGCGCGCAAATGGGCGCAATTGCTATCAACTTTCTTATTTCAAATGGGAACCCTAATCGTCCTAACCTGTTGAATTAATTTTTCGGATACGCAACGTGTAATTTTCCTTGAAATTGAAAAGTTATTTCAATATGATATTAAGTGCCTGTTCCTATAATGTAGCCAAAGTGGTAACTCTAGTCAGATCTCTTGAAACCCATATTCTAGTCATAAACAACGTCTTGTCTGACTGCGTATCCTTAGAAGCAAAACCTATTCGTAAAATTTATAACTATACTGGACTTGGTCCGTCTATTTTTCTGCGATTTTGATGTGCTGACGTAATGCTCCTTCTGACGACAATACACACGTATTTGAGAATGATTTCACTGTCCCCCCTGATGATGAAAGCTTCCATGTTTTTGAAACGTCGGGAAATGAGTAAACGGAGTTAGAAGCAGTTTTGGCCTTATTGAACTAAACCCAGGAAAAATTACTAACTACTGAATAATGACGGAGGCCACCGAAAACCAGCGTAATATAAATATTCGTTCTATTGTTATTGATGGTGGTGTTTTCAAATTTAACACTCTGACAGGGGGTTCTTACTTCCCAAAAAAAAAAGGGTTCTACGTCCGAAAATACTAAGTATTCGAAGTCTTCGAAAACGACTTCACCGAGCTAGGATTAATTATTTAATATAACAATATAATATACTCATATACGAATATTTATATTATAAATATTCGTTCTGGGATTGCGCGGGTTGTGCCATTCGTTAGGCCGATCATTTTATCAGCCAGGGGGGTTGATGTTGAAGGAGCAGTTGACCTTGATGTAGGGTTATGAACGTGTCCATCGATGCTATGCACCCCACTAGGGTTACTCACCCTCAGCTGGGTGCGTAGGCAAGCAACTAACTATTGATGGCACCCCAGGGTTTTTTTTCCTGTGAGTTGTCAAATTTGACACGTTGACGGGGGGGGGGGGGGGGGGGGGGCTCCTCGCTCGGCCGATCAATTTACCAGCCAGGGGAGGCTTTTATCAAACTTTTCAAATTTGATTTCACTAGCGCTTTGACAGGGGGGGTCTTGCTTCGCTCGGGCGATTATTTTATTGACCAGAGGGGTCTCGCTTTGCTCGGCCACCGACATAGGTAGTTCTATTATTATTGATGGTGGAGTTTTCAAATTTGATTTCACTAGCACTTTGACAGGGGGTCCTTACTCCCCCCCCCCCCCCCCCCCAAAAGGATTCTACGTCCAAAAATGCTTCGAAAACGACACTTAGCTCTACCCCCCTTTTTGGCCCCATAGCGTAGGTCTAATGAGCGTAGATAATAGACCGTACCCCCCCCCCCCCCCCCCCCCCCCAACCGTAATCCCTTCGCCCATCCATCCGATCCCCTTCTATATGTACGAGCGATCACGCAAGACCCTTATACTACAAGCAAATAGCACAATTTAAGACCGTGTGCGGGGACTGCGTTGTCGCCCTCCCCCTTCATACTCAATTCAAATTCATGCACTGTGCGTAGAAGGAGTGGGTGTCGTTGTACGTCAATATGAAATGGTGCAGCAATGTTAGGGAAACGTATAATGATATATCAATAATATATATAATATTCTTGAAAATCTCGAGAAATTCAAAAATGCTCTATGTTCTGAGATAGGTTGAGCGCCCTCAAGGATTTTTTCCGTTTTCCCCTCCTTCCAACGACACTTAACTCTACCCCATCGCCATTTTAGCCCCATATTTTTCCTGTGAGTTTTCAACTTTGATTTGATTTCACTAGCACTATGACAGGGAGTGAGGGGGGGGGGCATACTTCACTCGGCCGATCATTTTAACGGCCAGGGGACTCGCTTTGCTCGGCCACCGACGTAGGTAGTTCTATTATTATCGAGGGAAGACTTTTGAAATTTGATTTCACTAGCACTATGACAGGGGGGGCCTTACTTCGCTTGGTCCATCATTTTAACGGCCAGGGGGCTCACTTTGCTCGGCCACCCACATAGGCAGTTCTATTATTATTGATGGTGGAGTTTTCAAATTTGATTTGAGTAGCACTTTGACAGGGGGTCTAATTTTGTCTAGCCCCATGAAAGCTCCATAGGTCGTCCCCAAAAATACTAGGAAAACGACACTTAGGTAACTCTACCCCCTCGACATTTTAGTCCCATAGCGCCCCACCAGGTTTTTTACTGTGAGTTTTGATTTGATTTCACTAGCACTTTGAGCTAGGGGGGGGGGGGGGCTTACTTCGCTCGGCCGATCATGTTATCGGCCAGAGGGGGCTCGCTTTGCTCAGCCACCCACATAGGTAGTTCTATTATATTATTATTGATGGTGGAGTTTTCAAAATTGAGTTCACTAGCACTTTGGCAGGGGGGCTTGCTTTGCTCGGCCATCATTTTATTGGCCAGAGGGAGCTCGCTTTGCTCGGCCACCGACATAGGCAGTGGGGGGGGCTTTCCTCGCTCGGCCACTCACTTTTCATTTTGACTAGCACTAGCACTAGAACTTTGACAGGGGGGCCTGACTTTGCTCAGCTTGGGATTCTACGTCCAAAAATACTTCGAAAACGACACTTAACTCTCACCCCCCTTTTAATCCCCATAGCGCCCCACGGGTTTTTTGAGTTTTCAAATTTGATTTGATTTCACTAGCACTTTGACAGGGGGGGCCACTAGCACTTTGATCCTTGAGCAAAACTTAGATAATCCGGGGGTCTGGGGGTGTGCCACAGGTAAGTCAAAAGACAAATGTACCATGTTCATACATGTACCATGATTTACACAAATCACAAGCGGCAATACACGCAATACACCCACAGGCGGCAATATACACCCACCTACTCCTCCTAAACTATAAGCGATAAAAATACGGCGATTTTTCCTATCGTCTCTGTGGACCGTTTAAGTGTCCTTAGGGGGGGTCGCGGACCCCCCCGGCCGAGCGAAGCGAGGCCCCCCTGTCCGAATATCTACCCCTGTAATGTTCAGGGCATCGCCTAGGCGATGGAGGTATGAAAAGCGGTAGAGTGAGTGTGACACCCTGCTCACTCGGGCCTCCCACTGATGCAGCCTTAAAATGGATAGCGTGGAGTTACCACCATCCTAAATCAGGAATCCTCGGGCGAGGGGGAGCCCACGCTGCCACAGGCGTGCTGCAGCTGGAGTTTCCGGCTGCGAAATGCCACCTGGCCGTCCCCCTCGGGTTGGAGTTGGAATCGAGGTTGGCCGTGGTGATAGCTTAAGCTGCTTAAGCGGCAATTGCCTCATAAGTCATGGAGGAAGCTGGGATACCAGCCCGTCATCTGGGAGAGTGAGCTAGAACACTCGGCCTCACTTGTGGTGTGTAAGCAAACAAGTACTGTTAGAACAAGAGGTCCCAATGCAGGTCATCTGCTTGCGGATGACGGGAGAGGCACAGCCCTGGCGGGGGGCGAGCCCTCCTTAACATAATAGACAACAACTGTCCGAATAAGCGGTTGGCCGAGCGGAGCGAGGCCTTACGCCTGATTAAACGGTCGGCCGAGCGAAGCGAGGCCTTATGTCTGAGTAGGGTTTGAACCCCCCCCCCCCCCCCCCCTGTCCGAATAAGCGCTCGGCCTTATGCCCTGATGCCTGGGTGCGTAGGCGAGCAAAGCGAGCCGGAGCATCTAGTATTATGAACAAGTACAAATCGGTCCAGAATGGTGGTAACTTGACAATAGTACCTAATTTTGGAATATGGACCCACTGTTAAAATTGGCTCCATAACTGATGGCCAGAGAACCATTTGAAAACCAGTTAGGCTATACTAAACTACTGAAATTAGAATTTCAGTAGTGTAGTATAGCCTTGGGACTGCGTAGCGCGTATCACTATTTCAGAGATCTCTCACTTTCTCCGGACAAACCTGATTTCAAAATCTTAGCACAAAACAGCCGGAATAAATATAGGATGGCTTTGATTCGTGCTTCTCGTCACTCTAATGATAGCCGTATAAACTTGGCCCCAAATAAGTCAAAGGTTTGCTGGGAGGTAGTTTATGAGATGCTAAATTCAAAGTCCCGCAACCCCCCTCAGAAGTCAAATCTCAGTAGCGAAGGTTTTAGTGATGCTTTTGCCAACGTTTTTCAAAATTATTCTTATTCAGAACCTTCTCAAGAGTTTTATGGTTTTCTTTATCGTGCTCCCAGCCCAACCCAGGATTTCGTGTTGGATCCCGTCTCATGTGAGGAGGTTTATGCTTCCATAATGGCTCTCAGCAACAGCAAGGCTACGGATTTTATGGGTATTAATTCTGGAGTCGTGAAGTCAGTGGCTACTTTCATCATTGAACCCCTGGCATTCATTATTAACCGGTGCTTCACTGAGAGTGCGTTTCCACACTGCCTTAAGCAATCTGTTATTACACCTATACCAAAAAAAGGAAATTCCAAAGACTATGATGGTTTCAGACCTCTCTCGAAGCTGCCCATCTTGGTCAAGGTAATGGAGCATGCTTTGCTTGAGAGAATTAACCGCCATCTAGAAAGGCATGCATTGCTTCACCCCCAACAGTTTGGCTTCCGCAAAGGGAAGAGCACCTCTGGTGCGGCGGTCTCACTGGTGTCCCAGGTATTCTCGGCCCTGGAGGGAAAGCAGCACACATCACTCAACCTTTTTGATCTTTCAAAGGCTTTTGACCTGGTGCCACACAACTTACTTTTGAAAAAGTTGCAACATTATGGTTTCAGTAATCAAACGATCTCGTTCTTCAAAAGCTTCCTGGAGGGGTGGTCCCTGGTTGTTTACCATAATGGTGTCGCATCAGAGGAAGTGATGATCCCTTGTGGTGTCAAGCAGGGTAGTATCCGCGGCCCCTGCTTGTTCCTCTTGTACATCAATGACTTGGCTGACCAGTTTTTGGATCCTAATGATATCTTCCTTTTTGCCGATGATATATCGACCGTTGCGAGGGGGTCTTCTCGGGAGGAGATGAACCATAGCTTGCAGGGGAACTCCTCAATTATTGAAAAGTGGTGCTCAGCTAATTCCCTGGTCCTGAACAAGAATAAGACTCAACGTCTAGAACTGGGCCTCAACCGACGTCTGGTTGGGTCAGTTAACTTCTTGGGTTTGATGGTTGATAACCGTCTTTCATGGCTGTCGCACATTGAGGCGCTTTTGCCAAAATTGTCGTCCTGCATCTACATGATTAGGAGATTGAGGGGCGTTGTGTCTGATGAAGTTCTTCGTTCGGTATACCATGCATGCTTTGCAAGCAGGGCCAGTTACTGTATCATTGCATGGGGAAATTCCAGCCATGCCATCAGGGTCTTCAGGCTCCCCAGAAGTGGGTAATCAGGATAATTGCCGGTCTCTCTTGGAATGAAAGTTGTCGGGGCATTTTTGTGCGTCTGGGTATTCTAACCATTCCCAGTTCCTATGTTTTAGCGGCTCTGAACACAGTCAAGTCATGCTTGTCAACCCTCCCCATGGTTTCCGATGTCCACGAGCATTACACCCGCTCCCGAGGGAACCTTGCCATTCCATTTACCCGTCTCAGTGTGGCCTTGAGGAATAACCCAATTCAAGTAGGTTCTCGTCTTTTCAATGCCCTGCCAAATCATATACAACAGCTCCCTGATAGATCCTTCAATAACGTAACGTAACATCTTCACATCTTCTCAAAGCCGAACTCTACTCTTTGGAGGAGTTTTTCGGTATTTCATGGAGCGATGTGTCTTGAGTTGAGTGGATCGTGGATGGGGAAGCCTTATCTCGCTGCCAACTTGTAATTCGCCGCACACCTGGTGTCATATTTATATTTAAGTCCTGAGGTGTTTTAGTTTGTTTTTGATTACCTAACCATATGACCACACCCATCATGTACCTACCATTGTTTGCAAACATGTTTGCTTTGTACATACCATGCAAATGCCTGATGTGTTTCGTGTTTATAATTACGTTTGTACCAACTCATGTTTTGACGTTTGCTGTGTCATTTTTGGCCTCTGCAAATAAAAGCCTTGATTGATTGATTGATTGATTGAATTTTTTATTATTCAAGTGGCAAAAAAAATACTCGATATGCGAGTATTGACAAGGAAAAATTAGAGGTAAGAATGTCAGAAGTAATTTTAAAAATGGACCCATTTGACAAGGTTATTAATAGGTACCTACTAGGTAATCTTCCTGGCAGGAACCATTGGGTGCGTGGGGAACAGCTCATCAATTATGCGCTCCTTCACATCCGTTGGGATTTCAGCACTAGAATCAATCCCTCGCAGTTTCTTGAGTACTATCCTGTATCCTAGTCCCCAAGGGTCCTGGTCAACGTCTTCAGCTAGCTCTTTCCATTTTTGGGCCCTGCTCCTCCCAAGAGCGCGCTCTATTTAGGGCCTTCTTTGCTTCCTTGAACTCTTCCGTCTTGGCCCCAAACTCTGGGGAGTCTCTTGGGGCTCTTTGTGCCTGCCGCCTCTTCCTAAGGCGCGCACGTCTGAGGCAGGCTATTTTGTCCTTCCACCAGTACGTTGGTTGATGTCCTCGAACCCTTGCTTTCTTTGGATCGCACGCTCTAATCAGTAGGCTTGTGGTAGCCTCTATGTACCAGTTTCGTGGCCTCTGCCTGCCCAGCTGCTCTTTGGGTAACCCAGCTCAGCGCTCCCATGCCCATTATTATGTTGGTAGACCTACCTGTAGTGAGAAGGCTGATTTTTTATTTTTTATTTATTTATTTAATTAATTTTTTTTTTTTTTTGAGGCACATTCTCAGGCCCATAGTACATTTATATCTGTTTTAATTTAATTATTTTAAAGAAAATGATTTTTTTCATTTTCATATCAAGTGACGGATGAAGAGCACCGAAAAATCAATTATCAAGGTTACTCGGAAAATGAGTCCTTATTCGACTTCTTAGTATCCTTCCAAAGCTCCATGGATCCCTGAGGTGAAATCGTATGGTTTTAGGACTCCCGAAAATGGATTTTACGTTCATAAATAGTTCGAAAACGACACCTAACAGTTAGGTTACTCTTCAAACCCCCTCCTGTAGCCCCTTTTTAGATGCACTTCTAAAAAGAGGCTACATAATTAAAAATGTTGAGGACGATCAAAATTTGTAACCCCTGTTGCAAATACCAGAGAGTATTATTCCAAGAATATTTAACCAAAACGGGACCACATAGGCGCCTAACACTCACATACAAAACGTCGCTGATGAGAGAGATGGGGCCAATTGGCCCCTAAGCGGTAGGCCAATTGGGCCCCGCTTAAGCGGTAGGCGATGGCGAGTAAGGCCGAAATGACTGAAGCCCCTCGGCTCAGTGCTTAGGCCCGACGCTCCTGCTTGCAAGCCCTCAACATGAGATCTTCCAGGTTGTTGTCACTCAGAGTTTGCCTCAGCCTTGTTTTGATGGTTTTAAATTTTGAAAACTCCTCTAACACTCGACTTGGGTCGTGGAAGGCGTTACCATAGGTAAGTAGGTATGTAAGAAAATCAAAAAGAGACTTGCACACGATGAGGCCATGAGGTTGTACTGTTTTAAAACCTTGTTGCACAAATTAGGTACCTACGCATTTATTGCACTTGCCATCAACTCCATGAGGAACAATTACAACCAGTCTTGAGTTTTCCTTTTCGGTCTCGAACTACTTATTTTAGGTAGGATAAAACTTTTATCTTGCTTCGACCGGCCCCTCGGGCGTCGCCCGATCGCCCGACCAGCCTATCCGCCCCTGCCTGACTTCACATCTCGTAGTGATAGCGCCACCGTTGATTTCGGCACATGAGGTCCTATCTATAGTGAGTTCTCCTTTCCTTTCCTCCATGTTGTCAGGTGTTGCTTTTGTGGTTTTCGGTCTCTCCTGAAAAACTTGAAAAATGACGATGTGGGGTGTTGCTGTGAGACCCTCGATATGTATATTCTTTCCTATTATGTTTAATTGGTAGGTACCTATGAAATGTATTTTATTATTATGACGCTAGCTTTGGTATGTACATTGTGTCCACAAGTGGCCACTTTTTTTCCGATTTTGGTTTGAACAGCAATTAAAATCTCCTTTCATTTTCAGGGTTCCGTGACTTTGCCGACATCACGACGCCGACCAAATCCGCTTACTCCAACATCTACATCGTCTACGCCAACAGAAACGGCTCTAGCGTCAGCGCTGACGCCCCCAAGAACATAAGAGAGCTAATAGAAGCAGAATCCGACCTCGATGACGACGTCAGCCGACCGTTCAAGTCCAAAACGAAGAAAAAGGTGACCCAGTACAAACAGGATCAAGCCTTGAAAGAATCCGCGAAAAAGTTTCGCAGCAAAGCGGTCGATCCGCTGCTCGCTCTCAGCTAAATTCAAAATCAATCACACCCCGGTAAAAGTTTTACTTACCAAAAATCGGGTTATTGGGCTATCCTTGTTTATGGTCTGAGCGCCAGAAAGAGCTCTTTTTTTTAATGGGGCCGCTTTTGTACTTTCCAAATGATTTGTTCTACTTGTTACAATAATGAGATTTAGGGGAGTGTAGATTTTCGATCAAAATGGAAAAGGCAATCACAGAAATTTGATTTAAAGCGAGCCTCAACATCTCCTGTTACTTCTTATGTTAACATCTGAACACGGTGTTACAATTATTATTGGCGTTCCGAAAAGTCCCGTGGGCTTATCTGGATAGAAATTTAGGTTGTTATTAGTTCGATTAGAAAAAAAAACTAGGTAGGTATATCAAAATCAAAGACCTTCCAGTAAGGTATCGTTTACGATGTGTACTGGCTGCTTAACATCTTATGATATTATCATCGTAAGAACTAAACAATTCTCACGTTATGTACCCAAGTGACGAATTCAAAGAAAGGCAAATGCACTAGCACGTGCACTAAGCGAAGGGGCTTTACCAAAGTCACAACAAAAGAGATACTTAAGCATTGTCTATAGGTTAGCAAAAACCATTTTTTTAATTTAGTAACCAACAAAAATTGGATATTTTAACCTTTTTTGACATGTTACCAATTTGTTTACTGATTGTTACCAGTAGAGCGATAATTAAAATTCATTATAGTAAGGCAGATATTTCTGTGTGCACGGGCCGAGCCGACTTTCACTCATACACACAGAAATATCTGCCTTTTACTCGGGTCCTTACGTTAGACACCCAGGGCCGAAAAAGTGTTACGTTGGACACCCGCCTGAAGCTAAAACCGATTTTGACGTTGGACACCCAAGTTACGTTTGCCACCCGATGCAGAAAAAAATTATCTCGTTTGTTGGACACCCAAGTTACGATGGACACCCGGTGCCACAAATTTGCCTTCCCACTTTTGAAGACATATAGGACTGTCTCCACTGTAAGTGAAGGTGTGGTTGAAAATTTGTGGTTGATTCTATGCCGTGAAAGGCATGTCTCCACTGTAAGTGAAGGTGTGGTTGAAAATTTGTGGTTGATTCTATGCCGTGAAAGGCATGTCGTCTTGTCGTCTTGTGTTTGCTCCACAAATAAAAAGTCTACTAAAAACTAAACAAATAAATAGTCTACGCATCATCTAAGTGAGGCCGGAGTTTCGTTGACAACTTCTGCACATATTTGGGTAATCGGAAAAAACTCCCCCGGAAAAAAGTCCCCGGAAAAAAAATCCTGCAGGGCGGAAAAAAATCCCCTAAGAATACTCAAGGGCGGAAAAAAAATCCCCAAAAAGAAAAATTGAAAAAATCTTGAACAAAACACAATAGAAAGTTAGGGAACCTCTTCGTTTGGTTTATTATTCTTGGAATAATACACCTATGTGATCGCGACCGGGGTCGAAAATTCTGATCAGCCTCAAAATGTGACATTATTCGTTTCAAGAGTACGAAATGTCCGTCCGCCGTACGCAGTACATCGTCCGGGCCGTTTTGGGCAGTAGGAATTTTTTTAAAAATATGAAATGTTTACAAAATACTCGGTTTATCCTCTAGTTGTGCCCGCAAGGTTATCAGTTCGATCACCCACACCCGTGGGGCGCTATGGGGCTAAAATGGGGCGACGGGAAGGGTTTTTTAATGGGGCTATGGGGTCGAGTGAGGTGTCATTTTCAAAGGATTTTTGGACGTAGAATCCATTTTGGGGGGTCCTGGATTGATCCGATTTCACTGTGGCGTTCTATAGGGCTTTCATGGAGCTACAAACGGGATTTTTGAAGGATGACAAGAGGTCAAATAATTTCCGAATGAAAAAAAAAAAAAAAAAAAAATTGTTGAAAAAACATTTTTTTAATAAAACATTTCTTTTTTTCAAAATTTTATTGATTGACAGAATTAATTTTCTCACAAGTACACACTGAATAGGTACACGGTTCCGATAAAAGATGAGACGAAGCCACTCATCTTTTGGACAATACAATATTAGACGTAGACCGAGTCATTGTTAACACCAGTCACCTACTGCTTAGTGTTGACCCCCTACGACAACAAAATTTATTATTGTGAATTTAATACTTAAGTATCATCTTCTATTCATTTCCATTCAGTCAACACTATTTCTTCTACGGGGATTTTTTTTTCGGCGCCTTTTTTTTGGGGGGGGGACTTTTTTTCCTACAATCACATATTTGGTATCCGTTCAACTTTTTCATAATGTCCTTGTCTACCTACCCATTTTTGGCCCTCAATCCTCTGCTTCTTCGGGCGCATCGTCTCTCCTTAGAAAGCTTAGGGTAGGGTGGGGTAAGGTCCCGCAGGTTCGATTCATTTTTGTTTCTATTGACTCCTAAGCCACTATTCCTCCCATTTCTGATCAAGGATGATTCATTGGAGCCTTGCTGAAGACATCTAACGCCCACAGCGCAGTTTGACCATTAATAGGATAGTTATACCCATTTTTCCAAAAATTGCATCTGCGGGGCTTTGCCCCACGCGATGGGGTAAGTCCCCGCAGCAATTGAAAAATGGGTCTATAACTATCCTAATAATGGTCAAACTGCGTTGTGGGCGTTAGATGTCTTCAGCAAGGCTCCAATGAATCATCCTTGCTCAGAAATGGGAGGAATAGTGGCTTAGGAGTCACAGAAACAATAATGATTCGAACCTGCGGGAACTTACCCCACCCTACCTTACGTCAAAATGCCAAAAAAATGAAAATCACCTCATTGTGAAGGCTTCACTTTGAGCAGCCTCTCCAAACTGATCATTCTGAGTAGTCACATGATTGCCCTTACCTGCCCCATGGCGGACAACGAAGAAAGTTTTTGTGGGAGAGAGTTTTTGCTTTGCAAAGCAGTGTGCGGGAACTTCCCCCGTGCGGGACCTTACCCCACCCTACCCTACTGTCAGGATTTCAAGCAGCTCTTCCAGAAAACGGTAGATGTGCTTGTGAGGGGATTCGAAGTCCTCATTGTACAACGAGTGGAAAGACTCGCAAGCGTTCGTTGTCCTGTCGAAGTCGGGCAATTCGATAAGAACTGATTTTTCTGTTTTCATTCGGGGTCGGGTGTCAAAGGTAAACGGTCGCAAGCGAGCTCCAGTCTATTCTAGGAGATGCAGATTGCAGCTCCTAGTGTCGCGGCACCTGCGCTCCTGGCGGCCAATTGATGAGGCTCAAGCTGGCGCCTAATAATTCTAAATTATTTAGAATATTTATTGTGCCTCACGTGCAGCCCATTCACAAACCTATAAACCTATGCAAATATCGCCATTCTTTTGGGTTTCTCTTGGAATACACCTATGTAATCTCGACATTTGTCAAAATTCTGATCGGCCTCAAAATTTGACAATTTATTCGTTTCAAGAGGTCTTGATTCCAAAAACGAAATGTCCGTCCGCCATCCAGGCCGTTTTGGGCAGTAGGAATTTATTTTTAAATCTGAAATTGTGACAAAATAGGTAGGTACTTGGTTTACTATCTAGGTGTGCCCGGAAGGTTTTCAGCCCGATCTCCCAATCTCATGGGGCGCTATCGGGCTATAGGAGGGGGTTGTGTGGAGGCTTTAGTCTATGGGATCGAGTTAGGTGTCGTTTTTGAAGTATGTTTGGACGTAGAATCCATTTTAGGGGGTCCCGGAACAATCCAATTTCACTGTGGGGAAACAAATAAAATTTGAAAAAACATTCTTTCCATTGATACAGAATTAATTTTCAACATTATATTGAAGAATAATAAACCCTTGTGTAAAATTTGCAGCATTTTTCTAAAACTAGGTTTAGAAACTTAGCTATGCTCAGTAACCGCAACATTCATTAATGAAGGGAACAGGTTACCAAGTTAGTAATTACTGGTAACCTGTTCCCTTCAGAATAGAGTTCAAGGCGAAAAATGGCCATATTATGAAAATGAAAACGTCTTTATTTGGGAAAGACAGATGAGTTGGTTGGTACCTATCAACTTCATATTTTATAACCTACACAAATATTTTCTGAAACATCACAGCAACAGAACGGACAGAAGAATAATCTCGCGAATAAATTTTATCATCGATGCAATTGAAGGGCACCGTGCACGGACGGCCACGGATCACTGAACTGTGTAGATCGACCTTAAGACCTATTTTATTTTTTCTAATTCCTGACATCATCAGATCAAAGTGAAAGTTATCACGTATTTTTAGGAACGCAATTTAATAATATTAGCGACGATTTGATAATATTAGCGAAACAGGCCCGAAGGCGGCCTTGATAACAGGGGAAGAGCTTCTACTATTGGCCGCCCGGAGCGCTGGCGCCGCGACACTAGGAGCTGCAATCTGCATCTCCTGTCAATTCTGTCTCGCTTCGGGTGTCCAACGTAAACCGACAGGCGCTGACCTTCATTCATTCTGAGTGGCTGGGTGTCCAACGTACGTCCCCCCTGCCTTACTATAGTGAAAACTTCAACCAAAAGAATAAATGATAACCTTATCAGTATTCAAATATTGGTTAGGTAAGTAATCATTTATCCTTCGTTTATTATTCCAAATATTTTTACATTTGGCGGGAAATTAAAGTAAAATTAAAGGAGTGCTGCTACAAAATGAATGCTCTGATTAGGTAGGTATATTAAATTTGGGTTTATTATAAGAGCGGGCCTAAACCACAGGTTTACTTGGGTGTCAACCCAAAACATTTCTTAGGACGTAGAGATACTGAAAGGAGGGCATGATACCCTAGTGGTGGGGGGGGGGGGGGGGGGGGGGGAGGAAATGCCACATGATTAGGTAAGCGAAATTATAATGGTTGCGTGTGTTGGTCCCAGGTACAGCTCAAGCTGGTTTTTCCACAGGTACAAAGGCTAGGAACAGGTATTAAGAACTGGGAAAACAGTTTCGCAGGATTGCCAAAACACATTTTTAAGTGACGGCGTTTTTTTGTAGGGAAAAAGGATATTGTGGTGCAGGCGCCTCCAAGGGACTATTCGTTGCTACCCATATGGCATAGACCTCAGGTGTTAGGTTGGATTTGAAATTATATCAGTTCAAGTTCGATTATGGAACCTTGTTGTGTATTTGTTCACTCGCCGCTTAACATTGGTGGCAGCGGTGCTGCTCAACCGTTGCATTGGTTCCGTTTCTGTGCAACAGGAATTATTAACACAGCTGGCGGCTGATATTATATCAGCCGCCAGCTGTGGCGCCCGTGCAACAGGAAGATGATGGAGGTGGCGACGAGTATCACCTGGCGCAGGAAGAGGTGGGAGTATCCCCACATCCCCTGGTTTGCTCAATTGAAGTACGTTCAGGCATAGCGGAGCAGGTATGGAGCATGTTTGATACTGTACGGGCGGAAGTCAGGGAAACTAGACCCCGAACCTTCGACGGGACCACTGATTGGGAGCCTTATTTGCTACAATTCGAGGTCATTTCAGAAAAAAACCGCTGGGATGCATACACAAAAGCGAGCGAACACGCTGCGGCATTAAGTGGAGCCGCTGTGTCCGTTCTGTGCGAGGTGTCCCGACCGGTGCAATATGCAGCTTTAGTCGCTGCGTTGGACGCTCGCTTTGGGGTTCGGAATCACTCGGAACAGTACCAAGCCCTCCTTCAGAGCTGGCGGCAAGGAGCGAACGAGAGCATTGTCGATTTTCATCGACAGATCAAGGAAGTCACTCGGAAAGCATGGACGGATGGGGGAGCAGCGGTAGAGGGAGTGGTGACGCTTCGGTTCATGGAAGGGCTTCGAGATCCCAGTGTGCTTGAGAGAGTCCTGTTGGTTTGGCCCCGGACCATGACTGAAGCACTGACCCTTCGTGCCCTGTGGCCCTTCGGATGGAAGCGGCATTGCGATTACCGAGTATGAGCCGTCAGCAAACCAACCTCCCAAGAGACTCTGCTAGGGAGTTCCAGTGCTACATTTGTGACCAGCCCGGCCATAGTTTTCGGAGGTGTCCTCGACGCCAAGCGGTCCAACAGAGGGGTCCAGTTTTGGCTGAGGGTGACAACCCACAACCAGCGCCCCAAGGATTCGGTTACGAGACCACGCCTACGACTGATCTCCGACTGCGTGGCGCCGTAAAAGGCACCCCTTGTGAGTTGATGCTGGATACTGGGTCATCGAAAACGTATACCTCATGTGCTGACCTGCAGAGCGCAGAGAGGGACGAAGAAATCCGACTTAGGCGCCCCCAAAGACGTCAGCAACGAAGAACCCATGCTGGAGGCCGCAGTCGAATTCGTTGGGAAAATGGACGCCCAAGAAGGTCCAAGAGGCTGAGGAGAAGGGAAAAGACGTTGAAGAAGAACGCAACGAAAACGACGATCTGCTCGACGACAAGGAGGACGAAGAAATTGACGTGGGCGCCCCGAGTACAGTGACACTACTCGTCACGTCGACCTCTAATGTGAGTACACTGAGGAGAAAACGTCCGATGGAGCGGAGCAGCTCGTCCGATGGCAGAGTCTTCAAGGACAGCGTCCCCTGCAGCAGGGAAAATATGTCGTCGTTATCGTTGTCATTGTTGACAAGAAAAGACATTCCAGTAAAGAAAAGATGAGGTCGAGGACAGAGCCACGCGTCTCCAACGCGAAAACGATGCCAACGCCAGGTGCAAGATGCGACTACAGATTTGTGGCTACGGCGACCGCTAAAGACGCTAAGGCCTCCATCACCAATCTGCACGAGCTGGTGACCAAACGATGGTGGAGGTAGAGGCGTCTCAAGGAATTGGGGGTCCCTCTTCTTTTGGGGAAGGAGTGTGGTGCTGGCGCCTCCAAGGGACTATTGGTTGCTACCCATATGGCATAGACCTCAGGTGTTAGGTTGGATTTGAAATTATATCAGTTCAAGGTCGGTTGTGGAACCTTGTTGTGTATTTGTTCACTCGCCGCTTAACAATATTATTCCCCGAGAATTCTGATTGTAATTGTCGAATCCTTCTGAAATAAATCAAAACAATTAGAGATGGAGCAATCAATCATTGCTCTCAGATTATATTATAATCGTAGGGTTTTTTTTAACACTATGCTGGAAATAACAGAGAAGAAAAGGAAAAGGAAAAAATTGCCCGTGAGGGAATTTGTACTGACAACAACAAATGCCCTCCTTACAAACGTGTTGCCCAACCAGTTCTCGTCTCTCCTTTTCCTCGAAAAGTGTTGTTTTGATCGAGTCGTAATAATTTTTTATTGTGTGCGTGATTTTTGAGAGATGAATACTGTTACTGAAGGCAATGGCCTTCAGCACTCTATCCTCCAAGTCAAATGGACAAACTAGGAAATGATACGCTTGGGCCTTATATAGGGACGTGAAAAGTGAGTCACAGATCATGTGCATTGACGTGTTATTGTTCTTCTAAAAGAAGACTTCTTGCTCAAGGTTCCCAGTCAGCAGACCCACTACGATTATATATAATATATATATCATTCGGGTGTGTACCTAGGTAAAATGTTATAGGTACCTACGGCAGTATGTATTAAATTTTTCTGTTGGACCCCCTTTAGATTGTAGCACGAGCCACCACTGAGTGACCTGTTAGAGGTCACTCAGTGATACCTACCTACAGTAGGTACTTAGGTACTATGCATTACTCGCACCACGAGACCTTCCACTTTGACTGTGTACCTCCTCAATCCACATCTGGGCCAATCCCAATCAACCGCTTCTTTATTGCTCATAGGGCTGAGACATCGATGTCCGCAGTATTCTCGCCACTAGGGTTTGCAATCCCGGGATCGCAGACTATTTTTGACAATTTGAAATCCTGGGATATGTGGAGTCAGTCCGGGATTTGAGAATTAGTTGCACCTTTCAAGCTTTCAAAAAGCTTTCTTGGCAGCTGTTTAGTGATACTGAACAGAGTCTTGGAATTCCCAACCTTTGATGCTTCTTCTGCCATTCTGGCCCGTTCATCAATCCACTTCATCTTATCACGCCAAACACCTCTTGGCAGGCCTCAGCAGGCGGATGTATTCCATCTGAGCGTGAGTCCTAGTTAGATTAGGAGTGTGTAGGAACAGAAGTGATGAGGAGTTTGCGCATGCGTCAGGCGTAAATGCTCCAAGCCTGCTGCCTGTTCATTAGTATTGGTTACTCTGTATAATTTTTTTTTTTTTTTTTTTTACGAGATGAAAAATCCTTTATGGACTGTCAGCGGGGAAGTCCCCACCCTTCGTGTGGGAGTCCTGCTTACCTCAGTTTACCCACTAAAAAACACCTCGATATCTCTCAGGAAGCTGCCCCGGGACTACATAGTTAGTATTACTTCAGGGCAGTTCCTTTGGTTGGCCTTGTATGGCCTCTCCTTGTAGCCGGTGTAAGTTCCTCCTGTTTTTGAGGGGAATAGATTCCCTCCACCAGTCCTGATCTTCTGTTCTGCCGTTTCTTCTCCTTTTCATGGGGTGGTCATTCGTCAGATGAGAGAGGGGGTGATGGAAGGGTTGGTACAGCACCAATTCCCTCCCACTCCCTGTCTCTCTCTTTCGTCTTCAGTATTGCTATGACGAAAGTGTTCACGGCATCCCAATTGTCTTTCGCCGCCAGCATCTTTGCTACAATTGTTTCTGGCTCGAAGTCTTCGATCTCCTCCATCAGACCTCTCCGCATCCTTTGCCAGCGGGGGCACACAAAGAAGGTGTGATGGGCGTCGTCATCCTCAGTGTGGCAGTACATGCACTCTGCTTCTATAGTCTTTCCTATCTTTTTCAGGTATGCTCGGAAATAGCCATGGCCTGTTAGGAACTGGGTGAGATAGTAGCTCGTCTCCCCGTGCTTTCTTTCCGACCACTCTCGAACATCGCGTATGAGCCGTGCAGTCCATCTTCCTCGGGTCTCCATCCTCCATCTATCCTGCCACTTCTCCATGGTCATTCTATTATATCTTCTGCATAATATACAGAGGATATAATATTATGATAATATGATAATATCATACCTAATATTATATCCTCTGTACATTATATCATATTATGATCTATTCAGGGTGGCCGCCATCTGGAAAAGTCAGGGAAAACCTGGAAAAGTCAGGGAATGAAAAATTTCAGGAAAAGTCAGGGAAATCGGTCACAAGTCAGGGAAAAATTTTTGATTAAAAAAAAAAAAAAAAAAAAAAAAAAAAATCAAAAATTGTATTAAAATACGAATTTTGTTTGGTGACAAGTTTGTCCCTCTCTTCCGTCCCGAAAATGATGATAATTTTTGAATTTTGGTGGGAGCGACTTTGCCGGGTTTGTTTTCCCCTCACTCTTCATCCATGTTGCCCGCACAAGTTCAATGAGTTGGCGGAATTCCCGTTACAGATATAATATCCCCATTCACACGATGAAAAGTCCCACTTCATGCACCAATATCCCTCTCTTCATAATGGAATGTTCCACTTCACCCACGAAGTAACCTATCAATCTTTCACTTGGTATTTTGGTTCGAGATCTCTGTCCTTGTAATCATTACTAGTTAATTAAAAAGATTTTTTTCTGTTCGGGTACGTACTCGAACCCTGCTTTTATTCGCAGAATCTGGCTTCTCGAAAATTATTTTTAGCTAGAAAAAATGTAGGGAGAAATTATCGGGAAATCCGTTAAAACTGATGGGGAAGTAGGGAAAATTTTTAGCATATGATGTGGAAATCCAAGTTCCAATTTAGGTATAAATTATTCTATTGTTTTTTATTTTTCAAGTGCTACTATTTTTGTCAAATAAATAGTTTTTAAAACGCAGTTTACTTATCTACTTTCCCTGGGTTTTAATTGTTTGGTGTAAAAATTTATGTATTTTCTAATCAACTTTCAATAATAACAACAACAACAACAAAAAATTCAAGCGATTAAAATTATCAGAATTAATAAAATGTCAGATTAAATTATTAGTATTAATAATTAAATTATTAAAATCTCAGATTTTGAATAATTTCGGGTCTGGAAATTAGTTATTTTTGCAGGGAAAAGTCAGGGAATTAATTTTTCCCAGCTTGGCGGCCACCCTGCTATTCCTTCCTTCCCCTTTTGGTTTATTATTCTTGGAATAATACACCTATGTTTTCGCGACGGGGGTCGACGACTCCGATCGGGCTCAACATTTGACATTATCCGTTTCAAGAGGTCTACATTCTAAATCCGAAATGTCCGTCCGCCGTCCGCCGTCCAGGCCGTTTTGGGCAGTAGGAAATTTTTAAAAAATCTGAAATTTCGACAAAATACTTGGTTTACCATCTAGTTGTGCCCGCAAGGTTTTCAGTCCGATCTCCCAAACCCGTGGGGCGCTATGGGGCTATAATGGGGCTACGGGAGGGGTTTTTTGAAGGCTTTTACCTTTGGGATCGAGTTAGGTGTCGTTTTCGAAGTATTTTTGGACGTAGAATCCATTTTTTGGGGTCCCGGAACGATCCGATTTCACTGGGGCGATCTTTAGGGCATTCGTGGGGCTAAAAATGGGATTTTTGAAGGATCCCAGGATGTTAAATATTTTTCGAATAAAAAATACAGAATTTTAGAAAAAACACATTTTTGGACAAAAAAATCCAAAAAAAAAATTTTTTTGAGATAAAAATCAAAAAAAAATTTTTAAATTTTTTCATTGACAGAATTAAATTTCTGCACAAGTAACGTATATCAAAGAATAATAAAACCATGTGGAAAATTTGCAGCGTTTTCATAATGTAGCAGCGACCAGGGCTGACCGATGAGGCATTTTTCCGCCAAATAGGCGAATTTTGTGGCTTGCAGGCGGGCGTAGTAATAATTATTATTATGCTTCAGCATTTAATTACATATTAAAATTTAATCATTTTAGGGAGAGACATTAAATGTCTCTCCCTGTAACATTAAATTTTAATGTTACAGCACTCCTCTCTCTAAACTCAGTGTATTTCTATTGATCTCACAAACATTTTAATTAGAAGTCGAGTGATTGGAGGTAGAATGAAATAATTACGTAGGTAAATTAGAAGTAAATTACCCCTACCCCTTCGAAAAAGTTTCATTCCTACACAAGACCTAATCTGCCTTTTCTAGAGGTGTGCTGTTTTCGACTTAGAATTTATTCTATTTGGGAATTTTCCCAGATAATCATAGGACCGGAGGCTGCTTTCGTGACGGGGGTTGAAAATTTGTATCGGCCTCAAAACTTGCCATACATACCTAATTACCTACATTTTGTTTCATGACTACCTATGTCATGTAAATTTCTAAAATCAAATGTCCGCCCGAGCCTTTGTGGGTAGTAGCAATTTTAGGTAACAATCTGAAATGGCAAAATACTCGTTTTACAATTTAGCTGTACCTACCCGCGAGGATTTCATCCCGATCGCCCAAACCCGTGGGGCTACAAAGCGGATATGGGAGGGATTTTTGAAAGGGCTTCGGCTTTTGGAGTTGAATTAGTTGTTGTTTCCAAATTTTACGACCCATTATGGTTTATTAATTATTCTTGGAATAATACACCTATGTTTTCGCGGCGGAGGTTGACGCCTCCGATCCGCCTAAAAATTTGACATTAGGGGAGAGTGGGGTTGCCCCGGTCACTTAACTTTGGAAGTCTACATGCAAGTCCCTTATGAACATAAATCATAGCTAAAGGCTCAAATCACTTCTCACACTATCCAATTTCAATTATCCATCTCAATGAAGGAAGCTAAACGTTCTCAAATGTGATAATAATTGAAAAGTTGAAAAAAGGCATTTGACCGGCGTTACCCCACCCCTAGGGTCAGTCCGGTCAGGGGTATGGGTCACCCCGGTCAGGAAGAATTCAAGTATTTCTCCAATTCTGAAAATGTGAAAAATGGTTCAATCATTTTTTTCAAAAAGGCCGCCAATTTACCGCCCACGCGGGCCCTGGAAGGTTAATTAAATTTATTTTTTCATTTTTATAAATGTCTTGCAATGTGGGGTCACCCCGGACACTAAGTGAAGTCTTCAATGTGTTACAATAGACCGGGGCGACCCCATGTCGGATGTCCGGACTGTCCCCAACAGCTTCATTTTTGATAAACATCTGGCATTTCCATAATTCCGATTCAACAAGGTTGCGGCTTCAAATCATAATAGCGAATGCATGCCTCCACTACTGGAAACGCTAAAAACTTGAAAAGAATTGATCAAAATGTCCTCACGCTTAGTTTCGAGGGAGCCAAAATAAGAAGGGAACACGACCGGAACTTTGAACACTTGTGAGTGAAGAAATAGAAGTGAGGAAGGTTCCAAATTCGGGAAATTAGTTCGCGAGCACGTCAACTGAGGCCTCTGATAGTTTGAGCTTTTTCCGAATCTTTTTTCCTAGCAAAACCCCACTGACCGGGGCGACCCACTGACCGGGGCAACCCCACTCTCCCCTATACGTTTCAAGATGTGTAGATTCCAAAACCGAAATGTCCGTCCGCCGTCCGGGCCGTATTGAATTTTTTTTTTTTAATCTGAAATTTTGACAAAATACTCAGTTTACCATCTAGTTGTGCCCGCAAGGTTTTCAGCCCGATTGCCCAAACCCGTGGGGCGAGATGGGGCTACGGAAGGGGTTTTTAAAAGGCTTTTTTTAGCTATGGGATCGAGTTAGGTGTCGTTTTCGAAGAATTTTGGACGTAAAATCCATTTTTGGGGGTCCCAGAAAGATCCTATTTCACTGGGGCGATATATAGGGCTTTCATGGGGGCTACAAATGGGATTTTTGAAGGATATTTTTCAAGTTAAAAAACTAAGTTGAAAAAAAAAAAAAAAAAAAAAATTTGGACGCGTGTTCTTCTTTGGAGGACGCAAGAAGACAGACATCAGGCGACGACACTCGCTGGCATCGCAAGGCGGGTCTCTATTGGGCTGCAAGAACGCGAATGGCTGAACTGCCAAACAATGCAGTGACATAGTAAAATAAAAAATAAAAAAATAAAAAAATTCTATAGACAGAATTAAATGTTTGCACAAGTAACCTCAAAGTATATCAAAGAATAATAACCCCTTGTGTAAAATTTGCAGCGTTTTCCCATTCGATCCATTTTTGGGGGTCCCAGAACGATCCGATTTCACCGTGGGTGTCTATGGGGCTGAGACGTCCCTGAATTTTGAAGGATGCCAGGAAGTCAGATAAGTTGTTTTTTTTTTGTTTTTTTTGTGAGTAATTTCTGACACATAATCAATTTTTCAAGATCCCACATCTGTCCAAACATAGCACAGAATAATTTCTTTTTTTTTAATTTTGTTAATAATATTTTCTTCAATGAAATCGTCCTACCTGATGTGCCACTCGGGAGCATCGACACACAGCCCGGAACAAAACAATTTTACTGCACCCGTTTTAGCTAGGTGAAATTCACCGTAAACGAGGTTCATACATGGTGAATACCTATCCCTCACGTTTACGTTGAATTCCCAATAGGTAAGAATCTTTTCCTTCACGTAGGTAGTCGACTAGCTTTGATAACAGGAGAAGAAAGGAACAGGAGAAGAGTGGCGGGAGCGGGACGGCACCTTGGAACAGTAATGTAGGCACCTACCTACAGTAAAGCCTGACCAGACACTGCTGCTTAGATTTACTTACTGTTTAGCCTCCTTTCTCTTTTCTATAACCACCCAAGTATCCTCAGTTATCGAATCCTTTTGGGGGTTTAAGGAGCCCAGGACCGCATTACAGGTATCTTTTTTTTTACTTTTCGGGTTCTAACCCTCTCGTTCTCAACATCATCAAAGGATAGAGATCTTGAAATACCTACATGGTTATGAAGTTCTATGCGGACACTTGCTTCTGTCGTTTGTTAACTTCACCTCATTGGATTAGACCTCTGCACCGTCGACAAAAACCACACCGGTTCCACCAATGACCAGGCCGTCTTCCGCAACAATTTATTGCTCAACAACTTTTCATCGCGTACCTACGACCATTGTCACTGGGAAAATACCTATTCGCAAGTCCTTGGGTGGACAAGGACGCGTGCAGGTGGCACTCACTAAGGGAAAAGAGTGATATTTTTGGGTATAGAAGATGGGGAAGCCCTCCTATGGATTGAGTAGTGAAGAATACCAAGAAGAAGAATGCAACTGATCAAACAACATTTTTGAATCAAGTTTTGATTTCTTCGACGTACAAACGGCAATAGGTAACTATAATTTATTTGGTTCAAATTCACCTTTTATCGCGTTTAAACTTCGTGAGAAACCTTGTTTGGCTTCCACACTGAAAAATATACTGGGAAACGTGGTTTTTAACAAACGTAAAAATAGGATTAAGGAGTACTTTCAGTAAGGGGTTTACGGGGAGTTGAGGTATATTCGTGATCAGCGTCAATGGTAATTGATAGTTCGAGGCCAAAACATTCCTACTTGGCCCATGGGCCCCTAAGGCCTGAGGAGTTGGGGGAAGAGAAACGTCTTTATTCAATCACCTCCCTAGGTATGTTGAACTGGGTAGTTACTTCGCTCAATGTTTTATTTTTAATTATTGTTATTTCCAAGTGGAGTTCTTGATCCTGCAATTTACTCGGAAGAACAGCTCATTTATGTATAATACGCATATGTACAACTTTTCAACAGTTACCAAGAACGTGCACGCTTGAAGATCTTGAAACACTTGGAAAATCTTACATAGCAAGTTGTTATTTCGTAATAGGTAATGTACATGTAGGTTACTGGTGTCTACTTCTTAGTTCTAAGTTGTCAACTTGTCTAATGTGAAAATCACCAAGTGCAGATCTCGACCACTCTTGTAACCTTGCCACCAATTTGGGTCACGAAGGCTGCATAATAATATTATTGCATATTATGCAATGTCGTATCCATATTCTTACGTTTTTTAGTTAACTTGAAATAAAAGAGTTTTTACCGTACCATTCAAAATTAAGTCCAGACAATAAATGGCAGGGAGAGGATCCTTTTTCATTGGGGAATTTTAGACGAAAGGTTCATTTCTAAGAAACATAATTTGACAAGACTTAGTATTATTGTAGATTCTTTCAAATCCTTCGGTAAGTTAGTTTTGACTCATTTCACAGATGGCGAGGTTCCAAATTGGATCTGTAGATTGTGGACCTGGTAAATATTGTTAAAAGCAGTACGCTGCATTTCTCTCCCCTCCCCCCAACCACCCCTCTCTCCGCTTTTCTTGACTGGGCTAATTTAAACATATGACTTTTTTTTAACGCCAAAGAAAAGTAGTAATAAAAAAATTTATTCTTCATCCAATCGCACGGCCAATCGATTGGTTACAATATTTAATATTCCATTAAGAAACAGGGTGGTTGCGAGAAAATGTTAATACTAAGTCTTATTATCTAGCTTCCTCTGTTATGAAATAAACTATGTAGGTAGTATTATTATATATTTTTTTAAATTCTTTTGACTTATCTGTACCTCCTAGTGTGTCACAAAAATGACTCAAGGCTTACCTGGACAGGTCAAGTCGAAAGTGTGGCGCAGAGAGGCTCCAAAAGCGGCTTGCTGGCTCGATTTGGGGTGCCTTTCATGATGTGCCAACGTGAGAATAGCCATAGAGTAGGCCAGTAAACAGAGGCTGAATATCGACAAGAATCGGAAATAATTCGGACCGAAGCGGAAATCGTTGTAATCTATACCACTAATCACCGCTTCAGTGGCTATCTGGCTTTGAGGGTCGCTGTCACAAACCTTCTCCTCCGAAACCGGTCAAGGCAAAGGGTGCCCGGATGTCACGTGAAAAATAATACTGGCCAGCATCGGGTCGAGAGGTAACGGACTTTCCTGTTCAAAACAAAAATTGTTTTGAACGGTAGGAAGAAGAGGGGGGTCTCCCCGCTCGTCCGAGGGCTGTCTCTCTCGCTATCCGTGTTGTGCGCGTCTAAAAAAGTTAAATTTGTGCGGTTTATCCATCCTGTTCCCAAGACGGTATCAAAGCTGGTGGTGAGCTGATTTTATTTTATTATACGTGCGGAGCACAGATAGAGGTCGACTCGTTTATTTTTATCCCCCAATAATCTTTTAATTAGATCCCAAGTTGAAACCAAACTTGTCGGAGAGGAAAATGATTCACGAAAAGGATCGCTGCAGTGTAAATCGCCAGGGACTTCATCTTGACGACACAGGGGTCCCGGGAGTCCTGTCCGGAGTTGCCTGGGCTGTTAAGAGAGTCCCGGAGATCCAGGGGATCCGGGGACGATCTGGAAGGTCCAGTAGATGATCTGGAAGTTCCAGGAGACGATCTGGATACGAACTAGAGACCCAGGAGATAGTCGACTCCCGGGCCGCTGATGGGCATACGTCCTGGCTATCTGGAATGCACTCCCCCTGATGCAGCATCCCCTCAGTCCCTTTATCCGAATCCCTCGTTTACATGAACGTGCCAAACGTGCCCAGCCTCCGGCCGAACCAGCCTTGATTTGGCCTCCACTTGGAGGGGACTCCCCAACACATTTGTTGTGGCGAGAACGTGACGCTTACCGGTTTTACCCCTAACCGGACCGCTGTCCAGGAACGAACTCGACAAAACTTGAACCTTTTTACTTCCCCTTTTGGTTTATTATTCTTGGAATAATACACCTATGTTTTCGCGACGGGGGTCGACGACTCCGATCGGGCTCAAAATTTGACATTATCCGTTTCAAGAGGTCTACATTGTAAATCCGAAATGTCCGTCCGCCGTCCGCCGTCCAGGCCGTTTTGGGCAGTAGGAATTTTTTTAAAAATCTGAAATTTCGGCAAAATACTTGGTTTACCATCTAGTTGTGCCCGCAAGGTTTTCAGTCCGATCGCCCTAACCCGTGGGGCGCTATGGGGCTATAATGGGGCTACGGGAGGGGTTTATTGAAGGCTTTTAGCTATGGGATCGAGTTAGGTGTCGTTTTCGAAGTATTTTTGGACGTAGAATCCATTTTTTGGGGTCCCGGAACGATCCGATTTCACTGGGGCGATGTTTAGGGCATTCGTGGGGCTAAAAATGGGATTTTTGAAGGATCCCAGGATGTTAAATATTTTTCGAGTAAAAAATACAGAGTTTTTGAAAAAAACACATTTTTGAACAAAAAAATCCAAAAAAAAAATTTTTTCATTGACAGAATTAAATTTCTGCACAAGTAACGTATATCAAAGAATAATAAACCCTTGTGTAAAATTTGCAGCGTTTTCTTTTGTTAGACTTCACGGGCCTCCCGGTTTTTCCGGTACGGTAGGTTCCCGTAGTTCCAAATTAGGCCTTATCTGGCATTAATTTATAACAATGAACTTACAAATTCCACCAATTACACAGACTAACATAAGTAATCATCTCGTTTTTGTAAATTATTAAGAAACGTGGTCAATGATACTTTCGAAATGAACGTCTCCATCACGAGCTTCAAATCGAAACACTCAACGAAACCATCAAGCGACAGTCCGTGCGTCATCTCCAACGGCTAAGATTTCACGTCAACGAGGAAGCTGTCCGTCTCCTAGACAAAAGTGATATCGTCCGAAGACTTAAGAGAACCAAACCACTGCATCTTGCTTACTCGTGAAGCAGCGCGCATTGTCGGCATATTATCAAAAAACTAAACTAAGTGCTGTACCTAAGTTTTAACATGTATCACCTCGTCTGAAATCAATCATTTTAATGAGTTATTTACTTGGAGCAATAAAATTCTCAGAAAAAAAAAACACTACCGTTTCAGAGCCAAAGACACATTCAGAATTAGTGGAATAGATAAAATTCTCAACAACAAAAATTCTACTTGAAAATTGAGGTTGGAAAATCAATGTCACATCACACGTTTTACTTCCTTTTTCCCTCTTCCTTTTTTAGCTTTTGATTTGGTTCCCTTCAATTTATTGACTGAAAAGCTTGCACATTATGGCATCTCTCCAGTTAGCCTTTCTTTCTTTGAGAGTTATCTCATGGGCTGGAAGCAGGTAGTTTTCTTTAATGGTGAACAGTCCGAAGAAATAGGTAGGTACCTATTCCATGTGGTATCAAGCAAGGATCTGGACTAGGCCCTTTCCTCTTCATAATATATATAAATTGTGGGGATTTGGCACCTACGCCCCCACGGTATTTCCTTAAGACTGGCCGGCAACGCCGCCCACACTTCTCACTGGGCCCACGGGGGGCAGCTGCTCCTGGACGACGCCGGGTCCACACACGTGGGGGGCCCGCGAGGTCAAGTTCCCGATACCGCGGGCCTCCCAGCATTAACCCGGGCGTCCAGTAAATTCACCTATTAATTATCCTTATTTGTGATCACCATTTTACATTCATAGTATCTTGGAACGCCAACACACTTTTTTGCATGGGACCGCTAGCCTGGACTCTCCCGCTGACAGTAGTTATTCGGACGGATTGGCCGGCTCAGCGGACCCCCACTATTGTTTCGCGCAGGGAACTAGCCCAGGCGGATATTGACGACAATTCGTTCGTATCAGCCGGGAGTGGTTCCCTCCGTAAGGGCCTTGGGTCTGAATCTGATGTCATAGCTGCTGACAATTCAGTCGTTATAGCTCAGAATCCCCGAGTGTCAAGTGTGGATCTGGGACGCTCTTCTCTTGAAGTTGACAATTCAATGTCTTTGGAAGATGCGACCAGACTCCCTTCCGAAATCCTACGCATCCCTGCAAGCCCACACCATTGTGGTACTGTAGGGACAAGCGGGATTTCCAAACTTGCTCCGACATTATTTACCACAACAAATTGTGCAGTGCCCTGCCAAATATGCTTGTGCACTCCCTTCATCTTCCTCCAAAACAAGCGGGAGCGAAATCCTGGTTACGCCTGAGGCTTTCTCCCAAACACACAAAACACTTGTTAAGGACAATTTAAATATTGTAGGAACACCCGTCGAACATGTAGGTACACTAATTACATCCGATCAAGCGGTGTTCACTACATAAATGATCTAGTAAACCAATGCCAGGACACGTTCTTCCTCTCCCTTTTTGCGGATGACATAACAGCTGTGGTACAAGGGAGTTCAGTTGAGGGGTTGGAAAGTAACATGACTGCACTTTCAGAATTGATCGAGTCAATGATGTTATGTAAATGGTCTTCGCCCATTAAGACCCAGAGCTTAACCTTCCAGCTGAATGGCCCTCTCACCCGTTCAGTGAATCTGCTGGGTGTGGAGATTGATAATAGAATTTCGTGGGCTCAACACGTCGACAAACTGTCATCAAAACTCGCCTCCTGAAATTTCATGTTGCGCCGATTGTCACGATGTGTGTCCCCTGAGATCCTCAGATCAGTGTATTTTGCCTGCTTCCATAGCCGTTTGAGTTATTGCGTTCAGCTGTGGGGGAACTCTCCACACAGCCACCGTATATTCGTCCTGCAGAAGAAGGCTCTCCGAATACTGAAGCGCCTTGGATGGAATGAGTGTTACCGAGGGCATTTCAAGAGCTTGGGAATCCTCACCTTGCCGAGTCTGTACATTCACTCAGTTTTGATGTTTGTGCGACAAAATGTTAACACGTTGCAGAGGGGCAGTAACTGCCATCATTACTCCACAAGGCAATGCGAGGATCTTACCATTCCCACGGTCCGTCTGACAGCCTCGCTGCGGACAGACCCAACTCAGAACGGCTCTCGTCTGTTTAATCGGCTACCAGAGAGGCTGCAGAGCTTGCCCATCCCCGCTTTCAAGCGAACCCTGAAAGATATTCTGATCCAGGCGGAATTGTACAGTGTTGAAGAGTTTTATAATATCTCAGTCGCCTCAAGCCCATAAGTTCGCCTGGGTTGCTCCATTCTCATGTGGTCAGAGTTTGTTTGTGAACTGTCCTATGGAACCCAAAATTTGGGTACTGTACTATGGAGCCCAAAATAATTTAATTATTGCTGTTTTGATGCTTTGTGTTTTTTAGCGCAACCTTTTTCCAAAAAATGGAAAGGTGCGCTCACCTCTTCGAAATGTATGTTTTTAGCGCAACCTTTTTCCAAAAATGGAAAGGTGCACCTTTTCGACATGTAAGTAGGTATGTTGTTTTTAGCGCAACCTTTTTCCAAAAAATGGAAAGGTGCGCTCACCTCCTCGTCATGTAGGTATGTTTTTTTTTTTTTTTTTTTTTTTTTTTTTTTTGTGTACAGAGCATCACGCCCGAGCGGCTCAACAGATTTTCATGAGGGTGGTCTCATTGTCATCAGCGAGTTCGGAGGGTGGTTATAGGCTACCTTGATTTTTCCTCCCTCATCCCCTTCATCGGTTTTCGGGAGGTCCTTCACGACGAAAGTTGTTTATCTCTGATGTGTAACTAAGGAGGCCTCAAAAGGGGGACGAAAGTTTTTGTCCGATTTCGTTGGTACAAGGGTCTATGGAATGAGCTTTTCAGGCTGATTCCAACGACTCCAAAACGATTTTTGCAGCCTGAGCCGTTCGTTACCTCTGATCGGCATAAGGTTTTATTACGCATCAGTCTTTAGGGTGCAGTTGTTTACATAATGAGCATCACGTGGATGATGTGTTGTGTGGCATAGTTTGGTCGCTAGATACCTACTGTTTCTTAGTTTCTCTCGCTCATTAAATATATCGTAATAACAAAAAGGTTGCGCTCATATATTCAATTCAATTGATGGCTTGTTTTTTTTTTTTTTTTTTTTTTTTTTTTTGTTTGTTTGTTAAAGTGAAACTTTTATTAGGTACATCGTCCCAAATTTTTTTGTCTGTGTGTCATTTCTTGTCCCGTCACGCTACCGTTGATTTTCGCTTACAACCGATTCGTTGCTACGGAACTTC
Source organism: Pilophorus perplexus (assembly GCA_955831195.1). Lineage (NCBI taxonomy): Eukaryota > Metazoa > Arthropoda > Insecta > Hemiptera > Miridae > Pilophorus > Pilophorus perplexus. The sequence continues at coordinate 215,221 of OY037008.1, read as the reverse complement.
ATCTTCGCCAGTTATAATCGTACAAACATCGTTCACCATTCGTTGGAAAGCTCTCGATTTATCACACATTTCTTTCGTACTTGTTCTTTGTCATTATGTCCCCATTTTATATTTATTGATGTTATTAATGGATGCAGTAAACAATGCCGCTTGTTTTGTTGTTATCAGGTGCCACGTTAGAAATCAATTTGAGAAAACGCCAAAATGAAGCCGTGGGTAGAGATACAAGGGTAGGTGAATGAGTAGGAAATGGGGGGGACTAGACATAAAAAACGTGTCCATCGATGCTACGTACCCCACTAGGGGAGCGAGCGAAGCGAGCCGGAGAGACTAGTGGGAAAAAAGTTTCACTTTTACCGTGGTTTCATAAAACCACACCCCAGTTTTTTTTTTTGTGTACAGAGCATCACGCCCGAGCGGCTCAACAGATTTTCATGAGGGTGGTCTCATTGTCATCAGCGAGTTCGGAGGGTGGTTATAGGCTACCTTGATTTTTCCTCCCTCATCCCCTTCATCGGTTTTCGGGAGGTCCTTCACGACGAAAGTTGTTTATCTCTGATGTGTAACTAAGGAGGCCTCAAAAGGGGGACGAAAGTTTTTGTCCGATTTCGTTGGTACAAGGGTCTATGGAATGAGCTTTTCAGGCTGATTCCAACGACTCCAAAACGATTTTTGCAGCCTGAGCCGTTCGTTACCTCTGATCGGCATAAGGTTTTATTACGCATCAGTCTTTAGGGTGCAGTTGTTTACATAATGAGCATCACGTGGATGATGTGTTGTGTGGCATAGTTTGGTCGCTAGATACCTACTGTTTCTTAGTTTCTCTCGCTCATTAAATATATCTTAATAACAAAAAGGTTGCGCTCATCTATTCAATTCAATTGATGGCTTGTTTTTTTTTTTGTACAGAGCATCGCGCCCGAGCGGCTCAACAGATTTTCATGAGGGTGGTCTCATTGTGATCAGCGAGTTCGGGGGGTGGTTATAGGCTACCTTGATTTTTCCTCCCTCATCCCCTTCATCGGTTTTTGGGAGGTCCTTCACGACGAAAGTTGTTTATCTCTGATTTGTAACTAAGGAGGCCTCAAAAGGGGGACGAAAGTTTGTTTTTGTTCGTTGGTACAAGGGTCTATGGAATGAGCTTTTTAGGCTGATTCCAACGACTCCAAAACGATTTTTGCAGCCTGAGCCGTTCGTTACCTCTGATCGGCATAAGGTTTTCTTACGCATTGGTCGTTAGGGTACAGTTGTTTACGTAATGAGCATCACTTGGATATTTGAAGGGTCAAGTAGATAAAGGTGATATGTGACATTTCTTCAAATTTCTAGAAAAAGCGTTCAAAGTTTTTTCTCTGTTACTTTTTTTGTATGGATGTTTTTTCTATGGGTAAAACGGTGTCACATTCTTGGTTTCCAACCATTTTTGTTACTAGAGGTTGTATATTAGTTTTCTGAAAGCAACCTAGAGATTTTAGCATTTTTCTGTACATATCACCTAATAAACTTTGAGGTCTTTATAAATTGATTTAGTGAAGGGAATTTGGACATTTAGTTTTGTTCTGTTATTAACAAATTGGACTAAAAATGTAGGTTCCTAGATAACTGTTGAAGACTGAAATATTGATGTTTTTCACCAATATAATATAATATAATATCTTCCCTGGCCAGCGGCGCCTTCTCAGTACCTATTCAGTTGATGAAGGTGATAAGTGCCTCAAACGGGGCACGCTCTCGTGGAAGAAGGTGGTAACATCCTCCATTATTACCTTCTTCCACTAGGTTTCTCGCCAAGTAGTGCGACATATCCCCTTCATCACTTCAGTTTTGAGCGTTTTAGAGGGATTTCGCGAAATCTGATAAGAGGACAAGAAACTTAGGTACTTATCACCTTCATCCATGGTAAAAAGTAGGTTTTTCGCAATTTGTCACATATCACCTTCATCCACTTGCAAAAATCCACAAAAATTTGATGTGTTGTGTGGCATAGTTTGGTCGCTAGATAGCTACTGTTTCTTAGTTTCTCTCGCTCATTAAATAATATTTAATATTATATCGTAATAACAGAAAGGTTGCGCTCATCTATTCATTTCAATTGATGGCTTGTTTCATTATGTAATCTTGTAATCTTGACGTTTGCATTGTCATATACATGGATTTTGCAAATAAAAACCAGTTTGATTTTGATTTGATTTGATTCCTCTTTATTGGTCTTTGCAATATAAAACACAAACGTGAGATGTGATAATATTTCCAACCTCAATTGAGAACTTTCCACTTCAATTTGAAAATGTTCTTTTTTTCTTCAGAAAATATATTCTTTGTCTCGCTGACGGAGAGAAACAAAATTTTTGTTTTATTATTCTTGGGATACATGTTTTCGCAATCGGCCTCAAAATTTGACATTATCCGTTTCAAGAGGTCTAGATTCCAAAACCGAAATGTCCGTCCGCCGTCCGGGCCGTTTTGGGCAGTACTTGGTATACTCATCTAGTTGTGCCCGCAAGATTTTCAGTCCGATCGCCAAAAACGGGCGCTATGGGGCTAAAATGAGGCTACGGGAGGTTTTTTTCGAAGACTTTTTGTTCCAGGCCGAGCCGCCCGACCGTTTGCCAGGGGAAGGGGGAAAATATAGCTGCAACAAACGTTTTCCCTCGTTTTGCGCGCCTATATTTAGGGATTCATTAAAAATTGAACTCTTGAATATTTCGAGCTGGGTTGAATTTTTGTTGGGAACTTTATGAATCATGAAAGATGGGTTAGGGAACTAGATAAATTTAGAAAACTCTGCTACCACCCAAATTTAACGGTATTTGGGAACCAATGAATGGGAAAACTGTGAATTAATTAAGAAAGTTAATTCCTAAGAAGAACCTTCTCCCCAACCAAGAAATAAGGCGTTGAAATAATAAAACGTGTAAAAATACCGAATGTACTCGCCGTATAAATTTCTAGGCTAATGAAATACATTGGGTTAAATGTTAGACGCCCCAAAAGGGGCCAAAATTGAAGAGGCTTAACTTAGGTGCTCGTGAATTTAATGGGAAGTAATTTGATGTGAAAATGTCTCTTGAAACCACGTAGCGACGACAGCTTGAAGAGACGTGTTGTCCTCGAAGAGAATGTTGAGGAGTTGGGGAAGGAAATTTAGGATTTTGGGAATCCTGATTTCAACATCTAGGTAGCAGATGGGTCGGCTGTGTTCGCGATGTTTTGGAAACATCGCTTCCTCTGAGGGTCTGGTCCAAACATCCCGACGTTTTGGCGATTTTTGAACGTCGTTCTCAACCTGTGACGGGTGAATTCCTGGCCATCACACTTTTGGCTACGGAATCGAGTCAGGCGTCGTTTTCGAAGTATTTTTGGACGTAGAATCCATTTTTTTGGGTCCCGCGCAACCATCCGATTTCACTGTTATGATCTATAGGGCTTTCATGGGGCTACAAATGGGATTTTTGAAGGATCCCAGGAGGTCTGTCTACTAATAATATTGAATTGATAATAAGTAAAAAACAAAACAAAAACGTTGAATTTTTTTTTTTTTTTTAAATTTTTCTACTTAATTGATTGAATTAAATTTCTGCACGGACGGTATCGAATTCCGTAAACCCGTTGGGAGTGCAATGTAAAACGCTGCAAATTTTACGCAAGGGTTTATTATTCTTTGATATAGGTAGGTACATACGTTACTTGTGCAGAAATTTAATTCTGTCAATGAAAAAATGAAAAAAATTTTTTTTTGGATTTTTATCTCAAAAATTTTTTTTTGACATTTTCATGTCTTATATTTTAGGGGGGGGGGGGAAGGGAGGAGTTATTAAATTCAAACTGAAATTTAAATTGAAATTCAAGTTATGAATTTATAAGCTATTTCAAGAAATCAGAAGGGGAAGGCCGAAAAATGTATCGGGCCCCAGGTGGGACTAGAACCCACAACTTCTGCATTACCAGTGCAACGCTCTCACCAGGGGCGTGTGGACGATTTTTAGCGGCCCGAGATTTCAGGAGACGGCGGCCCATTGTTATGTTTATGTAAATTCCAGCCATGCCATCAGGGTCTTCAGGCTCCAGAAGCGGGTAATCAGGATAATTGCCGGTCTCTCTTGGAATGAAAGTTGTCGGGGTATTTTTGTGCGTCTGGGTATTCTAACCATTCCCAGTTCCTATGTTTTGGCGGCTCTGAACACAGTCAAGTCGTGCTTGTCAACCCTCCCCATGGTTTCCGATGTCCTCGAGCATTACACCCGCTCCCGAGGGAACCTTGCCATTCCATTTACCCGTCTCAGTGTGGCCTTGAGGAATAACCCAATTCAAGTAGGTTCTCGTCTTTTCAATGCCCTGCCAAATCATATACAACAGCTCCCTGATAGATCCTTTAATAACGTAATAAAATCACATCTTCTCAAAGCCGAACTCTACTCTTTGGAGGAGTTTTTAGGTATTTCATGGAGCGATGTGTCTTGAGTTGAGTGGATCGTGGATGGGGAAGCCTTATCTCGTTGCCAACTTGTAATTTGCCGCACACCTGGTGTCATATTTATATTTAAGTCCTGAGTTGTTTTAGTTTGTTTTGATTACCTAACCATATGACCACACCCATCATGTACCTACCATTGTTTGCAAACATGTTTACTTTGTACATAACATGCAAATGCCTGATGTGTTTCGTGTTTATAATTACGTTTGTACCAACTCATGTTTTGACGTTTGCTGTGTCATTTTTGGCCTCTGCAAATAAAAGCCTTGATTGATTGATTGATTGATTGAAAATATATGTAAAGTTTGATCGGGTCAAACTTCCAATAACACCACGGCAAACGCTATCATCCCGTTGTTGTTGTTTGCGGCTCATAGCGTCTCCCGTAATCTTGGTCCTGCGAGTTAGTTAGGCAGTTGTGGTTCACCAGTCAATGTGAACGGGAGCAGAGCTCCTGAGATTCCTACTCGAACGATCCTGTGTTTTAGATTTCTTCTTTACAGGTATGTTCAATGGTTCAGATCTCTAGTATGTAATTTAAGGTCCAGTATTTATCTAACGAATATTGTATTTGAATATTGATAAAATAAATAACTTCTTTACAGATGCAATCAATCCAGTGTTCTCCCTGAGTACGAATCTTACAAATCTAAAACACAATTTCGAAAACTTTTCGACTGCATGAAGAAATATGTCGAAATATCAGCTCTACATAATCGCAGAGGCCAGCTCCTCGGATGAGAAGACGACGATTCTAAAACTCAAGAAAATCAAACAAGCGGAGGAAGAAATGTGGTACGGTTTTCCGGATGATCAACAAGGTATGAGTCATCATAAGAAATTAGCGGAACTCCCCCCAGTTAAGAAAGCAATTGCCGCCATCAGGGCCAGAGGTCAAAGTCGGACCGTGAGTGTAATACTTCCGCCGGAAGTTGAGGCATGTTATCGAGATGAGGCTGGCAACTTTTTTTTCAATGAATTGTTGTTGTCAGAGATATCCGCTCTGACAAGTGAACCTTCACGCGCACCGGCATTTGGTTTACATGAACTGGTTGCGTGTCTCAATAAGCTGGTTGAAAAAAAAGACGACTCCCTGAACGAAATTATGAAGCATTTCCTTGTTGAGAAATTTTCAAGCAGAAACAAGAATGTTCAGGCGTGGGTCAACGATTTTGAGAGGGAAGCGGCTCGATTCAATCTGAACGGTCCACGATTGATTGAAGTATTCAAATTATGTTTAGATAAATCAATGAACGATTGGTTTTCGAACGCTCAGAAAAAACTTGGTATTGAGGCCGATTGGGATTTGTGGAAAGAGGATCTCACCACTACCTTCAGCGACGACTCCTGGACTCCAGTTCGATTTGCTTACCATTTCCGTTACATGACAGGCTCTTACGTGGACTACGTTGTGAAGAAGGAAAAACTACTTCTTGATCTCGACCACGTAATTCCCGAACAAATAATGCTGAATCTTATTGTGCTGGGTCTTCCCATAAAGATTCAGAACGAGTTAAGTAGATCCTCCATCGGATCAACGAGAGGTCTACTTGCAAAATTAAAGAAGTTCGACTGCAACTCTCCTAAGGACGTCGTTTCAACGGATTCAGCCCAGCTTTCCCGAGCGTCAGAGACTTCTGGACGAAACCGAAAGGCATCACCGACCGAAAGGAAGAAGGCTTGTTCTCTGTGCGAAAAAGGAAATCGAGGTACTCGTTTTCATTTGGAGAAAAACTGTTGGTATAAGGATACCAATAAAATTAAAACTGTGAACAATTTGGAAATAGAGTCGGAGTTGAACTCTGCAATTAGCGATCAAAAAAACTAGTGATGATACCACTGATAAAAGTCGATTTGCTTATCAATAATAGCCAAAAATGCACCGGTATTTACGATTCGGGTGCGAATATTTCGTTGATAAATTACGATTTCCTTAGGAAATCTGGCATTCGCATCTCTAAAAATGATGATAGCAAATTCAGTATGGTCAGTGGTATCGGAAAAGTTTGTGGAATTGTGAGTATTGATCTGAAAATAATGAATCTGTCAAAAAAGGTATCCGTCTTTGTAGTGAAAAGTGAGGGGTTCCGTCACGATTTTCTGCTTGGTTTGGATTTAATTGTACAATTTCACTTATGCCAAAATGATAAATTAGAAATAACCCAAAGTTCATTGGAGCATGGACAATCTAGCATCGTTTTTTCAAACTTAGGGCTTGAAGATCCCAGAAGTGTAACTGTAAACGAATCCGGGTACAGAGATACCTTTCAAGCGACCTTGAACCATTTACCGGATAAGCAACAAAAACAGATCAACGATATCCTACATAAATACAAAAACGTTTTTGCTAAAGATAAATACGATATCGGTACAGTGTCAGGTCATCAAGCCACGATAAAATTAATAGAACACAAATATGTTTCAAAACGACCATACAGGTGCTCTGTAGATGATCAAAATGAAATCGAGTCTCAAATTTCAAGGTTACTATCAGCCAACCTTATTGAAGAATCAACCTCCCCTTTTGCGGCACCTGTAACACTAGTCCACAAGAGAGATGAAAATAAGAAAAATAGGCTCTGTATTGATTTTACAGATTTAAATAAATTAGTTGTACCAGAAAGCCAGCCCTTTCCACTAATCACCGATCTAATAGTGAAAACCAGAGACTGTAAATGGTTTTCGGTGCTAGATATAAATAGTGCTTTTTGGTCAATCCCTCTCAGACAGAAAGACTATTATAAAACAGGGTTTGTAACACAAACAGGCCACTATAATTGGAAATGTTTACCTTTTGGCTTAAAAACCTCACCGGCAATTTTCCAACGAATATTGAGGAACATACTTCGAAAAAATGATTTAGATTCATTTTGTGTAAATTACATTGATGATATCCTGATTTTTTCAAAATCTTTTGAAGAACATTTACGTCATGTTGAAGCATCAATGCAAGCACTCATTAAAGAAGGATTCCGGCTTAAGTTTTCAAAATGCAACTTTGCTACAAATAGCGTGAAATACCTTGGTCATATAATCGAGTACAATTTAACGCGACCAATAAACGACAACGTTTTGCCAATTACAAATTTCCCAACACCTAAAAATAAAAAAAATATAAGGCAATTATTAGGCAAAGTGAATTTCTACCGTTCATATATTCCGAAAGCCACTCAAATGCTCGAGCCTTTACATAAATTGTTAAGGAAAAATGCCATTTTCAACTGGAATAAGGAATGCGAGGAGGCTTTCAATTTAATCAAATCGTGTCTTTCCACAGAGCCGTGCCTCGCTATTTTCAGTCCAGTCAGAAGGACAATCGTCCAGACTGATGCGAGTCTTGATGGCATCGGTGCAATTTTAAAGCAAAGACAAGACGACGGAACATTCAAACCAGTAGCCTATTTTTCAAAAAAACTAAATGAACACCAGAAACGAAAGAAAGCAATTTACCTCGAATGCTTAGCTATTAAAGAAGCATTAATATACTGGAAACACTGGTTACTAGGAATCGAGTTTGAAGTTGAATCCGATCACAAGCCTCTGGAACACTTGCGCATAAATTCCCGAAATGATGACGAACTGGGACACATGATGTTTTGCCTATCACAGTACAATTTCAAGATAAAATATGTCCCTGGTCAGTCAAACTCCGAAGCTGACTGTTTATCGCGGAATCCCGTTCTAGAATCTCTGGGTCCCACTGATGATTTGAAAATTGTCAATTTAGTCCAATTGGAGGAAATAACCCGAGATCAAAACCAATTAAATAGTCAGCTACCTCTAGCTCACCGCGTCACAAAGGAAGGTGATATACTTTACAGCAACTTTAAAAACAAAAGTAGAATAATTGTCTCTACAGACTTCTGCTATAAGCTGATTGAAAAAATACATAAAAAATTTGGTCATATTGGTCCAAAACAGATACAAATGAAAATAACTCCTTTCTACTTCTGCAAGGATATGACAAAAATGATTACGAGTTTTTGCCAAGCTTGCAGCGTATGTATTAAGAATAAATCTCGCATACCATTCACCTATGGCCATCTCTCCCAATTGGGTCCTGCCACACGACCATATCAATATATGTCTCTTGACACCATTGGTGGTTTTGGGGGCAATCGGTCACCTAAGCGTTTTTTACACCTTTTGGTTGACCATTTCACTAGGTATGCGTATATCTACACTTCAAGAAACCAGAAAGCTCATGACTTCATTAAGCTCCTAACCAAAGTCTTATCACAGGGTGTTCAAATAGGCACTCTATTAGCTGACCAGTACAGTGGAATTAATTCCAACGAGTTCAAGTTGTTTTTAAACCAGCATAATGTGAATTTGGTTTTCACGTCGGTCGACTGCGCATTTTCAAATGGCCTTAATGAAAGGCTAAACCAAACATTGGTTAATCGGATTCGATGCAAAGTAAATGACGAACCGTCAAGCACGACACGCCCGTGGTCAATACTTGCAGAGGAATGCGTTGAGGAGTATAATAACACAATCCATACATCCACAAAATTCAGTCCTAATTATTTGTTGCATAATGTAGACATACCGGTTGTACCCCATGGTCATAACGCACACCGTAATTTGGAGGACGATAGGAAACAAGCCATTAGGAATTCCCAAAAAAATCATGAACTAAATAAAAAGAGGTTCAATAAAAACCGCAAAATACCCACATTCAAGGTGGGGGACATGGTTTATGTACATCAAGGCAACAGCCTGAATCGAAACAAGCTGGACGAAATTCGGACAGGTCCATATAAGATTATAGGAAAACTCTCAAACTCCATCTATGAGATTGACTCAGGCTATCGAAAAAAGGAGTCAAATTTCTTCCATGTGTCCAAGCTTTACCCAGGTACCCTCGCAACACTGCCACAGAAAACTTCTTAAAAACAAAACAAAATTTTAATTTAAAAAAACAAAAAAAAAAAAAAATCCCAAAAAAGGGGGATGTAAAGTTTGATCGGGTCAAACTTCCAATAACACCACGGCAAACGCTATCATCCCGTTGTTGTTGTTTGCGGCTCATAGCGTCTCCCGTAATCTTGGTCCTGCGAGTTAGTTAGGCAGTTGTGGTTCACCAGTCAATGTGAACGGGAGCAGAGCTCCTGAGATTCCTACTCGAACGATCCTGTGTTTTAGATTTCTTCTTTACAGGTATGTTCAATGGTTCAGATCTCTAGTATGTAATTTAAGGTCCAGTATTTATCTAACGAATATTGTATTTGAATATTGATAAAATAAATAACTTCTTTACAGATGCAATCAATCCAGTGTTCTCCCTGAGTACGAATCTTACATATATGTATATCATATGTGTGTGTGTGTATGTTGTGTTGTTATGTTTATGTATGTTTCTGATCAAAACGTTCAGGTACCTACTTGTTTTTCTTTGTTTAATTCTAACAGTCATTATATGTATATATATATACATAAGGAGGATAAGCGAGCGTTTGAGGTCAGGATAAGCGAGCGTTTGAGGTCAGGATAAGCGAGCAGGCCTATCAGTCCCTGCTGGGAGCCTTCCAAGCTCCCGGTCTGAACATCTACAGGTAGGCGGGCGACTCCTTTTTTTTTTTTTTTTTTTTTTTCCTCTTCCGCTTATTTATTTATTTATTTCCCCCCCCCCCCCCTTCTAATCCCCAATCTTTCGCCTCCTTCCCCCCCTCATTCAGTTCTCTCACCCCCCCCCCCCCCCCCACCCCCTGGCGCGACAACCTACAGTCTTTGAGGGAATAACGCCAGTCTGCCGAAGAAGATCGATCTGATCGAAACGTTCAGGTACCTACTTGTTTTTCTTTGTTTAATTCTAACAGTCATTATGTATATATATATATATATTTAAAAAATTCAGCTTGTTTGGAGACCGAAAATTTCCGAAAAAAGTGATATTTGAAGGGGAGAACGTAAAGGTCTTGAAAGATAACGAAATGGTTTTACGGGGCTCTAAAAACAGCAGAGGTATTTATGAAATTAATCTCGGCAAATGTGAGGAAGCGTTCATAGCGGCGAAAAGCTCCAGTTTTGAGTGGCATCGAAAATTGGGTCACCTTGGAAAACAAAATATGGAAAAACTTGCTAAGCTCTCCAAACATGTAAAAATAAATAAAAAAAGGACCTAGAAAACCTTTCATCGTGTGAAGTCTGCATAAAATCGAAGGCGACTCGTCGACCTTTCGGCAAGAATCGGACCAGAGCCTCCAGACCTCTCGAGATCCTGCATACGGACGTAGTCACAGTTGGAGACGTAACTTGGGACGGTTACAAGTACTTCGTAACGGTTTTGGACGATTTCACGCACTTCGTCGCCACATTCTTGTTGCGAAGGAAATCTGAAGTTTGTTCATCCATCACCAGCTACATCAAAAAAATCGAAAACCATTGGTCTCTTAAAGTTGACAAAATTCGGCTGGACAATGGAAGCGAATATGGTTCACGAGACTTTAAGAAATACTGCGAAGACAAAGGAATCACCCTTGAATATACACCTCCATACACACCGCAGCTAACCTCACATTCAGAAAGACTAGGAAGGACTCTAATGGATAAAACGCGAGCCCTCCTGTTTGACGCTAGTCAAATGGGAAAGGAAATGTGGGGCGAAGCTCTTCTATGCTGCACGTACATCCAAAATCGTGTTCCATGCAAAGCTTAGCAAGTAAAGCTAAAAAGTACATATTTATCGGATACATGCCCAACTGCTATCGACTCTGGGATGAAGAAAAAAGAGAAGCTATTTACTCCAGAGATGTCTACTTCTGCGACAAACAACCAGAAGAAACGGCTAGCAGAACGTATGATTGTCTGATGGAACTTGGAACCAACAGCGAAACTTACAATTTGGATGACTCTGATTGGTCTTTCAGTTACTCAAGCGAAGAAATGGATGACGAAGAACCTGAAAAAGAAAAATCTCCTAGCAAACCTGAAAAAGAAAAATCTCCAAGGAAACCTGAAAAAGAAAAGACACCTACAAAAATTAAAAAAGAATCTCCTTCTAGACTTAAAACACCTAAAAAAGAGAAAGAAGAAGGAAATTGTCAATGTTCACTTGAAAAGGGTTCAAAAGAAGATGAAAGTTCTAAAATAAAAGATAAAAGAGTGAAAAGAAAACCAGCTTACCTGAGAGAAGACTACCTGACTGATTTAGAATCCGACGAATTTGAGGCTTTCCTAACCTACGAAGAAGCTGTTTCTGCCCCAGAAAAGCTCCAGTGGCTGAAGGCTATTGAAGAAGAAAAACTGTCCCTGGCCCAAAACAAAACTTGGACTGAAGTGGACGAAAAACCAGCGGAGAAAAAAGCCTTAACGAGCCTTTGGGTTCTAAGAAAGAAGGATGATGGACGCCACAAAGCGCGACTTGTTATTAGAGGTTGTCAACAACGTTTTGGAATCGACTACCTGGACACATTCAGTCCAGTAGTAGGCGCTAGTGCTTTACGCATGATTTTTGCTCTAGCAGTCAAAAACTCCTGGCTGATGTCCACTTTTGACGTAAAAACCGCATTTCTCCATGGTGAACTTACAGAAGAGATCTACATGCAACTACCTGAGGGCTATTCTCCAGGAATATGCAGATTGAACCGGGCGCTGGACGGACTTCGTCAGGCACCATTAAAATGGTTTGAAAAACTAAGCTCGACACTAAAAGAAAATGGGTTACTGTCACTGAAAACTGAAAAATGCATCTAAGTAAATGAAAAAAGAACGCTCATACTTGCAATTCATGTAGACGATGGATTATTGATTGGAGCAAACAAAAGTGAAATGAAAAGTCTGCTAAAGAAGCTTCAAAAGAAATTTTAAATAACATCGAACTTTAATCCACGTTCATTTCTCGGTATGGAGATTCAACGAAAAGAATCCAAGGTGAAACTACACCAGAAACCCTACATAAATCAAGTTTTGGAACGCTACAGGATGACTGACGCCAAGCCTGCAGCAACACCTCTAGTTCTCGGTAGCATCAACACAACAGAAAATTCTATAATACCCGAAACCACCTTTCCCTACCGGGAATGCGTGGGCAGTCTAGACTGGCGAACAAAACCCGACCTGACATTGCATACTCCGTGAACTACAGCAGCAGAAACGTGTGCAGCCCAACATCACAAGATTCAGCCAACCTGAAGAGAATCATGAAGTATCTGTCAACAACCAAAGAAGAAGGAATTCAATTCAACCAAACTGACAAAGAAGAGGAAGAAATCCTGAGGGGCTACAGCGATGCCGACTTCGCAAATGAAAAACCCAGCAGAAAGAGTACATCAAGTTATATAATATTCTTTTGTGGTGGACCTGTATCTTGGTCATCTAAGAAACAGTCAACAATCGCAACTGCAACTTCAGAAGCAGAGCTTTTTGCAGCTTTTGAATGTACCAAAGATCTAATTTACCTTAAAACCCTATTTTTTGAAATAACTAAAAGAGAAATTAAAGCAGATCTATTTATAGATAATACTACAACCATAAAACAAATCAAAGATGGAGTAATGAAACGTAGTAAGCATGTTGAAATTAAATATTATTTTGTGCATGAAAAGATTGAAGAAGGGAAAATTGCAGTTCATTATTGTCCAACTGATGAACAAATAGGAGATATCCTAACTAAACCACTAGGAAATACTAAATTCAAGTACCTGAAATCCAAAATCGTATCTGATTAAAAGTTGATAGTTTTACTACTAAAGATTTTTGTTTGCAAGTTTGGCATGTTTGTTGAGAAAAGTTATTTGTTTTAAAATTTATTTTTGAAATTGTTATGCGTAAATATTTAAAAAATTGTTGAGACTTTTCTGAATTAAAAAAGGTTCATAATATTTTGAATATATATATTGTTGTGCCTACGAACTCGCGTTATTGACTGATTCACCTTTTTCGCACTGAATTTGATGGGTAAATTTTAAGACTAAAATTTACCTTGAACACTGTTTTTACACGGCACGTAATCCCATGAGCAGAGCACTTGACACTGAGTTGCTGGAGGCGTCGACTGGAAGCACTTGGAGGCAGAAGGTTTCCCTGACCTTCTCCGGGAGTTCTGTCGAGATGTAGCTTCGGTGCAGCGGTTGATCTTGAGACAGGTGAACTATACCGGTTCCAGGAAAAATCAGCCTAGCAAGGAATTGATTGAATTTGACGTCAATTTTCTTCCTGCACGTGTCGGAAGTGTGTGGGTGTGTGCTTTGTCGTCCGTAAGTGATGGTCTTGGGCCGCTCGAGCTATCAGGGATTTTTATGTCCACAGATAGGTGATGGTCCCAAGCCTCTCGAGTTACGGATGTAAAATTGACTGAACCGTGGGTGATGGTCTTAGGCCACTCGAGCTATCAGGGGTTTCCACGTCCACAGATAGGTGATGGTCCTAAGCCTCTCGAGCCACGGAAGTCGGTTGGACAAACAGTGAGGTGATGGATGGTCTTAGGCCGCTCGAGCTACTGGGAGTTTTTAAGTTCGCCAGCAGGTGATGGTCCTAAGCCGCTCGAGCTCAGAGATGACCGTGTAAAAATGTTTTGGAGTGTTGAGTGCGCGAGCAGGATATTTACAAGTTCATAAAAAGGTGATAGAAAAAATTACGAGGTTAACAGTCAATAGAACACTGGACAGAGCTTCGCCCTTCTGCTAGAAAATTTGGGAATTGAATGAATTCGGGAGCTGTTGAGCTCGTCCTTATATACCCCCAGCCAGCAGGCTGGGGGGGGGGGGACGCGGGAGGCGTGGCGCAGCATGCTGCGTTGTGATTGGTCGCCCCGCTGAGGGCGGAGTTGCTGCTCCACGTGGAGCCTTCCCTTTGAAGCCTGAGTGGCTTCGCTCTGTCTCGGACGTCTCTCGTATATTTCAGAATGAATTTGACAGCTGTGGAAGGTAGGCCGCACATATATGTTATGTTGAATATTTCTACTCTGATGAGACTGATAGAAAAGTGCATTAAAATGTGATATAAAATATTGATAGTTTAAAGAGCGCATTAAAACTTATTTAAAAAAAAAAAATTGATACCTGGTTAAAATCTGTGATATCAAGTCAAGTATAGCATGTATTGAAATCATTGTATAAACATTGACTTTAGATGATGAGTGTTTGGTGTTGAGGTAATTGTTTACTATTACCTTGTCACCTTCAACTTGTTTGCTACTTGAATATGTTATCAGCAATGGCCTGACAGATAAACATGTTTGTTGGCCCGGAAAAGTAAGAAAAGTAAGATACTTACTTTAGAAGTCGTCTTCAGATGAGGTACTGGCGTTGGAGTCCGGAGATGTTTCACAAGGTGGCGACAATTGGGTATTGTCTTCGCCGTTGTACAAGTGGCCAATGGCTTTAAAAAGAGCTTGAATACGGCTATTGTAGTCTGGATATGTTCTTCTAAAGATAAATTCTGCAAGGTGCCCCAACTAGATGATATTTCTTGTTCCCGTACCGCGGCACAGTACCTCATCTGATGACGACTTATAAAGTAAGTATCTTACTTTTTTCACTTTTCCGGGCCTTAATAAATGTAAATTCTTCATTAACAAACATAAATATGTCAAAATTTGACATATTTATGACTGTTAAATTAGTTAGACATTAAATGAAGACATTCAATGTCTTCATACTAAAAAAGTTAGAGGTGACAAGGTAATAGTAAACAATTACCATGACGTCATCCGTTAATGAGATTAATTGATAATAACGTGATATCATAACGCCACGCATGCGCAATCTTTCCCCTTGTAACCTCGTACGTAAAAACACTTTATCGCATTACACCGCTTCGTAAAAACTAAAATAAGTGAAGTTTTCTTTCTAACATAAAAACCACTTCCTTGCGGGTTAGCTCTGCTATTATCCATCGTCTTGAGAAAATATTTATAATTCAGGTCTTCATAATCCAATCCGAGAGCGCTTAATGCCATAACTACACAGTCTTTCAAATTCCCAATCTCTTGATCGCCAATGACGAGCAACTCGAGTGATTCCATGTTGTCTAAGATGACTGAAGACGTTATACAAAGGCCAGCGTATCAGCTCGGCGAGTCGTCACATTCAATAGACTTCTCGTCACATTCGTCGTCACATTCAATAGAAGTCTTATTGTTAACCCTTGTCAAGGTTAAATTGTCACCTCGCAATGAGTTCATATGCTGGATTGAGATTAATTACGTAGTAATTTTGGAAGACTCACGTCGTCGTCGAAAGATGAGATGGACCTTTTTTTAAACACAATAATTGTTGGTTAACAAGAATGCAGTTTTGGTGTTGGCCGGTCGGGAAAGCGATGACCTCGAGCCCGGCGAACTCACGACCCTCGCGATATTACTTGCGGAACAATGCGATGCGTTCACATCGAGGGACTGAAACCAGCTTACCATCTAGTTGTGCCCGCAAGGTTTTCAGTCCGATCGCCCAAACCCGTGGGGCACTATGGGGCTATAATGGGGCTACGGGAGGGTTTTTTTAAAGGCATTTAGCTATGGGATCGAGTTAGGTGTCGTTTTCGAAGTATCTTTGGACGTAGAATCCATTTTTTGGGTCCCGGAACGATCCGATTTCACTGGGACGATCTTTAGGGCTTTCATGGGGCTAAAAATTGGATTTTTGAAGGATCCCAGGATGATAAATATTTTTCGAGTGAAAAATAAAGAATTTTTGAAAAAGAAACATTTTAAAAAAAATTTTTTTTGAGATAAAAATCCAAAAAAAAAATTTTTAATTTTTTCATTGACAGAATTAAATTTCTGCACAAGTAACCTATATCAAAGAATAATAAACCCTTGTGTAAAATTTGCAGCGTTTTTTGTTTGAGATAGCGCTTCGAAATTCATCAATATTGCTCGGCTTTCGGTTTCAACACCTGACAGCAATTCTTGACAGTGATGCGGGCCAGCATTGTTGTTGCTATCAAGCATAGTCGAAACTATGAAGCAAATCCGAAGGGATGGTTTTGTTCCAAGGAACAACAACGCTCGTGTATACCTTGCAACGGGGAGTATTGTACCGTGAAGGTACCTTGAAACGGTTGGTATTTTCGAAAAAAAATGACTATAATATATAGTGATCGAATCTATCTATATATAGATCTATGACTATCTATTTATAGTGATTGAAGACTTTTGGTCCTTGGAATAATACACCTATGTTTTCGCGACGGGGGTCGACGACTCCGATCGGCCTCAAAATTTGAGATTATCCGTTTCAAGTGGTCAACATTCAAAATCAAAAATGTCCGTTCGCCGTCCAGGCCGTTTTGGGCAGTAGGAATTTTTTAAAAATCTGAAATTTTGACAAAATACTCGGTTTACCATCTAGTTGTGCCCGCAAGGTTTTCAGCCCGATCGCTCAAATCCGTGGTGCGCAAATGCCTTGTTTAAGGTTCCTTGCAACAAAGGAGCTTGGGCACAATCAAACGTTACTTATGGCCTCTTTTATGGATGAATTATACCTGACACGTGAATTATAAGTTCCCTATATCAACATGTAGAGGTCTACATTCTAAATCCGAAATGTCCGTCCGCCGTACGCCGTCCGCCGTCCAGGCCGTTTTGGGCAGGTGGAATTTTTTTTTAAATCTGAAATTTTGACAAAATACTTGGTTTACCATCTAGTTGTGCCCGCAAGGTTTTCAGTCCGATCGCCCAAACCCGTGGGGCGCTATAATGGGGCTACGGGAGGGGTTTTTTGAAGGCTTTTAGCTATGAGATCGAGTTAGGTGTCGTTTTCGAAGTATTTTTGGACGTAGAATCCATTTTTTGGGGTCCCGGAACGATCCGATTTTACTGGGGCGATCTTTAGGGCTTTCTTTGGGGATTTTTTTTGGGGGGGGGGGGAGGGGAAGGGAGGATTAAACTAAATTCATACTGAAATTAAATTCTAATTATGAATTTATTTCAAGAAATCAGAAGGGGAAGGCCGAAAAATTTATTGGGCCTCAGGTGGGACTCGAACCCACAACCTCTGCATTACATGTGCAACGCTGTACCAATTGAGCCACTGAAGACCAGTAGTCATGATACAGCATTGGAGATCAAAGTCGTCTCCTGCCCCCAACGCTTGATTCGGCCTTCTCATATTTTTGCTTATTTTCCCCCTCTGAACCCTGAAATTTTTCGGCCTTCCCCTTCTGATTTCTTGAAATAAATTCATAATTAGAATTTAATTTCAGTATGAATTTAGTTTAATCCTCCCTTCCCCCAAATAAAACACTGTACGATGGAAGCAGTTCAAAATTCCCGCAAGTCATTCCAGTAAAGAATTAAATTTCTGCACAAGTAACGTATATCAAAGAATAATAAACCCTTGTGTAAAATTTGCAGCGTTTTTTGAAAAGTACCGATACTTTTTGATACTTTCTAGATGTATCGATACGACATTATCAAGATACTTTAGAAACATCAGACATCCCAGGCAAATGGTTTGCCTGTCCAGCGGAGGACGAGTACTTCTATAAATAAAATCTGAATCTGAACACACACACATACGTCTCTTGAACTAGGTATTTCAATTTCACGCCCCTTTCATTCAGCTGGGGGACGGAAGAGTGGGCGCGAATCCTAGGGAGCACTGGAAAATTAGGGGCACGACCTGCGTCTGGGGGTGCCGTTCATAAGCGCCAAGTCGGTTTAATCCCTATTTAATGACCGTTCATAAGCGCCAGCTGTGCTCAGGATACTCATTTGCGAACCGTTCATAAGTGCCAAGTCCTGGTCCGAGGCACATTTTGGCTGAGTTACATAAGCGCCAGTTGGAGGGAATGTGGGGAAAAAAGCAGGGAGAAAAGGAAAACAGTGAACGAGAGGGCAAAGATGATGTTTAATGTATTATGTAAGCAAGAAGAGCTGTTAGCCGACGGCACATTCTGTTTGAACGATGTTATGCCACCTTCTGGGAATTCCTAGTAAGTTTATGTGCACACGCAGCGCGAATCAGAAGACAAGGTAGACGAACTTTGGGCCCAATATTCGAATCATACCTACTACGTCGCGACTACAGTACTTAAGGCGGGTAGTTATGCTGAAACAAGCAGTTGACACTACCAAGAAAAATATTAAATAATGAAATTTTGAGTGCGGGACGTGACGTGTTGTCACAACACTGTTGTGCCACAACTAAAATAATAATAATTATGACAGTGAACTGCAGGGCACTGCAGAGATACTACACTACAGAGAATAACCTATTTTCTTCTACCATGGATGTTCAGTTGAGTCCTGCAAGCATCTCTTTTCCCTTTTTCCCCCTCTTTTTGCCCATGTGGCGCTTACGAATCGTACAGAGGCTTATAAACACATAGCGCTTTCGTAAGGTGTGGGGATTGGGGGCTGGAGAAGGAAGTGGCGCTTATGATCGTCCTCGGATTAGAGATTTTCGGGAGGGTGGCGCTTTCGTATGGTTTTCGACCCCCTCTGGCGCTTTTGTATGGCACCGGCGTCTGGGGAACACCTTCAAACACCCGGATTATTTCAGTTTAGATGAAGGACCATAACAAAGTATATGGTAGGTACATGTTTTTACGATCGTATATTTACAAGTATGAATGCATAGGATGTATCTACTGATATACTGATGACGATTGATGGTCGAAAATTGTATGGAAACGGTATCACCTCTTTTTTTGTGTTGTATTGGGACTTTTATTTATGTACACTTGCAGTCATTGTTAAATTAAATTACAAACTAAATACTGTAACGCAATAAGTACGCGAGTGGGACATCTAGGAATAACAAAAATCGAGTTAGCCCCCTTAAAAATATGAACCATGTTAAAAGACCCTTGATTGAAGAGGAGTACGGAAGGAATTCGAATTTTCTGAATGGAATAATTCCGTTGCCGCTAATGCAGAAGCATACCTACTAGGCTACTATCCATGCTGGCAGACTGTCAGAGCCAGGGATCCAATACGTTACATTGCAGGCTGTGAGGGTGCAACCAGTAACCTTAACATCATGGAAGGGATATAATTTTGGAGTAGACCATTCTAACCGCCCAACAGTCCCTTTTCAGTAACACCTTGATAAACAAACTTTGGGTTCATATAAGGTTCATATCATTGAATGGCAACGCCTTCGACCAACAAACAACCCGACACCCGCGTACGAATCTACATTAAAATGTTTGCCACCTGAAAATTAAATATGCCACCTGCATCTGTGTATCGATACGTTTTCACATAACACGGTGCTACAATAGTAGTATAGGTAGTAGAAAGTTCACATAAAAGTTAAGAAAAAAAACAACAAAAAAAACAGTGAAAGTGGAGGAGCGTGTAACATTGCTATAATGGGTGACGACCTAGTACAACATAGTTACTCCAGTGTACTAAACTAGGACTATTTAAATATTTGCGGCTAGCTCATGAACACTACTTGAATTTCGCTCAAACCCAATGAGTGTTTAGTTTTCTTTCTTCATTCTGGTGCTGGTCATGCGGTAGATGATGGAATCCCGACCAGGATCCATTTGAGCGATGCCAACTGAAAAGGGAAAATGATCAATTACAACTCCGTTCAACGTTCGTCGTTCTACGTTCGTCATTTCCATCAATTTCAACATTTATCATTGTGATGTTATCATGGAATGGATGCCCGTACGGGAGGGGCCTTCCCCTTACCGCAAACTGGAGGGGAAAGACAGACGGGAGGATCTTGGATTCATTCGTCTGGCGGCCATCGACCCAGCAACCCAACTCCTCCAATAGTTTTCTATTTATTGCCGCAACATCGTGTACTTATTTCACCGTAATAATCCCCAAGGATTATTAGATGGTAGCAGAGCTAACAGCTTCGTAAACCACTGCCCATTTTATGTAAATTTCCCGAACTATTTCCGCTCCATCGGCTTCAACGAGCTGGCAACCTTTTTTCCCCTAAACCCCCAGTTCGATTTTGGTTTATTATTCTAGGAATAATACACCTATGTGATCGCGACGGAGCCTCAAAATTTGACATCATCCGTTTCAAAACGTCTGCATTCAAAATCCATAATGTCCGGGCCGTTTTGGGCAGTAGGAATTTTTTTTTTAAATCTGATATGTTGACACAATACTTGGTTCACCACTAGTTGTGCCCGCAAAGTTTTCAGTCCGATCGCCCAAACCCGTGGGGCGCTATGAGGCTAAAATTGGGCTATGAGAGGAGATTATGGAAGGCTTTTGGATATGGGATCGAGAAAGGTGTTGTTTTCGAAGTATTTTTGGACATAGAATCCATTTTTTGGGTTCTCGGAACGATCCGATTTTACTGTTGCGATCTACCTATAAGGCTTTCATGGGGGCTACAAATGTGATTTTTGAAGGATCCTAGGAGGTCAAATATTTTTCAAGTGAAGAACAAAACATTTTTGAAAAAATTTCCAACAAAATGTTTTTTCCAACAGAGGTTGGAATCCAAGGGCGAACGCAAGTCTTCCTTTATGGGGGGGGGGGGGGGGGGGGGGCTCAAACCATCTTTGCAATCTCTATCTATTATATTGAGCTTCAACACGAGGAGGAAGGGGAGAACAAGGAGAATGCTCATTTTTATTCTAAGGCAATTCTAGATGTCGCAAAAATTTGAATCACAAACAAAACAAAAACGCTGCAAATTTTACAAAAGGGTTTATTATTATTTTATATAGGTTACATGTGCAAAAATTATTTCTGTGTCAATGGTCTTCTTCAAAAAAAGTTTTTTTTTTATTTTATTTTTTTTTCAAAAACTATTTTTTACTCGAAAAATATTTTACCTCCTGGGATCCTTCAAAAATCCCATTTTCAGCCCCATGAAAGCCCTAAAGATTGCAACAGTGAAATCGGATCGTTCCGGGACCCCCGAAAATGGATTCTACGCCCAAAAATACTTCGAAAACGACACCTTCCTTGATCCCATAGCTAAAAGCCATAAAAAAAAAAAAACCCTCCCATAGCTCCATTTTAGTCCCATAGCGCCCCACGGGTTTGGGCTATCGGACTGAAAATCTTGCGCGCAAAACAAGATGGTAAACCAAGTAGGTATTTTGTCAAAATTTCACATTAAAAAAAAAAAAAAAAAAAAAAAAAAAAAAAAAATCCTACTGCCCAAAACGGTCCGGACGGCGGACGGACATTTCGGATTTAGAATTTAGACCTCTTGAAATGTCAAATGTTGAGGCCGATCGGAGTCGTCGACCTCCGTCGCGAAAACATAGGTGTATTATTCCAAGAATAATAAACCAAAATCGTCTTGGCGAGCATAGTACGAGAAAACACCAATAAGTCCGCTCAAAATGGCTCAAAAATGTGTTTAAACTGTTCCAAAAATACTGGCATAAAGAATGTTATAGGCGGGGGCGGACGGCGATCGCCGGGTTCCTGACGTGTGCTGGTGGTTTGCGAACGCCGGCGAATGAAAGTAGCGTCGCGCAACCCCTGGTCGGCGCGTTGAGGTGACGCGGGGACGACGAGGACGCTAGCGCGAAATAAATAGACGACCGCGTGGCGACGGATTCGAATGGGCGATCGCACCGTTTTGCAGGGTTGGAGGGTGGAAGTTGCTCCACGTGGCGCATCTAAGCTCCAAAAGTGGAGCGAAAAGGAGGCCATACACGAGCAGAAATCCGCGGCAGATTTGGCGTTTTTAAACGATATCCGTGGGAAATATCTGTGCGTTAGTGGGCGTTGAAAAGTCGAAATATAAGCAAATCGGCTAAGCGATGTCTGCGAGATTTCAAATCTGGCAGACAGCAGTCGGGCGTCCCCCCCTAACATGCAGATTTTTCGGAAGCGATGTCGGTGGTTCTGAGAACTGTTCGATTCGGATCGGGCAGAGTCCCTTAAGGGGGAACCGGAGTGGATTTGCCGAACAAGTGTGCGAGAGAGAGGGTAGATGCTCAAAAGTAGATCCAAATTAACTCGGCATCTAATTGATCAATTTCAATTCTGAAAAATGTTTTGAGCTCAGGACTCCAATCCTGAAGAGGCCAACGTTGAATTTATTTTTTAATTATTGATTTAGTCATTAATTACAAATTAATCAATTTTTATTACTGAATTTTCGGTGGTTAATTGATCGAAATATTCAAAAGTTGGCTTATACCGCCCTTGCAGTGAACCTAAGGAATTAGCAGGCATTTTCAAATTCAATTTAAACCTTCAGATTGCGGCGGAATCCGGTTTCCCGCCAAAATCAGTCACTCCGAATAAGAGTTCGGCTGGAATAGGGCGAGGAGGGCTGGGGCGCGCAAGTTCGGAGAAATCTCGGTGGACTTCACCCCTTCATAGATGCAGACTTTTTTTTATTTTTTTTTTTCTCGGACCGTTTATCCAGCTTGTTTCAATGTTGCTAAATGCTCTACACTGACGATATTGAATTATTTTGACCGCACCAGAGATAACAGAAAACCTGTTTCCAACAAAGTAATAAAAAGTAAAATTCATAAAATTCAACAAAACAGATCCAGTTTGAAAAAAGCACACATTATACATAATAATAATAATAATAATAATAATAATAATAAAATAAATAAATAAATATAAATAACATATGAAAAGAAGCAAAAAAGATAGAAAGAGACTCGGGACTAATCTGGAATTTTGAAAATTGCAACTATAGAAAACGAATAAAGTAACGGTTACTTAGTTACTTATAAAGTAAACTTATACCTAAGTAACTTATCAATTTCGGGGAGGGTATTAAATTTTGTTGAAGTCCAAATCAATGATGAAAATTATAAAGTCCCTCAGAAGTTTTCAGCGTGGATCTCTATCAAAATTGACTAATGCATTTTATAGGAAATTTAATGCTCGTTCACTTTTGGTTTATTATTCTTGGAATGTTACACCTATGTTTTTGCGACGGAGGTAGACGACTCCGATCGGCCTCAAAATTTGACATTGTCCGTTTCAAGAGGTCTAGATTCCAAAACCGAAATTTCCGTCCGCCGTCCGGGCCGTTTTGGGTAGTAGAAATATTTTTTAAATCTGAAATTTTGACAAAATTGGTACTTGGTTTACCATCTAATTGTGCGCGCAAAGTTTTCAGCCCGATCGCCCAAACCCATGGGGCGCTATGGGGCTAAAATGGGACTACGGGAGGGTTGTTTTGTAGGCTTTTGGCTATGGGATCGAGTTAGGTGTCGTTTCTAAGTATTTTTGGACGTAGAATCCATTTTTTTGGGTCCCGGAACGATCCGATTTCACTGTGGCGATCTATAGGGCTTTCATGGGGCTACAAATGGGATTTTTGAATGATCCCAGGTCAAATGTTTTATAGTAAATATTTTCCAAGTAAAGAACAAAAATTTGTTCAAAATAGTATAAGAAACCACCTTGATCACCTCAAAAACAATATTATGATAGCTTTGCTCTCTCCAAATATGCGAAATAAGTATATGTCGAATCCGAGGATTTCGATAAAAAATAAAACTCAAAACGCTCTAGCTCCTAGGCTATTGCACCTAAAGATCTGCGGTTGGTCTCATTCGATTCAGCGTTCAAAATATTGTACAAAACCACCTTCAGCACTTCAAAAAAAAAAAAAAAAAAAAAATTGAGGAGGCTTTGCTCTCTCCAAATATGCAAAATATGGGTTGAATTCGAGGATTTCGACGAAAAATGAAAACGCTGCAAATTTTACACAAGGGTTTATTATTCTTTGATATAGGTTACTTGTGCGAAAATTAATTCTGTGTCAATAAAAGATATTTTTGAAAAAAATGTGGGACCTCGAAAAATGGATTATGCATCCAAAATTACTCGGAAAATATTTGGTCTCCTGGGATCCTTCAAAAATCCGTCCCGTAGCTCCATCTTAGCCCCACAGCGCCCCACGGTTGCGCCCCACGGATCGGACTGAAACCCTTGCGGGCACAAGGAGATGGTATACCAAGTATTTTGTAAAAAAAATTTTTTTAATTCCTACTGCCCAAAACGGCTCGGACGGCGGACGGACATTTAGGTTTTGAATCCTCTTGAAACGAATAATGTCAAATATTGAGCCCGATCGGAGTCGTCGACCTCCGTCGCGATTACATGGGTATATTATTCCAGGAATAATAAACCAAAAGTATAACAGCTAACCCCACTAAATCATTAGTAAAAGTGGTGACTCACCATTTTAAGAGCCACCATGTATAGGGTACGTTACAAAAATTATTCTTGGAAAAATCATTATAATGATTTTTTTGGCACTGTAAATAGTGTTTTGAATGCTGAATCGGACGGGACAAACGGCAGATTTGTTACAGAGTAGGTGCAATAGCCTAGGAGCTAGAGCGTTTTGAGTTTTATTTTTTATCGAAATCCTCGGATTCGACATAATATGTATAAAATATATTATATTTCGCATATTTGGAGTGAGCAAAGCCACCATAATATTGTTTTGGAGGTGATCAAGGTGGTTTCTTATAGTATTTTGAACGCTGAATCGAATGAGACCAACCGCAGATCTGTAGGTTCAATAGCCTAGGAGCTAGAGCGTTTTGAGTTTTATTTTTGAGCGAAAAAATATCGCTAAAAAAATAATCATTATTTTCTGAGCAGAAAAATAAAACTCAAAAAATAATCATTATTTTCTGGGTGAAAAATAAAACTCAAATTTTGATTTTGAGCGATTCCCAAAAATAAAAATCACTCATTTTCAACCCCTGCAAAGAAGATATCACCCACCTAATATAATATATCTGTAGCCGCCCGTGAAAATATAAAACCAAAAATTTAGGGTAGCCTAAAAATTTCGATCGCCATCTGCGTCAAATCCTCTGATAGGCTCAAGCTGAAATACCTGGCGTGAGAGAGGAATCAAAGAAAGTATGTAAAAATAAAAAACTTGCCGCAGGTACAAAGGGCATCCTGGTGTTTGTTGTTTTGAGTAAGTGGGGTGATTGAGGTGCGGGAAGGGGGGGGGGGGGGTGAGATGAGTCACCAAGTTCTTCCTTCACGGCCCGTTTCAACTCACTCCGCTGATCTCGCATAATTCTGGAAACCGGATTCCGATCGCGTTTTTTGATGAAATGATTAGTTTCGGCGAATAATGTTCATTTCTTGATGTTCTTCAGGGTGGTATAAGCTGAATTTCTTCCTCCACCTCATAATGAGCTAAATTCAAAAATTGGCTAAAATTCAAAATTAAATATTTATTTAAATAGAAGCAATTTCGAAAATGTTGCACGTTGGCCTCTTTTTGATAAGTATAGTAAAGAGATTCCCGTTGCCCGTTTCAAAAAATATTGTTTGGTTGCTCAGCTAATTTGGAACTACTTTTGAGCGAAAATTGGGTTTAATTCGGGGCGACTGGGGCGCCATCTCTTATCAGCGAATCTCACCAAACCCCACTCCGGTTCCCCCTTAACGTTCAGATGTCCACTATTTCTCCCTTGAGATCCTCCTTATCTCTCCTTATCTCCTTTATCGGTGTTTTTGCGTGGTGCGTTTTATCAAAAAATGGATTAAAAAAAAGAGTCCCCGAATACCTGATGGGCGGAATTGGGATTTCCTAATTTTTTTTTGGAAATCGCGATTTTGGGTTTTCTCACTATAACTTCTAGCATGATTTTTCAACAGCCATTTGGGCTTCAGGAGGTTAAGATGGACCCTGCTGGTAAGTTAAACAGTTTTCCGGACGGATTTACGTTTAAACCGAGCTGCTATGAGGAAAAACGGTTAGGGTAGGCGGAAATTGGCTCACTTACCAGAACCTCATGACGAGTTTCAGAAACGTGGTCACCAACTTCATGTGTCCGAACTTTCTTCTTTCCGAAACCCAAGTCTTCTCCCAAACTTAAATTATTTTGCCCTAGTCATTTTATAGGTACCTACTGAAAAAATTCTCGCCGTAAGATCGGTTAATTTACGTTTGTTATCACGGACAGTCACTAACCCCATGGCATCATCAACTTACGCCGCTGCAAATCGGCCACCGATCTCAGAAATTTTCGGATCCAACCGAAAACTCGAATCTGCCAGACGAACGTCGGTGACAGACCTGAATCTGCCAGATTTCATCCCACTAACGATCAGATGGCATCGGGAGACAGATCTCGGGCACGAAAGATCGGCCGAAAAGTTTTTCGTGTTAAGGGGCAACGACCGATTTCATCGGTCACTCCAGATCGTTAGCGATATCTGTCAGATGAGATCGGCCGACCAAATCTGCCGTGGAATTCTGCTCGTGTATGGGCTGCTAAAATCAGGGTTTGGAGTACTCACTGGATGATGAGGTTGCTGAGGGACGAGGGGTGTCGTTCGAAGGCTACCCCCCCCCCCCCCCCCCCCCCCCCCCCCCATCCAAAAACATTATACGGTCAGGGGTTGCTCTTTAGGAAGGCTTGGGCGTTGGACCGGTGGGTTTTCCCCAGTCTCACTGGTCTGGTATGAATGAGATGAACGAAAAGTGCGTGAATGAGGATAGATTAGGGAAAATGTCTGTGAATGTGTGCGTCATCATGTGTGTGTTCAGATTCTAGTCGTATTAGTTGTAGGGAGGGGAGGAAATATTGTAGAAGTACTCGCCCTCCACCAGACAAGTAAACGTGAAGAGAGCAACAGCCCATGCTCCGAAAACTGCAAGTTACATGAAGAGGCAGAAGAGTAGGTACAGTCTGTTGCATTTGGCAGTCACCTATGATCCGAAAACTGCAAGTTACAAGAAGAGGCAGAAGAGTAGGTACGGTCTGTTGCCAGAGTTGGGCAAAAAGTAGTTCTGAAACTAAAACTAAAAACTAAAACTAAATTAGTTCCGAAGTGGAACTAAAAACTGAAACGATTAGTTTCAAATCGACTTTCGAAACTAACTTTTGGAACTACATTAGTTTCATTTTCAACTGTTGAAATTGAAACTAATTTAGTAGGCCAGTCAAATTAGATACGAAAAATAGCCCCAACCTACATTAATTGTGGTAAACTTAATTTTTTTTATATGTTGTTACGGCTCACCTAGATAGTATAAATCCAGATTTGCAACCCTCAAAAAGTTCGGCGTCAGGAGATACTGCCGAAAAACCACGAAATGTTTGCACTATTTTCAGTTTTTTGTCCAAAAAGCATCGAAGATAGCTTCTGACGAAGATCTGTACCCTAATCACCTTTAAACTGCATAAAATTACCTACAATTTGAGTGGTATTGGAGCTCTGTAGCTTTAGTAGTTCCCTAGATACAGCCCTTAAAAGACGAGCTATTTTTTCCAAAAAGTGAAAATTTTAACTTTTGGTCTATTTCGGAGCGATTTATTAGCCAAAGTACTAATCCTACAAATAACACATCGAAAAGAAAGTTTTAGTAAATATTATTACCTTCATTTTAAGATGTGAGTGATGCCCGTAGGTATCATAGTTTGCTCAAAAATGACCAAAAACCAAAATAAGTCAAAATAGTGTTAAGGGAGACGTTGCAATGAATGACTCTCCTTCAATGCGAAATGTTTGGGCCCTCGTTTAAACTATTATAACAACGTGTTAGTGGTAATAAGTTCAGGTACCTACGTGTCAGGTATCACGTGTGGGAGGGGGGTACAAACGTACATTCCCCCCCACCCCCCCCCCCCCCCCCCCCCACATTTGAACCCTATCCCATTTCCTCTCTTTTCCTACTCTGATTCCTTTAGTCTCGGATGTACAATTTTACGCAAAATGCATGTTTTGGCTTCTGAACATTCATTTGTACGTACGAAACGAATTTAAAACCAAGTAAGAAACGCCCAATCTGACACCGCGCGAAGAGCGGAAGCACGTTTTTCAGAACGTTTTCGGTTGTAGCTCAGAAACTATTGGTCCGATTCCAAATTTCTTTTTCTTTCTTTTTTTTTCGTGAAAGCCGATTAAATTCCCCATCGCAGTTATTCTGTGTGAAGTTTTAATTTGAGCTTTGATAAGGGAGGGGCGGGCACGGCAAAAAAGTGGCAAACTGTGAATAACACATGATTCTTTGAACATTTCTGCCTATAACTCGGGAACGTTTTGTCCGATCTTACTTTTCTTTTTTTAATCACAAAACTGATTAAATTTTATAAGTAACGGCACATTGCATGTCTATTGAAACAACGAAAGTGACATTAGTATTCGTCGGAAAGTGTGGAAACAAGACGTATGACCATCTACGATATGTTTTTCAGAAAAATTCCTTCTTTCCCTCCCAAAATCAAAATTTCACACGGAATAACTGCGATGGGGAATTTAATCGGCTTTCACGAGAGAAAAAGAAATTTGGAATCGGACCAATAGTTTCTGAGCTACAACCGAAAACGTTCTGAAAAACGTGCTTCCGCTCTTCGCGCGGTGTCAGATTGGGCGTTTCTTACTTGGTTTTAAATTCGTTTCGTACGTACAAATGAATGTTCAGAAGCCAAAACATGCATTTTGCGTAAAATTGTACATCCGAGACTAAAGGAATCAGAGTAGGAAAAGAGAGGAAATGGGATAGGGTTCAAATGTGGGGGGGGGGGGGGGGGGAATGTACGTTTGTACCCCCCTCCCACACGTGATACCTGACACGTAGGTACCTGAACTTATTACCAATAACGCGTTGTTATAATAGTTTAAACGAGGGCCCAAACATTTCGCATTGAAGGAGAGTCATTCATTGCAACGTCTCCCTAAACACTATTTTGACTTATTTTGGTTTTTGGTCATTTTTGAGCAAACTATGATACCTACGGGCATCACTCACGTCTTTAAATGAAGGTAATAATATTTACTAAAACTTTCTTTTCGATGTGTTTTTTTGTAGGATTAGTACTTTGGCCAATAAATCGCTCTGAAATAGACCAAAAGTTAAAATTTTCACTTTTTGGAAAAAATAGCTCGTCTTTTAAGGGCTGTATCTAGAGAACTACTAAAGCTACAGAGTTCCAATACCACTCAAATTGTAGGTAATTTTATGCAGTTTAAAAGTGATTAGGGTACAGATCTTCGTCAGAAGCTATCTTCGATGCTTTTTGGGCGAAAAACTGAAAATAGTGAAAAAAATTTCGTGGTTTTTCGGCAGTATCTCCTGACGCCGAACTTTTGGAGGGTTGCAAATCTGGATTTATACTATCTAGGTGAGCCGTAACAACATATAAAAAAATTAAGTTTACCACAATTAATGTAGGTTGGAATGTCCAATATGACTGGCCTATAGTTGCAAAAGTTAGTTTCGAAGTTGCGAATAAAGTGTTGAGTTCTTGACCGCAGACGACGAAATTTCAAGTGTTTTATTCTTGACGAATTCTTGACGTTTTATTCTTATACGACCGACTCTCAAGAATAAAACACTTGAAAGTTGCGAATAAAAACTAAAGTAGTTTCATCTTTTATTCGTAGTTTCGGAACTAAAAATGAAACTATTTTTTTTTTCCTCGCGTTTTTTACTGATTTGAAGGGGATGTGTGTTCGTGAGTGTGTTTCAACGAAATGTGGGTGTTGGGTGCGAACAAGTTCTTTTTTTCAGGGTCGTAGAATAATAGATTAAAGTTCGCTCCCCTCCCCACCACTTTGTGTGGAACATCAAACGTTTTCAGAAACGTATCGAAGAATTGAGGGTGATGAGTCATTCATTATGTCTGGAGGAAAAAAAATGTCTGCGAGGAAAAAATTCTAGTTTCATTTTTAGTTCCGAAACTACGAATAAAAGATGAAACTACTTTAGTTTTTATTCGCAACTTCGAAACTAACTTGTGGAATTAAATTAGTTTTAGTTTCAACAGTTGAAACTAAAACTAATTTAGTTCCAAAATTAGTTTCGAAAGTCACACTAAACACTAAATTAGTTTTTAGTTTCACTTTCGAAACTAAAAACTAATTAGTTTTTAGTTTCAACTTTAGTTCAACTAAATTTTTATTCGAATAATCCCAACTCTGCCTGTTGCACGACCCGAACAACACAAGTTACAAGAAGAGGTGGAATAGTAGGTAGGGCCGCTGCGAGACTCCTGTCCCAAAGAATTTCGAGCCAATTTATAATGATAAAAGTAATGACCCAGATTGCTCTCATCCGGGCAGTGAACCTCCGACTCCGGAATACGCGTCGGCGGCTACGGTCACTTGGCACAGAAGATGGGGCCGGTGTTGTAGAGGAACACTGGGGAAACGACGACCATTGACGACCAGTGACTGCTGAGAACGCGCAGAGTCACCAGAACACGACGGCGCCCAGAAGGGCATAAGACGCCGGGCTGAAGGGCGAGCGAATGCGGGCGGCCTTGTTCCTTGTTTATGTTTGTTTTTGATTTTACTTGTTACTCGTTTAAATAAATGGTTTTTGTTACCGATTAAAATTATATTAAGACCGCCTTTAAAACCCTGCACCTCCACGTTGGTCCATCCCGAGCACACCAGAATGGTGTGGGCGAGGGAGGATCCCACTCGGCTCCCGCCTATTGTTCTCAGATTCCCACTCGGCTCCCCGACTTTCTTGTTATCGTGTTCCCACTCGGCTCCCGTAGCCGAACCAGCATTGGTGACATATTTGACGAGCATACAGAACACAATCATTCACGATTGGACGTTATCAGGAAGAACGCGATCAGCAACACTTTGAAACGGAAAGCACGAGAAAATTTGCATGATCGACCCGCAAAACTTATTCGAAGTGAGCTGAGGACGTGAAGTGAAGTGAAGTGAAGCCTGAGGACGTGAACATTTTAACAGAGGATGACGTGAGTGCCATTCGTAAGTCAATTTATTTCGTTCGGTCAAAATCGTTGCCCAAGTTGCCCAAATCACTCGAAGAAGCTCAACATGCCCTTCAATCAATGCAACCAAAAACTCTGCAGGGGGAGAATTTTCTATTTTCAAATTATACAAATTCAAAAATTACTATAATTACTTACACCAACATGAACATTCTCAAAGACGGTTCGTCAATTTACGTGGATGGTACGTTTAAATGTTGCCCAAAGTTTTACTATCAAATGTTTACCATTCACGTTTTGCAAAACGGCTACTATCTCCCTCTGGTTTACTGCTTTTTGCCAGATAAGACTGCTGCCACATATTTCACCGTTTTTTCGCAGCTCAACATAAATCCCCAAGTTGTTTTCGCTGATTTTGAAGAGGCCATCCACTCAGCTGCGAGAACCACATGGCCATCTGCACGTATAAAGGAGTGCCGATTCCATTTGGCCCCGAGTTGGTGGCGCAGAATTCAAACAATCGGGCTCTCAACAGATTTCAAAGACTAGGAATCAGAGATAGGGCAAACCTTAAAACATTTATTTGGGCTCCCTTATCTCCCACCGTCCGAAGTCGAGGATTGTTTTACTTACTGATGATCTGATGGCCATAAAAAAACCAGACAGTAAAAAAATCGACTTTCTGTTCCGGGAACCGAGTGGGGTAGTGTGAAATTGACGAGTCGGGAGCCGAGTGGGCGACTCCCGTGGGCGACAATCAAAATCCCCCGACGTGTAAAAGGGGGGGTCCATCATAATCCACCCGTCGGGTCCGCAGGTCAGTTCCGTGGAGTATCAAGATCCCCCCCTTCCAAACATGAATCGCTGTGTAGTGTGTTGCGAGTCCTATAGGTGTAAATGAGCGTGGATTTGTCGAAAAGGTTGAAGAAGTCCAAGACTTGAAAGTCTTTGAATAGTTGTTCGGTCGAGAATGTGAATCGTTTTTTAAGTAGAATTTTAATAAGAGATTTTTAGACTATAATAATACCTATAGTCATATTATGAACGGGTTGACGTTTAGAATTGCACGCCATGCCCCATCCATTGGTTAAGAAGAGAGGAAGGGGCGGCTGATTGAGAAGCACGAAAAAGGTGAAAATTCGACGTATGATTTCATGAAAAAAGTGAGCATCAAGTTTAGTGGAATCCACGTCCCGAAACCGATGGACGCACCAACCACGAACAATGAAAATGAATGAAGTATGTTCCTACCTACTCTTTTGACTTTTAATTGAATTTTCTCGAGACCAACGCCTTGTACACATCGTGTAAATATAATATGTATACTAGGGATTGCAATCCCGGGATCCCGGGATCCCGAAATCCCGGGATCCCGGTCGATTTTTGCCAATTTGAAATCCCGGGATTCGTAGAGTCAATCCCGGGATCCCGGGGTTCGAGAATTAATTGCACATCGTACGTAAATTGCTCAAGTCTTGTCGGGAAAAATCTTTTAATAACGGACAATAATTCGAAGGCTAAGTGAAAGTGCTCTAAGATGAAAACTGTGAAGTCCCCTGAAGAAAGGATTCGGAAAACTATGAACCAGCCTGTGCCGGTGCCGAAAATACGAAAAGATTTATCGACCACAATTAAAAAAGAAACGAGCCTGTTCAAAAATGGAGGCAGCCGAGGCCACCATTTGGATTTAATATACAAAATTTGTGGATATTTAATATCTCCTGTTAGGCCGGTCAGCGGAAAAAAAAGAGGGCTTAGAACGGAAAAATAGACACGTTCTAATTTTTTTTAAATGTTTTCAAGGACGGTACCAGCTTCGAAACCCTTGTGCTAAATGCTGGATGTCCGAAAAACCGCGAAATTTTCGGATTTTTTTTTTTTTTTTTTTTTTTCAGTTCTTGGCTTTTAACTTCAAAAATGTGCGCCCTAACGAAAAAGTCACTGTATAGGTACTATTTTCAAGTAGACAAGATTTGCTACCATTTGAGCGCAACGGCAGCTTTCTAGGACCAATGGGCCCCGAGATTAACCGTCTTCAAACATTGACCATTTTCCCCCAAATGTTAGAAATCGTGGTTTTATCCTTCTTCAGTACGGAATATCGGCTATAATATTCATCCCACGAGGAAAGTTATGAGGAATGAAATTGTAGAGCAGTGATTCAGCTTCAATTTAAGCACAACCAGAACACGTAGGACTATCCCACTGACCTCCGTGGAAGCTGAGAGGGCCTTTTGGGTAGCAGAACTATTTTCGACAAAGCTAAGAAGCAAATTAATTGGCTGATCCAACTTTGAGTGCTTTCTAAGATCCAACATTATGATTTCTAAAAGCACATTTTTTGAGTACATGAGTGAAATTTTTCCTTCATGAGAGAAGTAATATTTTATATAATTTACAATTATTGTAAATAAACAAGTTTTTCGTCATTTTTAATCAATTTTTTCACGTTCAAACAAAAATCATCAATCCCGGGATTAATCCCGGGATCCCGGGATTGCCTCTGAAAAATCCCGGGATCCCGGGATTCAGAAAAACGTTCGGGATTGCAATCCCTAATGTATACCGTGTAAATATAATATATAATATGTAAATTTGGAGTTTTTGAACCGGGGGGGATTTCGATAACTTTTGACATACCGAGCCGGGGGATTTTGATATTCGGCTGGGGGATTTTGATAACTTTCACTCTCCGATGGGGGGATTTTGATGAATCCCCAATGGTGTGGCTAATGCCGGAGGGGACAGGAGGGCCCGCTGTACTCCTCCTAGGGGAGTGCTGAAGACAAAGGAAGAAGAGAGAAGAATGAAGAAACATAAGTGCACTTCCCCTAGAGGGTAAAAAAGAGCGGAAGGTACGAGAAAGGTTGTTATGGGCCATAAATTTCCTTAGACACAACCTAAGAAGCTCTGTACAGCGGGTCAAAGAATAATAAATCTTTGTGTAGAATTCGCAGCGTTTTTGAAGGGTTTCGGCTATGGGGTCGAGTTAGATGTCGTTTTCGAAGTATTTTTGAACGTAGAATCCATTTTTGGGGTTCCCAGAACGACTTGATTTCACCCCGGGGACTTTTTGGGCTCTCATGGGGCTACTAATGGGATAATTGAAAGATCCCATGGGATCTTTCAATTATCCCATTAGTAGCCCCATGAGAGCCCCTGCAGGAGGACAAATATTTCCTGAGTAAAATTTGCAGCATTTTCAAAAACTTTTTTTTAAAATCTGCACATCATGAAACGTTTAAAATTAAACGTTGAGGCCGATCAAATGCTTTGACGGACATTTGCAATCCAATTCCAGTTAAAACTTGACTGTCGTTAAAAATCAGCCTTCAGGCTCTACTGAATTGTACAGAAAGCAAAATCGGGGAGTTTATACGATTTTGGTCATGGGGGCGAGTAGCGTGTCGTTTTTGGGGTCGCTGGGGACCCTGAGATTCTTCACTAAGAATGGCATCATGGAGGAAAGGAAAGGAGATTCATCTTCATAGGAAATCGCGTCCAGGCTCTTCATGCCTGCGCGCGCTACGCTATCTGCTGGATCTCATTTTGAGTTGGCCCTTCTTTCAGTTCGCACTTATTTCGCTAGGGTGAGCTACTGTTTGTTTATGCCACGTGTTTTGTTTACTGACTTGGGAAACGGTTATGCGTCTTTTTTCTTCTGCGGATTGCGTTCTCGTTGCGACAGCAAAGACTTATAACATAATCTATAGACTTATATAATATTAAGTCTATAGACTTAATAATATGGTCTATAGTCTATAGACTTATAATATAAGGTTTGTTCCGGGTTTGACGGACTGTTAACGGAAATGAACGGAGACATGCGCAGTTTTGAAACTGCTATTCCAGGTCGATCGTATGTTGGACGGAAACCGACAGCTCGAATGAGTGCGGTTGGGAACTGTCGACAGACGCCGACTGACCTGGAACAAACCTATAGACTTATATATAGTGTGACGGGGAACCGTCATGAACATCCAGCTAGGAGAAGGGGGGGCCAGGGTGGAAAAAGAAATCCGAGGCCGGAGTGTTTGGACGGAACTCTTGCCGAATGTTGGGTAAAAGCGCAGACGGTCACCGAGCCGAGACTCGGAAATTGCTGACGTTGTCACCCACGAAACGGGGACATTGCAAGCCGAGCCAGCTCGCCTGACGGAGGAAAAACAAAAAAAGAGTATTCAGTCGTCGGTGGCGCGTGTTCGGCGAAGTGGCCGGGAGCGTCCCGCGCCGTTTTCGGTGCCCAGGCGAGTTCGGTGAGTTCTGGTTCAGATATCCCGGTCTGGGCTGCTGACGGGCTGCAGTGGGATTTTGTAGTTGAAGCTATAGACGAGTTGAATAAGTTCTGGGGAGTTGGTAGTAGAATCGAATAAGTTCTGGGGACTTAGTAGGAAGTTTGTCGTGAATACACAAGTTCGTAAGAAAATTAGAGTTGGGGAGGCCCCGCCTGCTTTTCTCTTTCCCCAGCTCCCATTTAAGGAAGGTTTTCTGGACAGGTGAGGATTCCTACTGTCTGGGAGAGTTGCCCCATCACATATAGTATAGACTTACTTATAGGTATTTTCGGTCCTCATTGAACATCAAAAGGGCTCATTCGACATCATTTGCGATATATAATATATAGTACTTACCTACATATCCTTATACACTTAAAGTTATATTATATAAGTATAAGTAGGGCTAGGATTTGTATGTGTTTACATATTTGTCAGGGTTGAAGGTAATTGAATGATTCAAGTACACAAATGTGTTTCAGGACTTACTGAGTTGTTTGAGCTATACTAAGTACCAACAAGTAAGACTGGGGATTGGCTTTCACAAACCGAAAAAACACTTTTGGATCGATGCTCAAATTTTATTAATAGAGAATCGAAAACCAAGTCGATTCCAACCAAAAGTAACAAAAACGAACGTTAGCGAACACGTGTATAAAACAAAACTAATCAGTCCGGAAAGTCCTCAATAATACTCCACAACAACTCGATGAAAATCCAACGGTCGACAAAACAATTAGGCATAACAATACAATGATAGTTTAGTGCACGTACCTACTACTGACAACAAATATAAGATGGGAGTGGGCGAGAATCTTACATCCCCCCAACATAAGTGATTGGTGACAGTGAATCAATCAACCAGAAAAAGAACAAAAACAAAATAACAGCAACAAGAATGTGAACATCATTAAAAAAGCAAAAAAACAAGAAATGAATCTATCAAACCTTATAATAAGCTGACAATGCTTTAACGATGCTGGAACTGTACATAGACAGTTAGGCATGTGTGTTACACAAAGGTATGGTAGCTGGGCGTGCCCAGCTCCTTGTTGTTGACTTTAATAATCTTACTTATATGGTACAAGCGGTTATCATCCCTATTGTTATAACCTACATTAATCTGATACACTGATTTTGAGAGCTTATTCACTATGGGGAATGGCCCCAAACGTATTTCGTCCAACTTATTACGGTTTAATTTATTGCCATTTTCAACATAAACATAGTCTCCTATTTCGAGCAAAATGTTTTTTCTTTTTGAATCATATCGTTTCTTGTTTTCCTCGTGTGCTTTAATTGAGTTTCTGAGAGCAATATTTAAGTCGTGCTGGAAATTTGGAATTTCGATGAATTCCTTAGGGGCTAAATCTGGGATAACACCGTTCATTAAGTAATTAGGGGCATATTGCGTGACGCTATGAATTGTGTTGTTATACTCCTCAGTACACCTCCTTGCTATTGTCGTCCATGCTGTCTTTCGATTATTTTCGTTTATTCTGCATCTTATCCTATTGACTAGCGTTTGATTCAGTCGCTCATTCAATCCATTTGAAGCTGGGTGATCAATGGCTGTGTACAGATGATTTATGTTATTTTCTTGAAGATATTCAGTGAACTCTTTCGAGCTTAAGCCTGCGTACTGGTCGGTTAATATCGTGCAAATTTGGTGGTCACTTTGTACGGTTTTTATCAATTTAATGAATTCGTTAGCCGTTTGGTTCGGTGATGTTGAAATAAATGCAAAACGAGTGAAGTGATCGACTAATAAATGGAGATACTTTTTCGTCGATTTGTTTCCTCCAAATCCTCCTATTGTGTCGATGGACATGATTTGAAATGGTTTCTTCGCTGGTCCTAAGTGACCTAAGAAACCAGTTTCTCTAGTTCGTCTCGATTTATTTTTCAGACAAATGTCACAAGTGGAACAGAACTGGTGGATTTCTTTGTACATGTTGCGGAAGTAGTAATAGTTTTTTATCGTATTTATTATATGTTTTGGGCCGATGTGCCCATAATTTAAGTGTACCTTTTTAATGAGTTGTAGACCATAATGCTTATCGATTATTATTTGTTCTCTAGCTTTAGTTTTTCGTAAAATAATGCCATTCTTTATGATGTCTCGGTTAGTTTTATTTATATTCCTCTGACTATTCTTGATTTCCTGTAACTCAAGTAGATTAGCTGTGCGTATAGGTTCGTCCTCGTTGTTATTATAGTCACATTCGAGCACGGGGTTTCTCGAAAGGCAGTCTGCTTCTGCATTAGCTGATCCAGATCTGTAGGTTATCTCAAAGTCGTATTGCAAGAGATAGTTTGCAAGATCGCCTAACTCTTCATCTGTCCTCGCTTTTAATTTCAGATTTTCCAATGGTTTATGATCAGTAACAATTTTAAATTTTCGTCCTATCAACCAGTAGCGCCAATATTTTATGGCTTCTCTTATCGCGAAACTCTCTATGTAAATGGCTTTCTTTTTCTTTTGACTCTCATTTAGTTTCTTTGAAAAGTAAGCTACTGGCTTTTCGATGCCATCGCTTTGAGGCTGCTTTAGAATTGCTGCAATGCCTTCTTTACTCGCGTCAGTGTAGATGACGATGGGTAAGTTCCTGTCGAAAATTGCTAGCACTGGGGAAGAGGTTAGATAACGTTTGATCTGTTCAAAGGAGTCCTGACATTTTTGAGTCCAAGAAAATTCGACATCCTTGCGAAGCAAATTATGAAAAGCGTCCAGTATTTTGGCGGCATTTGGAATATATTTGTGATAAAAGTTTATTTTCCCTAGAAACTGTCGTATGTTCTTTCTATTTTTTGGAGTAGGAAATTTTTTTATTGCTATCAAATTATCATTAAGAGGTCTGACTGCGTTATTTTCTATCACATGACCCAAATATCGAATGGAATGTGAAGCAAAATTACATTTTATGAACTTCAATTTGAATCCTTCCTTATAAATTGCTTTCATTAAGGACTCGAGATGTTCAATATGTTCGTTGAACGTTTTAGAAAAGATAAGTATGTCATCGATATAGTTACAGCAGAAGTCGCCAAGACCATTACGTCGTATAATACCTGAGAGTATTCTTTGAAAAATGGCGGGTGATGTTTTGAGGCCAAAGGGCATAGACACCCACTGCCAGTGGCCGTGTTGGGTGACGAATCCAGTTTTATAGCGATCTTTAATACATATGGGTATTGACCAAAACGCCATATTGATATCTAAAGCGGAGAACCATTTACAATCGCGGGTTTTAGTAATTATGTCATCAATGAGTGGAAATGGTTGGCTCTCTGGAACCAGAAGTTTGTTCAGTTCCCGGAAGTCGATGCATAATCTGGTTTTTTCTTTCTTACTATTCTCACCTGTCTTTTTATAAGCCAACGTTACAGGAGCAGCAAATGGTGAGCATGACTCCTCTATCATGCCATGGTTCAATAGTTCACCAATCTGTTTTTCTATTTCTTTCTGGTCGTCGTACGAACACCTGTAGGGTTTTTTCGCTACATATCTATCCTCCATCAATTTGATATGCGCTTCATGCTCGCTGACTGTCCCTATGTCGTATTGGTTTTTAGCAAAGGCCGAGCCGTACTTATCAATTAAATAGTAAATTTGTTTTCGTTTATCGGCATCTAAGTGCGCTGTTTTGATCTCAAACTTTTCGATAGGAATGTACTCATTCCAATTTATTTTAATTTCCTTGCAGTTGAGGTTGGTGGTTTCCAATGTTCGTTCTGTGCCAGCCTGAGTAATTTGTAGCTCGTGATCTTGGCATAATTTGAAGTCTTTTATAGTGTCTAGGCCAATGAGTACATCGTATTTAAAGTCTTTGTTATCTATTACACAAACTCTTGTTTTTTTTACTAGGTTAAATATTTTCATTTTTACATAGGCTATTCCTCTTATTTTATCCTCTCCACTCATCGTTCTAAAAGTTAAGGGTTTTGAGGTGAACATTTTAGTACGTAACTTTTTGAAAAAGTGTAGGGGTAACATTGTAATGTTCGCACCTGGATCATAGAGACCTGTAGCTGGTTCATCTTCTACCCTAACTTTTAATGTAATGAGTGGAGGTAAATTTAGTTTTTTGATTCTATTTCGTTATTCATCAATTCTTCTAGTTCCGTGTTATTCGCAATTTTTATATTTTTTTCATTATTATTGTTGAAAGACTCTTTAGAAAATTTCTTGG
The DNA here is from genome assembly GCA_955831195.1 of Pilophorus perplexus. Taxonomy (NCBI): domain Eukaryota; kingdom Metazoa; phylum Arthropoda; class Insecta; order Hemiptera; family Miridae; genus Pilophorus; species Pilophorus perplexus. The sequence continues at coordinate 175,736 of OY037008.1, read as the reverse complement.
TGCGGCAGACTGACTCTGAATGCATTCTGCCTGGCTTACCTATTTTCTCACAATAAGAGCAGGGTTTACGTTCAGCGGATCCAGTTTTATTGAAATACGAGTTTTTACTACTGCTGGTGGCCGTGGTACTATTTGACCTTGGCTGAAAAGCTCTATCTAGTTGGTTTAATTTTATCATTAGTTTGTTAACTGTGGTTATTTCGTCCCTATTCAATCCGCTCTGGATAGACAAAGGAAGCCCTACCACAATAAAACATACACGGGTATTTTCACTTAGTGTAGGGTCAACGTCGACGAGCAAACTGAGTTTCTTCAACGCGTATTCAGAAATGGACCCTTTGATGAATTTAAAATTATAAGCGTAACTCACGTTTGACCAGCCCTTGTTTGAAAAATTATCGAGGAACGATTGTTTCCAGGTAGCCCAGGTTGCGGTTCCGAGAAGGACTCTGTTTGCTGAATACCAATCGTTTACAGGTCCCTCGATGAACAGCCTGATGACTTCGCAGTAGCGTTCTTCCGGAATTTCCAACCGTGTGCATTCAGCCTCCAGAGTTGTGAGCCAGGTTGTAGCGTTGAGGGTTTTCCCGTTGAATTTGCTGAGGACGATATCCTTCGTGATCGATTGCAAAGATTTTCGTTCAGGCGTTAACTCATTTCGCAAGGGTGGGTGGGTGTGTACTGCCGGTGCCATTTCAGGTTTCGCGGGGCTTGATAATTCCTCCAAATACTCGCCATCGAAACATGGGTTTCCTTCTTCGTCGAGATATGCTTTCTGTAGATCGTCTGAGAGGGTTATGATAATGTTTCGAAATTGGCCTCTTAGTTTGATTGATTTAAGCGCGCTTTTGATTATCGCGTTTTTGGCGAGATCGAGATGTCTTCCGATCGGCTGCTTGTTTGGTGGAAAAACGAAAACTTCATCTTCGCCAAGAAGCTGGAACCGTTTGACGAGGAGTATGGTGGTCTTATTATCTTCACTCGCCGCAGCAGTTAAAAGGAATTTTGCGCGAACGTTTGTCATAGTTGGAAAAGAGTTTTCGATTTGTAAGACTGGGGATTGGCTTTCACAAACCGAAAAAACACTTTTGGATCGATGCTCAAATTTTATTAATAGAGAATCGAAAACCAAGTCGATTCCAACCAAAAGTAACAAAAACGAACGTTAGCGAACACGTGTATAAAACAAAACTAATCAGTCCGGAAAGTCCTCAATAATACTCCACAACAACTCGATGAAAATCCAACGGTCGACAAAACAATTAGGCATAACAATACAATGATAGTTTAGTGCACGTACCTACTACTGACAACAAATATAAGATGGGAGTGGGCGAGAATCTTACATATAATATATAGTACTTACCTACATATCCTTATACACTTAAAGTTATATTATATAAGTATAAGTAGGGCTAGGATTTGTATGTGTTTACATATTTGTCAGGGTTGAAGGTAATTGAATGATTCAAGTACACAAATGTGTTTCAGGACTTACTGAGTTGTTTGAGCTATACTAAGTACCAACAAGCCATACAACAAGTCTTGTTGTTAAATATTGACATTTTCATGTCTTTACTATGGCACATGAAATCAAAAAGCGACACCAAAAATTAATACGCGATACTTTTTTTTTTTTTTTTTTTTTTCCTACGCCCCGCCATTATTCGGCAGATCTGCCATCTTTTGGCGGGCAGCCCAATCTAGTTTAGTATTTTTGGTCCAAGTTGGAACCTCGTCTGAGATGTCGTTTCTTACGTCCCTCAAAGAGCGACAGGTCCACAGATGCGTTCCATCCATCTCGCCTTCATTACAAAGTGGGCATGTGGGGGTGGGATAGACTCCGATGCGATGCAGGTGTTTGGCCAAGTAGTCATGTCCAGTGGTCAAGCGGAAGTTGGCTACGCATTCCCGGCGCTGCAGCGTGCGTGGTATTGGCCGATCCACAAGGGATTCCCATTTCTTTCCTCGGGCCATTTCCCGATAGCGACCAGGCAGGGGTTCCTTAGTTTTACTTTTTATGAGCCTCCTAGCCGAGCGGTAGGTCACGGGGTTAGCGTTTTGGGCCTGCCGGGCTCCTTCCTTCGCTAAGTTGTCAGCCTGCTCATTTCCATGTATTCCACAGTGGGAAGGGCACCACTGAAAGAATAATCTACGCGATACCGATAAACAATCCGTCGTCAATGTTCACTAGTGTGAAATGTGGTGACATTGATACCCTAGGAAAAGCGTACATAAACAATCCGTCGTCAACGTTTTTTAAACAATAAAATTTATTGTTTACAATATATTGAATAATTCTTTATTCAAATCCAAGGTAACAAGTCAAAACAAACAAAAACAAAATGTTTACTAGTATGAAATGCGGTGACCTTGATTCCCTAGGAAAAGCGTATGTACATAAACAATCCGTCGTCAATGTTTACTAGTGGGAAGGCGATTATCGCCTTCCCACTAGTAAACATTGACGACGGATTGTACTATCATAGTACCTACTACAAAACCACTGAGAATGATTCATAGGTACCTACCTACTATCCACATAAGGTTCATGATAAAACATGAAAATGTCTCACTGTGTTGCGGACTAGTACCTACGCAATCTGTTTAGGGTTCATTTGTGAACATCACTGCAAAAATTTAAATAAAAAGGTGGTCAGACCTTATCAAAATTGATGGATTTACTGTTTTGTGATTTGCGTTACAAATACTTGATTTATTATTTTGATGCCCTTTTGGTATATAGCCCTACACTTGAGTCTCATGTACAGCACCTGCATGAAATTTTTGGTCGCCTCAAAAGTGCCCATTTATCGGTGAACCCAAGTAAATTGAAGTTGGCCCAAACTACAATAGACTTTCTTGGTCACCGCATTTCTTACAATACCATTTCTATTGACCCAGATCGCACAAAGGCCTTGTTGGCCATCGAAAGACCGCGAACCCCTAAGGAAATTGCCAAATTCCTCGGCAGTGTAAATTTTTTTTGCGAAATTCCTCCCCAACGTGCATATCATAGCCAAGCCCCTTAACGACTTGCGTCGGAAAGATAGCCAAATGGTTTGGGGAGAAAATGCGGAAAATGCTTGGCAGAAGCTCCGAAAATTGATCACGACTCCTCCGGTGCTTGGGACTCCTGATTTCTCACAGCGTTTCAAAGTGTACACGGACGGCTCGAAAACAGGAGTCGGCGCAATTCTCGCTCAGGAGTTTGACGGGATTCTCAAGCCAATCGCTTTTGCATCTCGCAAACTGACTCATTCCGAAACTAATTACTCTCCATATAAATTGGAAGCCTTAGCAGTATCATTTGCCTTTGCCAAGTTCAGGATTTACTTGGAAAGTAACGAATTCGACCTCTTTACAGATCATAAAGCCTTGCTTGCCATCACCGATCTAGCAGAGAACGGGGGGGGGGGGGGGCAACTAGCAAGATGGGCTGTGTCTTTTATGCCAATTCGTTACAAAGTTTTTCACATAAAGGGAACCTCGAATACATTGAGTGATTACATTTGCCGGTTTGACTCACACAGAAACTCGCGCAATTGAGATCATGTTTCACAACAACAACAACAACAATGTTTCATCAACAAAGTAAGGTGATAGGAGGGGCACCGATAAATATCTTCTGCATGCTCCCAAGCAAAGAAAAAGCCGTTTACGAGATGTGTTTGGAGGCAGTATCAGCGAAATGTGTGGAGATCACTGCTGCCCCCCTAGCGCCAGCGCAATGCGTAACCGATTTCGAACAAGCGATACAGAAAGCTGCTGTCAAAGTATGGCCTACAACTACTCTCGTTGGCGGCCGATTTCACCGAGGAAGAGGACGAGGTGATGGCTGACGCCTAAATTTATGTATTAACTTTTTAGTTTGTAGGTTATTTCATTTTATTTATTTATTTTTTGTTTGTTTTTTGTTGACGTGTGTTTCCAACGCAAACCACAAATTTTTAACCACATCTCCGTGGAGACAGTCCTAAGTCTGCCTAGTGGGAAGGATTCATTACAACGTCCGTGAGTCAACCGGGAACACATTTCAGATTTCATCGCCGCCGAGAGTCAAACGGTACTACGCTTTCCGTGAGTTAAACGGGACTTTCATTTTTGGTTCTCCTGTGAGTCAACCGGGCTCGTAGGAGGCCTCCGTGAGTCAACCGGGCTCGTAGGAGGCCTCCGTGAGTCAACCGGGAATCCCCGGATTACATGAGTCGCCACGCATTGGATTGTACAGTCTCTGCAGATGAAAACTCATCTTATGCAAATAATCGGAGCACAGCTCACCACTCTACGGTTACCCTGCTCAGAGGATTTCCTGAAATTTTCCAGAATTTCAATCTTTCACAACAAGAAGACCCACAGTTGAGAGTCATTATGGAAAATATAACCAATGGCACGAACTCGAACCCAAAATATTCGATTCGAGGTCGTCGATTGATGTACGAAGGGAAACGAGAATTTCGAGCAGTCGCTCCCCCGTCCCTGGTTCATGTCATAATTCGGTATTATCACCACTCACAAGTAGGGTCTCACTGGGGGGTGAAGAAGAAATATTATGTCTTCTTTTTTTATGGAATGAAATATTTCATTCCATAAAAAATTTTTTTTACTGGCCCCGAATATACGAGCAAATAGGCTTTTTGCCGAATGGATTTTCGCGTCGCGGTGACGCTAACGTTTAGGTTATCGTGTGAGAAGGTTTTGCGACTTACGTTTTTTGTTTACTTGGAATTCCTGTTGAATACAGTCTTCCAAATCGTTTACTCCTCATCCAAATACCCTCTTGTCTAGTTTCGTGAATAATTTTTCGAATCAGCCGTTATCACTACCTCAAAAAATGCCTCGGGGAAAAAGTTTTGCTGTTTTGGAATCTGCAACAGCTCCTGGATGTGACCCAACAACCAAGTTCTACAGATTCCCTCAACCGTGTTTATTACTGCGGAATTCTCACTTGGACATAATGTAAGGTGGATGCGGCGAGATAGTGGGAATCCATCTTAAAAAAGACGATTTAAGACGAAATAGTCTATTTCCACGATAAAAATATATAAACTTGTAGACGCGTTTCGGTTGATTAGACCATCATCAGTACAATACAGAATGAGGAAGATGTGAGAAGTTACTTATATACAAAAGTGAAATGTGCCTTCTAATGGGCGTGGCATTAGAAAGGTGGCATGAAAGGAGAAAGGTGAAAGGTTATGTGAAAGGCAAATAAGTGAAAGGAAGACTCACAAGAAAATGTCAATTAACGGGGAACGCCTAATTACATCCAGCTCATTAACAGATATTCCTAAATTGTGAATTTTCTGAATTTCCAAAGATTCTAAAGCATCTAATTTTGGACCTTTTTGGCAAACATGAGCTATCCCAATGGCTGGATTATTACTGCCTATCTCATAACTAATTCTATGGTTTTCTTCTGACAAATGCTTTTCAAAAGCTTCCCTACCCCTTCCCAACCTAAGATCATCACTATGTTCTTTCATTCTAATTTTAAATTTTCGGCCGGTTTGTCCTACGTATTGAATCCCACAATCACATTTTAATATATACACACCCCCTTTATCCTCTAAGGGAATCTTATCTTTCACACTCCCTAATAATTTCTTCGTAGAATTTTGTGAATAGAAACCTACTCTGAAACTCCTATTTTCTAATATACGACCCACTTTCTGAGTTATATTCCCATAAAACGGTAAACTAACCCACTTCCTATTATCTGGTTCTTTATCCTCCCTTTCCAAATTTGTGACTGCTAGCTGAAATTTCTTCCTACTAATCTTTCCCCAAATTCTATCTATTGTAACCCTAGGATAACCATTACTCTCCGCTATAGAGTAAATTATTTATTTTTCTTTCCGAAAAGCTAATTGATTCATTGGGACCGATAAAGCCCTATTAATCATACTATAAAAGGCCGCAAATTTATGGCGTCGTTGAGTTTGGGGGAATGCCGAAAAAACGCAATGACATAGGGTTAAAATGGCGATGCTTTTGGGTTAACTCAACGCTGGGAACGTGATGACTTTGGGTTACGGAGAAAATGACGAAACGATCGAAAATGCGTGTGATCAGTGATACCTACTATACTTACAAAAACAGATAGGTAACAACTAGGTATAGGTACCTACTTATCATGTATATTCTGAATTGAAAAATTCATTGTCAAGGTCCTTGTTCATTCATTATCTTCACAGTTCGCGTTGATTTTTATTATTAGTAGTGATGTTTTATTAATTGAAATTGATTTTAAAATGTCATTATTTGATTGATTTATTTTTTTTTTTTTTTTTTTAGAATTATTTACAATTTCAGAATTATTTAGATTTTTTTTAGAATTACCTACATAGAATTTTTTTTTTTAGAATTATTTAACTTTTCGTATGCTGGTATGCTTCAAGTTCACTTCTGCCTGGATTTCTTTCAAAACTTCGATGACTAAATCACTATTTGGTTGCGGGCTATAAAACTGCTTGTTGTAATCGGTGTGGAAAGCCTCGGCTCCATTAGTTGTTCTCAATGGGCTGTTAGGTGGAGCAGCAGCCCAAATTTGCGGTGGGAAAGCACAGTCCTCTTCTATATGTAATTTGTTAAAACACGTTCACGTGCGTTCACACAAACACATCGCTGACCTTTAACCCAAACGCAGCGCTCCGCTAACCAACTTTCGCTTTCGATTCCCCCAAACTCATTATCGTCAAATTTATGAGATGCTGGATGGTTGGAACTATTATGAATAACCACGTCCGTATAGGTTGGTTTCCTAAACACTGTAAATTCATGCTTACCCCCCTCTAATTTTATAGTTAAATCCAGAAAATTCAGCTCATTCCCCCCCACTTCCTTAGTAAACTGAATATGCTGATCTACAGAATTGAGTTGATTAAAGAAATTAGCTAGTTGCCTATCAGTCCCATTGAAGAGGACAATAACAACATCAACATATCGATACCAATAAACAACATTATTTTTGAATTTTGTTTCAATGATCCCTTCTAAATGGTTCATATAAACATCTGCTAATAGGAGACAATGGCGATCCCATAGCCCCTGGTTGAGTATATTAGAAAATAGGGGTTTCAGAGTAGGTTTCTATTCACAAAATTCTACGAAGAAATTATTAGGGAGTGTGAAAGATAAGATTCCCTTAGAGGATAAAGGGGGTGTGTATATATTAAAATGTGATTGTGGGATTCAATACGTAGGACAAACCGGCCGAAAATTTAAAATTAGAATGAAAGAACATAGTGATGATCTTAGGTTGGGAAGGGGTAGGGAAGCTTTTGAAAAGCATTTGTCAGAAGAAAACCATAGAATTAGTTATGAGATAGGCAGTAATAATCCAGCCATTGGGATAGCTCATGTTTGCCAAAAAGGTCCAAAATTAGATGCTTTAGAATCTTTGGAAATTCAGAAAATTCACAATTTAGGAATATCTGTTAATGAGCTGGATGTAATTAGGCGTTCCCCGTTAATTGACATTTTCTTGTGAGTCTTCCTTTCACTTATTTGCCTTTCACATAACCTTTCACCTTTCTCCTTTCATGCCACCTTTCTAATGCCACGCCCATTAGAAGGCACATTTCACTTTTGTATCTTATACCACTAATTCTCAGTCTGTGTGTCTGTGTGTCTGTATGTCAATCGCCTACTCTGACTAAACGGTATGCCCTAAAAATACGCCGATTTTTCCTATCGTCTCTGTCGACCGTTTAAGTGTCCTTAGGGGGGGTCGCAGACCCCCCCGGCCGAGCGAAGCGAGGCCCCCCTGTCCGAATAAGCGCTCGGCCGAGCGGAGCGAGGCCTTATGTCTGCGTAAGCGGTCGGCCTCGCGAAGCGAGGCCCGACGGGGGGTCTGGGGGGCGGAGCCCCCCAGCTGGGTGCGTAGGCGAGCAAAGCGAGCCGGAGCATCTAGTATAAGTAACTTCTCACATCTTCCTCATTCTGTATTGTACTGATGATGGTCTAATCAACCGAAACGCGTCTACAAGTTTATATATTTTTATCGTGGAAATAGACTATTTCGTCTTAAATCGTCTTTTTTTTATTCTCACTTGGACTAATTCGGTAGAATCCCTACATGTGAGTAAGTGCAATCTTAATGTGAACAGTGTAAAATCGTTCAAAGGTGGATGGTTCGTTGCAGAAGAAAAGATGACAGGTAGGCTCCAATGTTGTTGTGGGTACGCAAATGTAAGCTTCGGTGGGTACCCACTTCCATAAATAATAATTCTACGTTGTAAAGTAACAGTTACTTTACAACGTAGAATTATTCTTAATTCTATTCTAATATATTCTAATAGTTACTATTACGTTGTGTGTTTGTAAAATCGTAAAATCTTCGTTCTTCATTGTCTGATTAGCAGGCCATACACGGGCCGGTTTTTTTTAGAGGCCTGACCCGCAGTCCCGGTGCGCGGGTTTTGGTTTATTATTCTTGGAATAATACACCTATGTTATCGCGACGGAGGTCGACGACTCGGATCGGCCTCAAAACTTGACATTATCCGTTTCAAGAGGTCTACATTCAAAATCCGAAATGTCCGTCCGCCGTCCGGGCCGTTTTGGGCAGTAGGAATTTTTTTTTAAATCTGAAGTTTTGGCAAAATACTTGGTTTACCATCTAGTTGTGCCCGCAAGGTTTTCAGTCCGATCGCCCAAACCCGTGGGGCGCTATGGGGCTAAAATGGGGCTAAAGGAGGGGTGTTTTGAAGGCTTTTAGCTATGGGATCGAGTTAGGTGTCGTTTTCGAAGTATTTTTGGACGTAGAATCCATTTTTGGGGGTCCCGGAACGATCCGATTTCACTATGGCGATCTATAGGGCTTTCATGGGGCTAAAAATGGGATTTTTGAAGGATACCAGGAAGTTAAATATTTTTCGAGTAAAAATTAAAGAATTTTTGAAAAAACACATTTTTGAAAAAAAAATCCCTCCAAAAAATTTTTTTTGAAATATAAAAGTCCAAAAATCCAATTTTTTTTTAAATTTTTTTTATTGACAGAATTAACTGTCTGTACAAGTAACCTATATCATCATCAAAGAATAATAAACCCTTGTGTAAAATTTGCAGCGTTTCTGACAGTCCTGGCGCACGGGTTTCTCGTCCGTCGTCGGACACTAATGGATACTCCCGGCAGTCAGGAAAACCCCTTAGTTTTTCCAGCACGCCAGGGGCGCGGGTTTCCGGACTGTCGTCGGCCACTGAAAAACTCGTTTGTGAGTGTGCAATCTCATGCCAAAGTTTATTTATTTATTTATTTCCATTACAAGTACAAAACATAGATACATTCAATAGTACTTGGTGGGTAAATGTTTGACACTACCCACCAACATGAACAGGTTTATTGTATACATCGGGGCACATCAACTAGTACGAACCAGGGAAATGGGTACCCATTTTCCAGCCCCCCCTATGTGCCTAAATGCTATTGGAAAAATTAATCCTCCATATGAGCCTAGGCTCGTGTTGGAGGATGAGTTTTTGTTCTCAGTCGACCCACTCAATACAATAGATAGGTATGTCATATTAATAATTAATACAGAGAATTTAAGAATACAGAATACACAACAATATTATCAGAGATAAAAGATATTATGATATAAAATGTATATTAGGTACATTCTAAAATAAAGCAGCAATATAATGGCAGGCACTTAGAAAAAGTAATCATTAGATAATAGAAAACTGACAATGGCTTTCGGGCTCTCGGATTTTGAATTCCGTCTATTACTGTATTATCTATTGTTAACTTTCTTATTATGGTATTCTTTCTATTTTTATTGTCTATTATTTCATTTATTGCGTCCCATGACTTTTTGGCATTTCCTGTTGTTTTATTTAGCTTATCACCATAGTAGTTGTCATGGGCAGTATTAATTAGTTCTTTAAGTTTTTTTTATAGTTTCGGAAGTAATTATTCAAACGCGAATTAAAGGGCTGTCTACGGGAAGCAGCGTAGAGCTTTTCTTTTTTCCTAATACACTTCACGAGAGAACTCGTAATCCAAGGCTTGATGGGAAGGTATTTTTTAGGAATTTCTGAGTGAACAGTGGAATTTGAAATGTGCTGCTTTAATACATTTATAAATTTATAAAAGTTATAAATTTTATAAAAGTTTCAGTGCTTAGATCAACATCAGCTAATTTAATTACGGGTTCCCAATTCTCCTCCTCAAGTGCTACTTTGAGTTTACTGAAGTCAATTCGGGAAACTCGGCCTTGGGGCAATTTAGTTGTAATTGTTTCGCAAGGTATCATCGCGATAGTAGCCCTATGTTCGCTGGTTTGTGAATGAACTATGGCAGCTTTACACCGTATAGACGAAAAAATGTGGTCCAAACAAGATCCCTGCGGAGTCAGTGCATTCCTTGGCCTAGTGACATCATTTACATACGAAATGAAACCGTTCATAGCCAATATATTAAGATACTTTTCAGTATACATGTCTGGCGTTAAACTTAATATGTCGAAATTCAAATCACCAACTATGATTTCCGGTCGCTCGTTTACGACGCAGCTTTCAAAATCATTCAAAAATTTATCCAATTCATAGTTACTGCACAGATGTGATCTATAAATTGCTAATAAAGAGATATCTTTACTCTGAATTTTCACTCTCAACTTGATTGCACTGGAACCATAAACTTCTTTTTCACAAACCTCTATCAGTTCAACATCGTCTCGCACAAAGCATGCACTGCCACTATTTTGATTAAAAATGTTTTTAGTACTGCGATACACGTATCCCTCTAGACTGAACTCAGTACTGTCTTCAATTTGAAGCCAGCATTCACTTAAAATATGATAGTCAAACTGGCGGCATCCCTGGTCCCACATGCCAGAGACCAAGGCGACGCGCCGCGAGAAGAATACACTTGATCATCACTCATGAGTGGATTGAATCATCGAAAATATTCGTTCTCAAAAATCGATCGATGGAAAATCAATCGATCTTCCTTTTAAATTGCACACAAATTTTGCATGCAAATTTTACACGAGGGTTTATTATTCTTTGATATAGGTTACAAGTCCGAATATTAATTCTGTCAACAAAAATTTTCAACATTTTTTTTTGTCAACTTTTTTTTTCAAAACAATTTTTTTTTAATCGGAAAATATTTTACCTCCTGGGATTTTTCAAAAATCCCATTTGTAGCCCCATGAAAGCCCTATAGATCTCCACCGTGAAATTTGATCGTTCCGGGACCCCAAAAAATGGATTCTACGTTCAAAAATACTTCGAAAACGACACCTAACTGATTCCATAGTCGGAAGCCTTCAAAAAGCCTGATCCGTAGCCCCTTTTTCGCCCCATAGCGCATTACTGGTTTGGGCGATCGGGTTGAAAACCTTGCGGGCACAACTAGATGGTAAACCAAGTATACTGTCAAAGTTTCAGATTTAAAAAAAATTCCTACTGCCTAAAACGGCTCGGACGGACATTTCAGTTTTGAATCTAGACCTCTTGAAACGGATAATGTCAAATTTTGAGGCCGATCCGGTCATCGACCTCCGCCGCGATTATTCTAAGAATAATAAACCAAAAGGAACTCAATAAAACTATCGGTATAAATTTTTTAACCTATTTATGTTCGTAATAAATAGCAATAATAAACAATATTATAATAAGAGTAGGTATAGCTAAGTGCTAGAATATTATAAACCAATTATAGACCACTGACGCGGGTTTCCACGAAAAAACTGCCAGGTGTATGGTATTGAGTCGGATTTTCCTCTGTATCCTACCCCATCACTTGACCTAGGTATTATTCAAACGGGCGAACGAAGCGACAACCCCCCCCCCCCCCCCCCCTTCTGTCTGAGTGCTAGTCTAAACCACTACCTAATTCCAAACCAGCAGAAACCTTCTCAGCGAGAGCACTTAGTTGTCACTCACCACTCAGTTTGGTAGTCTGGCGCCTGCTACATCACCTTCATCGAGTTTCACTTTTTTCAAGGGTATCTGCACAGCCATGACCCTCACCCACCACAGTCACTAAGCAAAAAAGCCGATTGGAGAGTCTGCGCCAAATCAAAAAACTTCCATAAACACGTTGACAATAGGGACGGGCCAAAACAGTCAATCACATAACCTTGCGCTTGAGGTTATACCAGTCGCGGTTACACCTCCCCGTCCACCATTCGGCAAATGGCGGGAGCAAAGCTGTAACAAATCCTGAGCCAAGAGATGGCGCTGACGGTTGCGGGGATTTACAAGTCGACCGACTGGTGGCGGAAATAATAACTAAATGAACCACCGGATGGTTTCCTCGGCGGAGTGTCGTGTTATTTCTCCGAAATGATCAGCTCTGTGGTACATTCCCCACCGCCTAATAAACATATCGGGTGTCCTATGTACCTACATAAGGTCTATGTGTTAAGCCAAAGTGGACTTTACTGTTTACCTTTCGCCGCATAATATTATAGGCTCACAGCTAGAACGGGAGATACCTACCTCACACTTTCTGACCACCCTACTAAATAATTCAATAGTTGAATTGTTGAATTAATCAAATAATTATTATTGAATTATTTAGGAGGTAGTATGTTGGAGAAAAATTATTTTAAATGAACCTTTTGTAACGTTCCGTTATTTTGTGCCCCACAAAAAACACATTTAATAATATTAAACTACATAATATGTGACCAAGAGGAGAGTTATCCTGACTTCACGAGATATTTGAGAATGCTACCTCATCGAGGACGACTAGCGGGGAAGATCGCCGATGCAGGGATTTTCTTATCTCCCGAGCGGCCTCACGTCTCCCCTCCGGGTGATTAATTAATTAGCCACACTGGATTGCGTGATGACGAATTCCCGATCAGAAAATCCAAACTCACTCAACCCCAGCGAGCTAAAAAAAAGACTTGTCATAAAAGAACCATGGAAAATGACAATTAATGGTGGGTCACGGAGGTCCACTGGCCGTGGTGATCCACAAGTAGTTTGCCATAAATTGGCGGCACTGACGGTGCCAGCTGATGAATTAATTGAGGAGCCGGCCATTTTGCCCAAGAGGGAAGTTCTTTGTCTTTTTCCCGTTGAGGAAATCCGTTCGTTTCGTGGAGGAATTTCGTTCGTTTTGAGGAGAATTTATCGAAGATTTCGTCGTCGTTTCGTGGGAATTGCGAGGGTAGAAATTTGTCAAATCACCCGTCGTCAGTTCTGTCGCTGTACTACGTGAAGGAGGTGAGACTTCAGATTGAGAGCTCCCTTGTGACTTGAACCTGGGTTCTGGAACCTGAAAAATTGTGAAATTTCAGGATTTTGAATCCCGCGGAATAGAGGCCGCCCCGAATCACTCGTTGTATGAAGGCATATCCACTGGTGGACTGGGAAACCAGGAGGACTCGCTGAGGATTGCTGGAAAGTGGGACTTGACACCACGAGGTGAGATGACCATAACCCCTTCCTCACCTCTCCCCCCTTTTAAGTTTCATGCACGCCGGAGACCAAAGCGATAAAACCAAATTGAATTTTTAGGAATCTCAAAATGGGAAGTAGAGGCCAAATTGGTTGATTGGGGATTTGCGTTGTCCGGTCTACTGACAGGACCCTATCGAATGCAAAGGTAAGGTGACTTGACCTTCACCTATTTGTCAACCACAAGGCGATTCCATGGACTAATTGAGGTCATTGATTTTTAGGAGTTACACTCCTGCAACCCTGTGTGAAAACCCACAAGAGTTCCTGTGTGCAACTGTCTGTGACTCTGTGAAATCCACCACTTGGATCGGCTCTTCACCTGAGTCCCCTCATTTTGGCCATCATCAGACTCCACCCCACCTTGGGTCTGTCAATTCTGGACCCAAGGGCCTTTGTTCCTGCATCCTTCCATCTAGTCATTTGCCCTCCTCAATGTGGCTCAGCCATTAAGCACCAAGCTACGTGATAAGAAATTCATTTCTATAAGAAAACTTAAATATTAACACCACTAACATTAACATAGTGATGAAATATTCTGAACTTTGATTACTGAGGTCCTTGTAGCCATTTGATAAGGCTCATGAATGTGACACCGCCTTGCTGTGATATGTTTCTAATGAGTTATATTTTCAGGCATGTTGTGTGATTGATGTCAATACCACTTAGAACGGGTGCACCCAATTAAGATTGCGAGCTGTGACACTTCTGCCTCCACGCTGCTGTATTGATAATCCTGTTATAGCACCAAAGAAAGGGTGAGCTAATAAACCTATAACAATATCTTGTTTCTTGTTCAGTTTTGCCCAGAGTTCCCTTTACGCTCAAGTAGCGGTGAACCCCCCCCTTGTTCTCAATAGCTCTTGCCCGATTTAAATTAGTTTAAATCTTGTTCTCCCCTATAAACCATGAGGAGAATGTCTCACTTTTATTACATCGTCTAGAACTTTTTCGTCTGTCTGTTGCATGACGCGTGACGCCGAACGTCAGTGAGCTATTTATTGAGGCTCTACATTGAAAAATGTCGGCAGCATTTCCTGAAACTTTCTCGCTAGGCTCGCCTCAGTGGTAGTAGGTACCAACTTCGGGCGTGGCTGCCGAACGTCAGTGAGCTATTTATTGAGACTCAAACATAATATAATATAATATAATTATATAACATTAAAATTGATGAAGCGATTTTTATACCTACCCTTAATGGAATAATAATCCGACAATTTTTAGTAAAATGTCCATAATGTGAAGAAAAGTTTCACTTTTACCGAGGTTTCATAAAAACACACAACCAGTTTTTTATTATTACCTACCTATTATTTATTTATTTATTTATTTATTTCAACAAATTTTTTCAAAAATTTTCTATTTTTCGCTAGAAAAATATTTAAGCTCCAGGGATCCTTCAAAAATCCCATTTTTAGCCCCATGAAAGCCCTATAGATCGCCACAGTGAAATCGCACCAATCCGGGGCCCCCGAAAATGGATTCTACGTCCGAAAATACTTCGAAAACGACACCTAACTCGATCCCATAGCTAAAAGCCTTCAAAAAACCCTTCCCATAGCCCCGTTTTAGCCCCATAGCGCCCCACAGGTTTGGGCGATCAGGCTGAAAACCTTGTGGGCACAACTAGATGGTAAACCAAGTATTTTGTCACAATTTCAGATTTAAAAAAAATTCCTACCGCCCAAAACGGCCTGGACGACGGAAGGACATTTCGGATTTAGAATGTAACGGATAATTAATCTTGAAACGGATGATGTCAAATTTTGAGGCCGATCGGAGTCGTCGACCTCCGTCGCGAAAGCATAAGACTTATACACTTAGTGTATTATTCCAAGAATAATGAACCAATAATAGAAATGCCTTTTTCCCGCTGAAATCGCTACAAGGTACCTACTGTCTTCCTACCGATCCCTTTAGTCTGACATTTTTATCTTAGGTACCTACCTCAAATTTTGCTCTCATTATTTTATCTGGAATATTTCAAAGAGACGTGGTTCGATTTTAAGAAGAAACGTCAATAGGTATTTGAGCTACCTATGTACCTGCCGACGACAAAATTTTACCATTTAAAAACGCTGCTTTCTTTGATATTGATATAGGATACTTGTGCAGAAATTTAATTCTGTCAATGAAGAGAATTTAAAATTGTTTTAAATTTTTATTTTTATATTTAAAAAAATTGGGATTTTTTTCCAACTTTTTTTGTTTTTTTACTTGAAAAATGTTTGACCTCTTGGGATCCATCAAAAATCTAATTTGTAGCCCAAAGAAAGCCCTACATATCGCAACAGTGAAATCGGATTGTTATGGTACCCCAAAAAGTGGAGTCTACGCCCAAAAATACTTCGAAAACGACACCTGACTCGATCCCATAGCCAAAAGCCTTAAAAAAAACCCTCCCGTAGCCCCATAGAGCCCCATGGGTTTGGGCGATCGGGCTGAAACCTTGCGGGCACAACTAGATGGTAAACCAAGTACCTACCTATTTTGACAAAATTTCAGATAGTGCGAGTCCCTTGACCATGTGCCTCCTTTTTAAAAACCAAACTTTTTGGGTCATTTTCAAAGCGTTACCCAGTAGGTAGGTACGAATAGGAAAACTAGAAATGCCTTCTTCCCGCAGAAATTGCTAGGTACTACCTACTCTCTTTCTACCGACCCCTTGAGTCTGAATTTTTTATCTTAGGTACCTCAAATTTTGCTCTCATTATTTTATCGGGAATATTTCATTGAGACGTGGTTCGATTTTAAGAAGAGAGCTCAACCTTTTCAGCCTCAGATACTCAGATTAACTGTATTAATTTCGAGCGACTTTTTCGAAATCCGGAGAGATCAATCTCTAATCATTTGGAACAAATAAGTTTAAAAAAATAAAAATAACGTAGAAAAATCTGCTTTCCTGAATGGCGAAAAATGGAAGTCGTTGCCTGCCCCTAGTGGAGTAGGTACCTGTACTGGTGAATGGGCGTAAACGGCAGCCATCAGCATGAATAATTCATTGATCAATTATTGGTCAAATGAAATCACTACAAAAATAAGCTATATCTATATAACTTATTACCAGTCTACCTAAAACGGTTACGTGAAAAATGAAACCCAGGACACCATCCACTAATACCTACCTACGTTTTGAAGTAGATAGGTAAGGCGTTCATGGGCCGTAAAGGCTATTTTCGCATAGGTAAATGTCCCATAGAGCGTATAAAATGTATTACATGAACGTAATAATAATTATTACACTCAATTACTGAGCTAGAACAAAAGTAGAGACTGGTCAGCGGGTCGAAAAGTGATTGGTGGATCGGGCGGCCCGACTCCGGCCACACAAGGAGGAAAGAGGAGAACTTTTCAATCCCACAAACGGGCGAAAAAAGTATGGATGTTGAGATGTAAACATTAGAGGGCAAAGAGCAAAGAGTAACAGAGAGCAAAGAGCCTAGCGACCTCCCGGGGAGGTGGTGAGGGGGGGGGGGTGGCCGATAGCTCCCCCCCCCCCCCCCCGGGTGGGTAGGAGGGGGTCGCAAGTCACGCTTGCGGGAAGAATTTCAGCCTCCTCACAAAAGTCACGTTGCCGAGTTCTACCACCAGGTTTGCTCATTGACGGGTGGATTTTTGAAAGTCAAAATTTCCAAAATTTTTGAGGTATAGCTTCTTGAGCATGAAAATACAGACCCAAAAAATTTTATTTAAAAAAAATCGGAGCACTATAGCGCCAGTAAATCCAGGAAAACGGGCAAAAAACGGGGTTTTCCGGGAAAACCAGTGAAAAATGTGCGATATTGTCCAATTTTGGTGGTATAGCTTCTCAAGGACCTCGATCTGAATGGAATGAGCCTTGAATCATCAAAATCGGTTCAGTTTTACGGAAATCATTCCAGGAAAACGATTTTAGGATACTCCCGCGCCCCCTTAAGAAAATTCTGGCTGAATGTGATGTTTACTTGAAAACGAAGGTCGATCGAACTCTACCCAAAGGGCAGCTGTCGTCAAAACCTGCCTCGAGGGTGGGACAGAGCATGTACACAGACACAGCCGGCCCTCTGCCCTGCTCAATGGGGTATCGCCACATTCTCATTTGTGTCGATGGTTTTTCAAGGTACACGATATTGATACCCTTGACCAGAAATACCTCGACCTGTGTTTAATAACGCAGGTATTAATATGCCTTGAATAGGGGAGTGGGGGGGCACATTTGACAATGGCTGTTTTTCTCTCAAGGTTTGAATTTTACCAGGATTTCGTGTTTTTGTATTGTGAGGAAGAAGAAGAAGAACCATTCCAGGTTGAAAGAAAGCGAGCAGATTCTAAATCATCCAGTCGGCTCTGGGCGATTTGATTGTTTTGGCCCTTCAAAAGTAGGTATTTTTTCTTTTCATTTTTCGTCGATTACCGAGTGGATTCAGCATTTTCTAACATCTAGCTCATCCAGTTTGTCAGTCGTATACGTCTCCTTGCATGTGTTTTCCTTGGATTTTTCAAAACAATTTATCTTTGAGGTTTATCTTGGGAATTTTCTTTAATGGCTACCCTCGGGGCAGTTTTGGCAGTTTTAATATTTTTATATACCTATGAAGTTTGTAAGCTTTAAGTGGTCGTAGGATTTCGAATACCTACTCGACCTGACGTTTTTCAATAAAGATCGTTGTTTTGATCATTATTTTTTGTTACTTATATTCCAACATCCAGAAAACTTGGTGTTCCTTCGAGAAAGAAGAGTGGGTGGGGTAGTGGTGATTTTTACTGGCCGTAGGGTCTACAGTGGTTGTGCCTGACTCAACATCATTGCC
The DNA here is from genome assembly GCA_955831195.1 of Pilophorus perplexus. Classification (NCBI taxonomy): domain Eukaryota; kingdom Metazoa; phylum Arthropoda; class Insecta; order Hemiptera; family Miridae; genus Pilophorus; species Pilophorus perplexus. Next base: position 157,521 of record OY037008.1, on the reverse strand, counting down.
AGATGATGATTTGCTGGACGTTCCGTGGGGTTTTGGACAGATTAGTATAGAATTAAGGTAGTTTCTGTGAACTGTCAAAAGTGCCCCTTGCTCATGTCAATTGTGCCCCTACGGTGGGGCACAATTGTCACTTCCTAAGTAAATGTATTTGGGTAGCAAAAGTACTGTAGTTAACGATAGGGGAAAGAAATTAAAGACATCTCGTTTTTTCAACCTTGCAGGATGGAAAATGCGAAAAAGTGTCAAATGTGCCCCCCACTCCCCTACTCATGTCTTCAAGCATTTTGGCTAGTGGGTACGAATAATATCCGACAATGCCAGTTCTTTTACATCACAGAAATTCCGAAACTTCATTTTTCAGACTGGCATGCGTCACACTTTTCTGATTCCCTACTATCCAAATCCAAATATGGCCGAACGTCAAATACGGCGGCTCTGGTGTACCTGCAGGAGCTCCTCTGTATCTGCAACCGAGCGCTTACTATGGGGGAGTTCCCGACGCCTTGGAAAATCGCTGCCATCAGGGCACTCATAAAGGCAGGTGACCGTGACCTGTCCAGCAGCAGTAGCTACCGCCCAATCAGCCTGCTGCCAGTGGAGGGCAAGGTGCTCGAGAGGATGATCCTTGACAGCGTCTCGGAAGTATTGGACAGATCGGCACACCCCAGGCAATTTGGCTGCTGCAAAGGAGTAAGTACAGAGACAGCCATCACTGCACTGACAAAGTGTGTGACTAGTAGCCCGGACAGACACGTGATGGCAGTGTTCTATGATATTGCTGGTGCTTTTAATGCCCTCTGGTGGCCAATGGTGATGGAAAGACTGGACAGCCTGGGTATGCCCGGCAACATAAATAAACTTATGGGCAGCTACTTCAGCAATAGGAGAGCGAGGATGTATACCAGCAGTGGGATGGCAGAGGTGGAGGTGACCCGTGGTTGCCTGCAGGGATCGGTGCTTGGAGCTGCCATATGGAACTTAGTATTTGCGGACTTACTGGAAAAAATGGAATCAGAACCCTGGGAACCATTTGCGTTTGTTGATGATTTGGCGGTGGTGGTAACCAGCAGCACAAGAGCGGGAGTAGTGGCCCAGGCAGAGAGATGTTCCTCATTTGTGGAGCAATGGTGCAATGATGCCCGATTGAAGTTGGCAGCACACAAAACGCAGGCCTTGGTTTTTCGTGGTGCTGGGGACCGCAGGCACCCAACGAGATTTTCAGTCTGTGGTCAGAGAATACAGGCTGAGGTGGGCCAAGTATCTGGGTGTCACCTTGAACAAGACATTAACTGCAACTGACCACATCAAGGGGCTGATGGCAAAGGTGACCATACTTGCGGGTGGGCTGCGTCAGCTCTCTGGTCCACAGTGGGGAGCAACATTCGACCAAAGGTGTAGATATTATAAAACTGTTTTCCTGCCCACTGTACTGTATGCTGCATCCACATGGTGGAACAAACCAACGATCGCAATGAGAAATCATCTATTAAGCATTCAACGGGCAGCACTGTTGGGCATCCTCAGAGCATACAGTACAGCTGCAACACTGTCTTTGCAGGTCCTTGCAGGGTTCGAACCGATCGACTTGGTCTTGGATGCAAGAGTCGCATACTGCAGACTGAAGTGGGCTGACAGAACCTGTGCCAGAGTGCACCCTGAACTTGAGGCATTGCTAGAAGAAAATTCAGATGAACAGTCCAAGTTAATGGCAATTGATCGATGGGTGCTGGAGGAATGGCAGAGGCGGTGGGAGCAGGGAGCTACGGGTCGCTACACCTTTGGGTTTGCCCCATCAGTCAGTCACCGACAAGAACTGCAGCACATCCAGCCTGGATATGAGACTAGTCAGCTGTTGTCTGGTCATGGCAACTTCAGTGACAAGCTGCACTTCTTTCGTCGAAGGGAGGACCCATTGTGCCCATGTAGGGAGGCTCCAGAAACGGCAGAGCATGTGGTTCGTGAATGCAGCTTGTATGTAGACCTCAGAGACACAATGTGCCATCAAGCGATATTTACTGGGGATCTATCAGACTTGATTTCCACCAAACAAGCATGGGCAAAATTTGAAAGATTTGCGAAGTCCTGGGCCACTAGGCGTGGAGAAGGGGTGGGCTTGTCTGAGGGAGAGCGGTGAAACACGGGCCCCAGTAACAGTAGAATATAAGAATTTGTGTAGAAGGGAGTTCGAAGGAAGTTTTATATAAGTACTTCAACCCCCCAGAGTGAATGTTTGATAAATTATTTTGTGTGAAAGGATGTGTGGATGAGTAGGGCTTAAGGCTATGGCAGTGATATATTCATGTGATATTAGTGCTAGGAATTGATTAGGTTAGGGAATGATTGTGATATTTACGACTGTGATACATATGATACCTAAGAGTGACTGTGATACTAGGCTATTGAAAGAATGGAGGTAAGTGTGGATGGAGGGGGAACCTACCAGTTGGCGAGGCAGCATACTGTTAGGTTAATTTCAATTTTATTTATTAATTTTGCATTTTATTAATTTCCATTTTTGTTTATTTTTGGGGGCTGTCCGGCCCTTCTGGGCGATGGAAAACCCCAAGATTCGGGAAGCCCTACAAGACGGGTACCAGAAGGGTCACTTTAGGAAGGGTTGGGCGCGGGGCTGGTGGGTTTTCCCCGTCCCACTGGTCTGGTACGAATGATGAATGAAAGGGTGTGAGAATGAGTAAGTTAGGGAAACAAATCTGTGATATGTGTGTCATTGTATGCGTGTTCAAGTTGTAAGTGTGTGTCATCGTGTGTGTGTTCAGATTTCTATTTTTGCTTGTGTGAGTTGTTGTAGGTATGTGTCTTCAGATTTTTATTTTTAACATGGTACATGTTTTTTTCTTAGGCTAGTCGTGTTAGATTTCGGGAGGGGAGGAAATTTTGAAGAAGTACTCGCCCTCCATCAGTCAAGAAAACGTGGAGCAACGTGACAACCGACAATGGGAAAACTCCAAGCTATAAGAAGAGGGAGCAGAGTACCTAAAGTTGCTGTCAGCTCGACAACCAGTGATGGGAAAACTCCAAGTTATAAGAAAAGGGAGCAGAGTACCTATTGGTGCTGTCGGTGGTCATCATGAGGTTTCTTATGGTGACCACATTAAAGCAACCACCGAGAATCTGAAAACTGCAAGTTATAAGAAGAGGCAGAAGAGTAGGTATGGTCTGTTGCATTCCGCAACCGACAATGATCCGAACACCACAAGCTATAAGAAGAGGTGGAATAGTAGGTAGGTCTGTTGCGATGACTCCTGTCCCAGCGAAGAAATCGCGAAACATAAAGTATCCCTGCAAAACCCGGCACCTCCTCGTGGGCCATCCTGGGCACATCAGAATGATGTGGCTAACGCCGGAGGGGACAGGAGGGCCTGCTGTGCCTCCTGGGGGAGTGTCAGAGAAGACCAAGAACCACCAGTCGCAAGGCCGCACTACCCCCAGCAGAAATGGCAAGATAAGTCCAAGAGCCAAGCCTTCAAGGAAGAGCAGAACACGAATCAGGTGTAGAAGGACTAGAAGAGATTGTAATGGGCCATAACTGGCCCCAGACACAACCTAATGGCTAGGTACAGCAGGTAGCATACCTACAATAAGAAACACGTATCCATGCAGTTCTACGTAGGCGACAAGGTTCTCCTTCGCACGCACATCTTGAGCGATAAGGAGAGTAAATATTCTCAGTAAATTCTCAGCAAGATTTTCCGGCCCGTACGACATCATGAAGATCCTTTCAAGGGTTTCGTACCTCATCGAGGATCTGTCAAAATCTTCTTGTCTCCGGACTGCTCACGTTTCCCAGCTTAAACGGTATAGGGCTGCTCCTTAGCAGCGTGCTTACCTTACAAGTAGCTTTTTCTTTTTATTAATTTGTTTTTGCTTTCTCGGCACTCAACTGATATATCTGTATTAGTTTCCCCTCTGCCCTTCCGCCAGTGGTGGTATTGAAAACAGTGTCAGTGATCATGGCCTCTTTTACGTGAGTTGTTTTTGTTGTCGACAAGAGGAGCACATTGGTGCATATAAAATGTTTGAAGTACTTGCCGAAAGGCACATTTATCGACAACAGTACTTGCAGTGTGTTGTCCTAGGTCAAGTTTGTAAACGCGGAATAGGGATAGTTAATGCTATAAGAAGGCGGCACGTGTAGGTTGCTCGCTCCACTCCTTATGCCTAAGGTTTCCGGTGGAGTTTAGGGTTGCCCGTTCGGGTTTTGCGCGAACAGGAGTGATGTCAAATCACTCCTATTCGTTTTCCCGAGCTGAGGTTTTTTCCCTCCATATAAAACAGCCAGAGGGTTTTGCCTCAGTTTTCCTGTCTATTTCTCAGTGGCCTTTGTAGTAGGGGACCCCTGCAAGGGTTTTAGCCCCCTGAACATTCCATTCCATGTAATGTTCACATTTAAAGGAGGGGGTAATGTCACGCTCGTCTTGACCTTTCGGGGCCTAGACGTTTTGTTTTCAAATGGGTCCAGGGGGTCGAGATGGAAGAGGGGGCAGACTGGGCAAGGAGGACTGGAGGCAGTCGAATGTTTGTGCTCCGGTTGTCTTGACCAGTGTGACGTAATTATTTAAACTTAGTCGCCGGCATCGAAATTGGTGAGACCACCCCAATTTATATTCCTGTGGCAGGGGGAACCAGTGCCATCTTTATGTTCAAATAGGCCATTTCATTATTTTTTCCTTTTTATCCGTTTCTTGATTAGGTTGTTTTCTTTCAACCAAAATAAAATTATTTTCCTTTCATTTTTGCTTGTTTGGACCTTTTTTGGTCAAAAGAAAACCAGCCCAAAAGGCCTTACATACTGATTATTGGTATCTTAAATTTTCGCGGGATAACTGCTCTCGAAGGTGGCGTGGCGAGTTTCCCAAATGTCCTCCCCTACCGCTCTCTGTGGTTGTTGAGGGTCAACACCATCAGACGGTTCACTTAAATGAGATCCAGCTGGTCGCAGCAGCGTCGGTCTCGACCCACAACCGCGGACGCCAGTTAACACAGAAGAGGAATCTCCTTTTCTTCCTCCATGGAATGGCATGAAGCTGAATATTAAGGTGAGTGTCCATTTCCTAAAAAACTCCAGTTCCCGCAAATGTGCTTTCTAGGCTACTACTATTCCAGCAAACGTGCCCCCCCCCCCCCCCCCGAAGGAGCTGAACAGATTAGAGGCATAAGTATCACGATAGGTAGGAAAATTCGGAACTTACTGGACGTGGCAAGCAGAGCCATGAAGAAGGCAATTCCGAACCAGAGAAATATGTTGAACATCACAGGGTAGTTTGTATCAGATGCGGCCTTCTTAGCGGGTCCCTGGAAAAATTGTTACACTTTGATGAAAATTATTCCTTAATTAGAATTCTAAAGTGGGACTACGATTTAGGGAGGTGGTAACATGCAAAGGCGCATAAGCCCACCGTAACTGATTACACAGGTCTACAATAAAAGGTCACTTCGGGCTCGAGAGGTTTCGGTGGTTGCTCTCCATGTTTTGGAGTCTGGTGAACACGAATCCGAAGCCCGTTTTGCGCCATCACGTTCAGTTGTTTTTTGTACACCCTCGTTTATCCAGAAAAGCGAAAATTCGTCTGGTTTCTGTAGGCAATTTTTCTAGGCGCTCTGAGGTACGCTATACTTTAGATTTTTTTGCGCTGAATCGAATGAGACCAATTGCACGTCGCTAAGATGAATACTTACGGAGATACGACCTCTAGAAGTCATTTTTTAGGTCGGAAAACGCTATTTTTCCCACTGTTTTTTTGCACTTTTCTGTTAACACAGTAAAAAATAAGGGTCCGGGGGAATCGGCTCCAACTACAAAGTAAACAGTGGACATTTCTGCGTCAAATGCCGCCAACTGCACCTCTGTGAATTCAATAGCCGATTTTAGGCGATTTTTCAAAGATATGAGAAATTTTACTCTCCCTTTTTCCCATTTCCAACTACAAAATTTTCTGGCTCATCTAAGTATTCATCCTAAGCGCTTAGACTTACGGTAACCTACAGAATTTTTCGCGCTGAATCGAATGAGACCATTTTCAAGCCGCTGCAGTCCTTAGTTTCGGGAATAGAAGCTGTGAAAATCATTTTTACAGTCAAAAAATTGTATTTTGCAACTGTTTTGCTCTATCTTAGTCTGCATATATAGTAGGTAATAACATTTTCGCTTTTCTGGATAAACGAGGGTGTACAAAAAACAACTGAACGTGATGGCGCAAAACGGGCTTCGGATTCGTGTTCACCAGACTCCAAAACATGGAGAGCAACCACCGAAACCCAGAAAAATTGCCTACAGAAACCAGACGACTTAGAGTCGAAATTAAGGGAATTTTCGCTTTTCTAGATAAACGAGGGTGTACAAAAAAAAAAAAAAAAAAAAAAACGCTGCAAATTTTACACAAGGGTTTATTATTCTTTTATATACGTTACTTGTGCAGAAATTTAATTCTGTCAATGAAAAAATTAAAAAAAATTTTTTTTTTGGATTTTTTTGTTCAAAAATGTGTTTTTTTTTCAAAAATTCTGTATTTTTTACTCCAAAAATAATTAACATTCTGGGATCCTTCAAAAATCCCATTTTTAGCCCCACGAATGCCCTATAGATCGCCCCAGTGAAATCGGATCGTTTCGGGACCCCAAAAAATGGATTCTACGTCCAAAAATACTTCGAAAACGACACCTAACTCGATCCCATAGCTAAAAGCCTTAAAAAAAAACCTCCCGTAGCCCCATTATAGCCCCATAGCACCCCACGGGTTTGGGCGATCTGACTGAAAACCTTGCGGGCACAACTAGATGGTAAACCAAGTATTTTGCCGAAATTTCAGATTTTTTTAAAAATTCCTACTGCCCAAAACGGCCTGGACGGCGGACGGACATTTCGGATTTAGAATGTAGACCTCTTGAAACGGATAATGTCAAATTTTGAGCCCGATCGGAGTCGTCGACCCCCGTCGCGAAAACATAGGTGTATTATTCCAAGAATAATAAACCAAAACTGGACGTGATGGCGCAAAACGGGCTTCGGATTCGTGTTCACCAGACCCCAAAACATGGAGAGCAACCTCCGAAACCTCTCGAGCCCGAAGTGACCTTTTTTTGTAGACCTGTGTTATCTTTTTATCTTATGTTAGACCTGTAAACGAGTTTTTCTTGAGTTCTACCAGCAATATTCATAGTCGAAACGAAACCAGGGAATTTCACCCTGAATTTTCGTCCGACTGGCTGCTGCCGTCGCGGACGTCGTCAGCCGTCCTCTCAAGGAGGATCGGAACTTGTCTGACGATTGCGCTCATGGCTCCCCATTGCCTCGTCTCCCTGGGTTGGGAGGAGGTCGCCGTCCGATTGAACGCAGAAAATACTAAGTATAATATACTTATATATTATACAGTGTGAGGAGCGGGGTCACCGATACAAGCCCAACGCCACACCGAACGACCAATATTCATAGTCCCTCTTTTGGTTTACTAGATGCTCCGCCTCGCTTTGCTCGCCTACGCACCCAGCTGGGGGGCTCCGCCCCCCAGACCGCCCCTAGTGGGTGTATTGCCGCTTGTAGGTGTATTGCCGCCTGTGGGTGTATATTGCCGCCTGTGGGTCAATTGCCGCTTGTGATTTGTGTAAATCATGGTACATGTATGAACATGGTACATTTGTCTTATGACTTACCTGTGGGACACCCCCAGACACCCGGATTATCTACGTTTTGCTCAAGGATCATAGCAGGGAAACATGGTAAATGTTTTTCGGATTGGTATATTTAAACATTAAACAATTTCCGAATTTAAGCGTAGGTAATCATCTAAGCACAACCCGCGTGTTCACCTGACACATTCCAATCACGCCCGAAAAAACATGTACCATGTTAAAAAAGTCCCCCAGCCGATAAAATGATTAGTTGAGCGAAGTAAGGCCCTCCTGTCAAAGTGCTAGTCTATTAGCTGAGCGAAGTAAGGCCCCCCTGTCAAATTTGGAAAGTCTTCCCTCAATAATTATAGAAGTACCTATGTGGGTGGCCGAGCAAAGCGAGCCCCCTCTGGCCGAGAAAATGATCGGCCGAGCGAAGTAAGCCCCCCCCCCCCCCCCCCAGCAAAGTGCTAGTGAAATCAAATTTGAAAACTCCACCTTCAATAGAGCTACCTATGTGTTTAGCCGAGCGAAGCGAACCCCCTGGCTGATAAAATGATCTGCCCAGCGACGTAAGCCCCCCCCCCCCCCCCCCCCCCTCTGTCAAAGTGCTAGTGAAATCAGGTATGAGAAATTATGAGCCAGAGTTGAAAGTACTTAATTACATTTGTACTTAAGTACTTATCCAAAGTACATTAGTAAAAAATAGGAATGTTCCCCTCCAAAAACATGTGTAAATGGAGAAGAAGCTACTCCAGTGATTTATATGGTTCAAGTACTTGAAAAGTACTTGCCAAGTACAAGTACTTGTACTTTAACTAAAGCGAGAACAATTACAAGTACAAGTAATTATAAGTGCAGGTACAAGTACATGTACGTGAGTGGGTCTACATGCAAGTACAAGTACTTGCACTTGCACTTACAATTACAAGTACTTGTAGAAAGTAACTGTACTTGAAGTACACCAAGTACATATCTTGAAAATCTCGAGAAATTCAAAAATGATCTATGTTCTGAGATAGGTTGAGCGCCCTCAAGGATTTTTTCCGTTTTCCCCTCCTTCAACCCCCTCTCCTTCCCTAAAGAAGGGAAGGAGTGGGGATTTCAGCCAATATCGATTTTATTATTATCAATCAGGGATTCATCCCCAGTATCTCCCAGAGATTTTATTATTGATGATTGGAAGTCCAAGTACTTGTAATTGTAAGTTCAAGCACAAGTACAAGTACTAGTACTTGTAAGTACAAGTACTTGGATGTAGACACGTACAAGTACGAGTAATTGTACTTGGAGGTCCAAGTACAAGTACTTGTACTTGTTTCTCTTGTTGCAAGTACAAGTACACAAATGTACTTGTACTTGTCCTTTTAATTAGTACTTGTAAGTACCATTTGTTCAACTCTGTTATGAGCTTGATTTCCAGGAAACTTTGTTATATGTCGTTTTTTTGCTATTTACGGCCAAAATTTTGGATTTTCGACCTCTCCACGTTATTCAGCGAGAAATTTCCTATAGGTAAATTAGTGACCTGCGACAACACAACACGAGTTCCTAAGTCAATATCGAGAAATTTGTATCAACACCAAGAGTCGGTGTTTCCCAAAAGTCGAACTTCGTCAGATACGGGATCTATTCTTAGGACGCACATGTGTGCAGTGCTCCTCCATGGATGATGACGCAATTAGGACGTCGTCAATGTACGCGAATGCGTATGGATGGTCCCGAAGAATGTTGTCCATCATGCGTTGAAATGATTGACTAGCATTTCGTAATCCAAAAGGCATTGTGACGTACTCAAAGAGGCCGAAGGGGGTTGTTATCGCCGTCTTGTGAATGTCCTCCGGATGCATGGGAACACAATGGTATGCAGAACGAAGATCGATGGAGGTGAAGACCGTCCGGCCGGCGAGGGAGGCGTTGCAGTCTCGAATGTTTGGGACGCAGTATCTGTCCGGCTTTGTGACTGAGTTGACCGCCCTGAAGTCGCCGCAGGGACGTAATTCACCGTTGGGTTTCGTCACGACATGCAGAGAAGTTGCCCATTGGGACTTAGATGGTCGAATGATCCCTTGTTTCAGGAGATCGTTGAAGTGCATTTTGACCTTCTCTAGCCTGTCGGCTGGTAGCCGCCGCGGTTTTGCTGCTCTCGGCTGCCCGGATGTTTCAATGTGGTGGAATACGCCCACGCTGTTGAGTTTGGTTGGATCCAGGGGAGAGGTGAGTGCCGGAAATTCGCGACCCGTGTGGAGTCGGCCGGTGAGTGGCGGAAGAAGGCTACCCTGTGTTGCGATGAGCGTTGTATCAGCCGCTCGTTGCGTAGGTCGACGAGAAGATCGTGATGGTGGAGAAAATCAGCATCGATGACGGATTTGTCGATTTTCGCGATGAGAAAGGACCAAGTATAGTTCCTCTTGTCTAGTCTGGTGGACTTCCTGGCTGTACCGTACGTGGGAATGGATGTCCCATTCGCTGCTATTACCACGTCTGCTGTTGGTTGCCGCTTGGGGAAGAGTTTCGACGAGAGGATGCTGGTTGTGGCCCCGGTGTCCACCAAGAAACGCGTTTTAGTTGTTGTGCAGGTGACGTAGAGTCGTCGTGAACCAGCAGATTCCCCACCTGCGAGGAAATCTGCCGCAGTCAGATTCCCGACGAGTGCTATAGCCGCTAGGTCGTCCAGGTTGGTTGCGTGTGCCGTAATGAGGGCTCGTTGCACTTCGGACGGTAGTTGCTTCATCCAGATGGCTTGTAACATCTCATCGGAAGTTGTGTCGCTCAGTTGGTACCGAATCAAGTTGAGGATGTGCGAGGGGCGTTCTGATGGCTCTGCCGTAGAATCCAGAAGGGACCGTAGGATCCTCTGCCGTAGAATCCTCTGGACCGGTGAAATTCCATATATGCGTCGTAGGAGTAGTTCGAGCTCGTCGTAGGGCGCCTCACCTTGTTTAGCGATGAGTGGGGCAACTTGATACACCGTCTTCCGTGGCAGCGCCGAAATCGTGGAGTGGAATTTTGACTTCTGTGATGTGAGACGCTCCGAGTTGAAGAACGACTGAAGAAGCAGGAACCACAGATTGGGGTCCTGAGGACCCGGTCCTCCTCTATGAATGCAGGTGCTTTGGATCAGCATGACAATGCGTCGACGGTGGCCCCGTCGGTAAGGGATATCGTGGATGACTGTGTAGAGGCTGTAAGCGGGCCTCGCTTATTCCAAAATCCCCCAAGACCGCCAGCACCGCCTAGTCCATAGTCTAATGGAGTGTTGGAGGAACGTGATTGACTGAGTGGAACCAGAAATAATTTCTAATAAATCAATTATTGATTTATGGTGGAACTCACAGCTCAGGGGTGCCAACCGTTTAGACTAATCTAGCGCAAGGGTCTTGAATTTAACAATTTTGACGGAACTCACAGCTCAGGGGTGCCAGCCTTATTTTTTATCAAAAACCTAGTAAGACGGATCTCACAGCTTTGGGGAGCCTGTCTGGTTTTTGGGCGGAACTCACAGCAAAGGGGTGCCAGCCAATTTATAAAAATAAGCCTAGTGCGATGGATCTCACAGCTTTGGGGAGCCTGTCGTTTTGGGGCGGAACTCACAGCAAAGGGGTGCCAGCATTGTTAAATTGAAAGACTATCAGAAAATGATTTAGGCGGAACTCACAGCTCAGTAATAATAATAATAATAATAATAATAATTGATAATAATTTTCGATACTTTTCTAAACCGATTTGATTTAAATCAATTCATTTTTGACAATCAGACATCCCTCGGACGACGTTGCGGGGATGGCTGGGAGATGGTTAGGACTGTGGTCGATTGTGTTAAGGAGGGCTCGCCCCCCGCCAGGGCTATGCCTCTCCTGTCATCCGCAAGCGGATGACCTGCCTGGGACCCCTTGCACTATGGGTACTTGTTTGCATACGCACCACAAGTGAGGCCGAGTGTTCTAGCTCACTCTTCCAGATTACGGGCTGGTATCCCAGCTTCCTCCACGACATATGAGGCAAGCTATCACCACGACCAACCTCGATTCCAACGCCAATCCGAGGGGGACGGCCGGTGGCATTTCGCAGCTGGGGACTCCAGCTACCGCATGCCTGTGGCAGCGTGGGCTCCCCCTCGCCCGAGGATTCCTGGTTTAGGAGGGTGGTAGCTCCACTCTCTCCACTTTAAGGCCGCACCAGTGAGAGGCCCGAGTGGGCAGGATGTCGCGCCCACTCTACCGCTTTACATGCCCCCATCACCGAGATGATGTCCTGAACATTACAGGGGTGGACATGAGGGAGGAGTGCCGTGTCGGCCAGAGGAACCGAGGGATAATACCCCCGTATTACTCTGGTGTCAACCACGACACACACAGTGGTTCCCAATACGTGACTCCGTCTTCCAGGCTAGTTATGGCGTCTAGCCAGGATGGGCAGCAGTTCAGAGGCGAAGCCCTGCAGCCTCCATTGTCCCTCGGGACTTCGCAGCATATCCTCCGGCCTCAGGATGTTCCACCGGCGTCTCATCTCTCCATACCTTGGGCAATGCTCCATCAGATGCTCCGCAGTCTCTGCTTCTCCACATTCGCAGGGCATATGTCTTTTCAATCCGAATCTGGTGAGACTGGCGGCAAACTCACCATGGCCAGTGACGAGTTGCACCCACTCATGTCTCGGCATCATCCATCGCTGCTCCATACGTACACCAACGTCCGGAATAAACTGATGAACCCGTCGTCCCGTGGTGGCGTTGTTCCAATCATCCTGCCATCGTTCCATGAGACATCGCCGAACAATACTCCGTGCTTCGCTTTTCCTCGTCCCAGCACCTATGTCAAGCCCCAAGTAGGGGATGCGAACCTCACGGCCTTCGCTGATGAGGTGCTCCGCGTGACGTCTCCAGGCCTCCAGCCTGATGGGTAGCACTCCTGCCAGGACTGGCATCGCCGCCTTGGGAGCCGTGCGGTATGCCCTATTTACTTTGAGCAGCGCTCTGCGGTCGAAGGACTCGACTCGGAGCCATTGCTTCTTGGTCAGGCTGCCAGCCCACGCTTGCACGCCGTACAACAGAATTCCTTGAAACAGGCCGCGGTATATTATCAGGAGCTCCTTGTAGGTTATGCCCCATTCAGAGCCAGCTAAGCGGCATACTCGCATGAAGGCGTCGAGGGCCTTTGCTCCGACTATCTCAACATGTCCTCCCAGGCCCATGCGCTCTGCCAAGAGAATGCCGAGGTATTTAAATTGTCTGCAGCATCGCAGGATCTCACCACCGACGTTCAGGGTGGGGTAGTGCGGGTAGGCCCCCTTGAATAGCCCCTTCAGCATCATCGTCACCGTCTTGTTGGTCGCTATCTCCAATTTCAACTCAGAGCAACTTTCCACCACAACACGCATAATTTCATTGCCCACAATCTCCAAATCTCGCCGCGACTCAGCCTTAATGAGAAGTACCAAGTCGTCGGCGTAAGCAACTGCCTCCACCCGTCCTTCCACCTTCCTCAAGATGACGTCGAAGACGACGTTCCACAACTGTGGGCCAAGGACTGATCCCTGAGGACAGCCCCTACTTATGCTCTTGGATACCTCCATCGGCCCTTCCTGGTACAAGACACGCGGGTTGCTTAGGTAGCTAACAAGCAACCTGAACAAAACGTCTGGGCATTGTCGCGTCTGCATCTCCGCCAACACACATGGCCACCAAACATTGTCAAAAGCGCCTCTTATGTCAACAAAAATGCCCATTACGTATTTCTGGGGCGCCGAAAACACCTCCTGCTGCAAGCACTCCAGCGCCGTTACGGTTGATCTCTTTTTGACAAATCCGTGCTGCCGCTCCGAGCCCAACTGGAGCACGGGCCTCAGGCCTTCGACCATAGCCTTCTCAAGCAATTTACCAGCCACGCTCAGCAAACACAGGGGCCTGTAGCCCTTCGGGTCACCCGGGGCTCTATCACCCTCCTTCTTCAGGACACACAGTTTGCCGACTTTCCACCTATCCGGAAAGTATCCCAACCGGGCACATCCCCTGTATATGGCACCAAACCAGGGATAGGTTAGAGGCCACGCTTTCCTCATCATCTCCACCTCGATCCTGTCGATTCCAGGTGCCTTACCTCTCTTCATTGTTTTCAGCAGGCTTTGCAGGGAGTCATCGCGCACCCATTCCAAGCCCAGGAGATGGTTAGGACTGTGAGCCATGAGTGTAGGCGGGGGGGGGGGGGGGGGGGGTAGAGGCTGTTGGAGCGAAGCCGAGCCGATTTGACCCGGCGGTGACGCCCGCCTCGTTTTCAGGCGTGATTTGAACAAATCTAGAAAATAAATTCGCTCAATTTCAAAATGAATTTATTCAGTATCTCCTATCAAAATTCGGATCTCTAGGTGGGTGTAGGACGAAAACCGGGAAAAATCCGTCTACTAACGACCGAATAAATCGAAAAAAAATAATTTCGCGGATTCGTGCGCCCCAAAAAAATTGCGCAATCCGCTTATCGGACGTAAAATTGGGCGAGGAATCGGAATCTGCCAAAAAAATTAGGGGTTCCAATTTGAAATAAGAAAGTTGATGGCAAGTGCGCCCATTTGCGCGCATTTTTAGAGGGGCTCGACCCCTCTAAAAGTTGCTAAACGGTCGGCAGAGACGATAGAAAAACGCTGCAAATTTTACACAAGGGTTTATTATTCTTTGATATTTGATATAGGTTACTTGTGCAGAAATTTAATTCTGTCAATAAAAACAATTTAAAATTTTTTTTTTAGATTTTACATTTTAAAAAAAATGTTTTTTTAATTTTTTGTTTCAAAAAATTTTTTCTCTAAAATTCTTTATTTTTTACTCGAAAAATATTTAACCTCCTGGGATCCTTCAAAAATACCATTTTTAGCCCCATGAAAGCCCTGTAGATTGCCACAGTGAAATCGGATCGTTCCGGGACCCCGAAAAATGGATTCTACGTCTAAAAATACTTCGAAAACGACATCTCACTCGATCCCATTGCTAAAAGCCTTTAAAAAAAACCCCTCCTATAGCCCCATTTTAGCCCCATAGCGCCCCATGGGTTTGGGCGATCGAACTGAAAACCTTGCAGGCACAACTAGATGGTAAACTGAGTATTTTGTCAAAATTTCAGATTTTTAAAAAAGTTCCTACTGCCCAAAACGGCCCGGACGGCGTACGGCGGACGGACATTTCGGATTTTGAATGTAGACCTCTTGAAACGGATAATGTAAAATTTTGAGGCCGATCCGAGTCGTCGACCCCCGGATTAGTAAAAGTGCCACCGCGGGAAAATTCAAAACGCCAAATATTCACTAGCGATTTCCTCTGCTCAGACACCTAATTTCTCAGTGCTAACTGTACTGAGTACTTTGTTCATTACTAGTTCAACTATGTTCGACCGAATTTTCCCATTTCTCTGACCTAGTTCCTGGGCCCAATGGGTAGACGTATTTTGATAATTATTAAAGTTATTTTAAAATTATTTTAACTTGAATAGACTGCTTTCTTCAAGTAGCTGGCATGCTTTTAAAAAACCGCTGCAAATTTTACACAAGGGTTTATTATTCTTTGATATAGGTTACTTGTGCAGAAATTTAATTCTGTCAATGAAAAAATTAAAAATTTTTTTTTTTGATTTTTATTTCAAAAAAATTTTTTTTTTGATTTTTTGTTCAAAAATGTGTTTTTTCAAAAATCCTTTATTTTTAACTCAAAAAATATTTAACATCCTGGGATCCTTCAAAAATCCCATTTTTAGCCCCATGAAAGCCCTAAAGATCGCCCCAGTGAAATCGGATCGTTCCGGGATCCCAAAAAATGGATTCTACGTCCAAAAATACTTCGAAAACGACACCTAACTCGATCCCATACCTAAAAGCCTTCAAAAAACCCCTCCCGTAGCCCCATTATAGCCCCAGAGCGCCCCACGGGTTTGAGCGATCGGACTGAAAACCTTGCGGGCACAACTAGATGGTAAACCAAGTATTTTGTCAAAATTTCAGATTTTTAAAAAAATTCCTATTGCCCAAAACGGCCCGGACGGCGGACGGACATTTCGGATTTAGAATGTAGACCTCTTGAAACGGATAATGTCAAATTTTGAGGCCGATCGGAGTCGTCGACCCGCGTCGCGAAAACATAGGTGTATTATTCCAAGAATAATAAACCAAAAGCTGCATATTTTTATAATTAAAACATTCCCGGGAGCATTAAACGTTAATGCTCTTTTATCTGTTGATTCGATTCCAGAAAATTTTTGAATAATTCAAACAATTAAGTAGGTATTGTTTAATATCCCCTCAGTCAAGTGACTCGTGAGTGGAATCTGATTGGTCGAAATGGACTTGTGTCTCTTTGGCCTGCACCCCGCATCAGACCTGAGCGATTTTGCTCAGAACTGCATACATGTCCTAAGGACATTGTCCATAGGTTTTTACGGGAACTTATTATGTTTTCCTCGATTCTGTCTATTCGAAACTACTTGAATGACAGAACAGACGCAGAAACTAACCTTAAATCAATTTTCTCCATTTTGTGATTTGTGCGCTTTCGCGTTACCCTCCTTTAAAAAAAAAAATTAATTTTGTGATGTGTGTTTGTATACCTTAACCCCGTACCCACAACGTAATTAACCAACTGAGCAAAACCAAAAGGTACTTACGGTGCTGCCATTTCCAGTGCCGTTGACATCCGCGTCACGACGGAACCTCCGAGTATGAACGACATCACTGGACACGACGGCAAAGACAACCTGCAAAAGACTCGATTGAATGATGACTTTGAAAATGGATTCAAAACCCTATATGATAAATTCTATCACCTTCTGAGGCTGCCCAATGGATCGATTTTCCAAATTTTTTAATTGGTTCCTTTGTTGCCTGTTAGACCCAAAAAGGGATTTTCAAAGATTCCGCCTCCGGTACTTTCCCGTTATACCCCCCCCCCCCCCCCCACTCGATTTTGGATGGCTTTGGGTGCCGTAAAGCCATCGGGAGGGGCTCGAAATCGAGTTGGGAGTGGGGTGGGGGTGGGGGGTGTTATAACGGAAAAGGGCTCGAATTTGGGTGCCTTAAGGCCATCGGGAGGGGTGTTTATGAACACGAAATCGATTGGGGGGGGGATAACGGAAAACTTTTTTTTCCGCCATGACCTAGTGAAGGTCACTTCACCTCCTCACATTTTTGTAAATAACTGTACATATACTTAATCTTCCTTGTTAAAATCATGTAACCAAGTAGTTAATAGTTAGTTTCGTGTGCGTGAGTGATAAATTCGGCTGACCGGCTTCGAGAGTTTTTGAAACCCCACAAACATTTGGATGGGTCTTCGAGACAGGTTACGTGAGTCAGACCTTGTCGCTGAGAGCGAGGTGGAGCCCACTATTGGTATTAGTTGGAATTAAATGAAACGACCAAAAAAACTGCCGAAGAGCGGTGTATTTCATCGAAGGCAAAAGTAGGTAACAAAACTGGGAAGGTTACAACCTTCCTGGATATACTAGACCGCACAACACGTGAGTTTCCATAAATGTAAACGGAGTGGACTCCAACACGCCCTCTTGGAACAAACGTGAGCGGAAACAACCGAAAACGGCATAAGTATTTGAGACAACATGTACTGCTTACGTTAGAGATTTCGCTTTATGCTGGCATCATCTATTCATCAAATAAATTAGCAAATCGCAAAACAGATAAATATAATTTCAGTCTTACGGATTGAAAAGTAAACAAGTTAATATTAAATTTTCTGTAGACAATTTTAATCCAAACATTCGCATAACTATCTTTTGACGACTCCTAACTCCATAACAATTTGACTGAACGTTGCTCTAGGCAACGGTTTAGTAAATACATCAGCCAACATCTTAGAGCTGGACACTTGAGTAATACTGATAGTTTTATTCAACAAGTGTTCCCTAATAAAATGGTGTTTGATGTCTATGTGTTTAGTACGAGAATTATTTACTTGATTCTTACTTAGATCAATTGCCCCTTTACTGTCACAGTAAATTTGAAAGGGTAATACAGTTTCATGTGGTTGCAACTCTGACAACAAATATTTAAACCAAAGAGCTTCTTGGGTTGTAAACGACAACGCATAATATTCAGCTTCTACGGTACTGATAGCAGTAGTGCTTTGTTTTTTACTACTCCAGGAAATCAGACCTCCATAAAACTTTACACAAGATCCTGTAACTGATACTCTACCATTAATTTCATTTCCGTGGTCTGAATCTGAAAAGAATTGTAAATCAGAATTACCATCCTTGCAATATTCAAGTTTATAGTCAATAGTTCCCTTCAAATATCTTAGAACTCTTTTCACCGCTGACCAATGACACTTTTTCGGCTCCTTATTAAAACGACTCAGTAAATTTACGGCAAAACTCAAATCCGGTCTCGTTATTTGGGATAAATAAAGCAAGCTACCTATCGCCTCCTGATACGGAAAAATACTACCTTTTTCGGTCGAATTGGTCTCTGGGTTATTGAAATTGATACCAACTTCGATCGGTGTCGCCACAGGATTAGCGTCTGACATGTTGAATCGCTGTAGTATCTTCTTGGCGTAGTCTGACTGGCTCAACCAAAGTTTCCCCATCTTCCGGTCTCGAGTGATCTGCATTCCAAGGCAATTCCTGGCTTCTCCGAGGTCTTTCATGTCGAATTGTGACTCCAATTTACGCTTGATGGACTTCTTGGATTTCTCATTGTTGGTGAAGATGAGTAGGTCGTCTACCCAGGCTGCCAAATATGTCGTGGCCTTCCCATTTTTCTGATAATATATACAGGGATCAGTCAGAGACTGCTTCAGGCCGCACCCCACGAGAGCTGAGTGTAGGGCTTTATTCCAGTTCCTGCCGCTCTGACGAAGACCATACACTGACTTCCGAAGTCTCCAGATTTGATTTTCCCTCGGTGGTGTGATGTTTTCAGGCGGTACGACGTATATCAGTTCATCAAGTAATCCATGGAGATAGGCTGACTTTACGTCCATGTGACAGATATCGTAGTCCTCTTCAGCTGCCAATGCAAACAAGTACCTCAAAGAATTATGGCGGACAACGGGAGAGAATGTTTCTTGAAAATCAATGCCCTCTTTTTGAGCACACCCTTTCACCACCAATCGTGCCTTGTACTTAGGTGGTCCATCCGTAGGCTTGGTACGCAGAACCCAACGGGTGCGCAGCGGTTTCTTGTCTTTTGGAGGATCAACCCATTCGTACGAATCATTTTTGATGAGTGACTCAATCTCCTCCTCGACAGCTGATTTCCATTTGTCAGAATCCTGGGACGACATAGCCTCTTTGAATGTGATAGGGTCTTCGACACATTCGGCAAGGTAAACAAAGTCATGTAGCTTGTTTGGCTTTGGGATACGTTTGGAACGTCTTACAGGTTCCTCGCCATCCAGCTCTGGCTGTGGTGTCGATGAGCAGACAGGGCTAGGTAATGATGTGATGTCTTCTTCGATTGACATATCCCGTTGAGTGTAGTCGTCGCCTTCATCTGTAAGATACTCCTCTTCTGACGCTTCACCCTCGGACTGTTCAGATTCGGATTTCACTGACAAGGTAGGCTCCAGGACTGTTTCGGTAGACTTGATCGTCTCGACGGGTGCAGATACTGGACCTGACTGAGAGCTTCCCATGGCGTCCTCGAGGAAAACAACGTCTCGGCTCACCACGACTTTCTTCGTGTCGGGATCCATACAACGGAAGCCTTTGGTGTCTTCAGGATACCCTACGAATATCATCTTCCTGGATTTGACATCCCATTTGCGGCGCCTCTGCTTGGGCACCTGTACCATGACTGGACAACCAAAGATGCATACGTTGCTGAGATTTGGTCTTATGCTCGTCCAAACCTCGTATGGCGTTTTGTCCTTCACGGCCTTCGTCGGACTTCTATTATTCAGGAAAAAGCCTGTGCTACAAGCTTCAGCCCAGTATTCCTTTGGCAGCTGAGCATCAGCTAGCATGCTTCTCGCTCGTTCCACTATCGAGCGATTTGCGCGCTCGCAAACACCGTTAGAGGCGCTGCTGTAGCTGCAGGTTTGCTGATGTCTTATGCCTTCATCCTCAAAAAGTTGCCTGAATTTCTTATTTACAAATTCTCCGCCTCCGTCTGTCCTCACTTTCTTAATCATTTTTCCCGTTTGCTTCTCAGCCAGAATTTTGAACTTTTTAAATTCTTCGAAGGCTTCACTTTTTTCAGCCAAAAAACTGACGTGTGTGAATCGGGAAAAATCGTCCACGATCACCATCATGTACCGGCTTCCACCTATGCTTATGGTTTCCATAGGTCCCACAAGATCCATATATACCAGCTGAAGGAGCTCAGTTGAACGTGATTTGCTTGGCTTGAAGGGCAATCTAGGTTGCTTACCCATGCAGCATATTTCACACGTTCGATCGAAATCACACTTTCCCACGCCGTCAGCCATATCAGCTAGCTGACTCAATCTTACTTGATTTAAATGCCCCATACGCCTGTGAAAGGTCAGACTGGACGACTCGGCGTAGTAAGTGGGGGAAATTTTTTTGGCATGGTCGATCTGATAAATTCCGTTCAGCTGTGTAGCTGTGGCCATCACCTCGCCCTCTGAATCCAGAATCTGGGCGCCGTCACGGTGAAATACGACGGTATTTCCTTTCTCGACGATTTTGCTTACCGAGAGTAAGTTGGCTGCTATGTTCGGGACGTAATGAACTTCGTGCGCAGTAATATCCTCTTCTTTACCATCGACAGAGACAGAAATTTTTGCATCTCCGACGGATATGGCGGTAATGGTGGAGTTATCAACGGTGGAAATACTTGAATCAGACTTCTTTGCATTCATTAATACTGACTCGTCGTTCGTCAAATGCATACTCGCACATGAATCGAGGTAAAACTGTTTCTCACCACCATTTGAGGATGCCGATCTTTCGATACAATAAAACGCACGGGGCTTGCTCCCCTGATTCCTACCTGCTCCACTATTATGGTGTTTATTTCCGCCGTTTGATCTGTCTTGAGATTGTTTTTGCGGATCTGGACCACCGTTGTTCTGCTTCAGTTTTCTGCACTCGCTTGTGTCATGCGATTTCATGCGGCATTTTCGACACCACTTACTTGCATGTTTCGTTTTCTTCGAGTAAAATGCAGAACTGGAACTACGAGATTGATTCGCAGCATCACTACAATCTTGTAACAACTTCACTTTCACGGAATCTGACGAAATGGTTTGACCCGAACTTTCTAGAGCCATTATCATAGGGGCGTATTCATCACTCAATCCAGCCAAGAGCAAAGTCCCCAACCATTCATCATTTATCTCAAGCTTGATCTCTCGTAATTTATGAGCGGCTGTGAGAATTTTGTGCACGTAGTCCTCCATGGACGAACAATTTTCTAACCTGGTACTGCAAAGTTGCTTCAACAGACCAACCTTCCGTGTTAATCCGCTGTTCTGGTAGGCTCTTTCGAGATTTTGCCAAGCTGCTTTAGCGGATTGTGAACCGTTGATGTGGGTGAAATTTATTTTGTCCACGAGGAGCGTGAGCTTTGCAAGGGCTTGAACATCCTTCTGCGTGGACCGTTCGGGAATTTTTCCTCCCGCATCTATTCCTTCTTCGACGACGGACCACAGCCCATCCAGCAATAAAGCCGCCCTAACCGACGTTCGCCAGGAATCGTAATTTTCCCGGCCGACGAGTTTTTCTATCGGGGGCAGATTGGACGTCATGGCGTTCGGCGAGTGTCGCGGATTTCCAGTTCGGAAGAGCTGTGATTCCCGAACTATCGCTTGAAACAAGCACTCGCGGACTAAAACTCACTATTTGAACAGCTTAAAACCACTTTATCGGCCCATAACCAGTTGGAATTAAATGAAACGACCAGAAAACTGCCGAAGAGCGGTGTATTTCATCGAAGGCAAAAGTAGGTAACAAAACTGGGAAGGTTACAACCTTCCTGGATATACTAGACCGCACAACACGTGAGTTTCCATAAATGTAAACGGAGTGGACTCCAACAGTATTAAGGCGGAGATGATGGCGGGCCTGTGTATAGGGAGTTACAGGGTTGGGTGATGGAAGGGTGGGGATGAGACGCCAGCTAGTAGGACTCCTAGAGGTCAGTCTGAAATGAGAAGTGAATGTGCAACAACAGCTATTCAACGTTTTACGACGGAGCTTCCCTTTGGATGTACTGTAAGTCTGATCCCTGTTAAGGGCTCATTCCCCTGTTGAGGGTGATGTTTGCGTGTATATTGATTATCCCTATTAAGGGCGTATTCCCCTGATGAGGGCGATGCTTGGGTTTATATTGATTATCCCTGCTGAGGGTGATGTTTGTGTTTATATTGATTATCCCTGTTGAGGGCGTATATCCTCAGATAGTGAGGAAGCATGGAGACTGACTTTAGGTAGATTATTATCCCGGAAACGGGCGATATCCTTGGTTGGCAAGGAAAACACTGTATCCCGGAATCGGGCGATATCCTTGGGTGGCAAGGAAAAACACTTTATCCCGGAAACGGGCGAAATCCTTGGTTGGCAAGGAGTCCTTGCGCGACTCGTGAGGGAGGCAGCGTCGCAACTGCACCCCCTCGATGCAGAAGGGCGAGAGGGGGGCTACTTATTACCTACCTAATTAGTTACCTAGCTAAAAATGAATCAAAACTCGGCTCGAAAATCTACGTAAGTTCTTGTAGATCTTACATAGTTCGCGGAACGTCTGAAAAGCCTGTGTTGATAGTGCAATGATAACGGGAGCACTGCCCTTCTTGAGACGATTTTTTTGCATGGACCTTATGGAACAACGAACTAAGTGTGAAGCCAGAAATGTCGAAATGTGGGGCAGTTCTGGGCACTGCGCACACCCTTCCTTCTCACCGTTCACCAGATGTTAAATCACCTCCACGATCAGTGTTGGCAGTCTTCGTTCATGGACAGGGAATTTTCGTTTGTAATGAGGGACTTTTTCAGGATCTAATCTGTCTCAAATCATGGAAAAAATAGGGGCTTACTTTTGAAATATTTTGAAAACTTTTTGGTGTTGCTATATTTCTTTGTACGGTATGAAATCATAAAATTTCGATCGACCAAGGTTTCTGATTTTTTCAGTTTTCCCACAAAGGTATTTTTTACCAGAAGCAGCTTCTGAGGGGATGGCATCAGGGGTTTAGTGTGCTTCCATGTTTTCTGGGAAGTGTTTTCTGAACTCGGTGATCTGCGTTTGTCTCATTTATAAGTTTTTTATTCGTTCGTTTCATTCTATCGTTTCATTGTTCATTTCATAAAGCGTTTGTTGGATAACTCTATTGATTTCATCTTGAGGGAGTTTTCCCGTTTAGGCGTGAGTGATAAGTGTGACATTCGCGACATGGGACGGCCAACCTCACCTTTACCAGGTTTGCAGCGTGTACCCAGGAAATGAAAGGAAACTGGTAATAGTTAATTGGAATTTTTAAACAAACAAATAAATAATGAACTATAGCAAATCTTGATAGTAGGTACTTTTTATCTGTGTTGGGTGCAATAATATTTTCATAAAATATTATCACGAATCCGTGACTGCACCCCCTTGTTCTGCCATCACCAGTCGCGCCTGGCAAGGACGTATGCATATATCACTGGCATACACATTTATATACTGTAAAAAGTATAATAATAATTATTATGAGAGGTTGAGGGCGTCTGTAAGGGGAGTTGTGGAGGGCGCTACTATAAAACACCAAAGTCAGTCTCAATGCTATGTGGTTTCATATTTGTACTTATTCATTTATCATATTTATTTACATGTATATCGCTATTAATTATAACGCGCGACTCTTGATATGTAGATCAAGACAGACCTTGCGATTACTTCATTTAGAAAAGCCCCTATAAATGATCAATTTATCATCTGTCGTCGTGACACGTTTGCCTTCCAAACTCCAAGCCACTCTTCGCTTGGCGTCCTGCCGAAATCGAGAGGACCCTCGGCGTGGGCTTTATCAGTAGATTATCAGACTTCCTGTCTCATCTTCGCTCTCAGTCGGCCACGTTCTCTTTTTCCAGCTGAGCCGCAGAGTGTGCCAAGGCCACATGACGTATGCGTTCCAGACAGCTGATAATTATTCACGTCACCCCACTAGTTGGGCCTGTTTCTCACGAGATCGAGTGAGCTTCCTTATAGTCGAGTTCTTCGAGCGGCAAGGATTTTCATATTGGATTGCTGTTTACCTAACCGTATTTTCGTAGATCCTGCTATTTGCCATGGATGTACTTGAACAAGCCTCCTTGGGGGATCCTGAGCTCTCTGAAATCAAGGATAATCTCCTCTTGTCCATCTGTACACTTGGGCTGGTTGATGAGGATTTAAATTCCCAGCTTTTCTATCGGACGTTGGGAAGTCTTTTTCACGTCATTGGTGACAGGTTGGACGCACTAAACGGCTATAAACTTGAAGTTTCTTCTCTCCACAATGCATACAACTCTTCGCGAGAGAGATTCAACTCCTCCATTCAAGATCATCTACACTTCGAGGAACGGTGGTCTGATGAAAAACAGTCCCTTCTGAACGAAATCAGCAGCCTTAGAAAGAAAATACGAGCTTTGGAGGGTAAGATTATTACACAGGCCGCTCTACTTGAAGATGACAGAAATTCTAAGACATCTGAGATCTACGTCCCGTCAACGACACACACACAAGCTGTCAATAAAACCCCGGGATCTTGTAACGAAAAAATCTGTAAACTCCCAGTCACAGCTCTAGATGAAAGGGATCTTGTTGGACTTGTTCAACCCCCCTCCCCGTGCCATGAGGAGAGCGAGGACGAAGATGATTCCATAAATGAACTCAAACGGGAGATAATCACACTCCGCGTAAAATTGGAAAAGGTCAAATCCTTACATGAGGGTGCTTGTGACGAATGGGAGGTAAGTAGCAGGCGCGACTCGTGAGGGAGGCAGCGTCGCAACTGCACCCCCTCGATGCAGAAGGGCTTGACGGGGGGGGGGGGGGGCTTCGTATTACCTACCTGATTAGTTACCTACCTAAAAATGAATCAAAACTCCTTGGCACGAATATCTACTTATAGTCCTGGAGCCAGTCCCGATTTCGGGTGCTGATTCCAGGAAAAGGTTTGATATAATTTTATCAAAATATCCTCCATTCTGAGTGAAAAGAGCTTTGTCTGCCATTCCAAAGCCGCTGGATTCAAAATTGGCAGCAATTTGAATTCGGACCAAAAAGGCGATTTGGGTGCTGATCGCAGGATGGCTGATATTTTGTGTACTACTTTTTGTACCATTCTTAATCATAACTTTTGATGTCTGCCAACCCTAGAGTGGTGGGTTCCCCTGGCAGACTCAATTTGAAAATTTGTCATTTTTGGGGGAAAACTTTTATGAACTTTAGGAAGGTTGAACGTTTGACACATAAAAATAGACATAATCATAGACATATTTATTGTTGTCTGCCACCCCAAAGCGGTCGCCATACCCTGACAGACTAAATTCGAAAAATTGCAATTTTGGGGGTTAAATTTCATCTACTTTAGGAAACTTGAAATTTTACACAGTGTTTTGTGTCGGCATTGGTAAGAGATTTAACGTTGTCTGCCATCCCAAAGCGGTCGCCATACCCTGGCAGACTAAATTTGAAAAATTGCAATTTTAAGAGTAAAATTGAACTTGTTTTAGGAAACTTGAAATTTTGTACAGTGATTAGGGTTGGCATTGGTAAGAGATTTAACGTTGTCTGCCATCCTAAAGCGGTCGCCATACCCTGGCAGACTAAATTTGAAAAATCGCAATTTTAAGGGTAAAATTGAACTTGCTTTAGGAAACTTAAAAATTTACTCAGTGTTAGCTACCAACTTGTAGATGTAAAAAAACCTTGTCTGCCTAGAATAATCCGACGGAAACTATAGGCAGACAAGCAATTTTTTTAAAAATTGTCATTTGTTGTTCAAAATTTGAACAAATTTAGGAAGCTCTAAATTTTGGCACACAATCCTTTAACGATTAGGTAACATTTATAACAAAGTCTGCCAACAATAAACCATTGCCTTATCACTGGCAGACTAGGATTTGAGTATGAATAGCCTTCACTGTAATAATAATAATAATAATAATAATAATTATTATTATTATTATTATTATTATTATTATTATTTATTTTTTTATTGTAACCTCATTTTGGAATCAGATCAGATACTCCTGCAAGGTAACAACAATCCATCCAAACAATCCATTTATTCTTCACCTTAATAACGTAATAATAATGGTTTAATTACATAGGTAATCAGGTTCATTAAACTTTCTTCAAATTACACAATCAATACACCTTTTTAATTGAAATCGGACCATTAGTGAACAATCCCCCCCACACACACACAATCACTATACTCATCTACACCAAATTTTAGTACCCCCACCCTGATTGGTCACGGATGGTACCAAAACTTTTTTCATATCAAACCTAAATTGCATACTAAACTACATTAGAATTGGGTTAACAAATCCCCCCCCCCCCCTCTCATTCAGCAGAAGACTACTGCACATTTTCGCTCCTAACTCGAAAACGGTAGATCCTAAAGGAAAATCACACGTACGAAAAATGAAGCTCACAATATTTGCGACAAAAGTATCCCTATTCATTATTCACGTACCTGTAATAGTTTAGGAGATAATATTATTATAGCTTGAAAGTGGATAACATTTCAAAACCCCGCTTTTTCGCACTTTCTTTTTGTTTTTTGCTCACAGCGCCTAAACGATGCATCCTATCATGTGGAAATTTAATTTAGTTAGCGTTCATGAGAAGAAAAAAAACACAAAAAAACAAACATGTCGAAGAGGTGAGCGCACCTTTCCTTTTTTGGGAAAAGGTTGCGCTAAAAATTTGGAACTTCCGAGCTACAGTCGAAAACAGTCTAACAAACGTGTTTTTCCGCTTACCGCGTTTTTTGTTCTGGTTAAAACTCGTTTTCTCGGTTCGTATTTGACTTACAGAGCCGTACTAGTGCTCAAACTGTAGCAAATTTAATCTAGTTTTGATGATATACCAGTGTCCAAAACCGCTAGGATGCATCGTTTAGGCGCTATGAGCACAAAACAAAACGAAAGTGCATAAAGCGGGTTTTTGAAATTTTACCCACTTTCAAGCTATAATATCTTCTAAACTATTATAGGTACGTGGAAAATGAATAGGGACACCTTTGTAGCAAATATTGCGAGCTTAATTTTTTATACGTATGAATTTTCTGTAGGACCCACCGTTTTCGAGTTGAGAGTGAAAATACGAAAATATTTGCTACACAATGTCCCCATTCATTTGTGATTTGTTGGCCATGCCTGCCCCTCCCTTATCAAAGCTCTAACCAAAAACTTACACGGATTAGCTGCGATGGGAAATTTGATCAGCGTTCACGAGAAATAAAGAAATTTGGAATCGGGTCAATAGCTTCTGAGCTACCGTCGAAAACAGTCTAAGAAACGTGTTTTTCCGCTTACCGCGTTTTTTGTTCTGGTTAAATTCGTTTTCTCGGTTTCTATTTAACTTACAGAGCCGTATCTGTGCTCAAACTGTAGCAAAATATAATCTAGTTTGGATGATATACCAGTGCCTAAAACCGCTAGGATGCATCGTTTAGGCGCTATGAGCAGAAAACAAAACGAAAGTGCGATAAAGCGGGTTTTTGATATTTTACCAACTTTAAAGCTATAATATCTCCGAAACTATTATAGGTACGTGGAAAATGAATAGGGACACCGTTGTAGCAAATATTGTGAGCTTCATTTTTTATTCGTATAAATTTTCTGTAGGACCCACCGTTTTCGAGTTAAGATCGAAAATACGAAAATATTTGCTACACAATGTCCCCATTCATTTGTGATTTGTTGGCCATGCTTGCCCCTCCCTTATCAAAGCTCTAACCAAAAACTTACACGGATTAGCTGCGATGAGAAATTTAATCAGCGTTCACGAGAAGAAAAAAAATTTGGAATCGGGTCAATAGCTTCTGAGCTACCGTCGAAAACTGTCTAAGAAACGTGTTTTTCCGCTTAGCGCGTTTTTTGTTCTGGTTAAAATTCGTTTTCTCGGTTCCAATTTAACTTACAGAGCCTTACCTGCGCTCAAACTATAGCAAATTTAATCTAGTTTTGATGATATACTAGTGTCCACATGATAGGATGCATCGTTTAGGCGCTGTGAGCAAAAAACAAAAAGAAAGTGCGAAAAAGCGGTGTTTTGAAATGTTATCCACTTTCAAGCTATAATATCTCCTAAACTATTATAGGTACGTGAATAATGAATAGGGATACTTTTGTCACAAATATTGTGAGCTTCACTTTTCGTACGGGCGATTTTCCTTTAGGACCTACCGTTTTCGAGTTAGGAGCGAAAAAAACGAAAATGTGCAGTAGTCGTCTGGGGAATGAGAAGGGGGGGGGGGGATTTGTTAACCCAATTCTAATGTAGTTTAGTAGGCAATTTAGGTTTGATATGAAAAAGGTTTTGGTACCATCCGTGACTAATCAGGGTGGGGGTACTAAAATTTGGTGCAGATTATTACAGGGATTGCGGGTGGGGGGGGGGGGGGTGTGATTGTTCACGGATGGTCCGATTTCAATTAAAAAGGTGTATGCAATTCAGGTTTGATGTGAAGAAGAGGTTTCTCATAGGGGATCCGACTAACAATTCTAAAGTGAGTGGGAAATTCTGAAAGGAAAGTCCCATAATATGGGAAAGTCCCATATATTATATGGGATTATATAATATATAATCCCATATAATATATGGGACTTTCCCATTATATTATAATCCCAAGTTGGGCCCCCCAGCCCATCCTCATCCATTTCTACTTGGTCGAGGAAGCCCACAATATAAGCCTATATTATAAGTTAGAATGTTATTATCGTTAGTATATGATACTATTTAATGTATTATTCGAAATTCAATAATTGAATTTCGAATAATACATAAAAGAGTATTATAATATGATCTTAGTGTATTTTACTAACGATAATAACAAAATTATTTTAAAATGTAAATAATTTGAAGAAAGTTTAATGAACCTTATTACCTATGTAACTAAACCAATATTATTACGTTATTAAGGTGAAGAATAAATGGATTGTTTGGATGGATTGTTGTTACCTTGCAGGAGTATCTGATCTGATTCCAGAATTAGGTTACAATAAAAATAATTCCAATAGTACTGGGTTGAGTTCAATAAGTTCAATCAGCTTCTACCCCAGTACTATTGGACTATTGAATAATGACGGAGGCCACCGAAAATCAACGTAATAAAAATAATACTAATAATAATAATAATAATAATTATTATTATTATTATAGTGAAGGCTATTCATACTCAAATCCTAGTCTGCCAGTGATAAGGCAATGGTTTATTGTTGGCAGACTATGTTATAAATGTTACCTAATCGTTGAAGGATTGTGTGCCAAAATTTAGAGCTTCCTAAATTTGTTCAAATTTTGAACAAAAAATGACAATTTTTAAAAACTTGCTTGTCTGCCTATAGTTTCCGTCGGATTATTCTAGGCAGACAAGGTTTTTTTACATCTACAAGTTGGTAGCTAACACTGAGTAAATTTTTAAGTTTCCTAAAACAAGTTCAATTTTACCCTTAAAATTGCTATTTTCAAATTTAGTCTGCCAGGGTATGGCGTCCGCTTTGGGATGGCAGACAACGTTAAATCTCTTACCAATTCCAACCCTAAACACTGTGTAAAATTTCAAGTTTCCTAAAACAAGTTCAATTTTACCCTTAAAATTGCAATTTTTCAAATTTAGTCTGCCAGGGTATGGCAACCGCTTTGGGATGGCAGACAACGTTAAATCTCTTACCAATGCCGACACAAAACACTGTGTAAAATTTCAAGTTTCCTAAAGTAGAAGAATTTAACCCCCAAAATTGCAATTTTTCGAATTTAGTCTGTCAGGGTATGGCGACCGCTTTGGGGTGGCAGACAACAATAAATATGTCTATTATTTTGTCTATTTTTATGTGTCAAACGTTCAACCTTCCTAAAGTTCATAAAAGTTTTCCCCCAAAAATGAAAAATTTTCAAATTGAGTCTGCCAGGGGAACCCACCATTCTAGGGTTGGCAGACATCAAAAGTTATGATTAAGAATGGTACAAAAAGTAGTAAACAAAATATCAGCCATCCTGCGATCAGCACCCAAATCGACTTTTTGGTCCGGATTCAAATTGCTGCCAATTTTGAATCCAGCGGCTTTGGAATGGCAGACAAAGCTCTTTTCACTCAGAATGGAGGATATTTTGATAAAATTATATCAAATCTTTTCCTGGAATCAGCACCCGAAATCGGGGCTGGCTCCAGGACTATTAAGTTCTTATAGACCTTACATAGTTTGCGGAATGTCTGAAAAGCCTGTGTTGATAGTACAATGATAACGGATTCATCCTCCATTATTGAGAGCACTGCCCCTCTTGAGACGATTTTTTTGCATGGACCTTATTGAACAACGAACTAAGTGTGAAGCCAGAAATTACGTAATGTGGAGCAGATTTGGGCACTGCCTACCCTTCCTGTGATTGGCCAACTTTCATCACCAGATGATAAATCACCTCCAATTCCGGTGTTGGCAGTCTTCGTTCATGGGCAGGGAAATTTCGTTTGGAATCTGACCCAAACAATAATAGGGGCTTACAAGAATAAAATAGGGGCCAAAAAAAATAGGGGCTTACTTTTGGAATATTTTGAAAACTTTTTGGTGTTGATATATTTCTTTGTATGGTATGAAATCATAACATTTCGATCGACCAAGGTTTCTGATTTTTTCAGTTTTCCCACCTTTGTGGGAAAACTGAAGACCAGAAGCTGCAACACTGTTGAGGGGATGGCATTAGGGGTTTTGTGTGCTTCCCTGTTTTCTGGGAAGTGTTTTCTGAACTCCGTGATGGATAACTCAATTGACTTTATCTTGAGGGAGTTTTCCCGTTTAGGTGTGAATGAAAAGTGTGCCATTCGCGACATGGGCCGGCCAACCCCACCTTTACCAGGTTTGCAGCAAAATTCCACCGTCAACAAAAAATCTGTGGTAAGGAAATTCAACCAAGAAAATTATAAGAAGACGGACTGGCTTGCTGGTTGTCAGGTGAGAGGAAAATTGTTTTGCTTCCCTTGCACGCTTTTTTCGAGGTTTCGCGGAGATGCTTGGGTCCAAGGGATTACCGATCTGAGCCATTTGACTTGCAAAATAAAAAAGCACCGCGAATCAGTGCGTCACAAAAATTCCCTCGTTGATTCCTGCACTGCCGGTACCGTCAACATTCAGCAAAAACTTGATTCTGCCTTTCGCCAAAATTTGTTGAAGAAGAATGAGCAAATCAAGAAAAATCGATACAGTTTGTCTAGAATTATAGATTGCAAAAAGTTTTGTGGTATGTTTGAAGTTGCTCTTCGTGGGCCATGACGAAAGCAAAGATTCGTCAAACCCCGGCATTTTTCGGGGATTGGTTAATTTTTCGGCCGAATTAGATTCAATATTCAAGCAACATCTCGAAGACGCCACAGTATTTGTAGGCACCTCGATGGAAATCCAAAATGATTTACTTCAGTGCATGTTGGAGGTTTTCCAGGCGCAAATTCGCAATGAAATCGAAGCTAGTAAATTCGTGTCTGTTATGGCCGATGAAACAACTGACGTTTCATCCCAACTGCAGATGACTGTGCCCAATGGTGCCCCTGTTGAACGATTCTGGACTTACACTAAGCCACCCGGCCACGATGCTGCAAAGCTGGCCAGCGCAATTGAAACCGAATTGAAGACAATCGGGATAGATAAAGACAAACTTATTTGCCAAAGTTATGATGGTGCGAGCATGATGAGCGGAAATCGCGGGGGCGTTCACGTGTTAATAAGAGATAACTATCCATACGCTTATTTCGTACACTGTTATGCGCATCAGTTAAATCTGATCATGAAACAAGTTGCCAGTTTTATCAAGAGAGTGAGAGTGTTTTTTGAACATGTGAACGAGTTTCCTGCATTCTTCAGCCATTCTCCACTTCGAGTTTCGTTTCTCGATGAAATTGTTGGTTCCCGTGTTCCTCGTGGCAGTTCCACTCGTTGGAACTACCATGGCCGCGTTGTAAAAGTTGTTTATGACAAATCTGAAAAACTGATGGAATGCTTTGAAAAAATAGAAAGGGAGAGCGAGAATGCTGTTGCTATTGCGCAAGCTCAGGGCTTGCATTCTCGGTTGGAAAATCCTGAATTTCGCTTTTGGCTGGAGATTTTCGCTAAAATTCTACCGCACGTAGACGTCCTCTACGCTGAACTACAAAAAGTTGCCCTTGATCCAGTTTCTGCGAAGAATTCGATTTTGATTTTTGAGGAGCAAATAGTGTCGTTTAGGAGCCAAATTCCGTCCATTCCGTCCGGCGAAGATCCTGAATCTCGCGTTGAGGCTGCCAATGAGATTTGTGACTGTATAGTTTCTCAAATTAAAGCTCGGTTTAGTTTCTGTGGTCATTTAGTTATAGCTAACTTGCTCAACATGAAGCGGTTTTTTGAATACTCAAAGAAATTCCCAACCGAAGACTTGTCCACTTGCTGTGAGATTTATCCGTTTTTTGACCACGAAACCTTGAAGACAGATCTGACTGTGTTGTATTCCCGATCTGATTTTGGAAATGCAGGGGGAGCCGTTCCACTTCTCCAGCTAATGATTGAAAAGAACTTGACGGGCGCCCTACCTGCTGTGACTTCTCTTCTCAAACTTTTAGTTACTATTCCAATGACTACGTCGGAACCAGAAAGAACCTTTTCCACTCTGAGTCGCATAAAAACTGTTACCCGAAGTACCATGGGAGAAACTCGTCTGGTGGCTCTGTCGATGTTGTCTATTGAGAAAGACTTGCTCTACAGCATTGAGAATTTAAACGAGAAAGTGATGGATTTATTTGCGAGCAAGAAGGATAGAAGGATGAACTTCATCTATCACAAAATCTTCTAATAATTATCCACTTAATTTTTTCGAGTTGTCTGGTCTCGAAAAACCCCTGTTTGCTACGATGGGTGGGAGGAAGGGGTGAGCAGGGGGGACTTGCAGCAGTAGCCTCCTCGTTGGCAAGTCCTGGGTACTGGTTTAGTCGATATCGATTGAACTTGCTAAGAACTGCTTTTTTTCTTTATCGAACCTACCACCCCTCTTCACTTACCCGTGTATTTTGAAATGAAAGGAAACTGGTAATAGTTATTTGGAATTTTTAAACGAATAAATAAATACATGAACTATAGCAAATCTTGATAGTACTTTTGGTTTATTATTCTTGGAATAATACACCTATGTTTTCGCGACGCGGGTCGACGACTCCGATCGGCCTCAAAATTTGACATTATCCGTTTCAAGAGGTCTACATTCAAAATCCGAAATGTCCGTCCGCCGTACGCCGTCCGCCGTCCGGGCCGTTTTGGGCAGTACGAATTTTTTTAAAAATCTGAAATTTTGGCAAAATACTTGGTTTACCATCTAGTTGTGCCCGCAAGGTTTTCAGTCCGATCGCCCAAACCCGTGGGGCGCTATGGGGCTAAAATGGGGCTACAGGAGGGGTGTTTTGAAGGCTTTTAGCTATGGGATCGAGTTAGGTGTCGTTTTCGAAGTATTTTTGGACGTAGAATCCATTTTTGGGGGTCCCGGAACGATCCGATTTCACTGTGGAGTTCTATAGGGCTTTCATGGGGCTAAAAATTGGATTTTTGAAGGATCCCAAGAAGTTAAATATTTAAATAGTTGAAAATTAAAGAATTTTTGAAAAAACACATTTTTGAAAAAAAAAAAAATCCCCCCCAAAAAAATTTTTTTTAAATATAAAAATCCAAAAAAAAAATTTTTTATTTTTTTTTATTGACTGAATTAAATGTCTGTACAAGTAACCTATATCACAGAATAATAAACCCTTGTGTAAAATTTGCAGCGTTTTTTCAAACTGTATTAGGTGCAATAATATTTTCATAAAATTATATTTATAATATAATCACGAATCCGTGACTGCACCCCCTTGTTTGGCCATCACCAGTCGCGCCTGGTAAGTAGGGATGTTTTTGTTCAACAGGAAACTTTTCTTTCCTCGAAATTGGAAGAGTCTGAAAACCAACTTATGCTTCTTGCGACTCGAAACGAACAACTGAAATCCGACCTTTCATCAGTCCGTCGTGAACTCGAGGAACTGCGCCTTTTATCGCCTCTTAATGACGGGGATGCCGGGGCAATTTCTGGAAATTTTCTGTCTAAGGAATTGATCATCGATATCAACACAACCGAGTTCTTTACTAAGCTGACGGAAAACGCTCGTTTGATTGACGCAGTGAATAATAAATGTCGTGAAATGGATTCAGTCGTCTCAAATCTATGTAAGAACGTCACTGATCTCAAAATTTCTATATCCGATTCAGCCACTCCGAGGTCTTCTTTAGTTAGTCAGGAAAGGCCTGCACCCAAAATTAAATCCCGGGAGCCAAATGTGGTTTTCCTCGGCGACTCGTACTTGTATGGCATGAGGGAGGAACCGTCGACTCATCAGTAACATAAGTCAACAAGGTACTAAATTATTCTTTCAGTGGTGCCCTTCCCACTGTGGAATACATGGAAATGAGCAGG
Organism: Pilophorus perplexus; assembly: GCA_955831195.1. Lineage (NCBI taxonomy): Eukaryota > Metazoa > Arthropoda > Insecta > Hemiptera > Miridae > Pilophorus > Pilophorus perplexus. Next base: position 123,282 of record OY037008.1, on the reverse strand, counting down.
CTGACAACTTAGCGAAGGAAGGAGCCTGGCAGGCCCAAAACGCTAACCCCGTGACCTACCGCTCGGCTAGGAGGCTCATAAAAAGTAAAACTAAGGAACCCCTGCCTGGTCGCTATCGGGAAATGGCCCGGGGAAAGAAATGGGAATCCCTTGTGGATCGGCCAATACCACGCACGCTGCAGCGCCGGGAATGCGTAGCCAACTTCCGCTTGACCACTGGACATGACTACTTGGCCAAACACCTGCATCGCATCGGAGTCTATCCCACCTCCACATGCCCACTTTGTAATGAAGGCGAGATGGATGGAACGCATCTGTGGACCTGTCGCTCTTTGAGGGACGTAAGAAACGACTTCTCAGACGAGGTTCCAACTTGGACCAAAAACACTAAACTATATTGGGCTGCCCGCCAAAAGATGGCAGATTTGCCGAATAATGGCGGGGCGTAGGAAAAAAAAAAAAATGAGGGAGGAGCTATCATCAGTTCTACCGAGTGGCTTTGTTTCTGTGACCCATCGAATGACGGATGCTTCGCTGCCAACCTTGCTTAGATCCTGGAAAACGTCGATTTCTCGGCCGGAATATTTGGTACTCTCCGCGGGGTTCGTCTATGTGGCATACAATGAATTAAAGACCTTTTTTTTTTTTTTTTTAACTACGCCGTATATGGGGCTCTGTGGCCATCCGTTCTCGAGCAGCCCAATAAAGTATTGATTTTTTACTCCAGATGGAGTCGTCGTTTCTGATGAAATCTCTTATGTCCTGCAAGGCCGGACATGCGTCTAAATGAAGGAATGTCATTTCATCTTGATGGCAGAGAGTGCAGATTGGACTGTCATAGACACCAATTCTGCAAAGATGCTTGGCCAGGAAATCATGCCCAGTTTGAATCCTAAAGCAAGCCACACTTTGCTTCCTGGGCAGCATTCTGGGCACAGGCTCACTCAGTAGGGGGGCCCATTGCTTTCCCTCTGCAGCTCTCTCGTGGGCCTCCCGAACCAGGTCCTTCTTCTTGGCGTCGACCAGGCGCTTAGCTGTGCTGTAGGGGACAGGAAAGTCGGGCTGTGGTAAGTGCGATCCATTTTTGGCCAGTGCATCCGCTTTCTCATTTCCCTCTATTTGGCAGTGAGAGGGAACCCACTGCAGCACCAGTTGGGAGCCCCTCGTCAACAGCTGCTCAATGGCGGATCGACACTGGAGGACCAGAGCAACGTCAGTTGCTCCATTGCCTGTGAGCGATTGGATGGCAGCTTGTGAGTCGACGAAAATAACAACTTGGCGATCGTCCTGCTCAAGAAGGCGCTTCACTGCTAGCTTCACTGCACAAACCTCTCCCTCAAAATTGCTGGAGAGTTTACCCACAGGGTGTGAGATTTGGAAGCGAGAGCAGTATACTCCAGCCCCTGCATTTGATCTTGCATCTCTGGCTGAGCCGTCCGTATAGACACGTGCAGCCAGTGTTCTTGCGGATACCATAAGTGCAGGGTTTCAAGGAAAACAGCCTTTAGCATCGCTGGGGGTGTTCTTTGTTTGTCGACAGGCTCTGTCAGGATTAATGATCCTAGGGCAAACTTTCGTGGGGTCAATTCAGTCACAGCCGGGAATGATTGTCTGTCAACTTCGCCAATCACTTCATAAAGGGCCAGCCCCTGCACCTTCGAGGCAAAGGTGTGCTGAGTGGACAACCTCTCCGTTGCAGGCTCGTACTGCTGCCAGTACTCGGTTTTCCCTCTCTTCAGGCGCTCATGCAGCTTAACTGCAGCGGCCTCCCGTCTGAGAGCCAATGGCTCGATTCCACTTTGTAGTTCCATGGCTGCTGTTGGAGTAGATTTGGGGGCACCAGTAACGAGGCGGAGAGCTTTATTTTGGGTCACAGTGAGCCTGGATAGAGCGGCATCAGATGCGGTGACCAGGAGCTCAGCACCATACTCCATTGAGGGGCGTACGTAGGTCTTAAAAGCTGTGGCAAGTACATCCTGGGATGCGCCCCACCGCACCCCTGATAGTCGACTAAGGAGGGACATGCGCTTTTCACCCTGACTGCACAGCCTGGAGATTTGCCTGGACCAAGTCAGCCTCGTATCAAGATCGACTCCGAGGTATGTCGCGCAGTCAACATTAAAGACCTTCAAGCATGAGCTACTTAGATTTTGTCAGTCACTCGGTGGGACCAGACTACTGGTCCTAAAGGTTCCGTTTGACTATTCGCTGTCACCATACTCCTGTGTCAACCTGGAAATACACCGTCTCAACAAATTTTTATCTTTGCTTCCTACTAAATTCAAGTCGGTGCAGCTGATCGAGCTGAGCGATATTGTTCGCAGCTCAATCTCTTCAAAGGGTATGGATCCCTACTACACGGTCAGGGCTCGACAAATCCTGTGTAGTAGAATTCAAAAGATCATTCAAACTCCCCAAATATCGACTCCCGTACTGAGTCTAGGAGCTAACGCTTCAACGGAGTCTTCTTGACGTCAAGCTTCAACACTTCAACATTTCGATGGGAGAACCAGTGACTACGTCAGCAGACCCTTTAAGCGGCCAGGTTTTCCGTGGACAATATCAAAACAGCGCGCTGAGGCGAACTCTCAAAGGTGCTCGCTCGGCGAATTTAGGTTTATGCTCAACCACTGCCCCGAGTTCCTGCTAAATGGGTATGGTTCTGGTGGTGAATCAGTGTCTGTCCCCCATAAGAAAAATTCCAATCTATGTCGCAAATCCGGATCTGGGGACTCTACCGCGGTTAGATTAGATTAGATTAGATTAATACCAGAGAGGGTATAGAAGTGGGTTCCTGAGGGGCGCCCCACTTCTCGCACTTAGGCCTATAGACCCATTGTGCTACCTCTCGGAGTTACTATGGTAGGAGTTCTGTGCCCTTGAAGAGGTTCAATAGTCCTCCTACCAGGTCCTTTCGCGCCAGTATCTCTCCCCGGTCTACAGAGCCCAGAGCAAGATACCTTCTGCGCTCCAGGGCCTCACATTCAAAGATGAGGTGGTCTGCTGTCTCCTCCTCATCTTTGCAGAAGGTGGGTTCATCATTTGTGACCCCTATCCTGTTTAAATGCTTCCTGAAACTGCCGTGTCCTGTATACAGGCCCACCATGAATCTCAGTTGTGGCCGCCGTATGCGGAGGCACGTTTCTGTCCTCTTACGATCCAGCCGACCCAGCATGGCGTGTCCATGCTGTTGGTGCGTGCTGTCCCCATGGCCCCAGTTATGGCAAGGCACGCCAACCTTTGTACCTTTGCTAGGGCCGGGGTGCCTATCCCCTGTTCGACTTTTTTCCACCAGACAACGCAGCCGTGAGTGACTCCCGGTCTGACGTCTGGTCTTATAAATCCAAGAGACCAGGTGAGGCGAAAGCCCCCATGTCTTCCCGCAGGCTCTGCGCACCATCATAAAGGTTTGCTTTGCCTTCTCACATACTCTGTTGAGTTGTGGGCCCCAGGTGAGTTTTGCATCTAGTACTACCCCCAGATACTTAACCTCCCTGTTGACCTGCAACCTTTCACCGAAGAGTCTGATGTTCCAGTAGTCCATCTGTATCCTCTTCCGCGTGAATGGGATCATGTGTGTTTTGGTTGGGTTCACCTTGAGTCCCCTACCCTCGCACCATGATTCTACGGTCCTCATGGCTTGTTGCATGAGTTCCATCACAGTATATCCTTGAACTTGCCTGAAACAATAATGACAATGTCATCAGCGTAGGCTTGACAAGAGACACCATTTTCTTCCAACGCCTCTAGCAGGCCGTCGGCGACCAGGTTCCACAGCAGGGGAGAGAGAACTCCTCCCTGCGGGCAGCCCCTAGCCGCCTCCACCACCATGCTCTCCCCCGACAGAGAAGCTGAAATAATTTCAGAAAATGCTACGGAGCAGAAGAATTATTCTTCTGCTCCGTAGCATTTTCTCGATCCACCAACAAGTGGTCTCGTCGATTCCATGACTACGGGCAGCATTCAGTACAGACTCGTAGTTCGTGTAATTAAACGCCCCTTCAATGTCCATAAAAACACACAGTGCAATGCCCTGCGTCTCGACAGTCCTTTCCAGCCTGCCGAACAACCGGTGGAGTGCCATCACAAGATCTGCCTGACTGGTAAGCGTACTGCTCCACATGGAGGGGGTTCTGCCTTAGCGCCCCCCCTCGAACATGTCTCCCAATCAGTTTTTCCAATGTCTTCACCAGGAATGAGGTCAGACTTATCGGCCTAACATCGTTAGGGCGGTAATGGTCTTTTCTGCCCGGTTTGGGTATGAAGACGACCCTAACTTCCCTCCATCTCCTGGGAATATAGCCAAACGCTAGGCTGGCTCTAAACACCCTAACAAGCACCTCTACCAGTCGGTCTGGCCCTTTCTGAAGAAGAATAGGGTAGATTCCGTCTGGACCCGGCGACTTGTAGGGAAGAAACTCTGACAGAGCCCACTTCACGGCCTAGAAAGTCACACAGCTTTTGGCAGCGGTCCAGTGGTCCCGGGTGGTCGAACGAAGCCAACCTTCCAGTTCCACCGGCCCCGCCACCCCATCGACTCTCCTCGCCTCTGGGAAGTGGGTCTGTAGCAGGAGATCCAGGGTCTCTTCCGCTGACTGCGTGAAGGTTTCCCCGGTGTCCCTCATTGTCCCCAACTGAGTTGGTATCCGCGCAAGTATCTTATGGATCCTTGCTGCTTCCTTTGTGCCCTCCACTTCATTGCAGAAGTTCTTCCAGGAGAGTCTGCTGGCCCGTCTAACCTTGTTCTTGTATGAGGCAAGGGCCTCGTGGTACCTAGCCCACTCCCTGTCCTCTTACAACGGTTAAAGGTCCGCCTCAATTCCGTCCTTTCCTTTTCGAGTGCTTTACCCCACCAGGAGATCCCCTGGCTAGTAGCCCTCGTTGATTCTGGACAGTTATCTGCAAATGCAGAGGTCATAGCCCCCTGCAGTTGTTCCGCCATCTCCTCCAGTTCCATCCTGTTGTGGATGTTGGGTGAAATAGTTTCCAACTTCTGTCCTAGTGAGGTATTATACCTGTCCCAGTCTGTTCTCCGGGGATCCCTGAACTTCATGGTATCTCTAGTACATCCCTCTATCCAGAACCTAAGATACATGTGGTCGGATAACGAAGGTTCCCCACTCACATGCCAGCCCTGGATGAGGTTCGCCACATAATTAGTACTTACCGTCAGGTCCAACACCTCCTCCCTGACCCTAGTCCTAAAAGTAGGCTCCTCACCGACATTAACAATACATAGATTATTTTGTACAAAATATTCTAATAGTAACTCCCCCTTTCTATTGGTATCTGAGGATCCCCACGCCGTGTTATGGGCGTTGGCATCTAGTCCCAGAACGAGATGGTGTCCCTGGAGTCTGCAAGCCGTCACGAGTTCCTTGACGCCTCCGGGAGGTGGTTCCTTGTCTTCCCCAGGTAGATAGCCCGACGCGATGACCAGATTGGTGGATCTGCTCGCCCCGTCTATTTTCAGTAATGTTGCTGACAGGTCCCTGTTGCAGTGGTCGGTCAATGGTAGGTGTCCAACTCCCCTGGCAACAAAAACGCAGGTCCTCGGGGCCCCGCAACATCTGTCATACACTAATTCACCGCGTAGGGTTCCTAATCCCGCCACTCGGCCCCCTACGACGTAAGGTTCCTGAATAAGGACCACATCTACACCCCATTTGCTAACGGAGCCACAGAGTGCCGCGGAGGCGGCCCTACTGTGGTGGAGGTTCACTTGCAGGACCCTCACCATCCTTCAGCAGCCGGGGGAAAAAGAAAATCGTTTTTCTTTTCCACCATTGGTGACGAGTTCCAGGCCATGAAGGTCCAACTGGATTCGCTGTATGTCGATTGGAAGGTTTCGGATGATCTCTTAGTGGAAAATGCTTTCTTTAAGTTAAAATCAGATTATAGGGCTAAAATCAAACGAGCTAAAGAATCCGACCGTGAGAGACATATTTTTGCGTCTAAAAATCCTGTGAAAGCCATGTGGGATGAAATAAATGAAAACAGGAAAGGCGAGAAAAGGTCAAATACAGCTTCCGACCAAATTTCTGCTGATACTTTCAACTCTTTTGGTTTATTATTTTTGGAATAATAATCGATACGAAGGGTTGGCTACCGCGGATAAGCGCCAATAACTTTTGGTTTATTATTCTTGGAATAATACACCTATGTTTTCGCGACGGGGGTCGACGACTCCGATCGGGCTCAAAATTTGACATTATCCGTTTCAAGAGGTCTACATTCTAAATCCGAAATGTCCGTCCGCCGTCCGCCGTCCAGGCCGTTTTGGGCAGTAGGAATTTTTTTAAAAATCTGAAATTTCGGCAAAATACTTGGTTTACCATCTAGTTGTGCCCGCAAGGTTTTCAGTCCGATCGCCCAAACCCGTGGGGCGCTATGGGGCTATAATGGGGCTACGGGAGGGGTTTTTTGAAGGCTTTTAGCTTTGGGATCGAGTTAGGTGTCGTTTTCGAAGTATTTTTGGACTAGAATCCATTTTTTGGGGTCCCGGAACGATCCGATTTCACTGGGGCGATCTTTAGGGCATTCGTGGGGCTAAAAATGGCATTTTTGAAGGATCCCAGGATGTTAAATATTTTTCGAGTAAAAAATACAGCATTTTTGAAAAAGAAACATTTTTGAACAAAAAATCAAAAAAAAAAATTTTTTTTGAGATAAAAATCCAAAAAAAAAATTTATTTCTTTATTTTTTCATTGACAGAATTAAATTTCTGCACAAGTAACGTATATAAAAGAATAAAATAGGGGCCCTGTGTAAAACCTTGCAGCGTACCTTGTGTAAAATTTGCAGCGTTTTTTTGTAAATGCTCCAGCGGATATTGTAAGCAAGCTTCCCAGTAGCATTGGCGACCCTCTAGGTTTTCCTGTCCAGCATGCAAGTACACATTTTAAATTTTCGAATATTGAGCCTCACACTGTCATGAAAATTATTTCGGGTCTGCAAAATTCAAATGGGTTTGATGTTTATGGGATTTCTACAAGCATGTTAAAACAAGGGGCACTAGCTCTGGTATACCCCCTTACCCACCTGATAAACGAATCGATCGACGTTGGGAAATTCCCGTCGGTACTGAAGGTTGCCGAAGTGGTACCACTTTTTAAGAAAGGTGAGCATGATTTACCCTCTAATCACAGGCCTATTTCCAAACTTCCAGTTCTGTCTAAAGTTTTTGAAAAATCCCTAAAATTTGATATAAGTGAATTCTTTGAAAGAAATGGCCTGTTCAGTGATTTGCAATTCGGTTTTCGTCAGGGTAGATCCACAAATTACGCTATTCTAAAATTAACTGATTTCCTGAGATCCGCTTTCGAGGGTGGTGAAAATTCTTCTGCAACCTTTGTTGATGTTGCAAAGTGCTTTGATTGCATATCCCACACGCTTCTTCTAGATAAGCTGACCAAATATAATTTTTCTGACAAGGCAATTTCTATGGTTGAAAGCTACCTCTCTGGTAGAACCCAGGCTGTGCGACACAACGGTGAGTTGTCACGCTTCTTACATGTTGAGTTCGGGGTACCACAGGGATCCGTTCTCGGGCCAGTTGTGTTCCTTATTTTTATTAATGACTTACCTCTGTGCCTTAAAACTCTTCCAATTCTTTTTGCTGACGATACCTCACTGATTTTAAAAAGCTCATCTCTGTCATCATTGTGCGAATCTGAGGTGACTGCTTTAGAGGTAGTGTCAAACTGGTTTACAATGAACAGACTTTCCGTTAATGCTGACAAGACAAATGTCATGAGATTCGGGTTAAGAGATTTGTCTAGCTTGGACATTAATCCCGACGATGTCAAATTTCTTGGTGTCGTTCTTGACCCAAAGCTCAGCTGGAAACCCCACTGTGCTAAACTGCAGGCATGTCTTAACAGCTACACCTTTCTTTTGAGGCGTCTATCTGAGAGGCTAACAAGGTCTGCCGTTTTGGCAGCTTTTCACGCATGCTTCCAGAGTAGAGCTGAATACGCCATCCTCAGCTGGGGGCATTCTGCTGCCTCCTCCATCGTTTTTTCCTGTCAGAGGAAGGCTGTGAGCGTCGTAGCTGGTTTGCCTTACCGGGAGGATTGTAGACCTGCATATAAAGAGCTAGGAATTCTGACCATACCTGCTGCCTACATCCTAGAGAGCCTTTGCTATGTAAGGAAGAATATCGGCCTTTTCCACACTCCCGAGCACGGCTACCCCACTCGTAGCAAGAATAATCTCTGCCTACCCTTCCATCGACTTGCAACTACATGCACTGGCACCACATGGTGGGGAATTAAATTTTTTAATGCACTTCCCAGCAGCCTGCGCGGTGATCCACTTGGTATCTTTAGGGCCCGGGTCAAACGGTATCTCATTAAGTCAGCGCCCTATGACTTTGAGGAGTTCCTGGGGGATATTGTCAATGCGAATTTCCTGTAGAGTGGCTTCCTAAATTATGTTCGTTGTATCTCTTCTTTTACTTTTAACGATTTTTACATGTATTGTTGTAGTTTATAGTTTTTTTTTGTTTTTTTTGTTTGTTTTTTTACTATTGCTTATACACATGTTGTTTGCGGCGAATAAAAATTTGAATCTGAATCTGAATCTGAAAAGTACCTCGCCTCCTTCAGGTTCCGAAATCCAAATGCAGTTTTGGTTCATTATTCTTGGAATAATACACCTATGTTTTCGCGACGGGGGTCGACGACTCCGATCGGGCTCAAAATTTGACATTATCCGTTTCAAGAGGTCTACATTCTAAATCCGAAATGTCCGTCCGCCGTACGCCGTCCGCCGTCCGCCGTCCGGGTCGTTTTGGGCAGTAGGAATTTTTTTTTTAATCTGAAATTTTGACAAAATACTCGGATTACCATCTAGTTGTGCCCGCAAGGTTTTCAGCCCGATCGCCCAAACCCGTGGGGCGCTATGGGGCAAAAATGGGGCTACAGGAGGAGCTTTTTGAAGACTTTTAGCTATGGGATCGAGTTAGGTGTCGTTTTCGAGGTATTTTTGGACGTAGAATCCATTTTTTGGGGTCCCGGAACGATCCGACTTCACTGTTGCGATCTATAGGGCTTTCATGAGGCTAAAAATGGGATTTTTGAAGGATCCCAGGAGGTTAAATATTTAAACTTTTTTTCCAAATGATTTTCTTCTGACACAGAAATAATTTTTGCGCAAGTAACCTATATCAAAGAATAATAAACCCTTGTGTAAAATTTGCAGCGTTTTTTGTTCAAAAATGTGTTTTTTCAAGAATTCTGTATTTTTTACTCGAAAAATATTTAACATCCTGGGATCCTTCAAAAATCCCATTTTTAGCCCCATGAAAGCCCTAAAGATCGCCCCATTGAAATCGGATCGTTCCTGGACCCCAAAAAATGGATTCTACGTCCAAAAATACTTCGAAAACGACACCTAACTCGATCCCATAGCTAAAAGCCTTAAAAAAACCCTCCCGTAGCCCAATTATAGCCCCATAGCGCCCCACGGGTTTGGGCGATCGGACTGAAAACCTTGCGGGCACAACTAGATGGTAAACCAAGTATTTTGTCAAAATTTCAGATTTTTAAAAACATTCCTACTGCCCAAAACGGCCTGGACGGCGGACGGCGTATGGCGGACGGACATTTCGGATTTAGAATGTAGACCTCTTGAAACGGACAATGTCAAATTTTGAGCCCGATCGGAGTCGTCGACCCCCGTCGCGACAACATAGGTGTATTATTTCAAGAATAATAAACCAAAATTGGTGGGAAAATCATACAACCACTAGCAAAATCATCACTCACCTTGTCGTCATAGCCAGTGCTGAACACTTCGGAGAGAAGAAGAATGGAAGAGGAGAGAAGTCGTTTGGCTTCTTCAACCTGTCTGCTGTGGATTCCGTATGTATCAACAAGAGCGTGGAGACCAGGAACGGAAAACCAATGAACATCGGGGACGCCATTGTTGCTCAGTCCTTTTTCAGCCACCTTCGGAGAAAATGTGAATGTCAATGCTTTACGCCTGAAAAATTTACGTGCCTTCCACTTTGGTTTTGATTTATTATTCTGGGCGTAATGGGTTTGGGAAACGGGTGGAGGAGAGGGGATGAGGAGGGCAATAGTTTCGGGGCCGTGAATCGCCTTGGGTTTGGGGCCATGAGGAGCAGGCTCTGAATGGATTCGTAATGGTTTTGGGGCGACTTTATTTTGAGCTGGCAGCCCATAATGCCTTACGAGAAACCTTCCCAAACTGTAAAATTTTCGGTTGCACATTCCACTTGCATCAAGCTTGGTTGCGCCGCATAAAAAAAGACAAACACCTGTGGAAGAGTTTCGTAAAACAAACTGAAACAGGCATGTGGCCCCGTAAATTTATGGGTCTAACCATGGAGGAATAGAGAGGAGAGCTCACTCTGTGTTAAACCGCGTGCCCAAAACGCCAACCCAGTGATGGAACGGCGGGTGGGATTGCGACTGCAGCGCGACCCCTACGAGACGTAGTGAACTTTGAAGGTGGTAAGTTACCAAAACTGAACCAGAAGATGGCGCCCCTGCGAATTCCGTCCAGAATTCCGTCGTTTGCATTCACAGTGTACACAACTAAGCAATCAATTTCGTTATTCAGATATGGTTCCTTCAATTTTTCCTTTAATTTAATTGTAGTAGCACCACAGTGGAAGATAAATCCGTTTAGTGAGGTATTTGGGGCTTTCCTTCGTAAGAAGGGCTAGTGGCTCACTCTAGTCGGGTTTGAAGGTACTATGTGTAGTTCACTACGTTCCGTAGGGATAGCGCCACCGTCGACTACGGCACATGAAGTCCTATTTAGTGAACTCTCCTCTGTATTCCTCCATGGGGTCTAACAAAGCCCTGAGAAAGGCACGCAGGCGCTCATGGAGGGGATTCTGTGAAGAGCTGAACAGTGTATCGGCTCTTGCTAGACTACAGAAAGCCCTCTCAATGGATAAGCCACAGAGCCTTATTCGGTCTTATTCGAAGACCGGATGGAAGTTACGCGGGCAACGCCAAGGAGACCCTGGAGGTTCTGTTTGAAACACACTTTTCGGGGTGCGTCCACATTCAAACAGGGATGTCTCCCCCCCCCCCCCCCCCTGCGCACTGACTGGCGGCCACATTCCCCGTCGGCCACTGCGCTAGATATGGCTAACCGTTTCTTCAAGAATCAAGAATCAAGAATCAAGAATTTTTTTATTTGCCAAAGCCAAATAATGACAGAGCAAAAGTCAAAAGTTAGAACATACAGAATAAGCTGACTGGTTATAGGGCCGATTATATTGACTGTAATAATGGGAATGACAGAGAAAATAGCATCAACTCGACTGCAGATGTACAAAACAATGAATGGCCGTGCACAAGACAATGACAAGAAAATACATGACAAGACAATGAAGACTAATTCACCACAGGCCATTTGATCTTGAAAAATTCCTCTAGAGAATATAATTCTTCTTTTACCAGGTGGGACTTCACGTACTTATAGAAGGATTTAGCTGGTAAATCCCGAACATGGTGGGGTAGAGAGTTGAACAGACGGGAGCCCACCTGTATTGGGTCGTTCTGTTGGGCATTAGAGAGGCGGGTGAAAGGGATGATGACATCACCCCGGGAGCGAGTATTATGCTGGTGCGAGTCAGCAACCATGGGCAGACACGAAGAATTGGACTTTACATGGTTTAACACAACCAATACATAAGTGCTAGGAATAGTAAGAATTCCTAAACGAGTGAAAGAGCCCCTACAACTCTGACCCCATGATAGATTGGCCATTATTCTGATGACTCGCTTTTGAAGTTTAAATATGGTTAAAGCATGATTGGAATTGCCCCAAGCGATGATACAATAGGAGGCTCTACTGGCAAAGATAAACCGAAAGCAGGACCTGGTCGGACACTATTCCTTTCAATCTCCTAACCATGTAAATAACGGATGATAACTTAGGCGACAATACCTCAACATGTGAAAGCCACGAGAGACGATTATCCACCATCAAGCCCAGGAAATTTACCGATTGGTCCAGGCGCCTGTTTAGACCCAATTCCAGAGTCTGGGTTTTACTTTTGTTTAAAATTAATTCATTGGCCGAGCACCAACTTTCGATAATCTTTGATCTGTTTAAAGAATCATGCCTAAGCTCAGTACATGAAGCTCCCCTCGCCAAGCTAGTTATATCATCAGCAAATAAGAATATTGTCTTCGAGTCTGGAAACTGATAAGCCAAGTCATTGATAAACATAAGAAAAAAACATGGACCTAGGATACTACCTTGTTTGACACCACAGGGTATAGCTACTTCCTGGGAAACACAACCGTTGAAGTAAACCACCTGCGACCACCCTTCAAGAAAGCTCTTGATGAACAAAACTGATTTATAAGTAAAACCATAGTGGTCGAGTTTTTTGAGAAGCAGGTCATGCGGCACAAGATCAAAAGCCTTCGACAAATCGAAGAGGCTGAGCGAGGTGTGTTGTTTACTCTCTAATGCGGAGTATAACTGAGAGATCAATGAGATCACAGCTGTGGAAGTACTACGGCCTTTGCGAAAGCCAAACTGCTGAGGATGGAGCACATCATGGTCAACCAAATGCCCTAAAATTCTCCGCAACATGACCCCCTCCATAACCTTCACCAAAGTGGGCAACTTAGAGACCGGTCGAAAACCCTCGTACTCATTGGAACTCCCTTTCTTAGGGATGGGAGATATAACAGTCTTCTTCAAGCAGTGGGGGAACCTACTATAGATGAAGCAGTTATTAATAAGAAATGTCAGCGGCTCAATGATGAGACTCGCCACTGACTTAAGCGCGCGCGAGTTTATGCCCAAGAAGTTCGTAGCGTTACTGTTTCTGAGAGCCATAACGGACGCGAAGACTTCCTCCACCGATGCTGGATGAAAAGCAAATTCAACAGGCACACTGGGAGCACGACTTAGAAACTCATCAAACTCCTGAGCCGACGACGGGGAAGGACGCTGCTGGAAAACGCTAGCAAAAGAGTCACTGAAGCCTAAGCTATTCAGATTAGAATTCTGATAAGTTTTTCTAGATTTGTAATTCAGTACCTCATTTATCACCTCCCAGCAAACCTTGTGTTTATTTGAAGCTGAACTTATACGACTATCATTGGACTCGCGGGAAGCTCTGATCAATACGCTCCTAAACTTATTTCGACTCTCATTCGCTAATAATTTGAAGTCGGGATTTCCAGAGGAACGAGCTATGTCCCTAAAATGGTGGTAACGGTCCCGTAATTCCATGGATTCCCGAGTAAAGTGGTGGTATTTCGGCTGCCTCTTATTTGAGGCCGGTTTAACCCGATGAGAAACCCAAGGACAGGCCACATCGAGGGCCGACAATAGAATCCTCAGAAACTCCTCTGTAGACGCCTCTACGTCATTGGCCTCATAAACTGGGAACCAAGAAACCAATGACAACTGATGGTACAGAGAGAGGATGTTTTCAGGTCTCATACGTCTGAAAAGATTAATGACGGGTTTCTGAGTAGGGATACGCTTGAATAAACGAAATTCAACTCCTTGGTGGTCACTCAACCCCACATTGCTTACTGCGGCTCTGTACCAGCCGACACCAAAATTGGTTATAATCACATCCAGGCACGATGGCTCTCCAGACTGGCCCGCGTGGGGACGACGAGTGAACTCCCTCAGAGTAACCTGAAGGCCGAAACTCCCGAGGAGGTCCTCGAATACAACGCGATTTCTGACAAGAGCAGAGTTCGCACATGAGGACTCGAAATGAATATTGAAGTCTCCCATTAGGAGCAGCAAACGGTTAGGGGAACATAGTATCTCAAGGACAGCCCCCATGGAAGAGATGAAATTGTCAAAGTTACTTTGGTAGGGAGGGCGGTACACACAACAAATCGAAAGGTTGAGGGGGGCCACATGCACAGCAGATACCTCACAGCAGTCTTCAATTGACAAACCCTCAATATTATTGAGGACAGAAAACCCTACTTCTTGTCTCATCAGAATTGCAGAACCACCACCCCTTCTTGATTTCCTAGAGAAGGAAGATGCCAAAACATACCCTGTGGGGGTGTAGTATCCAATCTCCTCAGGCCTGCACCAATGCTCCGTCACTCCCATGCTCCCATGCTCTTCACACCAGAAAGGGTGAAATGGGCTGTTAACTCATTCAAGCCCTATAAATCAGCAGGCAGCGACGGAATTTTCCCAGCACTGCTTCAACAAGGCCTAAGAGTATTGTCTCCAATACTCGTTAGACTCTTTAAAGCCAGTTATACACTGGGGTATGTACCAGTAGCCTGACGAGATGTAAGGGTGGTGTTTATTCCAAAGGCAGGAAAGGATAAAGCCGACGCCATATCACATAGACCCATAAACCTATCCTCTTTTATCCTGAAGTAGTGATGTGTTGTTCTGTACCAATCTGTTACTTTGTACTAGGTACCGGAATGTAACTGATACTCTTAAATGTGACAAGCCGAAAGTACCTGATACGCCAGTCATAGCTTGGTCCTCAAGTTGTTCCTACATGCTCCTGTGATTACACGGCCCATGTTCCACTGTGTCACATTTTACGTCACTGTCACCTCTTGTAACATCGTGGACTCGATGTTCCTAGTTGTTACTCGATGCTCCTTGTTGTTCCACGCCTGCCAGCCTCACCTACTCGTACCCACGAGAACTCCCCTCGCCTGCCCAACCATCTCCATCCTCTCCTCACTTACCCGAACTGTATCTTGTTCTTCACTGAAGACTCAGCGTTTTGCTTTATATTGTAGGTAGGACGGATACCTACATTGGTATGCAGCAGTTATATTGTGCCTGTTTAGTTAAGAGGGGTCAGAAATCATCAAGTAGGTATGTACCTACTCTGGGAAAGTCTGAGCTGTGGGAACTCGAAGCCTAGAAGTAGGGTAGGCATAGGTACAGTACCTGCTTTTAAATACGTAATACCTAGGTACCTTACCTTCTCTGTTCTTTTGCATAGATATAAAATATATTTTATATCTATGCGAAAGAACAGAGAAGGTAAGGTACCTAGGTATTACGTATTTAAAAGTTAAAAGTATACATACTTAGGTTAGGTTAGTAGGTATACCGTATACCATAATATAATTATCCTATTTTCAAATTAACAGTCCCTACCGTATATTATACGGTAGGGACTGTTAATTTGAAAATAGGATAATTAGGCAGGTAGGTACCTATATTTTATAATCTGTATTTGTTAATAATTCATACACAAAGATTTCATAAACGAACTCAAAGTCCAAGGGAGAAGACTAAAAATAGCCACCCAAAAATTTCCTAGAAGAGTCCCGCTCCCTTCCAGGCACAACGGCACGATGGGGGGGGAGGGCAGTGGGACGATTGCTAGTAGTCCTCAGAACGGTAACAAAGTAACATGAATCCCGAGGTTGCTCCTTGGAACATTATGTGACAAGTATCAGGTAAAAGTATCAGGTACTGAGAAGGAGCAGGAACACTTTGTTCCTGTGACTGGAAAAAGCTGTCACAACACATCACTATCCTGAAGACGATGGAAAAGATTGTGAATCACATCAGTAGTAAGAGAAAGTACCTTCTGGGACAGATTTTACCTTGACCTGACCTTCACGTGACTTCAGTCACGTACACCCCCCTGCTACACCCCCACCACCACCCACCCCTACTGCTACCCCCACCACCGCCACCCACCCTTTACTGCCACCCACCCCTACTGCCACCCACCCCCAAAGCCACCCACCCCTACTGCCGCCCTCCCCCCCCCCCAGCCCGCCACCACCCTCCCACCTACCACCACTACATACCTCTCCCCCCACCACCTCCCCCCTACCATCCCAACAGTACAATCCTGTCCTCCTCTTTCATGTCCATACACGTCTGTCCTTGCATGTCTATGCATGTCCAACCCTGCTCAATTCCTCTCCTGGTTCATGACGTCATAAGTGCAGGTCTCAACAGGTTCTCTCACCCTATCCTCCCCCATCAGCTGGTCATGCATGTACAATCCTGTCCTCCTCTTTCATGTCCATACATGTCTCTATCCATGCATGTCTATGCCTGTTCAACCCTGTGTGCAGGTCTCAACAGGTTCTCCCACCCTTCCACACATCCAATGGGACGAACGTCAGTGAGTACCTTACCAGGGACTCTAACCAAATATTATTGTGTGAAAAGGTAATCATCCGAGACGAGGATATTAAAATCTTGTATTGGTATCAAACTGTGATTAGGTATGAGTTTCAGTCCGTTTTGGGCAGTAGGAATTGTTTTTTAATCTGAAATCTTGACATAATTGGCTCTCCATTTACTAGTAGGACCTACTAAGTAGGTACTGTAGAAGAGGTTTTTAACCCAAGTGAAAATCCACTTCACACGGTAAATCAAAAACGGCGGGAGACGCTGATTCAGCAGTTGGAGCTAAGGCAGGAGGGAGACACACAAACGGAACTCGGGAGCAGTCGCCGACAGTCCGCCCGTGAAGAAAGACTCCACTGCCCCGATGGTCACTTAGCCGAGGACCTTCGGTACAGACCACCCACGTCGCTCGAAACAGGTCAGATCCATCCGAAATTCTTATTTCTGAAAATCCCGAATTTACCTCCGACGGGCTCCGATCGCGTCCGGACATCGGGTAGGGCAAATTCACAACAAGTGGAGAGATTAGGCTATAACCTAAAATACGAATTACTTAGTTCAATAAATTCAGTGTGAAGAGTCGAACTATCGTGTTTTCTCATTTAGCCTAATTCCATCAAGGGATTTGAAGGAGGGACCTGGAGACTGGGTAAAAGGAGGATCGGCAGCTCGTAGGATAGATCCTCCCGGTCGCAACCTAAAACAATTTAGCTGCCAAATTTTTACGGTGGGTGCCGAGTTGATAAAAACAAATCTTGACAAAACAAGACTGTCGATCCCGGCAACCTCACACCTGGTGGAGGCTTCGGTTCCCAAATATTGGTGCCGCCCCTAACCCTAAAATTAACCGTAACATTAAAAATTAAAAGAATTCACTAAATAAGGAAAAATACAATGCCAAGGCAATGGCACATGAGCTTCCTCGTGCCAAGTTCAAAATGAACGTAACAACTGTAACAAGAAAATTACGTTCGCGCATGCGCAGGGAGTACCACTGATTCAATCGTGATGAAACTGATAGGGAACCATCTAGGGCTATACCCACACAATTCCTGAAAATTTGATTGAAATCCGATCAAAATTGTAGGAGTTATGGCTATGGCAAGGAAATTACGTTCGCGCATGCGCTGAGCGTACCGGTGATTCAATCGTGATGAAATTGACAGGGTATCATCTAGAGCTATAAGCACACAATTCCTGAAAATTTGATTGAAATCCGATCAATATTGAGAAAGTTATGCCTGTTTCAAGAATTTCACGTTAGCGCATGCGCAGAGCGTACCGCTGATTCAATTGTGATGAAATAATTTCATTCCATAGGAATTATTCCTATGGGACCTCAAGGAGCCTTATCCGCATAATCCCTCAAAATTTGAGCTAAATTCATTCAAAATTGTGGAAATTATGGCTGTAACAAGGAAATGCGGACAGACCGACAGACCCACAGACCGACAGACACGGAACCAAATTTGTTCAGTAGGCTATGAAACGTTTATAATTTAACATAAAAGTAATAAATTCTCGTCTCAACAATTTAAATTAAATAAAAATAAATAAAACAATTCACTGATTCATTTGCGTAATTAATAAAACCGTAAGTAAATCAATCGAAGAGCACTCCTTCTGTCGCTCGGTCCGTCCCTCCAAGTTCCTTGATGGGAAGGAAATTCAAGACGCTTCGACAGCTCGTCCTTGAGGAAATAATGCGGTACCGTCCCCCTTTTCGAGTAATAAATAGGTGAATCAATGAAATCAAAAGTTAGTGAACCGATGGAATGACTTGATAAATTTAAAAGCCAATCAGCCGAGCGCTTATTCGGACATGGGGGCCTCGCTTCGCTCGGCCGGGGGGGTGGGTTCAATCCCCTACTCAGACATAAGGCCTCGCTTCGCTCGGCCAACCGCTTAAGCAGACATAAGGCCTCGCTCCGCTCGGCCGAGCGCTTATTCGGACAGGGGGGCCTCGCTTCGCTCGGCCGGGGGGGTCTGCGACCCCCCCTAGAGACACTTAAACGGTCGGCAGAGACGATAGGAAAAATCGGCGTATTTTTAGGACTTACCGTTTAGTCAGAGTAGGCGATTGACATACCCACAGACAGACAGACAGACTGAGAATTAGTGGTATAGAATCCACACCCCCCCCCCCCCACCCCAGAAGTGGGGGACCCTTCTCCCCTCATCAGAAGTGGGATGGTTAGCTAGATTAGCAGTTCCTAGTGAATCTTCCCTCCAAGTGGACTGTGGTTTTTGTTAAAAGACAATGTCTTTTTTTCGTTTGTCGCCGAGGTCTCTTCACTCATAATGAATGTCATTCATTATGAATGAAGAGACCTCGGCGACAAACCGGGCGGCTCACAGGACCGCATCGAGTACAAACGTCTGGCCCCTGAGCCAATCCTTAGTTTGGTTGCCGCTAGTGGTTTGCGGCGCTGCAGTCACCATGCCCCATTTCCCTCGCATTTAGACATTTCTGCATGTTTCCTCTATTCCCTCCTGGAAAGGGTAAGGGGAGGGGGATTATTGGATACGAAAAGGAGATGCTGGATGAAATCCATGCGCATCAGCAGAAGTCTGGGTTTATTATTCTTGGAATAATTCACAGTTGTCTTTGCGTTTATTATTCTTGGAATAATGTCTTCACGAAGGGGTCGGCCTCAAAATTTGACATTAGGTAGGTACTCGTTTCATGACGCGTAGATTTCAAAAATTAAGTCCGTTTTTTCTTTCAATAGGAAATTTTGACAAAATACCTACTCATTCACCATCTAGTTGCGTCCGGCAGGTTTTCAGCCCAACCGCCCAAACCCGTGGGGCTCTTTGGGGCTAAAAAGAGGCCGGGGTGAAGGTTTTGGGGTATATTCGGTACATAATATCGAGTGCGGTGTCAATTCAATGTCCCAAAGCCATTCAATCTCACAGCGGGGATCTTTGAGGCTTTTGAATGATGCAAGGAAGACAAAATAGTAATTTTGGACGCATAAACAATTTTTCGATAGTTGCTTATACTTCTTCATTTTTTTTTCTTTTCTAATCCTACTTCAATATTCATTGCCTTACATACACCTATTTCAAATATTCACTTTTCAGCAATCACGTTTTAGGTTTTTTTTATCACGGCACACGAAACTAAATTCACCGGTCACCCTATTCCGAGGTTCAAACTTGGTGCAAAGATTTTGATGAGAAATCCGATATCAGGGACCAGACAAAAAATCCGTAGATCTGCGGATGTATCCGTAGGGTTGACAAACCTGACTACGATTACACGGCGATCACAGCGCCGTGAATCCCTAGCGGCAGGGAACCAAACTAGGGATTGGCTCAGGGACTAGACGTTTGTGCATCGAGTTGGCAACATTGCAGACCCACAAAGGTGAGTCAAAGCTCTTCGCTTTGCTTCAAACGCAAAACTTACTTATTTCGCAGTTAGGACCTACTGGACCGAGTCGTAGCACCGCCAGGAATTCAGCCGCATGCCATACCTACTTAAATTCCCCGAATTTGACCCATCATACAAAGGTGTGAATCCGAAAGCTTGGCTTCTCACTGCCGACCTACTGTTACAAAATCGACCAACCCCGACACAAGATTTAATATCTGCTCTGACACAATCTCTAAAAGGACGCGCGGGTCAATGGCTTGCTCTGATAATTACCCCTACCTACTCTAACTTGGGATGTTTTCAAAACTATATTCGAGGCGAAATACTGCACAATCGACACACCAGCTTCTTCGATCTACAAGTGTTTGATTTCGACCCCAAAAGACAATGACCTGACCAGCTATGCAATCGATTTAATTGCCCGTACCAGAACCGCGATCGAAAACAAAACAAGAGATAGCTCTCTTGCTAGCTACAGCCTGCACTGCTCGATTTAACCCTGAATTTCGCCGATGAATTTTCACCCACGAAAAATTCAATGAAATTGAGATGACCCCGGAATCGCAAGCTGTAGAAGCAAGCAAAACCACTTCCGACCAGTAAAACAAAAATTCAAACGCAGCCTCCTCAAAGTCAACCCAAAATGGTTCCAATCAACCAAACCACCAACAAAACAAACACCAATCGGACAACAGAAACCCCAAATTTCAACGAAAAGATGATGGATCACGCTCCCAAAATTCCCAATCATCGTCATCATCAAAATCTGAAGGGCCAAACAAGTGGTGCTCAGATTGCCGAAGAAGATCTCACAACACCGACGAGTGTTGGTTCGGGAAGAAACGCCAGCAAAGGGACGAAAACTCCGCTAACCAAAAGGCCATAAATTCGACCAAGAAAGTGGCGCTCTGTGACGTCAACCCCACGGGAAAACTGACCCACCAAGGCAAGCAATTTGATTTGATTTTTTATAGTGGTTCAGAATGTAGTTTATTAACCGATAAATTGAAACCTTTTTTTGTGGGCAGAGAATATGACAATAAGGTAATTTTAAAAGGATTAGGATCAGCAGAAATTATTTCTACTCATCAATTATCCACAATAGTAACCATTAACGATTTTGATATTCCATTAAATTTCCATTTGGTTACAGAAGGCGTCATTTCAGTAGATGTGTAATTAGGACGTGAAGTTCTTCAAACAGGCATTAGCATTGAAATTACTCGCGATCAGTATGAAGTAAAGTGTACTAAAGAGAGAGGGAAAACATCAGGAAAAAGGACAGAGAACCCAGCACCTTAAAACCGGAGGGCCCCGGAAGCCTTCGGGTTGCCGTAGAAACCGGTGTTGCCGGTTCGACTAGTTCTGAATTTCAAGAACCTCCTCCCGTCCATTGCACTGTTAGAGAAATAGAACTACGCGTTGACTCATTTAGGTCTATTGAAGGCGATTCCCCTTCCGACAGAATTCTGCAAGGTTCAACTCGTGGAGAAAAACAAACGCTTTTTTTCAACCCGAAATCGAGACCTTAAAAACCGATTTGACCGACCCTAATAGAGATAATATAATGATAACACAAGACTTAGAAATCCCACCTAATAAAAACCGAGAAATGTCTGTCTGTCTGTTTCCCTTTTCACGCCTGAACGGAATGACCGATTCGCGTGCCGTTTATTGCGACCCGTTCCAAAAACCAGCGCGATGGTCATAGGCTACCTTGATTTTTCCTCACTCATCCCCTTCATCGGTTTTCGGATGCTCCTTCGCGACGAGAGACGGGTCAAATAGCGTCGTTACTAGGGATTAATAGGAAAATTTTCGAAACGCCGAAACCCGGTTTTGAACGAAACTACGTTTGTTAAAACGAGCTTTTCGCGCTGATTTCAACGAGCACAAAACGATTTCTGTGCGATAACCCGTTCGCAAGTTATTCGAAGATCGACGGTAGGTGGGTACGAGTATTTTTTGCAAGCCTTCGATTAGTTTGATAGAATGGGTTGAATTTCATTTGGAGTTGATGGGTTGCTATGGGCTGCATATTACGCGAACGGAGCTTTCCTTCGCAACGAGAGACGGGTCAAAAAGCGTCGCCACGGGTGCATCGTTGATAGGTGATAGACGGAATATTTCGTGCGAAGCACGTGCAGGCATCTAGTATTTTAATAAAATTCAAAACAAGCTTTACGCGTGGTTTACCGCGAAAAATCGTAAAAACAGATGAATTAAAAATCGAATTGTTCGATCCAACCAAAATTGTGTACCGACGACCATATCCATTAAATCAGGTCGATCGAGCTCTCGCACGAGATTACATTCAAGAACTCCTAGACGCCGGAATAGTTTCTGAGAGTTCCAGTCACTTTGCATCTTCTATTATGTTAGTTCCCAAGAAAAACGGGAACTGAACGTTATCCTACACCCTTGATACCTCGACAAATAGCGCGATTAGCCGGCCAAAATTGGTTTACCGTAATGGATGCAGCGAGCGGATATTTTGCCATACCAGTACATCCAGATTCACGAAAATTTACCGCTTTCATTACTTCCGATGGATTGTATGAGTTTAATAGACTTCCAATGGGGGTAAGAAATGCGCCTACTGTCTACCAAAGGGCAGTGAATAAAGCTCTAGGACCTTTAGTTCATTCATATTGCTTGACATACATGGACGATCTTTTGATCATGGGTAAAACGAAACAAGAAGCATTTGAACGCACTGAACATGTCCTCCAGGTCATGTCTGATGCAGGCTTTTCTTTCAACCCTGATAAATCTCATTTCCTCGTTCAACACATCACATATTTAGGATATGAAGTTTCTGCAGGAGAGATTAGACCAAACTCCCAAAAAATACAAGCCTTAACGAAACTTCCTCCACCAACCAATGCAACCGAACTTAAATCCTTCCTAGGGTTCCTTCGTGAGGCTGCCTTTCTGCATGAGAGTTACTCGGTCGGCCCCCCGAAATTCACGTCAGGCATGTTTTGGTTGCTTATCACCCTTATCGTTCCACGTTTCTTTTCTCCGGCCATGTGAGCTCAAGGACGTATGACGTGTCTCATTCATCGCTCCATTAGTTAATGAGTCATTCGCTAGAAACCGTGCGATTGTCTTTGAGCAGATTCCGTAGGCGCACTATCCAAAGACTTTCACTCTCGATCACCACTTCAACCTTCAGCCACTCGATCCTTACCTCACTAACTTTCATTGCGGATCGATGTATCCATCCATTTCCTGGTTCTGAAGGGAAGTGAAGTGCAGGCTTCTACCTACAATCAACCCGCCTTGAAATGTCCAGTATCCATCGTTCTACATTTGGGAATACGGCCGAATTTTCATCAGTGTTCTCTACGACCATCGCAGATAAGGAGCTTTCTGAAACTACCGACGACTTGGCCTCTCTCCTGAGAGATATTTGCCAAGGAATAGATGACAGTAGACTACCCAGGCTCAATGAGACTTTTGACAGGCTTATCCTTGTGGTGGGGGAAAGGATGGATGAGCTTACTGAAACCAAAAGGGACTTATCAACTCTTGAAAACGCCTATCAATCGTCAAAAGATCTCCATGGAAATAGGCTTAGAGAACACTTGAAGAGCGAGGACGCTTGGCAGGAGAAGAATGAGGCTCTTATTGAGGAATTGACTCAGTGGAAGAAGAAATCGAGGATTCTTGAAAGCAGGCTCGTCTCACGCTTGGCTTCGCATTCTGTCTCAGAGGCTGAATGCCAGACGAGCCCCTCAAAATGTAAACATGCAGACAGTCAGACGGCCATTTCTTTTTTCGGGTGTTTATCTGCAGAGGTTCAAACAGACCGTCCCACAGTTCAATCCACTTCCAATCAGACAGATTCACCCGGTCCAACTGACCGTGCCACGCTGATGTCACCTACTAGCCTTCACTCCAGAATTGACAGTATGGAGAATGACATATCTCGTATCCTGGAGTACGTCATGGAGGAGCGTACTGGTCAGACTATTTCGGACAAGACAGAGGACCCTCTATCATATGGGATCGACTTTGCTGAAAGTGACGACAAGAACGCAAGTGGAGTAACTCTTGTTCATCCGCCTCAGGGCACTGACATGCGACGGCGTCGCACTCGCCGCTCGGGGCGTCCAAAGAGAGGATCTTTCTCCAACGACTGGACTGTTACGGAGACCTGTGATCGTGGCTTCGTTTCTTCTTCTCCGGAGGATGATGCGGCGGCCCTCTTTCTGCCCTCGTCTGCTGCGCCGGGGGATCCGCCGGGGGACTCGTCGTTGGGGGGAACTCCTGGTGGACGGGTGCGGGCAGGGGAGGTCTTGATTATGGGTGACTCTTACACAAGGGATTTGGGGAGTGAGCTCCGTTCAATTCTACCCCGCAGTTTCAGAGCGTCCTCAATCCAAATGGATGACGCTCCATTCTCAGTTATTGCGGACTCCCTATTCAGTCGTAGCACTCTCCCTGAATTTGTCATTTTATCAGCTGGATAAGTAGACGTAGAATACAATAACTTTGCATGTTTTAAACGTCAGTTTTTGGATGCATGTATGAAGCTGAATTTGTACAGTTCCAATTTGATTATACTCAGGGCTCCGTTCAACTACAATCTCCCTGTATGGTCTTCTGTGAATGTGGAGATTGGTCGATTGAATAAATTTTTATCCGAATTACCTTCTAAATTCTCATTTATTAAGGTTATTGATTTGAGTCTAATTGACAAGCATATGATTCTTTCCAAAATTTCAAATCCTTTTTACAATCATATTGCAAGGAACATAATCAGTGGGAGAATTAAGCAAGCGATGAACTTTGGGCGCAGTGCATCGGGTATTATTGCAGTTGACACGGGTGGTGTGTGTAAAATTGTATGACGTCACTTTGAGAACGACGCGGCGCCTAATGCCGTTGATATTATATCCTCTTTAATTTTAATAAACACTCAGCGTTTACGATCGAAAATCAATGAAATAAATTTTTTCGTTGAACAGCGCAATGATATTTTTTGCATAGGAGTGACTGAACATTGGTGTATGGCAGATGAGATGGGTTTCTACTCACCCGATGGCTTCTCGCTTGCGTCTTCATTCTCTAGAAAGTCTAAAAAAGGAGGCGGGGCAGCGGTCTTTTTGGCCCAGGGCATTGGGTACGAGGTATTGAGTAGCATTGAGGGCTTCTCTGTTGAGGGGATTTGTGAGGTAGCTGCAGCTCACGTAGGCAGCCTCAGTGTGTCTATTTGTTGTATATATCGTCCTCCCAATCAAAATCACTTTGAGCGCTTTATCTCTGTTATGGAGGGCCTTTTGTCTCAGTTATGCACCCCTAATCGGATGGTTATTCTCATAGGAGACTTTAACATACACTTTGAACAAACTTGCAACAATCCCTCTTATATCAGGAATCGCCTCGATTTTGAGAGCCTTATTGATGGCTATGGCCTTCGTGTCACTTTGAGGGAGATCACCCGTCGTCCCTTCGCCGGACAGCTTGGAAATCCTTCCTGTCTTGACGTGGTGTGCACCAATTTTGGTCTCGGCTGGTATAGAGCTTTAATCAGTAATGATGCCGTTTTCAGCGACCACTACGGAGTTGAACTCCACCTTTTGAAGCGCCTTCCACCATCTGACCCGGTTGTTAACTACTTCAGACGCTTATATCCTGAGAACATTAACAAACTTTTTCAAAATTTATCTTCTACATCCTGGTTTCCAGTTTACTTAGCAAATGATGTGGAAAAATCAACTATGGAATTTCTCAGGATTTTTGTCTCGGCCCTTGACTCGGCTTGCCCCTGGTCATCGCGTCGGCTGAGACCTTCGGGTGGGAAAAGGAGGAAGAAGGGCGTTTTTACGGAGGAAATCTTGGGACTGCGTAGCGCGTATCACTATTTCAGAGATCTTTCACTTTCACCGGACAAACCTGATTTCAAAATCTTAGCACAAAACAGCCGGAATAAATATAGGATGGCTTTAGTTCGTGCTTCTCGTCACTATAATGATAGCCGTATAAACTTTGCCCCAAATAAGCCAAAGGTTTGCTGGGAGGTAGTTTATGAGGTGCCATGGAGGAATAGAGAGGAGAGCTCACTCTGTGTTAAACCGCATTCCCAAAACGCCAACCGAGTGATGGAATGGCGGGGGGGATTGCGACTGCAGCGCGACCCCTACGAGACGTAGTGAACTTTGAAGGTGGTAAGTTACCAAAACTGCAAAGTGGTTGTTTGCCGATGGTGCAGAGGTCTAATCCAATGAGTTTGGTTAGGGAGAGAGAACGACTCCTCTGCTGAATACTAAATTGTTTATTAGCTCAGTTCGAGCTTAGTTGCTCGAAACCGGTCCCCACGCAATAATTGTTTACCTGAATAAACAATTTAGTATTCAGCAGAGGAGTCGTTCTCTCTCCCTAACCAAACTTACCAAAACTGAACCAGAAGATGGCGCCCTGCGAATTCCGACGTGTCGTTTGTATTCACACTGTACACAACTACAAAATCAATTTCGTTTAACGAAATTCGTTATTCAGAGATGGTTCCTTCAATTTTTCCTTTAATTGTAGTAGCACAACAGTGGAAGATAAATCCGTTTAGTGAGGTATTTGGGGCTTTCCTTCATAAGAAGGGCTAGTGGCTCACTCTAGTCGGGTTTGAAGGTACTATGAGTAGTTCACTACATTCCGTAGGGATAGCGCCACCGTCGACTATGGCACATGAAGTCCTATTCAGTGAACTCTCCTCTCTATTCCTCCTTTTTTGTCCTTTTATTTAAATTGGATGTCCTATATTCGCAAAAATCGACTTGGCAACCCTAAGTGTAAGTGCAGAGTGGAAGCAGAGAGCAGAGCAGCGATGAATGAGGAAAGAGTGCTAGCAGTGAGCAACGAGTTGCCCCTGCCAGAGTGGGGGAGCAAAGAGTCAAGGATGAGTTGGTTCTCTCGCAGTAAACAATAGACGCACTGAGCACCTTGTTTTTGACCGAAAGCTCACCACTGAAAACGTGAATTTTTAAAAATCTGATGTTTTGACAAAATACTTGATTTACCATGTAGGTAGTTGTGTCCGCAACGTTTTCAGTCCAATCTCCCAAACCCGTAGGGCGCTATGGGACTAAAATGGTGCTACGGGAAGGATTTTTTAAAGGAGAGCGGCCAAGTAAGGTGTCGTTTTCGGACTAATCGTTGACGCATAATTCTTTTTTCGAGGTCCCACATCTGTCCAAACAATGTACAAATTTCTTTTTTTGTCTTAATGACACAGAATAATTCTGGGATATAATCGATGATAATAATAATAATTTGATTATTAAATTTGGAACATGGAAGGGCCCAATTCAAAGAACACAGTTTGATTTCGACTCTGCTCGGGGGGGCTAACGAGTCTCTGCTAATCACCTCTGGCCCGTGCGGAGGCAAGTGATGGACGCCCGTCGACAAACAAAGAACACCCCCAGCGATGCTAAAGGCTGTTTTCCTTGAAACCCTGCACTTATGGTATCCGCAAGAACACTGGCTGCACGTCTATACGGACGGCTCAGCCAGAGATGCAAGATCAAATGCAGGGGCTGGAGTATACTGCTCTCGCTTCCAAATCTCACACCCTGTGGGTAAACTCTCCAGCAATTTTGAGGGAGAGGCTTGTGCAGTGAAGCTAGCAGTGAAGCGCCTTCTTGAGCAGGACGATCGCCAAGTTGTTATTTTCTTCGACTCACAAGCTGCCATCCAATCGCTCACAGGCAATGGAACAACTGACGTTGCTCTGGTCCTCCAGTGTCGATTCGCCATTGAGCAGTTGTTGACGAGGGGCTCCCAACTGGTGCTGCAGTGGGTTCCCTCTCACTGCCAAATAGAGGGAAATGAGAAAGCGGATGCACTGGCCAAAAATGGATCGCACTTACCACAGCCCGACGTTCCTGTCCCCTACAGCACAGCTAAGCGTCTGGTCGACGCCAAGAAGAAGTACCTGGTTCGGGAGGCCCACGAGAGAGCTGCAGAGGGAAAGCAATGGGCCCCCCTACTGAGTGGGCCTGTGCCCAAAATGCTGCCCAGAAAGCAAAGTGTGGCTTGCTTTAGGATTCAAACTGGGCATGATTTCCTGGCCAAGCATCTTTGCAGAATCGGTGTCTATGACAGTCCAATCTGCACTCTTTGCCATCAAGATGAAATGACATTCCTTCATTTAGACGCATGTCCGGCCTTGCAGGACATAAGAGATTTAATTAGAAACGACGACTCCATCTGGAGTAAAAAATCAACACTTTATTGGGCTGCTCGAGAACGGATGGCCGCAGAGACCCGTATACGGCGAAGTTTAAAAAAAAAGAAAAAAAAGGATAGATTGGCTGAAGCCAAAGAGCAGGAATTACAACAGAAACTAACATCTTCAAACTCAAGATGCTCGGAACTATTAATACAATTGAAAACATTACACTCCATCCAAGAACAGCTGATTCAGGTTCAAAAAGAAAAACGTAAATAGGAAAATACTATACTAGCGCTGAAGAAAGGACCGAAGACCGAGGAAGAGCAAGAACAAGCCTCAAAACCAACTCCAATGAACAATGACACAGAGTTGAGAGACAAAGAAAATGAAATCATAGCTTTAAAAAATAAAATAGAGGAATTACAAACAAAACTCACAGAATCCCGTGGGATAATCCCCAAACTTACTCCTAGAGAATTTCATGGCAACCCAGAAGAAAACGTGACAGAATACTTGCAACACTTCGATCGAGTAGGGAAAGTCTTACAATGATCATCGGAAACAAAGCTCAATTATTTACCTTTATATCTACGTTCCACTGCACTGGCTATGAAACGCAAAATGCGAGTGGAAATTTTAAATTCGGACAACAAAAATTTTTTGGCTGCCTAAAGTGAACACAAGGCTTCCGCTGCTTCGCAGACTCGGAAGCAATATACAAATAAAAAATAATTTAAAATATAAAAATATAAAAATAAATTATAAATAATATAATAATAATAATACTAAATGTAGTGAACACCGCTTGATCGGATGTAATTAGTGTACCTACATGTTCGATTGGTGTTCCTACAATATTTAAATTGTCCTTAACAAGTGTTTTGTGTGTTTGGGAGAAAGCCTCGGGCGTGACCAGGATTTCGCTCCCGCTTGTTTTGGAGGAAGATGAAGGGAGTGCACAAACATATTTGGCTGGGGCACTGCACAATTTGTTGTGGTCTGCTGTCCCAGTAAATAATGTCGGAGCAAGTTTGGAAATCCCGCTTGTCCCTACAGTACCACAATGGTGTGGGCCTGCAGGGATGCGTAGGATTTCGGAAGGGAGTCTGGTCGCATCTTCCAAAGACATTGAATGGTCAACTTCAAGAGAAGAGCGTCCCAGATCCACACTTGACACTCGGGGATTCTGAGCTATAACGACTGAATTGTCAGCAGCTATGACATCAGATTCATACCCGAGGCCCTTACGGAGGGAACCACTCCCGGCTGATACAAACGAATTGTCGTCAATATCCGCCTGGGCTAGTTCCCTGCGCGAAATAATAGTGGGGTCCGCTGAGCCGGCCAATCCGTCCGAATAACTACAGTCGGCGGGAGAGTCCAGGCTAGCGGTCCCATGCAAAAAAGTGTGTTTGATTAATGCCAAGATTACTATGTGGTAATAATGGTGATCACAAAATTAGGATAAATATTAAGCGGATTTACTTGACGTCCGGGTGAATGCTGGAGAACCCGCGGTGTCGAGAACGAGACCCCGCGGGCCCCCCACGTGTGTGGACCCGGCGTCGTCCGGGAGCTGCTGCCCCCCCGTGGGCCCGGTGAGAAGTGTGGGCGGCGTTGCCGGCCGGTCTTAAGGAAATACCGTGGGGGCGTAGGTGCCAATTCCCCACAAGGCTCCCCCCAAGACCGGCCGGGGGCGGCGGACAGCAGTCCCGGTAGAGAAAAAAATTTTAAGAGAAGTGCTGCCGGCGATGAATGCGCAGGGCGAACGTGCATGTTCCAGGTAAAAAAATCGTAGCCCGGATACTAATTTTTCCCCGGAGAAGGGAATGGGAAGAAAATTGGAAGAAAAAAATTGCGATAAAAGAGCATGAAAAAAAAATTCCAAAAGGATTCCATGTAGTCTCGTGATAATGCTGCAAAGTGGCCGTTATTAACACGGTATGGACTAGGTGCTGGCATTATACGAGGGAAAGAGGAAACGAAAGATGTTTACCGTTCACGCCGTTGCTTCCGCTTGTGAGAATTATAAAAAAAATAAACATGCTGAAGGCATGAAAGTCAGCCCCATGTGGATTAGGGGCGAGCGAAAAGAAATGTAAAATTTATTGCCTGCGTTGCCGCTTGGGGGCTTGCCGCTGGCGGGACCCGTTTGACTTCCGAGGACGCCTGTGGACGTTAGGGGTTCGTCTGGGACCGTGTGGGCGCGGCGGCGGACGCGGTGGAGGCGGTGGAAGTGGCGGAATTGGTGGGGGTGGCGAGAACGCCGGAGTGGATTTTCTCCATGAGGAGTAGCTGTTCCAGGGACGTGTACGTTTGTCTCTGGTTGAGACTG
This sequence comes from Pilophorus perplexus, assembly GCA_955831195.1. Lineage (NCBI taxonomy): Eukaryota > Metazoa > Arthropoda > Insecta > Hemiptera > Miridae > Pilophorus > Pilophorus perplexus. The sequence continues at coordinate 93,272 of OY037008.1, read as the reverse complement.
AGCCCTTGTAGGCACAACAGCGTTGGGCTTGGGTGTGGCTTTCCGAAGAGCTCTGCATGAGGGCACGGAAACGTGAGAAATGTTGAACGAGGTTAATCCACCAGGAGGATTTCTTGACAAAAAAAGAAGCGTCCCTCTGTGTGTTTTTCCATCGTATGATATGATTTCCATCAATAACGTTGTTGTCTCCCGTTGGGAGTTTCTGTGCATGTAAACTAGAAGACCCTTGCGGTGAGAACTTGGATGAGGTTGAGGGGTTTAAGTTCCCCGTGGATCCCCTAGGGAGAGTTACCCTAGTGGAGTGAGTGGAGGGAGTAATATTTACCCCGAGTTCCCTGGATCTAGTGATTCCCGTAGGGAGAGTGGGGGTTGAAATATTTCCCTTGAGTTCCCTGGGGGTAGGTACCTCAGTGGGATAGGTGTTGGGAGTAATATTTTCCCCGCGTTCCCTGGAATTAACGATTCCTGTAGGGAGAGTGGGGGAAGTAATATTTCCTATGTAATCCCTGAGGATATGTTCCTCAGTGGGATGAGTGGCGGAGATAACATTTTCCCCGAGTTCTCCAGAGGCGATGAGTGCCGTGTGTGGAGTGGGGGAAGTAATGTTTCTCGTGGAATCCCTGGGGAACGTTACCCCAGTGGGATGAGTGAAGTGAGTTGGTGGGATAATATTTTCCCCAAATTCTCCCGAGGCGACGATTGTCGTGTGTAGAGAGGGGGGTTTGATATTTTCCGCGAAATCCTTGAAACCGATGGTTTCAGTAGGAAGAGTGTTGGGAGCGTTTCCCTTGAGTTCCTTGAAACTTGTGGTTTCAGTAGGATAAGAGGTGGGAGCGTTTCCCGAGAGTTCCATGAAATTGCGGCGAATTTTTCCCGTGGGTGAGAAGTTGTCTTCGCTTTGCAGTATTTCCGTGGGAACGTGAGGCGTATGCAGTGAACCTGTGTTCGAAGTACCCGTGCTGTATTTCACATCATCAGGGTATTTTTCGGTAGGTCGCATGCCTGAAGAGGAAGGGTGAAATGTTAGGGTGTTCATGTGTCCCTTTGCAGACGCTGAATTCCCTGGAATAAAAGTTTGAGGGAGAGTAGAAGGGGATGGTTGAATCTCAGGGGTGTTCGGGAGTCCCGTTGCAGATTCCGAATCCCCTAGAGAAATGGGTAGTGAGAGAGATGAGCCCGTAGAGGGGAGAAGATGGTCCCTGAGGGTGCTTGGGAGACTGTGTGTAGTCTTCGCGACCCGTGAAGGGGAGAGTTGCTCCGTAGGGGTGCTTGGGAGTCTTTTCGCAGACTCCGCGACCAGCAAGGAGGGGGTTTGATCCCAAGGGATGTGTGTGAGTCCCTGCGCAGACTCCACATCCCGTAGGGAGTATGGTTGATCCAGGGTGCCCATGATGTTTGACACATATTGTGGGCAACCGCTGGAGGTAGGAGAAGATGTGGGAGAGAGGTAAGATGAAGTGAATGCCCTATCAGCTATTGTTAGCATTGACCCAAAATCAGGTGCTGTGCTAGCAATTGTTCTGAGGTGTTCCGACAGGCGTGACAGCCAAGCGTGTCTCAACATGATTGGGCTGACGAGCGGACCTGCTATAATTTGTAGAATGTGATACAGGGTGGATGGTAAAGTTGTGGCGTCGCGTGGGGAACCGTGCATAAGTTCAGTCATGAGTTCCTCACTGGTGAGGCCATAGATGTGGGGATGATGTTTATGGGTACTTGGGGGACCGTGTGTAGTCGCCGCGACCCGTGAACGGGAGAGTTGATCCAGTAGCTCCTCAGGAGTGCGTGGGAGTCCCTCTGCAGGGTCCGCGTCCCGTACGGAGACGGTGTAACTCCCGGAAATGTGTGGGACTGTCCTTCTACTGGAAGAAGAAGTCTTTTTTGGAACCTGCGACAACAAAAGTTCCAGTACAGACTGAGTGTTCTGTACAGTTGGCCGGCTGTGAGAAGCCTGATTGAAAGTTGGGGTGGGACCCTGATTTCCATCAGTTGATGTAACGATCAAGGGCCCACGAGGTTGACCCGACACGTTACTGTGAGTGAATAACGTGGGGAAGTTCGGTTGAGTCCCGAATTTGAACGTCGCAAACGCGTTGTTTGGGCGTTGTTGAAATTGAAAGCCAAGGCCTGCCGGCCAAGGTGCAGAAACTCCGTTCTGGCTTGTGGTTACCTGGGGGTACATCCCAGGATTTAAAGAATTCGTAGTTGTGTTAAGAACCTTGGGAACTGACGTTCCAAATGACGGAAAATTAACTTGCGAATTTGTCTGAATTTCGGTGGGCAAATTGAATCTTACACCACCTTGTTGTCGCGAGGGAGATGAAGGTTGCATCTCCAAGTTGGGGTCACCAGTTGTAGTGAACACCGCTTGATCGGATGTAATTAGTGTACCTACATGTTCGATTGGTGTTCCTACAATATTTAAATTGTCCTTAACAAGTGTTTTGTGTGTTTGGGAGAAAGCCTCGGGCGTGACCAGGATTTCGCTCCCGCTTGTTTTGGAGGAAGATGAAGGGAGTGCACAAACATATTTGGCTGGGGCACTGCACAATTTGTTGTGGTCTGCTGTCCCAGTAAATAATGTCGGAGCAAGTTTGGAAATCCCGCTTGTCCCTACAGTACCACAATGGTGTGGGCCTGCAGGGATGCGTAGGATTTCGGAAGGGAGTCTGGTCGCATCTTCCAAAGACATTGAATGGTCAACTTCAAGAGAAGAGCGTCCCAGATCCACACTTGACACTCGGGGATTCTGAGCTATAACGACTGAATTGTCAGCAGCTATGACATCAGATTCATACCCGAGGCCCTTACGGAGGGAACCACTCCCGGCTGATACAAACGAATTGTCGTCAATATCCGCCTGGGCTAGTTCCCTGCGCGAAATAATAGTGGGGTCCGCTGAGCCGGCCAATCCGTCCGAATAACTACAGTCGGCGGGAGAGTCCAGGCTAGCGGTCCCATGCAAAAAAGTGTGTTTGATTAATGCCAAGATTACTATGTGGTAATAATGGTGATCACAAAATTAGGATAAATATTAAGCGGATTTACTTGACGTCCGGGTGAATGCTGGAGAACCCGCGGTGTCGAGAACGAGACCCCGCGGGCCCCCCACGTGTGTGGACCCGGCGTCGTCCGGGAGCTGCTGCCCCCCCGTGGGCCCGGTGAGAAGTGTGGGCGGCGTTGCCGGCCGGTCTTAAGGAAATACCGTGGGGGCGTAGGTGCCAATTCCCCACACTAAATAATAATGTAAAATATAAAAACCGTTCATGGAGCAACATAGACTCATATAGCAGTCTCCCTTCAATAAATTATGCACAAGTAACCTGCCTCAAAGAATAATAAACCCTTGTGTAAAATTTGCAGCGTTTTCCATTTGATACTGATCCTCTGATTTTCCTTTAAACACTCGGAATCGTGTTGCTTCCAGCCCGCTAGGCCGCAACAAGCGGGGGTTGGTGCGCGGCCTCCTAGTTTAATGATATCGCCCCCATTAGACCTCAAGAATGTGCTCTCACCCACATAATGAGGGTGAGCGGGAGCGCACCTAGAAGGGAAAGGACCACGTTTCACGCGGTTTTTTTTTATTGAGCTACGTAGTAAGTGGAAAATCATACATTGAAGGTATAAAAATTAAAGCCAATTTCATCATACTGCTAATTAAAAACCAAGAAAAATAGTTCTTTAACATACCTTGGTCGTGATGGAATCTAGCAACGTTATCTGGTTCAGGAATGCCTCGTCCACAGCTACAGAAGGCTTCAGGTACTCGACCTGGGGAGCTTCTTTCTTTTCCAATTCTCCGAAGAAGGTTTCCTGGAAAAGTTAGGTCAGTGCAGTCGTATCGGATAGAGAAGTAGTCAACGAAAGGATGGGGTTCAAAACCCATTGGATTATGAGCAGTATGGCACTTATTTTTGCGAAATAGGGCCCTAAAAAATGTGGCAATATGGCACTTATTTTGGCCCAAATATAGCACTTATTCTGCTCGATATGGCACTTATTTTGGGGGTAAGGGGTTTGGGCCCACGTGTAAAGGCCTCAGAAAAGGCAAGGGGTTTGGGCTCATGAACAGCGTGGCGACGTGAGGAGTTTGGGCCCACGGCTTGTGCTCCGAAATCAACATTTCTACTCGAATTTTGGGTTTCAGAGCCTCCTGAACAAATTTGGTGGGTGCACCGGGTTTGGGCCCGCAGGGGTGAAAACGCAAGGGGTTTGGGCCCTTCTGATTTTGAAAACGTAAGGGGTTTGGGCCCATGTAAAAAACGGAATAAAATTGACATAGAAGGTGCATTTCTCACATGTTTCAGATTGACATCATTCGTCGTTACATTCTTCTCCCTTCGGATTGCTCAAACCCGTAAGATAGGCCATGATGTCCTTGTCCTCACAATATGTTGTCCACAGTTTTTTCAAGTGTTCGAGCAACTCCGTTGTTTGTCTTCTCGGTACTTACCTATATTATATTTACAGTTGAAAAAACTGAAAATGTAAAAAGGGCGGATCTCCATGAAATTTGAAAATTTCTGCTGAACTCAGGTGGCCCGTTAAAACTTTATTCTCCCAGCCATAAGTCGTCCCAAGTGATGGCCTACCCACGAAAAAATTCGGACTTGCCATACTAAGAGTTGTGAAGATGCTGGACAGTTTTTTTGTTATTTCCCACAACTAGGATCAATCAATCAAGGCTGCAGGGTTGCAGGAGTTAACATTCAGTGATTCAAATATAACGGACTGATTGAATCGGCACGCATATGCCAGCGGTGGTTCACAGGGCATCGCTTATCTCAACAACAATACACTGCCAAGGTCCATACTAAACATAGCTATAGACAATGAAATTCCTAATAGTATTAAATACACGGTGCATTACGTTTCGACAAATGCGTTGGCGAAACGAAACAAGTCTGAGCATTCGTTTCGCCAATGGAATCCCTCTCGCGCTCAATACGTTTCGACAAAAAGGTTAAGAGCCATGAATACCTACCAAAATACTTCACGTCGATTTTGAAAAATCAGCTCATTTAGCAGCTTCGTTGGTGTTTCCGAATTGTCAGATATTCGGCTGTCATTTCCACTTATCACACTCGTGGTTTAGACGAATCCAGTCCGACAAACATCATTTACTACATTATAGGAAACAGACTGAAGAAGGTCAATGGTTGAAACGGTTTTTTGGGCTCAGTTTTCTGCCCCCTCAAATGGTGTACAATGCGTTCACGACGTTGCTGGTAGATGAACCTCCGGAAAACAACACATTTACTTACCTACTACCTATGTCCTAACCACCTACCCACATTGAAGAGGGTTGCACCTCTCCACCGAGTACGTGGGCTTCTCCCCCACCCAATAATTACATCAGAACGACAAATGGTGCTAAATCCTTCCACTCAGACTACAACAAACACTTCTATGCACCTCATCCAAACATAAATCAAGTTATCGCCGTTCTGTCTGAGATTCAACAAGAGCCGGCTTTGAAAATCAGAAGCATACAGAAAGGGGCCGTGAATCCTCCCCGACAGGAAACTCAACAGGCTAGGTACTGACTTTTTGGAAGAACGCTGGGCAAGTTTTGAAAACTCAAGCAGAGTTGGGCAGAATGTAATTGCAAGTACAATTACAATTACTTGTAATTGTACTTGTAATTGCAGAGTAATTACACTGCAATTACTTTGCGAAAATGAAACTAGAGTTAAAATAGAGGGGGTTGGAGGACTGGGGAATGGTGGGAGGGACCTTGAATAGGGGGGCGGGGTGTCAGAAAAAATAAGAAACATTTCTAGGAAGAATTCGCTATTTCATATGCAGAGTTGGGCAAAATGTAATTGTAATTGCAATTACTTTGCAATTACTTGTAATTGTAGTTGAAAATCCGAAATTACAATTACAAGTAATAATTACTTGTAATTGTAATTATTATTGTAATTGCATGACTCTGCAATTACATGAGTAATTGTTGCCCCTAAATGATAAATTTTCATTATTTGGGCCCATTCCTTCACTTTTCCCTTCAATTTTGTCCGCAATTACTCGTGTAACTGCAAATGTACATAATTACTGATGTAATTAATTACTGCCCAACTCTGAACTCAAGTGATCGGGCCAAAGAAGTGTTGCAGTACCTAGCGGACGTTGGAAATAGGTCCACGCATTTAAAGAAGAAAGACTGGGAGGAAGCTGAGTAACGCCGCACTTCTTTTTTTGACGCCGTCCATCTGGACGAACATACATATTTTGGGTAAGTCCATATATGTATATCGTTGTATACAACGTTTTGTTCATTTGTCGAAACGCACTCATTTCTTGAGAATGGCTGTTGTCGAAACGTAATGGTTCCCGTTGTCGAAACGTATTACAATCACACTCCTATTTGTCGAAACGTACAACGCCCTAAATACAAATTTTGTTGTTGTACAAAAATAACTTGAAAGTATTGGTTCTTTTTTCTTATTTCTTGAAAATTGTGGAAGTTATGGCTGTGGCAAGGAAATGCGGACAGACGGACAGACACGGAACCAAATTAAATTTTGTTCAGGAGACTCTGAAACGCAAAATGCGAGTAGAAATTTTGATTTTGGAGCACAAACCGTGGGCCCAAACCCCTCACGTCGCCACGCTGTTCATGAGCCCAAACCTCTTGCCTTTTCTGAGGCTTTTACACGTGCGCGGGACCAAACCCCTTACCGCCCAATACATTCAAGTTATTTTTTTACAACAACAAAATTTGTATTTAATACTATTAGGAATTTCATTGTCTATGTCTATGTTTAGTATGGACCTTGGCAATGTATTGTTGTTGAGATAAGCGATGCCCTGTGAACCACCGCTCCGAATATGCGTGCCGATTCAATCAGTCGGTTATATTTGAATCGCTGAATGTTAAAAGGGCGTAAATCCTTCAACCCCTAGTTGTGGGAAATTACAAAAAAACTGTCCAGCATCTTCCCAACTCTTAGTATGGCAAGATTGACTTTTTTCGTGAGTAGGCTACTTGGGACCACTTATGGCTGGAAGAATAGAATTTTAACGGGCGACCTGAGTTCAGCAGAAATTTTCAAATTTCATGGAGAACCGCCCTTTTTACATTTTCAGTTTTTTCAACTGTAAATAAGAGTACCTATAGGATTTTTCAACTGTAAATATATCGTTATGTATAACGATTGACGAAGCACCCCTACTCCGTTGGGTTTTACCCACAGGCGAAGAGGGAAACGGCACGAGTACACCCGACGGGGAAAGGGACTACCCAAGTACACCCGCGCAGACAGGACACGAGTACACCCGGAGGACGTCAGTACACCCGACACCAGTACACCCGGCGTGCGCCAGTACACCCGACGAACAATCAGGAAAAAAATAAGGAACATTTGGAAGAAAGTTTTTAATGTCAGCAGAGGAACATCGTTGTCATAAAATTACAAGTTAAGTTGCCAGTCTTCCTACTTCTTTCCTCCCTTGATTCCAGGTTTCTCGAATATACTGGCTAGTTGAAAAGTGACAATTTGTAGGTATTGGTACCTTGTGACGGACCCACTTTCGAACCTTTGAATAGGTACACGTTTGTAACCTTTTTTTTTCGGGGCGACTTTGCTCGTTCAAGTTAATAGAGTCCAACTTAGCATATGCGTCACATTGAAAACCGAGAAGTTCTTTACGGAGGTAAAGATCCGTATGTTCGGGTGGCTGGAATTAAAATTCTTGCTAAAGGATGAATGGAACCCTTCGCAATCGTTGGTCGTCATGTTTGTGGCCGTTGTTTTGGAAGCCCACATTTCGGTGAACTGTGAACAGGGAAAAATAGCATCTCCATCTGCCCTCAGCCCGATGATCACTTTCACTTCCATGGGTGTACTCGCGACGTAGCGCCGGCCCCCTCATGGGTGTACTCACGCACCACCTGAGTTTACCGGTGACCCTCCTTCTCCGAGCTGGGTGTACTGACGTCGTCAACCGTCCCCACCCATCACCCTTCCCCACCCTTCTACACGTCTCTCCCCAGCCGGTCGTCGACGACGGAGAGAATCAGTCTGAAGAAGAGCTCGCTCGAAACTTTACAGGTACCTTGTCCCCTTAAGTGTTTTTATCTTAAAGTATATATATATATATTATACATGAGGGATTTTCTCTACCAACGACCCTACCACCTGCGAGACTCATAGTCTCGTGCTATGACAGCCTCACAGAGAGACTCCCTGCCTACATAGACTCCGTTCTTCAACCGATTGCTGCTGCCCAGCCTTCATTTGTGCGCGACTCGTATGAATTTCTTGAGGTAATCAGGAACCTACCAATTCCATCGAGTCTCGATTTTGCCTGTCAGATGTTCTTGGAGGGGACGTTTCCCCAGGACAGGCCAGACAATGATAGGCAAGAAGAAGCAGTGGCACATTTAAATGTGAGCATCTTGCCCGAGACTCCGAACGCTCTGCCATGGACTATTGACGAGCGGAAAACTACAATGGCTGCATTTTGGCCGTCTACAACAGCGTGCTAGCCCGTGGGTTGTTTCCAGCAGAATGGAAGGTTGCTGACATCAGAGCAATAAGAAGGGCAGGGCCACGTGACCTCACCCGATGCAATGCAGCCACCCATGATCCAAAAACTGGCTCAATGACGATGACGTGTATTTCTATCACAGTTCACCAATATAAACGCATTTGCCCAAATCCAATCTTTTTTATCAGAAGCGTTTGCCCAAAGCCACTGCGGTTTTTGCCCAAAACCATTGAATTTTTTGAAGGTTTGCCCAAACTCAAATCCCCCGTGTGTCTGTCTGTGGCCGATTCACGACCGATCGGCTCTCCTTCTCCGGACGCCACCACACTGTTGTCTGCCACAGCAGTGATTGTCCCAAGAATCTGCGCTGCCATACCAACAGTCCCATTGCCGTCTTCCCTTTTCGAGAGATTTTCATCACTTCTTTTGGCTGACCGGACCTTCACTCAGACGGGCCCCATCAATTTCCTGCTGGGTGCAGAACTTCAACTTGCTTTTTCAAACAGGATGTGAAATAATCCATGGCGAACCTGCTGCAATTAAAACAATCTTCGGATGGATTATATTTGGAAATGCCGAACTACCGTCACCCATGACGCTTGATGTGTTATAGGTCGACAACTTAGAGAATAACTAGGGGAGTCACCGAGCCTCCTTCGGAGGGGAAGTTTGCCTTCCCTTTCCAGGTAACCCCTGCTCGGAAGGTGCGCGCGTAATTCGAAAACTCAGGCCTCTCCGCCCACGTTTGGACCTCTGACCGCTTGGCGAGTGTGCCTAATTATGAGTATTTCAGACCGTACACAAAACCGTCAAAAGTGATCCTATCTGCCTTCATGAAGATTCAATTTAAAAAAAAAATTATGATGTATTAACAAAAGAAAAAAAATTGTATTGCCTGGTTTTAATAGGCAGGTACCTATTTAAATGTGAGGAAGAAAAAAGGGTCTTCTGAGAAAGAATTATCACCTCACGAAATTAATAGATGTACAGTATTATTATAGGACTATAGCTTCGAAGCGCTATATTGACAATGAAAAGAGAAAGGGTTCGAGAAGCCCATCGGCCTGGTCAGGAGGCCAATTTTTTGAAAAATGCGGGACGTGAGCCCCGGCGGTGTGCCTAGGAAAGGGACAGATTTCACTCTCGGGATGCCGCCAGGTTCGCTGCACGGTGTCATTCCTTAAGTTGTCGACCTATTATAGGTACTATAATAGTACCTATAATAGGTCGGGTATTATAGGTACTATAATAGTATACTCTACCACTTCTCTTGACCATCATCCTGACTAATATGTTCCGGCAAGGGTAAGAGGTCGCTTCCGCAGTGCACAATGACCCTCTCCACGTGATGGCAGAAACGCACTTCAGAGAAACTCATACCCGTTTGGCAAATGGGTCCTATTGTGTGCAGCTCCCGTTCAAAATGGACTCGACACTCCCACCCATTGGTTCAAGTAAGGCTATTGCTACCCGTCGATGGCTCAATGTCGAAACCAAGTTCCAGAAAAACGAGAAATACCGGGATCCTTACAACGCACAGTGGTCTGTGGGTGGCAAAAACCCCCATTTTTCAACTTGATTGTTGATACAATTTGAATTTACAACTGATGTTTGAAGAAGTTAACTAGTGTATTCCATGGGTTTATAGGTAAAAATAAAGATTTTACAGCGTTACACAAGCTTGAGAAGATGAAAAAACGCCAATTTCCCGAGAATTTATGTCAAAGGAAACGTGACAAAATGGAGCGCTTTATGTTAAAACGAAAATTCCTTCTATTTATATCAAGTCTATATATATATATCAGTAAAATTATTTTTTCCTAATTTTTCCAGTCGGTTTTAGCTTGTGTTTTTGAATAAAATATTGAAAAATTCCATCTTTGGAAAATTCAGTAGACAAGGAAACACCGTGCGCCAAAGTGCGATTAGTCTAGGAACACTCAGTAGGACCTGTAGAAACAAAAAAATGCAAAGATCGGATGCGGGAACTTGCGGCTTCGCTCGTTTCTCTCCGGTCTCTCCTGTCAGAGCTCCAAAATTTTTTACCGTCGGTTACGTCGTTCTGACTTCAGATTTGGATTTTACGTCCCAAAAAACGTAGGTGTACCAAGTTTTATTGAAATATTTCAAAGAAAAGAGGTTATTGCCGCTTTTCTGTCATTTCAGACTACTGTGCAACGCCTTCATGGAAGAAGAGTAGGTATCTAAGTCTGGGGCACATGGCTCCAGGAGGGTAATCGATCTGGGGAAATGTCCTCAAGGGCCCGAGTTGAAAACGCAATCTAAGTGGGGAAACAGCCTTCTTTAACTCGAAACTGAACTGGGGAATGGACCTCGTCATGAAAACAGCGTTGCACCGGCCTTATCTCGGCCTGGTGCAGAATCAGACTTGCTAGTCAGTCAGTTTCTGTTGTGTTGTGGACATGGATGTGCCGATTCAATCTAAATTTTTGTTGAAAAAATGCAGTTAGTGGATAGTCATAAATATACTGAACATCGTACGTTGAAAGACGGTAGTTTGTCGTTTCGGTGTTACAATAGGACGTGTTCTGCTAAACTGTGTAGGTACATACCGACGGAGGTGTTAAGAAAGTGCTGTCAATGTCCGCTACCCAACATAATCCACCAAAATCTGGTGGTGGGTGCGAAAATTGTAATCATACTATAATCTGATTACCTAAAGTATGATTAAAATTTTCGCAATAATCATTAATTTTCTCAATAGGGACAATCAGATTGCCACGAAAAGAGGTCCGCGATAATAACGAGTTTTTATTGGAGTGCTGGGCTACGTATCAGAAGGATGGTGATCTCAAGAAATACCTAAGGGCTGTAGCTAACCGTTACAACTCGACCGAGGATCCTGAAAACTAGTCAGAACCCCAAACACGACGGATCAACCCTTGTTGACAACACTATATTAATTTAATTTTAAGGTGCGTAATGTTTCTCACTAAATGCCGTTTTTACCGCCATAACGTTTGCCCCAGTTCGATTGCGAGTCTTCCAGAGCCTTGCCCCAGTTAGATGCCGAAAAGTTCCCCAGTTAGATTGCGTTTTGGCCACTTTTGCCCCAGTTGAAAAACCACCGGCTCCAGCCACGTGGCTGGGTACAGTACTGTACCCAGTATGGTCTTCATCCCCCATTTTGGGATCACTCTAAATTCTTCCCCCTCACCATTGCGTCCATTGCGATGGATCTTGTCGTGACACCTCCAATGTATCACTCAACGACCGACTTCTCAAAGGTCCAACCCTTCAGAAGGAAGTACTGGATGGGATACCCATGGATCATCCCGCCGAGGTTCTCAACCTACGACCCAATGAGATGGAATCACTCATGATTCTTGGACTTCAGTGTTTCCCTCATGATTACTGTTTCTCTTATGTGATTAACATTCCTAGTCAAGCCAATATAAAGCGAACAATTCTTTCTCACGTTGCTTCAATTTATGATCCGGTCGGCTGGTTAGCACCTGTCGTCTTTTGGGCTAAACATTTCATTCAACAGCTGTGGGCCAATTTTCTGGATTGGGACAACTCACTTCCTGAAGTATGTCTGACACGGTGGGCGGAGTAGGTACTCAGCGTCACTACCCCAGTTATCAAACATCAGGATTCCTCGACTCTGTGTTACGCCCACAATGAGCTCCTTTAATGATTTTTTAAAATGCTTTTCCTGCAAAGGTCGTGCTTCAAAAGTTACGAAAACGGGTCCATATTGCAGAAACCCCGTTTCAATTATTTATAGGGCCTTAGGAAAAATATGATATTTGAATTCCGAGGTCTGGAGAGGGTACATGACGTGGGCTGCTTCGTCGTCTTTTGATTGGCCGGGAGATCCCTCTCTCTCTCATCTACGCAAGTCAGCCAACTTTGCTACGCGAAAAGTCGACCCCAAAAATCGAAAATCGGGTTAATCATTATAGAAGGTCATTCGAAAATTGAGCATCGAGGTTATTATCAAAGAATGTTATTCAAAAATCGACCCGGGCCGAGTGTTTTTATTCCGATTCTGTTCAGATTTATTATTTAGCGCTCTGGCGGCTCAGTGCCCAACTACTCGACGCCCAGCCTGGCGAGGTGTGACGTCAAATTTGCCCGGCGTTCATTTCAAAATCTCTAACATTTCGAAAACGGCTCAGCGCGTACCTAAACGGATTTTCGAACTAAAAATTGGGGTTTATGGGTTTTAAAGGGTGCTGAATCCGAATATGTTGTCAGAAATGCTGAATTCTGACCTTTTCAAGAAGCCCATTACAGTTCGACAACTGATTCGATCTTCAAATAACTTGCGAACGGGTTATCGCATAGAAATCGTTTTGTGCTCGTTGAAATCAGCGTGAAAAGCTCGTTTTAACCGACGGAGTTTCGTTCAAAACCGACGCCAAAAGTTGTATCGGGTTTCTGCGTTTCGAAAATTTTCCTAGCGATTCCTAGTAACGACGCTATTTGACCCGGCTCTCGTCGCGAAGGAGCACCCGAAAACCGATGAAGGGGATGAGGGAGGAAAAATCAAGGTAGCCTATGACCATCGCGCTGGTTTTGGGAACGGGTCGCAATAAACGGCACGCGAATCGGTCATTCCGTTCAGGCGTGAAAAGGGAAAAAACAGACAGACAGACAGATAGACATTTCTCGGTTTTTATTAGGTGGTTTTCCGTCCATCACCTATCAACGATGCACCCTTGGCGACGCTTTTTGACCCGTCGTCTATGCAGTAATATGCAGCCCATAGCAACCCATCAACTCAACAATGAAATTACCTAGTACCTATCAAACTAATCGAAGGCTTGCAAAAAATACTCGTACCCACCTACCAACGATCTTCGAATAACTTGTGAACGGGTTATCGCACAGAAATCGTTTTGTGCTCGTTGAAATCAGCGCGAAAAGCTCTTTTAACAAACTTTCCTAGTAATCCTTAGTAATTACTCGTTAACGACGCTATTTGACCGTCTCTCGTCGCGAAGGAGCACCCGAAAACCGATGATGAGGGAGGAAAAATCAAGGTAGCCTATGACCATCGCGCTGGTTTTTGGAACAGGTCGCAATAAACGGCACACGAATCGGTCATTCCGTTCAGGCGTGAAAAGGGAACAAACAGACAGACATTTCTCGGTTTTTATTAATAAGAGAGCGCCGTAGAGCTACCAGAATGCGCTACGGTAGGTGGAAAAAACTGAGGGCCATCTGCATTTTATTCCCGCCCGAAGGCTACACACTGCCGAAGCCAGACGCGAGTTCCAGAGTGTAGCCCCCCGACCAGCGGATTCCCGCCCTTGGCGGGAATAAAATGCAGATGGCCCTCAGTTTTTTCCACCTACCGTAGCGCATTCTGGTAACCTAAAGTGTGTACTATCTCCCGCTTCTTCTTATCTGATGGCGTATGAAATTTCGTCTTTTGGCATTTACGTCACTCATGACATTGTGATTTGTGTTCCGCTGCAAAAATGTGCAGAGTGACGAGCACTTTGAAATATTTTGGAAAGCACTTTTTCCCATCGAACCGACAATAAAATCGCATTCGTCCCTTGCAGCAAGAGAGGGATTTCAATCCATTGGTGAACCGAAAAAGATAAATCCCCTTAAAAACATTTCTCCCCAGAATTCATTTTTCTCCACTAAGTCCGCGAAGAAGAAAAAACGCTGCAAATTTTACACAAGGGTTTATTATTCTTTGATATACGTTACTTGTGCAGAAATTTAATTCTGTCAATGAAAAATTTAAAAAAAAAAGATTTTTTTTCTATTTTTATATTCCAAAAATTGTTGGATTTTTTTTTTTTTTTTTCAAAAAATTGTTTTGCAACTTTTTGTTTTGTTTTTTGCTTAAAAAATATTTGACCTCGTGGGATCCATAATAAATCTCATTTGTAGCCCCATGAAAGCCCTATAGATCGCAACAGTGAAATCGGATCGTTCTGAGACCCAAAAAAAAATGGATTCTACGTCAAAAAATACTTCGAAAACGACACCTGACTCGATCCCATAGCCGAAAGCCTTAAAAAAACCCTCCCGTAGCCCCATTTTAGCCCCACGGGTTCGGGCGATCGAGCTGAAAACCTTGCGGGCACAACTAGATGGTAAACCGAGTATTTTGTCGAAATTTCAGATTAAAAAAAAAAAAAAAAAATTCCTACTGCCTAAAACGGCCCGGACGGCGTACGGCGTAGGTACTCCGTACGGCGGACGGAAATTTCGTTTTTGGAATCTAGACCTCTTGAAACGAATAATGTCACATTTTGAGGCTGATCAGAATTTTCGACCCCCGTCGCGAAGAAGTTCCAAGAATAATAAACCAACCGAAGAGGTTCCCTAACTTTCTATTGTGTTTTGTTCAAGATTTTTTCAATGTTTAGTTTTTCTTTTGGGGGATTTTTTTCCGGGGAGTTTTTTTCCGATTACCGATAAGAAGAAGCGGGAGATAGTACAAACTTTAGGTTACCAGAATGCGCTACGGTAGGTGGAAAAAACTGAGGGCCATCCGCATTTTATTCCCGCCCGAAGGCTACACACTGGGGAGCTACACACTGGAACTCCAGACGCTTCTTACGAGCTGTTGTGTACCTGCGATGCACAAATCAGGATGAATCTCAAAATACAGTCCACTTGATAGAATGTAAGACCAAAGTTGCTGCCCTCAAAGTTCAAACTGTGCCTCGTATCGAATTGAACGGTGCTTTGCCTTTGGTGAATCTGGTTCGCTCAGTAGATGTAATTCGGGAAGAGCTCGCTGTGGATGAAATCATTCTTTTCACCGGTGCCTCAACTCTTCTTTCTTGCCTTCGAACGCCCACTCGTCTACTGAAGACCTTCGTTGCCAATAGAGTTGTGGCCATTTTGGACATCGCTCCGCTAGAGAGGTGGCGACACCGCCCTACCGCTTTCAACGGTGCTGATTGTGCATCCAGAGGACTTTCTCCTTCCCAGCTCCTAAATTTTCCCACATGGTGGGCGGGGCCTGAGTTCTTGCATCAGCCCTCCGCACAGTGGCCCTCAGCGTCCTGTGAACCATCCCCAACTTACACCCAGGAATGGAAGAGCTGTGATGAGCGACGTGCTAGCCAAGAGTTCTGGAAGCGTTGGTCGACAGAACATCTTAAGACTCTTCTCCAGCGCAAGAAGTGGAATACTCCGCGGCCTCCGCTAGAAGTTGGACAAACCGTGTACATCGTTAGAGAGAATACCCGGTCCCTGAGTATAGTTGAATCACTCGATCCTGGAGACGATGGTATCCACCGTGTTGTTCAGATACACACAAGTTCAGGTGGTCACTTGAGGCCAGTTGCCAGACTTGTGCCACTCCCCTAGAAGAGCTAAGAGTTTTTCTGTGTGCCAAACTCGGGTTTTTTGGTGAGGGTTGTTCCTTAGATGTAAGTTTGTGTTTGTTTGTTTGTTAAATACCTTCGAATCGTTCACGCCAAGGTATTTGGTTTATTTATAAGTGTGTTCACTATTCTGTGTTATTCTCAACTGTCTATATCAAAGTTTCTCATGGAGGATCCATGTGCCTCAAAATTTGTCAAATTTTGGGTGGGCGGTGTTTCGGTCGATCCGCCCTCTCAATTAAAATAGAGCGGGATCCCCCTTCTCTGAGAATGATGGGCCTCATTCAATTAGCCCCAAGTCTATGCCCCCCCCCCCCCCTCCTACCACTAAAAGGATCGCGCGCCTTCAGGTTTCTTGTTGTTACCGTTTCAAGTTCAAGTTCGTACTCACGTTTTTCTCCGTCAATTTCTTCCGAACGCCGATTTCTCAACGATTTTCTAAGTTTTAAAATTCTCTGTAATCATCGGCGTTCTTGCTCAAATCCCCCCCAACCCACTGATTATTCCCCGGTAATCCGAAACACGCCGAGCTTGTTCTGGACTGATTCACAGCTATTCGTCGGCGCCTTCTTCCTGAAAAACTGGGCCCAGTAAGTAACTACAGGCGTCAACCAGGGTGAGTTTTCTGCTGTCTCTTATCAGTTCCTAAATTTAAGTCTTGGCGTTTGTGTTCAGCCGTAGGACCGTCCTAGTTTGTGTGGAAATTCCGCGATTGCTTTTAAATTAATTCAGTGAACCCAGCGCTCCCTTAGTCGTCCGTAAATCTCCCGAAATTTCAATTTTAGCTCGATCAATCAAAAGACTTCAAAAATCCCATTTTTAGCCCCATGACAGCCTATAGATCGCAACAGTGAAATCGGATCGTTCCGGGAGCCCCAAAAATGGATTTTACGTCCAAAAATACTTTCGAAAAATACTTCAAAAACGACGCCCTACTCGATCCCATGGCTAAAAGCCTTAAAAAAACCCTCTCATAGCCCTATTTTAGCCTCTAGCGCCCCACGGGTGTGGGCGATCGGACTGAAAACTTTGCGGGCACAACTGTATGGTAAACCGAGTATTTTGTCAAAATTTCAGATTTAAAAAAAATTCCTACTGCCCAAAACGGCCTGGACGGCGGACGGACATTTCCATTGATTGAACTAGGATATGAAACAACCCAGATGTTGACTGGGCATGGCAACTTCAGTGCTAAGCTCAACTTCTTCAGGAGGAGTGATAGCCCTGCTTGCCCCTGTGCATCTTAGATTAGATTAGATTAATACCAGAGAGGGTAAAGAAGTGGGTTCCTGAGGGGCGTCCCACTTCTCGCACTTAGGCCTACTGTAGCACAATGGGTCTGTAACAGACCCATTGTGCTACCTCTCGGAGTTACTATGGTAGGAGTTCTGTGCCCTTGAAGAGGTTCAATAGTCCTCCTACCAGGTCCTTTCGCGCCAGTAACTCTCCCCGGTCTACAGAGCCCAGAGCAAGATACCTTCTGCGCTCGAGGGCCTCACATTCAAAGATGAGGTGCTCTGCTGTCTCCTCCTCATCTTTGCAGAACCTACAGGTGGGTTCATCATTTGTGACCCCTATCCTGTTTAAATGCTTCCTGAAACTTCCGTGTCCTGTGTACAGGCCCACCATGAATCTCAGTCCCTGTGCATCTTATTCGTGCCTGCTCCCTATAATATAGGCCATAATATGCCCTATATTATGCATAATATTATTATGCCCTGCAAAGAGAGCAACTTTTTGGAGCACATCCAATGGACGCCCCGCTGGACGGGCACATTCGTTTTCCCTCCCGGAAAGCCATTAGTAGTCATTAGCAGTCGAGACGTCCATCGAAGCGGCTTATCGAAGTGTTAGGTTTCCCTCCTCGGAGGGGAATCGCTCACAGGTCAAAAGTTAGGTTTTCCTCCCTGGCATTTGCTTTCTCTTCTGGATGGGGGGCAATATGTCGACACATAAACTGGTCGACAAACGGCCCAGAAGCCGTGTCGACATCTTTCAACACCAAGAGTTGACCAAAGTCGACTTCACAGGCATTGGAAATACGGCGACACAAAAATACAGCGACAAGTCGACAAGTTTCAACACCCCTTGTTGAAAAAGGTCGTCCAAGTCAAACAAGGGGATACGACGACAGATTTACATCGACATCCTTCGTATACCTGCGAAGTCTCGAAGGGAAATGGCAGACACTCTACCTGGCCAATTATAGATCAACAAAGCCGGATGACTTACTGTAGGCCTACGAAGTTACCTACGAAGTTACGAAAGTAGGCCTGTTGAAGAGTTACAGTTAACAAAAGCAGGTAGATGGCCCCTATCCCTATCCTAACACGTTGCCCTACCCTTTTCGCGTAATTTGGTCTTAAGTATTTACGTTGGAGTTCACCTCATCAGGTCGAGCTCGGCTTCCCCTCCCGGAATAATTCAATTCAATTCAATTCAATTCAATTAGGTTGAAAGTGACTTCTCATGACTCATCGGCTTATGACTTAGCGACCAACAAACTCACCCTCCCCCGGTGGTGCCTTAATGAATTGCAAAATTATTTTGATGAAATACCTATGAAATGAAAATTTGTTTTTAGTTTATTGTTATTACATTATTTCATTATTCTATTAAAGTCATTTTTAAAAAGGAAGGAATTATGGCTATTGCACAGGAAACTGGAAAACCCCTAAAAAAAGAAAGTTTTGCGTACTTTTACCGATGGTTTAAGTAAATTAGATTATATTCATGATAATAATTATCATGAATAGTTGCAGAATGCATATAGTCCAGGCAACAAAGACGAAAAAAGGTCTTGAGGTAGAAAAAAAAAAGATAAAAAACAACATACAAGGTTCAAGTAACAACCAAAGCAACATACACAGCAAGTAACATACTAAAAGTTCTGGGGGGTGGGGGTGCTGCGTTATGAGGGGGGTCTTAGGCCAGGCAAATTAGGAAAATAAAAGGCAGTTAGCTGAAAGTTTAGTAATAGTCGTAATCACCACATTCCTTTATGTTTTTTGGGTCGCTGAACACGACTCTGAAGTTTGTTGGCACTTGCTCATACCTCCCTAACTATGGGTTCTAACGACATGACCACTCTATACAACATGGAAGTACATAAGATTTTCTACAAAATGCACTAGTAACATTAAATGATTCGTATTCAGCGACCCAAAAAACGTATAGGAACGTGGTGATTACTAAACTTTCTGCTAACTTTTCTAATTTGCCTGGAGTATCTCCAAAGGTCCCTTTTTCAGGATTTTAGTGAATTCACTAAAAGATTCATATCTTGGAAACTGTGCCTTTTTCGATAAATCATGCCCTATAGTAAAATTTCATTTAATGAAAGATGATATGATTCTGCACAACTTTGATTATAAACACTTTTTCCAAATTCCGAACCGTTTTCGGTATATTCCTAGGTACGCCTCGGAAAATCGGTTAACTTTGGAAACCAGATTTTCACCTGTACCTACCTGTATTGACCTAAGCCCAAGGAATTTATAAGATCTCCTTGGAATGGGATCTGGGGGCACCTTTTCGCGAGCATGTTTGACTTGGTCATCATTACGAGCTCCAATATACTCATCCTGGGCAACGTACTCAATTACTCCTTCACCACGAATGGAAGCAGCGTTGAATGCATCCACATCTAGGGTACGAAAGAACAGTCGTATCGATTCAGGGTAATGCTCGTCCACATATTCTCGTGTTACAAATCTACTCTCAATTAGTTCCTTTTCTTCAGGTAGTAAATGCTGACCATCTCCAATTTTCGTTAATATAGACGAGAAAGTAACATCAGCTTGACGCATTACTTGGACAAGTGGATAATACTGAGTGAATAATACACACAATCTCGCAACAAAAGTTTTGTTTACTGCGTTTATAGATTGGAGTTTGACATACCTACAGGGGGTAATTGTCGTAGATCACCGCAGAAAACCATATTCATACCAGCGAAGGGACGTTCATGATCGTGAAGAATATGCTGCAAACGATAATTTATTTGTCCAAGTAAACCTGAGCCGATCATACTGCACTCGTCGATAAACACTATCCTCACATTGTTGAAGGCAGTTCTGAATGAATTAGGTGATTCAACAGAGAGACCAGTTTCACGTTGCGAGTTTCCAATTCGAAAAGCAGCGTGAACCGTAGTACCATTGATCGCGGCTGCGGCCATACCAGTTGAAGCTGTAGCTACGTAAGCATTGAACGCTACATTATGAGCTTGAGAAAATCGATTATAGGTCTCCATCATCAACTTGTGGTTATCAGTGGCTCCATCATCAACTTGTGGTTATCAGTGGCTCAGTGGTTTGAGCGTTGGACTACTGAGTCAAAGGTTGCTGGTTCGATCCCAGCAGCCACAAGACATCTTCCTCATACTGATAATCACCTTTCGGAAGGCAATGGCAACCCACCGAAAGTATTCTGCCGTGGAAAACCTCTCAAATTTGCCGTTCGGAACCGGCGTTAAGCAGTAGGTCCCTACTACTTCTGTATAACTGGTCAACACGCTCAACAGATGTTAGTAGCGAGAGGTCGCCAACGCCCGATTACGGGTATGGCACCCAAAGAAGAAGAAGAAGATCATCAACTTCATTGTGAAAGTTTTGCCACAACCAGCTGGACCGGTGAGAAAGATTTGAAGCGGAGTCTTCTCATCATCTTTGTACATACGATGTATCGCTTCCAGAATCAAATCCCGCTGACGCTTATTTGTGCGTCTCATTGCTAAACAAGACGAATTGTCTCGGGCATGTTCTCATCTACCTGTTCTTTTGGGTCATTTTTTAACCAAAGTAAAATGTGTGCGTGTGGAATGCCTCTTTGCTGAAACTCTATACGTTTAAAGTACTCTATGACGCAGTATGAACCAAATGGACTGTAACGCGACGAATGCAGCAAAACATTAAACATTATCGTGTCAACTAATTTGTCAACATACAAGCAACACGTAACTGGGTCTTGAAGCTGTAGCTACGTAAGCATTGAACGCTACATTATGAGCTTGAGAAAATCGATTATAGGTCTCCATCATCAACTTGTGGTTATCAGTGGCTCCATCATCAACTTGTGGTTATCAGTGGCTCAGTGGTTTGAGCGTTGGACTACTGAGTCAAAGGTTGCTGGTTCGATCCCAGCAGCCACAAGACATCTTCCTCATACTGATAATCACCTTTCGGAAGGCAATGGCAACCCACCGAAAGTATTCTGCCGTGGAAAACCTCTCAAATTTGCCGTTCGGAACCGGCGTTAAGCAGTAGGTCCCTACTACTTCTGTATAACTGGTCAACACGCTCAACAGATGTTAGTAGCGAGAGGTCGCCAACGCCCGATTACGGGTATGGCACCCAAAGAAGAAGAAGAAGATCATCAACTTCATTGTGAAAGTTTTGCCACAACCAGCTGGACCGGTGAGAAAGATTTGAAGCGGAGTCTTCTCATCATCTTTGTACATACGATGTATCGCTTCCAGAATCAAATCCCGCTGACGCTTATTTGTGCGTCTCATTGCTAAACAAGACGAATTGTCTCGGGCATGTTCTCATCTACCTGTTCTTTTGGGTCATTTTTTAACCAAAGTAAAATGTGTGCGTGTGGAATGCCTCTTTGCTGAAACTCTATACGTTTAAAGTACTCTATGACGCAGTATGAACCAAATGGACTGTAACGCGACGAATGCAGCAAAACATTAAACATTATCGTGTCAACTAATTTGTCAACATACAAGCAACACGTAACTGGGTCTTGAAGCTGTAGCTACGTAAGCATTGAACGCTACATTATGAGCTTGAGAAAATCGATTATAGGTCTCCATCATCAACTTGTGGTTATCAGTGGCTCCATCATCAACTTGTGGTTATCAGTGGCTCAGTGGTTTGAGCGTTGGACTACTGAGTCAAAGGTTGCTGGTTCGATCCCAGCAGCCACAAGACATCTTCCTCATACTGATAATCACCTTTCGGAAGGCAATGGCAACCCACCGAAAGTATTCTGCCGTGGAAAACCTCTCAAATTTGCCGTTCGGAACCGGCGTTAAGCAGTAGGTCCCTACTACTTCTGTATAACTGGTCAACACGCTCAACAGATGTTAGTAGCGAGAGGTCGCCAACGCCCGATTACGGGTATGGCACCCAAAGAAGAAGAAGAAGATCATCAACTTCATTGTGAAAGTTTTGCCACAACCAGCTGGACCGGTGAGAAAGATTTGAAGCGGAGTCTTCTCATCATCTTTGTACATACGATGTATCGCTTCCAGAATCAAATCCCGCTGACGCTTATTTGTGCGTCTCATTGCTAAACAAGACGAATTGTCTCGGGCATGTTCTCATCTACCTGTTCTTTTGGGTCATTTTTTAACCAAAGTAAAATGTGTGCGTGTGGAATGCCTCTTTGCTGAAACTCTATACGTTTAAAGTACTCTATGACGCAGTATGAACCAAATGGACTGTAACGCGACGAATGCAGCAAAACATTAAACATTATCGTGTCAACTAATTTGTCAACATACAAGCAACACGTAACTGGGTCTTCATGTACAAGGGATGTACGCAAATCAGAACTCATTTCATTCACAGGATCACCTTCCCCCGTCCATTCTTTATCGTGATGCAGTCGATAGAGTAGGCTTTCTCTGCATCCAATATTGCTTCAATCAAATTTTTGTACTTGTCGAGTAGAAACAGTTTCTAGTAACCAACCGCCAAACTTCCTTACAGACCAATCAGGTGATTATAGTTTTCGCGATTATGTTGCGTAACAAATTTTGGTGTCGTTACGAAAATTTTAGAATGACCCCCAGCCCAAAAACATATCTATGTTAAAAAAAGATGGGCAGGAATCTGAATCCAGGCCTAAATTTCCTGAATCTTCCTAATTGTTTTGAGTTAGGTTGAGGGCTACAGTTGGCAAGGCAGTGTCAATGACCCACTTCCCAAGACCCCACGGGACAAAGGCTGAGGACAGGTAGTGGGCAAACAACCCTTTTGTCGTCGTTTAGCAGTCGACCAGTTTCAAGAGCGGTGTTTTTAGCTCATTTTCCACTCTGTTGTTGAAATACAGCGAAAAACGGATCTCAATTTTTCGACATAAATCCGTCGACCAGTTTTAAAGATGTGCGTTATCGACGTTCTTCAACACCTGGTGTGGAAATATGGCGACAGGAGGTGTCGACCAGTTTATGTGTCGACATATTGCCAAGTTCCCTCTACGTCGTCTATACAAACACTGGCGGACGTTGTTGATGTCTCTGGACCTTCGGTACCTACCTGTTTAGTAAACAAGTGCAGTTGATACATCGACTTATCGCTTATGGGTCTCGACGAGAGGACGATAAAAGGCTCATCAGTTCCAATCGCGATTTTGGTCCGATTCCACGTGCATCCCACAACAATGCTGTCGCTCCAAAAAGTCACCAGCAAACGAGGCTGCGAAAATCTTCTCGTTGAAGGCTAAACGTTCGGTCGACAGAAGGTACTCAAGGATTCTGGAGAACAGCGATGGACGTATGAACAACCTCCTTGTGGTGTCTCCTGGGTAACGCTGATGGCTCACATTGCTGGGAGGGAAACATAACATTTCTGTAAGCCGACCCCGGGCCACCGGGAGGGAAACCTAAGATTTCTGTAAGCCGACCCCGGGCCACCGGGAGGGAAACCTAACATGTTCCTAAACGAACCCGCCCCGCTGGACACACTACTGCAGACTCTGCAGTGCAGAGCCACGGTACTTACAGAAAGTTTGAGGAGTTCTGCAGATTTTGGACGGCCACGCGTGGAGAGGGGATGGGCTTGCCGGGTGAAGGGCGACGTAACGTGGTCCAGGTTAGGTTAGGATTTGTGTTGAAGGGAGTCTGGAGGAAGTTTTTTTATGCTACAAATGAGATTTTTGATGGACCCCAGGAAGTGAAATATATTTCAAGTAAAAACAAAACAAAAGATGTTGAAAAAATCAACAACAAAAATTTTTAAATATAAAAAAAAAAAAAAAATATAATGTAAGGTGGATGCGGCGAGATAGTGGGAATCCATCTTAAAAAAAGACGATTTAAGACGAAATAGTCTATTTCCACGATAAAAATATATAAACTTGTAGACGCGTTTCGGTTGATTAGACCATCATCAGTACAATACTGTATTGTACTGATGATGGTCTAATCAACCGAAACGCGTCTACAAGTTTATATATTTTTATCGTGGAAATAGACTATTTCGTCTTAAATCGTCTTTTTTTTTTCTTTTTTTTTTTTATAAAAAAATATATTTTTTCATTGACGCAGAATTAAATTTCCGCAAAAGTAACCTATATCAAAAAATAATAAACCCTCGTGCAAAATTTGCAGCGGTTTTTTGTAGACCAGTATAATAATAATAATAATAATAATAATAGTTGATGGTGATGTTGACCGTTTCAATTAATGTTGTTGGAAACTTGTTGAGGGTCAGTCACTGTGTGGTGTTTGCCGACGGTGCAGAGGTCTAATCCAATGAGGTGGTTAGGGTGAAAAATGACTCCTCTGCTGAGTACTAAATTGTTTATTTAAATAAACAATTGTAGCGTGGGGACCGGTTTCGAGCAACTAAGCTCATCTACAGCCCTGACAAGAAAACCATTTGTCATTAGCACCAGAGAAACCATAAAATTCTATTAACAAGTTAACAAAGTTATATTATACTGAAGGTATATGACAATGGTATAAATAGTGGAAATTATAACTGATGAAAACGGTCCAGAATGGTGGTAACTTGACAATAGTAGTTTTGGAATATGGACCCACTGTTAAAATTGGCTCCATGACTGATGGCCAGTGAACCATTTGAAAACCAGTTAGGCTATACTACAGGTACTGAAATGAGAATTGTTTATTATTCTAGAGGCAGAAAACAAATACTCGATATGTGAGTAGTGACAAGGAGAAATTATAGGTAAGAAAGTCAGAGGTAATTTTAAAAATGGACCCATTTGACAAGGTTATTGGTTCTAATTGGTAATGGGAAAGATTAGGTTGGGATTATTCTTATTTAAAAAACAATTGATAAGTAAAAATACAGAAAAAGATGACATACCTAGGTGACTTAGTGGACATGGTGAATTTTTGAATTTATACAAAAGGTAAATTTGAATATGAGAGTTTAAATTAATTGAATTTATGAATCTATTTGCTACTGTTGAATTTTTGAGAAGTTAAAAGTTTTTATAAGAGTTAGTTTTTTCAGCGGTATTCATACATAGGTAAATTTGAAAAATTGTTATTAAGTACAGGAGGTTGGGTGAAATAGAAAAATCCAGATGAGCTTACCAGAGTGACTTGAGGTAGGTTGAACATACAATCAGTTCTGAACAATTGGTTAGGCGTCTGAGAGTTTAAATAGGTACCTACCTACTACCTGGGCGGGGACGAGGGATTACCTCTGTCGGTACCCTTTGAGTGTTTTGAAAGGAAAACCGACATTCCCAGGAAGTTCAAGATTGTTTTGAGAGTAGAGAACCGTTCCGTTATTGAGGGGTGGTTGTTGGGGATATTTCAGAATGAATTTTAAATTAAATTTGAGTAAGTATGAGTTTTAGATTAAAAGAAGGGGGGGGGGGGGGGTGAAAGAATATTGATTGAGAGAGTTAAATTGGTTTCAGAATTTCTAATATTGGGGATCTACTGATTTTGCCATGGTCGTTTTTATTAAGATCAGGGTGGATAGTATAAGCTTTCAGGATTTCCAGGTTCTCCCACTCATTGAGCAGGCGACCCTTGGGTTGGAAATGTAAAAGTTTACTATCCCTATTTGGGTTAAAAGGATGATTTGAGCTGATACAATGGTCGGCAAAATCATTATAGCCAAGATGCTGAAGGCGAATCTTGCTTTCATGTTCTGCCAATCGGGTTCTGAATGCTCTGCCTGATTGTCCTACATAATTTACTTCACAAAACGGTTCTCCACATGTTAATTTATAAACCCCTGACCTGTTCCTAGGTTCAATTTTATCTTTAGGATTTGATAAAAACCTCCCAGTTGTGTTGGAAGCCCGAAATATGACTTTATGCCCCAGTTTGCGGAGTTCTTTGGCGAGTTTTTCTGATAAATGACCATAGTATGGTAAGAAAATCCAAGGGGGTCTAGTTTCTAGGGAACTGGTAGAGGCTGGAACTTGTACAGGGGAGGAGGTTGACGGTAAAGCAGGAGGATATATTAAATCAAAAGTGATAGCCCTCTGTTTTCGTGAGATGATGCTGTCAACAAGTTTACCTTCATACCCATTATTTATAGCAATTTGTTTTATTATGTTGAGTTCGGCTAAATAATCGCTCTCATTGAAATACCTCCCCAATATGTTCAAAATTTAGCTGAAGATTTAATTCTACGTTCGACTATAGCAAACTCTAAAAAATCAGAATTAATTGATCTCCTAAAGCTTTGCTTGAGCCATAATTTCTTGCAGTATCAAAATAAAGTTTATGCAGATTCCACGGGACTACCTATTGGCAGCCCCTTATCCCCCTTATTGGCGGAGGTATTTCTAGATCATTTGGAAACCAAAATATTCGAAAGTCAACATTCCTCAAAAATTATTTACTGGCACCGCTACGTAGATGATGTGATAGCCCTGTTTTCTGGGTCTACTAGACAGCTAAATGTTTTTCTAAATTTCATCAACTCTCTCCACCCAACAATAAAGTTTGAACTGGAATATAACGTACATAATCAATTAAACTTTCTGGATTTATCAATTTCACTAAAAGATGGTAAACATGAATTCAAAATTTACCGTAAACCCACCCATACGGACATAGTTCTTCATAAAGACTCATGTCGACCATACTCCCATAAACTTGCTGCTTTCCATTCACTTACTCACCGGCTCCTAACAATTCCTCTCAATGAGAGCGATTATTTAGCCGAACTCAACATAATAAAACAAATTGCTATAAATAATGGGTATGAAGGTAAACTTGTTGACAGCATCATCTCACGAAAACAGAGGGCTATCACTTTTGATTTAATATATCCTCCTGCTTTACCGTCAACCTCCTCCCCTGTACAAGTTCCAGCCTCTACCAGTTCCCTAGAAACTAGACCCCCTTGGATTTTCTTACCATACTATGGTCATTTATCAGAAAAACTCGCCAAAGAACTCCGCAAACTGGGGCATAAAGTCATATTTCGGGCTTCCAACACAACTGGGAGGTTTTTATCAAATCCTAAAGATAAAATTGAACCTAGGAACAGGTCAGGGGTTTATAAATTAACATGTGGAGAACCGTTTTGTGAAGTAAATTATGTAGGACAATCAGGCAGAGCATTCAGAACCCGATTGGCAGAACATGAAAGCAAGATTCGCCTTCAGCATCTTGGCTATAATGATTTTGCCGACCATTGTATCAGCTCAAATCATCCTTTTAACCCAAATAGGGATAGTAAACTTTTACATTTCCAACCCAAGGGTCGCCTGCTCAATGAGTGGGAGAACCTGGAAATCCTGAAAGCTTATACTATCCACCCTGATCTTAATAAAAACGACCATGGCAAAATCAGTAGATCCCCAATATTAGAAATTCTGAAACCAATTTAACTCTCTCAATCAATATTCTTTCACCCCCCCCCCCCCCCCCCTTCTTTTAATCTAAAACTCATACTTACTCAAATTTAATTTAAAATTCATTCTGAAATATCCCCAACAACCACCCCTCAATAACGGAACGGTTCTCTACTCTCAAAACAATCTTGAACTTCCTGGGAATGTCGGTTTTCCTTTCAAAACACTCAAAGGGTACCGACAGAGGTAATCCCTCGTCCCCGCCCAGGTAGTAGGTAGGTACCTATTTAAACTCTCAGACGCCTAACCAATTGTTCAGAACTGATTGTATGTTCAACCTACCTCAAGTCACTCTGGTAAGCTCATCTGGATTTTTCTATTTCACCCAACCTCCTGTACTTAATAACAATTTTTCAAATTTACCTATGTATGAATACCGCTGAAAAAACTAACTCTTATAAAAACTTTTAACTTCTCAAAAATTCAACAGTAGCAAATAGATTCATAAATTCAATTAATTTAAACTCTCATATTCAAATTTACCTTTTGTATAAATTCAAAAATTCACCATGTCCACTAAGTCACCTAGGTATGTCATCTTTTTCTGTATTTTTACTTATCAATTGTTTTTTAAATAAGAATAATCCCAACCTAATCTTTCCCATTACCAATTAGAACCAATAACCTTGTCAAATGGGTCCATTTTTAAAATTACCTCTGACTTTCTTACCTATAATTTCTCCTTGTCACTACTCACATATCGAGTATTTGTTTTCTGCCTCTAGAATAATAAACAATTCTCATTTCAGTACCTGTAGTATAGCCTAACTGGTTTTCAAATGGTTCACTGGCCATCAGTCATGGAGCCAATTTTAACAGTGGGTCCATATTCCAAAACTACTATTGTCAAGTTACCACCATTCTGGACCGTTTTCATCAGTTATAATTTCCACTATTTATACCATTGTCATATACCTTCAGTATAATATAACTTTGTTAACTTGTTAATAGAATTTTATGGTTTCTCTGGTGCTAATGACAAATGGTTTTCTTGTCAGGGCTGTAGATGAGCTTAGTTGCTCGAAACCGGTCCCCACGCTACAATTGTTTATTTAAATAAACAATTTAGTACTCAGCAGAGGAGTCATTTTTCACCCTAACCACCTCACGAGGGTCAGTCAAATAAGACGAGATTTTTGCCGACGTTTCAAGAGATATATTCTCCTATCATCAGGGCCTCTCTAAATGATAGGAGAATATATCTCTTGAAACGTCGGCAAAAATCTCGTCTTATTTGACTGACCCTCAACAAGTTTCCAACAACAATAATAATAATAATAATAATAATAATAATAATAATAATAATAATAACAATAATAATAATAATAATAATAATAATAATAATAATAATAATAATAATAATAATAATAATTCACTCACAGCATCGGCCTTGTTGTCAGCAGAAAGGTGGTTCATGGTAAGGTTGTTGGCCAAAATGGGATACCTGTCCTCCATGCGCCATGTGAGTGCAGTCCATGTGTCTTCCAGAGGCTCGTCTGTCGCCAGAGGATATGTTCGGCCTTGAACTGAATCGAGAGACGCAACGCCAGGTACTGCCACAACAGCTACGGCGTCGGCAAAATGGAAAGGGTCCGCCACAACGAGGCCCGACCATCTAGGTGTCTAAAACAGGGTTATATCGTATAATGGTATTTTTCGAAAATTTGGATCCGACTCAAAATATGACAGGTAGATTTCAAATACGTTTCAAATTTAACTGGGTTAATTATTCTATGATAGGTACAGTTTAATTGGGCAAAAATGCTAATTTTTGAAGAAAAAAAAAATTGTGCAAGGTTGAGACAGTTGTGGGACCTCGAAATTACGGATTTTGCATTCAAAATTACTCGAAAAACGAAACCTTATTTTACCTCGTGGGATCCTTCAAAAGAACCATTTAATTTAAATGTTCTACTAGGGCTAGGCCGCGCGCGCTACAAATTTTGTAGCGCGCGCGGCCTAGCCCTATAGTACATCAAACTGCCGATCAATGGTGGAAGCGCTGTTTCCGCTATGCGATCGAGTTAGGTGTCGTTTTCGAAGTATTTTTGGACGTAGAGTCCATTTTCGGGGGTCCCAGAACGATTCGAATTCACTGTGGGTAGAATTGGAATGTGTTGGCGGCAATAGTTCCGCAGGTTTAATTCATTCCCACCTCAGATTAGGTAGCACCTAATCAGGTGGCTCTGGTTGTGGGAAGGGGAGGAGTAGTCTTGTCATAGCCCGTGTGGTGTACTGAAGTAACCCTCTCGTATAATAAATCAGTGCGTATAAAACGTGTTTCCATCTCAATCCGGAACTCCAGGGAATAGTTTTCGCTCTGCAAGTCAACAGAATGGCTCTCAAGGGGCTACAAATGGGATTTTTGAAATATCACAGGAAGTAAAATATTTTCCCAGTAATTTCGGACGCATAATCCATTTTTCGAGGTGCCACATCTGTTCGAACAATGTACAGATTTTCTTTCAATGAGCTGGTTAGGGAGGGAGAAAGACTCCTCTGCTGGTTTGAAAACTAAATTGTTCAGACCTGGTATTAAGTTCAACTACCTCAAGTCACTCTGGGCTGTAGATGAGCTTAGTTGCTCGAAACCGGTCCCCACGCTATAATTGTTTACCGAAAAAAACAATTTAGTATTCAAACCATCAGAGTCGTTCTCTCCCCCTAACCACCTCAATGAATTAGACCTCTGCACCATCGGCAAAAAACCACTGAGATTTTCTTTATTTTTTCCCAAAATAATACAACATTAATATAAAATAATACAAAATGATACAAAATTAATTTTCAAACAAGTAACCTTTATCGAGGAATAATAAACCCTAGTGTAAAATTAGCAGCGTTTTGGTTTCAGATGAATTTTTCAATGACCACAGAATTTGGTCAGCAGCGCCGTTTAAGAATTATGACGGGTTCTTGAAATATCCAATAAATTTGATATGACATTATTGGGAATTAGGTTGGTTTATTACTGATCTAATAGTTATATCTAATTAGAGGAGTCAGAGAGGTCTCGGTTCCTGATGCAAAATTACTTCGAAAATGACACGTCGCTGGCCATAATTCAGGAAACTCTATCTCATGGGGCCTTCGGGCTGAAAACCTTGATTGTCTAGAAGGAAAATGGAGTATTTTTGGATATCTAAACCAAAAATTTGAAATATCAGTAGGTAAATCACTTCCCTCCAAATTATGCAACACGTAACACAAAAGGACATCTTTGAGGGTGATGTAAATAATTTACAATTCTTCAATTGTTGAAGAATTACGTCGCGATGACACAGATACATTAATACAAAACGCTGCAAATGTTACACAAGGGTTTATTATTCTTTGATATACATTACTTGTGCAGAAATTTAATTCTGTCATGAAAAAATTTAAAAAAAGTTTTTTTTTTTTTTTATCTCAAAAAAATTTTTTTTTGGATTTTTTGTTCAAAAATGTGTTTTTTTCCAAAATTCCGTATTTTTTACTCGAAAAATATTTAACATCCTGGGATCCTTCAAAAATCCCATTTTTAGCCCCATGAGAGCCCTATAGATCGGCACAGTGAAATCGGATCGTTCCGGGACCCCAAAAAATGGATTCTACGTCCAAAAATACTTCGAAAACGACACCTAACTCGATCCCATAGCTAAAAGCCTTCAAAAAACCCCTCCCGTAGCCCCATAGCGCCCCACGGGTTTGGGTGATCGGACTGAAAACCTTGCGGGCACAACTAGATGGTAAACCAAGTATTTTGTCGAAATTTCAGATTTTTAAAAAAATTCCTACTGCCCAAAACGGCCTGGACGGCGTACGGCGGACGGACATTTCGGATTTAGAATGTAGACCACTTGAAACGGATAATGTCAAATTTTGAGCACGATCGGAGTCGTCGACCCCCGTCGCGAAAACATAGGTGTATTATTCCAAGAATAATAAACCAAAAAAGGGCGGTAGCCCAAAGGTTCTACAGTCAGATCATTCAATAACGATTAACGATTGTTTCGCCAAAATTTCCGACACCAACAAATTTGCAGCTCATTACATAATGCATCAAAAGTTGAAAATGTTATTATGGACCGAATGAACTCTAGGACCGAGTCAGCTGAATTGCTTATTACATCATACGTGATTTCTTTACTCGAAGGTGTTGTTTAGGCTCGGTAGGTAAATAGAAAATAAAAACAAACCTATGAAATCATAATAAATAAAGTAGGTCAACTCGCCCCACTGTCCGTCTCTCAACGCTGAGGATTCGTCAAGTCTATTCCGGCGTCACCCCTCTCCCGGTCCCAGCGAAAGAAGTCGTCTTACGGCAGTACGAAATAAGGAGCTCCAGCCACTTGACAAAGGCAACAATTTTTCATCGATTACGATCGATCACAACCGAGTGCGAAAAGTGCGCCAACTTTTCCGTCTCACCGCCGTCGCCAATCGAAATCGCTACCGCGTCGCCGCCCCCGTTGTCCTGGTGAAACGCCGACTACATTTGGCTCGCGTCACCGCCTTGACGCCCCCACATCACCGCAGCCGCCAGGGACATCGCCGCTCGACGCAACACACCGCTCAGGTTAGATCCGCCCAAACCTGATCAACGACGGATATTAAATTCCGCGGAATTATGAGAAAAGTAAAACTTACTTGTTCGCGTTACGGAGCTCCGAATAAAATAGGATATTAATCCATTTTTGCCAATAAAATCCAGTTTCGTGCGAATTATTCATTTTACTAACCACACCATTAATTTGCTTAATTTGCTTGAATTAGAGACGGGACTTATTCTAAGTTGATCCCGTTCATTGGTAGCAGAGAGCGTGGTTTTCTACTAGTTTCGCTTATTAATGGTTTTTCTAGTCTACTCAGGAACGCCTTGTTGTTAACATTTGACTACCAAATAATTTTTCTCGATAATTTCGTTCGCCGTATTTGACCATTATTTTGGTTTGTATTCTAGTCAACTCTAGTCGATCGCCTGCGTTTCATAATGAAGGAGGGTCCAAGCAAAAGCTAACAGGTCACATTCTTACCGAAAATGAGTTAGACATTGATTATTGTCAAGGACGACGGTTTGCATCCATTTCTGCATCGAAAACTGACCAAAACCAAACAGGTCACCTTCATTTTCAAGGCTAAAGATCGAGGATCTGAGCAGAACACAACATGTCAGTGTGGAAAGTCCGAACAAAACCGAACATGTCACAGCAACCAATGGGAGACTAGGAATCCGAGCGTCATTGGTCACGTGACCACCCAAATCACAATGGTATCAGTGAACCGTCTGTGTATTGTGTATATTTTATTGAAATTTCAATTCTTTAATGAGGCATTTGGTTTATATTGATGTATGGTGTATATTTTATTTGTATATTATTCTATTTATTATTATAATATTAAATATTGTATTTTTAAATACAACATTTAATATTATACATTTGAAAATGTATAATATTAAATATTAAATGAGGTATTTTGTTTATATGCGGATGGTGTAGGTATATTTTATTTATTTATTTTTTTTTTTTTTGCGCGAAAATATTTATTGAGCATAATTAAAAAAGAAACGAGCCGGTATCAGGGCCTTCGTTTTGGAGAGAGGCCAACCTCGCCATCGAAAATTGCTCTGATCGCCTTCACTCGTAGAATCTAGCCGCTGATATTTGATCAATCCATTCGTTGTTGCTACCGGAGAAAGAGTCGAAGTCTTAGGATCATGGTGTATTCAATCAACGAAGTTGGAGCCCCAGCTGCAGCGCCGCCCCACCGTCAAAGCCTAGCTATTTGTATACGATTTTATTTATTTGTATAATATTAAATATTGTATTTATATGTATATAATTAAATATTAATTTTTTTTATTGTTTAACATTGTAACGACTAAATACAAATAATTAAATAAATAAAATCATATTAATTTTTATTGAAGGTCTGATCAACAACAAACATGTCATTCAGGTTTCCAAGCAAAAACAAACACGTCAAGAGGGATCCGAGCAAAAACGAACACGTCAAATCTTTAAGTTCAAATTATTTAAATACAATACATTTTTTATCTAAATGACTCACATACAGGTGACTCAAACATAAACATGAAAAGGCCTAATGAAAAATATAGTGAGAGATCATCGAGGGAATTTCTAAAAACGTTTTTCCTGTTTTGTGGACATTTGGATCTGAATGACATGTTGGGTTTTGCCTGGACACTGGACACAATCGCCTGCGTTTCATTGTTAACCGTTGCTATGTCATTCGTCTAGAGATACAACCAAACCTTGTGCATGTCATGTTAATTCGTTCGTTATCTTGTCTCGTTATATAAGTTGATGCATGAACTTTATAATTTATTTTGCTACTAATATCGTTCCAGATTTTGTTATTGTTGATTACTTGAACATCACGCTTCCACTTTATTGATCTCATTAGGTATAACTAGGTCAGACCCTTATCTACCGTCCGACTCATAGGTGCACAGGTACACGGGGTCACCAAATCTTGATCAAATTCCCTTTCCCAATTTTTCCTTCTCTATCCTTCTGTATCTAATAGCCATGGAACTCGTCTCAAGTGCTACGGAATTCGGGAAAAAAGTAAATTCCTTGAAACGTAAAACTGTCGCAGCGGCCAAGGAAGTCGAAGGGGTCGCTGAGCAAGGCCGTTTAGCTCAGACCGAAGCGGGCGATGTCAATTTTTTCTTCGGAATGTACACGGTGCTGGAAAAATACTTCACAAAATTCGAAAGCTCGTGGGAAGAATGTTTGGAAGTTTATATTGCTGACGGCAAAGAAAATGACTTCCCGAAGCCCCGTGAACTGAAAAATTTTACCGATGTGAAGGCCTTGTACTACCAGGCGAAAGGTACTTACGAAAAATTGAACCGCCGCTCTCACAGCCAAATTTCGGCAAATCAGTCACAGCTTTCTGATCTCAACGTTTCGGGTAATGAGACCAGCATCATGAAGAGTCTTCCGCGGCTACAAATTCCCACCTTTGACGGCAACATTTTAAAGTTCCCCAAATTTCGCGACACCTTTACTTCGTTGGTTCATAAGGAAAAATCCTTAACGAATATCGACCGATTCCACTACCTCATCGGGGCTCTTCAAGGACCTGCAGCATCGGTTATCTCCAGCTATTCTGTCCAAGAATCGAACTATGAAGCAGCATGGAATACAGTTTTGAATACCTACGATAACAAACGTATGCTGGCGTCATCGTACCTCAACCAGGTGCTTTCGTTCAAGCCGCAACAAGGGAAACCGAGTGTCGACTCACTCAAGACCTTTTTATCCTCCGTGTCAGACAGTGTCAATGCCTTCAAATTGTTGAAAATTCTAACGGAGTCCGAATTTATTCTGTTCTTCATGGCCATCAAGTGTCTTGACCCAACTACTCGAGAACAGTTTGAGATCTCAAGTAAGGACACCGAATTTCCGAAGTTCGACGATCTCACCAAATTCGTTCGTGAAAGATGCCTCGCCATGCAGCTAGCCAGTGACAATAATGTCTCCACTTCCCACACTGACAAACCAGTAGGGTCTTCCGATAGGTCTCGAAGATTTGCACGCAAGAACAAAACGGCTCTATTGACAGGTGATACGTCATCCAAAAAGGGTCAAGATAAATCAGATCAACCCAGGTCTGCTTCTTCCCCCAACTATCCTCCTTGCCCAGCGTGCAAGGTGGAGACTCATCATGTTCTCGTGTGTGCAGTCTACGAACAAGCCTCAGTGGAGCAGAGACACGAACTGCTGAAGGGTTGGAAGGGATGTAAAAATTGCCTATCCCATGCCCACTCATATCCATGCCCTTCGAAAAATCACTGCCGGTTCTGCAAATCGAAACATCATTCCAGCCTGCATCGATTCACAAAAACATCCTCTCCTGGTACCAGCTCGGGGGCTGTATGTAGTGCCACTTCCTCTCAAGAGGAGCAGGTCATGTTGGGTACCATCGTCGCGGAGGTAATGAACGCCAGAGGGATATTTCAGAAAGTCAGGATGGTCTTGGACTCAGGAAGTCAATTCTCTTTCATCACCATCAAATGCCTCAACCGCTTGGGCCTGCCTATGGAAAGATGTCCAAAACGGATTTCAGGGATTGGTGAAACCCTTTTTGAAGGTGCCAAGGGTGAAACCGCATGCCTAGTGCGACCCAGAGAAAGCGATACGCCTCAATTTCGCGTAGAAGCTTTGGTCGTGGCCAACATCACATCATGCCTACCCAACATCACCATTAAGTCCGCAGTACGCCAGCAGTATTTACCCTACACTCTCGCCGATCCAACATTTTGGAAACCAGGCCCTATCGACTTCTTGCTAGGAGCAGACTGCTTTGCGGACATCTTTACTGGAGCAACAGTGTCAATTGATGACAGCTTACCCAAACTGCTGGGTACTGTCTTTGGCCACATAGATGTGGGAAAATTGAGCGCACCGCCTTCTCTTCCCGCCACTGCCTCAACTGGACTTTCTCTCTTCGCCGCTCAAGAGCCAGAAGAATGCATCAACGAACTTCTTACGAAGTTTTGGGAATTAGAAGAGCCTAAGTCAGCCAAACGAACCAACCCGGAAGATGTCAGATGTGAAGAACATTTCCGGCGAACCCATCAGAGACTTGAGGATGGCAGCTACATGGTCCGTCTTCCATTCAAATCTGATGAACCATCTGTCGGTGACTCATCTACGGTGGCTTTAAGAAGACTCCAAAACATGGAGCGAAAAATGCTGAAGACACCAACTGTCCAGGCTCAATATCAGGAGTTTATGAATGACTACGAGACCCTGGGACATATGTCAGTTGCAACTTCGCCTTCGCCCTATGTCATACCCCACCACTGCGTTGTAAAGGAAACACCTGCTGGCAGTAAGCTGCGAGTGGTTTTTGACGGCAGCGTCAGAGTGACACCAAGCAGTCTCAACGATCAGCTGCTTACCGGTCCAAAACTGCAGAATGACATTCGCTCGATTTTGATGAATTTTCGTCGTCATAAAACGGTATTTTTAACGGATGTAGTAAAATGCTACCGCTACATCAAGGTTCACCCAGATGATCGCAAATATCAGCACATCTACTGGCGTGCCAGGCCGACAGACTCCGTCCAAGAATTTGAGTTGAACACAGTGACTTATGGCCTGAGTTCATCCCCATTTGCTGCTCTTCGCGTCATCCAGCAGTTGTGCCTGGATGAAGGATCCAATCATCCAAAGGCAGCTAAGGTGCTCAAAGACGACATTTACGTTGACGACGTCGCTTCAGGAGCCGAAAACACACAGGAAGCTTGTGAGCTTGCACAACAAATCATCAGCTTGATGAATAAAGGCGGATTCTCTCTAAGCAAATGGGCATCCAACTCAGCCGAAGTTCTCAAAATGGTACCAGAATCAGGTTCGAACGCCCCGGTACCAATTTCAAACCTAGACGGAGAATTTGTGAAGATATTAGGTCTTAAATGGGATCCCAGCTCCGATACGTTTGGATATGACATCAATGTACCACAAGACGTGAAGTTCACGAAGCGAGCAATTTTGTCAGCAGTGTCGCGGGTTTATGACCCACTTGGTTTCTTAGCGCCGACCATCATCATCATGAAGACATTCATCCAAAGCCTATGGAAGGGAGGATATACTTGGGACCAACCAACAGCCGATCCGCGGAGGGAAATATGAAGCCGCCTGATGTCTGAACTTCCTTGAGACCACCAGACCCTTCTCGTTTCAGCTGGTTGGATTCTCTGACGCATCTTCCGTTGCGTTTTGTGGCGCCATCTACGTCAGAATAATCAAACACAGCGAGATCAATGTATTTCTAATAGCCTCCAAGACGAAGCTGGTTTCCACCTATGCTTCCACCATTTCAAGGAAGGAACTTTGTGGCGCTTATTTGTTGTCACACCTGTACGAATCCGTCATCCCCTTCTCCGACAACCTGAATGGACAACAACTGCCGCCAGTCTTCTTCACTGACTCATCCACCGAGGAGAGGCTCAGGACCGACGTGAGCCTGGCTGTTGCGCATGCGCCAAACGTCAAGAGTTACTGTAACTGCTCCAAGGAACTGTCCTGCTCCCGCTACTCTTCTCCCGTATCAGTAACTGCTCCTTTCCTCTTCATTCCATTATCAAAGCTCTTATCTCCTCCTGTTTACGTTCCGCAAGCTAATCGACGAACAATTAATCCACGGAATAGAATAGAACATTCTATTCCGTGCAATTAATCCTGACGACGAGAATAATAATTATTATTGTGATATGATTGTGGTTTTTTCGCGTAGGTATCGAGTGATAACATTATGTGCTTTCGTTGAAACCAGATTCGTTAAGGCGGCGTCATGTCCAATTTAAAGAAATGTACTTCTTGCGAATACACGACTACGAAGACGTTCAACCTAACAAGACACGAGAAAAGCCATGAAAATGAAAGGCGGAAGGTACATAACGCCGAAAAAGAACACCAGTGTTCGCTGTGTGGTAAAACCAAAAGGACAAGGAAAGATATGATCCTTCATTTCGTTGGAGAGACGATGTAAGACTCAGAGAGACTCGTTTACATTTTCCGAACTTCGACGACTTCTTGCAATGGAAAGAAGAATTTGAAAGAACAACCGCTTCCAGGTTTGTTAGTCATAGAGGAGCATGGAAAGGGAGAGATTCTCTTACTCATCACTCTTTTCGCTGCCACAGAGATGGGTTTTTCGTTTCTCGCAGTGAAGGCAAACGCCATATGAAAAAACTTGGGAGTAACAAGATTGATGGTTGTTGTCCAGCGAAAATTAAGGTTACTGTAAATGAAGCAAATTCACAAGTTGAAGTTGAGGTGATAGAAAACCATGTGGGACATTCAAATGATGTTTACGATTGAATTTGTCTTTAAAAGAAAAAGAACGACTAGCGGCCAAAATAGCGTTAAAACTTGACATGAAAGTGATTTTGGATGAAGTCCGAGAAGAGCTCATTTCTGGTGATCTCAGCAGAATTGACCTTGTCACCAGGAAAGATTTGCTCAATATTGCTCGGAAGTTCAATCTACGATCAGCAGCAGTGAGGGATAAAAATGATTGGATCAGCGTCAATTCCTGGGTGAAGGAGAACTTGAACAATGCAGTTCGGTTTTACAAGCCGCAAGGAGTTCTGTTAGACTCACATCCACAGCTCGCAGAAGAGGACTTTATTCTGGTCATTGCTAACGAACCCCAAATTTTCTTGATGGAACAATACGGAAACGACTGCATTTGTCTTGATGGGACGCACGGTCTTAATCAATATGACTTTGAACTTACAACGCTGCTTGTGGTTGATGATCTACGACAAGGTTTTCCTTCAGCTTTCATGTTGAGTAACAAATCAGACTCAAATTTCGTCTCCATATTTTTACAGTGTATTAAGGAAGCCCTTGGTCGTCCTCTCACCCCATCAGTTTTCATGAGTGACATGTCTGAAGTTTATATAAACGCGTGGAATCAAGTCATGTCTCCACCCAAAAGCCAACTTTTCTGTTCGTGGCACGTTGATCGCGCTTGGAGAAAGAATTTATCAAAAGTGAAAGGAATGGGGAAAAAAAGCAGGTCTATAAAACAGTTAGGACCTTGCTTCAAAAAGGAGAAGAAAATACTTTTTCGGTGCTTCTGAAATCTGCCCTTGATAGTTTCAAGAGTGATCCGGACACAGCAGCTTTTGGGACGTACTTCCAAAATGAGTACAGTGGCAATGTTCATCAATGGGCTTACTGCCATAGGAGTCACCTGGGGCTAAACACCAACATGCATTTGGAATGTATGCACAAGGTCCTCAAACATTACCACTTCCAAGGGAAAAAGGTTAAACGTCTCGACCTATGTGTTGATGGTTTGATGAAGTTCATTCGCGAAAAATTGTTTGGGCGTCTCATCACCATTTGTAGGGGCAAAGTGTCCTCCAAAATTGCAGCGTTGCGTTCCAGACATAGAAAAGCACAGGAAACGAAGGGCATTGTTCTCCTGAAAACTGGCAATAATTCGTGGAATATTTCGTCGCGTTCCTCGCCAACTACCCACGATATTGTCGAAGGTGAGCTGAACAACTGTTCATGTGAAATCAAATGTGATGAATGTGGTATTTGCATCCACTCGTACAAATGCTCGTGCAACGATTCTGCAATCAAGTGGAATATTTGTTTCCATATCCACTATATGATTTTGAATCGTCCTCCTGCCAGCCAAGTTGAGCAAGAGAGTTTGCAGTTGACCATCGCAAACTCTGGTGATGAGCAACTTGTCGTTGCTGAAGCGAGTACCAGCAAAGATTTTCAGAAACAAGCTATAATCAAACACTTTTCCAAAACTGAAGTTGGGCTGACATCATTTGAAGAAAAAAAGAAAATCGTCGAGAGCGAAATGAGAAGAATACTGGACCGAGCTCAAAATATGAAGCATTTGGATATCATATCAAACGCATTAGCACCTATAATTCCGACTCTAACCGCATCAAACGAGGAAAACATAGTGCTGCATCCGAAAACCACACTCCTTGAAAAGTAGGAGTAGTGTGTAGGGACGAACCTTGTTCAATCAATAAACATTTTTAAGGTATAAGTTGATTTTACTTCTAATCACTTGACTTCTACATAAAATTCTTGAGATTTCAATAGAAAAACACCAAGTTTAGAGAGGGGGGGGGGGGTTTAGAGAGTGCTATAACATTAAATGTTGGAGGAGGGCATTATTAAATTTTAATAATGCCCTCCTCCAAGCCAAAAATCCGCCGCTTCTGCAGATATGATTAGGGGGGAAGGAAAGGAACAGATACACAGAGTAAATATTGTAATGAACAGGTAGCGAAGCTCTTGAAGCAGTTACGCCTGACGCATGGGCAACAGCCTGGCTCACGTCGGTCCTGAGCCTCTCCTCATCCACCGTGCTAGGATGGCTCAACACTCCACAGTATCGGCTGAAGACATATGTGGCCAACAGGGTAGGAGAAATTGTCTCAATCGTTGAGCCTGGTGCCTGGCGTCATGTTAGCACCAATGACAACCCCAGCGACTTGGGAACCCGAGGGTTGACACCAGATGAACTGGTCCAAAACGACTTTTGGTGGCACGGTCCGTCATGGCTGTGCGAACCCGAGGATGACTGGCCAATTTCTCATGTACAGCCTGTGATGGTCGACCTCCCAGAGATGAAGGTGGATATACCAATTCTGGTCGCCCGAACCATTGAAAGCCCTCTGATAAAATGGATGTCCCGACTATCATCCTTTGAGAAAATGGTGCGGTGTGTGGCATGGTTGAGACGATGGATGTGGAACTCCAAACACGTTGGATGTTGTTGTTGTCCGATGAGACAGGGGTATCTCAAGCTTTTCGAAGTGCGAGACGCTACTCTGATGTGCATTCGCGCAGTGCAACAGCACTACCTGTTGAATGGATCCCCCAGCGACGGCCAGGCTTTGGCCAAATTCAAGCAGTTGTCTCCATTCATCGATGAGGATGGTATCATCAGAGTAGGAGGCCGTCTCAAAAATGCGGACATTCCAGTGTCCCAAAGGCATCCCCTGCTCCTCCCGCCTAAATGCCACTTCAACATCTTGCTCGTCGACCATTATCACCAACGTTACCTGCATCCGGGGCCACGAGCTTTGCAAGCATTGATTCAAATGAATTATTGGATCCCATCACTCCGCAGGTTAATCTACAACCGTGGTTTTCATTGTAGGCGATGCTATGAGTCGAAGGCACTCACCTTTCCACCAAATATGGCTGATCTTCCATCCTACAGAGTTAATGGTGGGCGGTCATTCCTTCACGTTGGCATCGACTTCGCTGGGCCCTTCACCATGAGAGAATCTCTGCGCCGCAAGGCCCCTACATCCAAGGTGTACCTGGCAGTCTTCGTGTGCATGGCCACCAAAGCCCTTCACCTGGAGGCCGTCACTCGGCTGACCACAGATGCCTTCGTTGCCACCTTCGAACGATTCAGCTCCCGCCGAGGTCTCCCATCAGACGTTTATTCGGATCGTAACCGGGGTTCGGGGACTTTTTTTCGGGATTTTTTTTTTCCTGCGACCGTGGGAGAGAATATCTCCGTCAACGTATCAAGGCTTGTGGTTTCAAGTGGAAGACCTGCCAATCGAATCGTAAGTTATTGATTGAACGGACAGACGTAGCTGCTGGGCGTGCAAGGTACCTGCATACCATTCGTCAGTTCCGCCGTGAAGGAAGAAATATTGTCTACCTTGATGAGACGTACGTCAACGAGGCTCACAATGTTAGTAAGTTTTTATGTATTATTCTTCCAATTCCAATTTTTTTATTAGTCGAATTAGGCTTCAAAACAGATTCGGAAATGCACGAATTTCAAGCAGCAATAGGAGGGAAATCATGCCACTTGTGAGGGAAGAAACTCCCAAAAAATTATCGTACGCAGGGGAATCTGCTTGATGATAAGCGATGATAAGAGATAACTAGTTCTATTTTCTCCAGAAGAATGCGCCAAACGTAGGCAAAGTTTCTGTAGGGATGTTTGATACTTCTAAAGTATCGATAGAGTATCGTATCGATACATCCAGACAGTATCTAAAAGTATCGATACGATACTTTCAATAAAGTATCGGTATCGAAGTATCGATAATTTTCAAAAACGCCTGCAAATTTTTAGTCAAGGGTTTATTATTCTTTGATATGGGTTACATGTGCAAAAATTAATTCTGTCTCAATGAAAAATTTTTGAAAAAAGGTTTTTTTTTAAATTTTTTTTTTTTTACTCAGAAAATATTTGACCTCCTGAGATCCTTCAAAAATCCCTTTTGTAGCCACGAAAGCCATTTACATCCCCACAGTGAAAGTGGATCCTTCTGGGACCCCCAAAAATATACTCTACGCCCAAAAATACTTCGAAAACGACACCCAACTCGAACCCATAGCCAAACGCCTTTAAAAAAACTTTCAATTGCCCCATTTTAGCCCCATAGCACCCCACGGGTTTGGACGATCGGACTGAAAACCTTGCTCCAAGCCTCGGGGGGGTAGGTACAGGTAGCAAAAAAGGGGAACATTCCCTCGTTTGGTGTAGCTGTGGCCACACTAATTTCTACTGTGATGAGTGAGTTGGGTTGGTTGGTTGGGCCAACATTTTGGTGGTCCGCCCTTGATCGAGGACGGCTGATTATTCTGATATGAGAGCTGGTGCAGCTCCAGGAGGTGGTGGTAGGTACCTACATCAACTTTCTTCAATTGCTGGTCAAGTTAGAGGTACTGTCAACTACCTATATGCCGTAAGTTTTGAATCTGATGAAATGTGAGGGATAAAAGTATCGGCGCCGATACCGGAAAAAAAGTAGGTATCGATACTACGATATGTATCGGGGACAAAAAATATCGATATGTATCGATACTTTTTTTGAAAAGTATCGATACTTTTTCAACATCCCTAAGTTTCTGTGGCATACCTATAGTTATTGTGTGACCTATAATTTTTTCCTGCGATTTGAATTTGCTCTTTGAATCAGTCTTTCGATTTTTTTCGAATCCAACGGTTTTATTGAGCTACCAGGAGAATGTCTCCTAGCTAACTTGAAGCACATGGTGAGTCCATGAGAAGAGGTAGATGAAGTACTGATTCTTACGTTTATATTCATTGATTGGACACACGGAACCATAACGTTGTT
Source organism: Pilophorus perplexus (assembly GCA_955831195.1). Classification (NCBI taxonomy): domain Eukaryota; kingdom Metazoa; phylum Arthropoda; class Insecta; order Hemiptera; family Miridae; genus Pilophorus; species Pilophorus perplexus. Next base: position 50,231 of record OY037008.1, on the reverse strand, counting down.
TCTATGTCGTACACAACGTCTCGTTCATAAGCCCGGGCGAAGACCGGGGTGCCTGCTAATATCTAATAAGTAAAGGAAGAATGGTGTGTGTTTGTATGTGTCACGGGCTCGCGGAAAAAAAATCCCCGGGGGAAAAAATGCCCGAAGTAACCACCCCGGAAAAAAAATCCCCGAATTGGCCACAGTCCTAGGAAAAAATCCCCGAGAGAAGAAATTGCCGAAACGGAAAAAAATCCCCGAGTTGTGGATCACCGGCGTTAGGGTTCACTGTGTGAAGTTATTATGTAGACGCTTGCTCGTCGCCTTCTTCGTCATCGTTTGGGTTCACTGTCTGAAGTTGACTTAAGAAAATGCTACAACTGGTCTGTTGCGATAATGCAAAGCGAGGGAGAACCTTCATTTCGTCATGGAAGTGCTTCCGACCGTGTCAGGCGGCAAAAATTGGGCCTCGAGGGTTTCTCATAATATGTGAAGCATAAAACTTTGCAAGACGGGATTCGGTGGGCGTGTTCAAAGAAATCTTCTCTAAAGATTGGTAAAGTTTTCCGTTTTTCCGTGTTGCATCTGTACAGTTCGTATAATCTCAAAATTTATAAGCCTACGTTATTTGGTTTTTAGTGTAAAGGATCACTCCGGACTACAAGTGATTTTAAAAATCCTCTTTTAACCACGGAGCACAACCATGAAAAATGCAGAGCAGAAGTGGCTATGATGCGGGAGCTCACAAATGCGAAGTTGCGGGCTGTGACCAGTGAGGACGCACCTGGAAGGCTGTACGCTGAGCTCACCGAAAGATTGTCGGACAAAGCGAGGGGCTACCTCCCGACGGAAGACGCCACGAAAAGAACACTTAGAAATTATAGGAGGAGAGGGTTCCCACCCATTCCGCGTAGCCTGAACGAACTATAACGACACTATTATAGTAATTGACGAACTATTATAGTAATTGAAGGTAGGTACGACACATATAATAATAAGAAATAATAATAGAAAATGATAATATAAAATTTAATTAAAAACTAAATTTAAACATAAAACCATAAAACATTTTAACATAAAAAACCTGTTGCAGGCGAATGGCAGACAATGCTGAATGGGGATAGGCTTCTGCTGAGCGACAATGGTGTGGATGCTGGGGACCGATTGTGTAGACGACATGATTATACGGCACCATTGTACATGAGACGATATGATTATACGGCACCATTATTCAAGTGTTAATTTTTTCCCGTTTTTTCAGTTTTTTTTTTTTCTGTTATTGACTGGGGATTTTTTTTTCGAGTAGTCTTCAAGCTCGGGGATGGTATGCCTGGAGATTTTTTTCCGGCAACCTCGGGGATTTTTTTTCCGGGGGGGGGGGGGGGGGGGGTCACTTCGGGGGATTTTTTTTTTCCTACGACCGTGTCACGTTCTACAGCCTACCTAAACGGCCAAACCGATTTGAACGATTTTTTTTCTAAAATTTAGAATCATTTAATGAATCCGAGGGTTGACGCGGTGATGCACGATCTTCCAAAATTGCTCGATACCCTCTACTTCCAGTGATTCGGGTCATCCTTAGCAATGCGGAACATGTTGGTTGTTAGGCCGGTTTGTTTACGCAGCCATCGATTTTTTTAAAATCTCGGGTCGATATTCCAAGAGTTTAGATATCCAAAGAATGAGGTGAAGTGTCTTTCAAAGCAATCGAACTCGAAGGAGTAGGTAATGCATTGCCACTATATGATGAGGGTAATACGAGGGTTGAAATTTGAAAGGGAGCCCTTTTGGGAGTACAGGAAACTGGCTTTTGAGGAGGACTTTTTCTAGGACAACTAGAGAAGATTCAAATGACAGGGATTCCCTTGATCAGCTGAGTGAGCTAAAATCTCTCCCGTTCACCCTTGGACGTTGAAATTTGAGGAGCCTTTGTAGGACAACTAGAGAAGAGTCAAATGACGGGAATTCTCCTGATCAGCTGAGTGAGCTAAAACCTCTCCTGTTCACCCTTGGACGTTGAAATTGGAGGAGGAGCCTTTCTAGGACAACTAGGGACGATTCAACTTGAATTTCAACTTCGAGGGAATCCCCGTCACTTGAATCATTCAAGTGACGGGGATTCGCTCGATCAGCTGAGTGAGCTAAAATTCCAAGACGTTAGAGGTATACCTCTAGGCTGGTCTGTCAAAAGTTGATACGTCAAATTTTGGCAATTTTTCAGCAGAGCCGTTGGAAAATTTTCCAGGCCTACGGAAGCACATTACAAATGAAGTAAGTAAGTGCTTATTCCTAGTTTTAAAAATTTGTTCTTGTTCAACAACTATTCTTCTTGAGACAGAATTCGTTTCGATGGCCTAATTTAATAATTTTTCAAGTTTTTTCAAAAAAAATTATCATATTGTTTGACATATCATTATGTATTTGGCAGACCATAGATGTGGGGTTGAATGGACATACCATTGAATAGAACGGGACATATCATGGTTTGGCTGATCAAAACTTTCCTGTTGGAAGGGTGGCAATACTGGATAGGTAAGTTCTTATCAACTTTTGCCAGACTGTGCTACCCCTCTTTTTGGACTTACCTCATAATGCCAGTCATTGTTTTTAGTATTTCCCAACGTTTCTATCATATCATGTTTTGCCAGACCAAAGAGCTTGCTAGAATCGACTTATACAGCAAAAAATCAGAAAATCAGAAAAAAACTGACATAATATGTCTTAGGCTGGTCTGTCAAAAGTTGATATTATCAACTTTTGACAGACCAGCCTAAGATCCAAAGAATGAGAACAATTTGTTTTTCCGTTGCCATGTAGTTATGTCTGGTCGTTATGTACTGTCTGATGTTGTAGTTAGTTACCAAAATTGTGTGACCTACAATTTTTTCCTGCGATTTGAATTTGCTCTTTGAATCAGCCTTTCGATTATTTTCGAATCCGACGGCTTTATTGAGCTCCCAGGAGAATGTCTCCCAGCTAACTTGAAGCACATGGTGAGTCTATGAGAAGAGGTAGTAGTCCAGTCATATATAGTACACTAAAAATCGCTAAAATCGCAAGAAAACGGCTAGTTCTAATTTATTTTTTATGTTGTTAGGATCACTCCTAGTAGTGTATACCCAAGTTTGCAGCTTCGAAAAACCTGTGCTCGCTGCGTGACAGCCGAAAAACCTCGAAATATTCGAACTTTTTTGGTTTTTGGCATATATCTCCGTAAGGGTGCACTCTACAAAAATAATTACTTGTACCTTTGTTAAAGTAGACAAAATTTGCTAACGTTTGAGACCAACCGCAGCTCTGTAGGTCTAATAGTTTCCGAGATATAGCTTTTCAAAAAATGGCAATTTTTTCGAAAAACTTGAAATTTAACCATTAGGTCCACTTTAGACCCAAATATTGAGACAAATGCCCATCTTACAGGGAAATCCATAGGAGGAGATGTTGTGGCAAATGTAATAAGCTTTCATTTAAGCGCAAAGCGAAGTCGATACGCCTAATAGTTTCCTCACAATGGTACAAAATCTGAAAAATGGGAAAAGTGCATTTTTGTCGAATTTTATCTCCTGAGTTGGCACAAAGGTGATGGTAGTTTAAAAGGAAAACCCATCTGTATTATCAAAAGTGAATGTATATTTAGTGTAATGTAATGAACTTAATGTATTACAACAACATTTAATGTATTTACAATCCGGTGTGGCTAACCATCCCCTGTGCTTGCGTTTAATTCGAAGTCGCACATGAGGCGTCACACTGACAGATTTCGTGATAAAAGTCACAAGTGCAAACAGAATCGCAGCCCAGGACGCCTTTACTTGAGTATTATAATATATAAATCCTTCACACTATATTATACATTATAAATCGACTTGCTTCTGTAAATGACCTAGTGGCAGCAGATGGTAGGTATCACAGTCAATGTCGCGTCAAACTGTACAGGTCTCAACCAACCACTGGACTCAAAAGAGGGTATTTTAAACCAAAGAACGTCAGTGAGTGTATGGAGTGTATATACTCCTTCCTCGCCGAAAACAGGGAGGAATGCCAGTTTTCGTTGAATGACCTAATGGACCAAATCAACGGCGATTTCAAGCCTGACGTTAGAACCGTGAAAGCTAACCTTGAGCAACGCTATGGAGACAAAATAATTTTTGCTGAGATTGGCCGTGGACGCAGCCACCAAACGGTCCTTTGTTTTCGCGACGTTGGGACCAAAATCCTGTACGCCAACTGGTATAACGAGCGAAAAAGCAACCCTGAAGAAGAGCGACTGCGAGTCGTCAAAACAGCTGCAGAAATAATTTTGCAAGACGTTCGTTCAATGGTTTATGAAATCTCTTGAGTACCCTCCATCCTACAGTTTTTTACAGGCTGTGGACTCAGGCATTCCTGAATCTATGAAGTTGCTCGAAACCATACTGCTAAAAAAACAAACGCAAGGGTCTTGACGAGTGGAGAAAGAAATGCGTTGGGTTTGCTGATTTGCTGATATCTGCCGTCCGACCAACGTCTTTTGTTTCTTCGTTGAAGACCAGCTTTGGTACACACTTGTACAGGAAGTTCGGTTCAAAACATCTTGTCAATCTCTGCTCTGCAATGGGGTTTTCGTGTACTTACACTGAGGCGGTGCGGCTTGAAAGTTCTGCCATTGTACGTGGAGAGTCCTCTCCGCCCATTGAAAAAGGATCATTCATGCAGTTTACGTTTGACAATGCTGACGTGAATGTCAATACGTTAGATGGGAACAACACGTTCCATGAAATGGGCGTCATCATGGTAATCACGCCAAGCTCTGCTGTGTTGCCTGATACGAACATCCCACGCTTGAAGAGCTATGTGCCTGCTGATACGATAGGTTCATAATATGAACGAGCATATTATGCTCTTTCAGAGTTGAAGCACTGCAACGTAAGAAAGAATGCCGGTTTGTCAGCAATACCAATCACAGATGTACATGAGAAGTTCCAAGTTGCTGATGAAATCCTCCCCTCGCCGCCAGACCTAATGTGGTTGTATGGGAAGTGGAACGAGAATCCAAAAGTACCGGGTTGGAATGGGTTCATGGAGCAGGTTACTGAAAACCTTCAGTTCAGTCGTTCTAAGATTGTTTTCCTCCCGTTCATCCATGCCCCACCTACCGACTACGACACATTACACTAAATATACCTACATTCACTTTTGATAATACAGATGGGTTTTCCTTTTAAACTACCATTACACCTTTGTGCAAACTCAGGAGATAAAATTCGACAAAAATGCACTTTTCCCATTTTTCAGACTTTGTGCCATTGTGAGGAAACTATTAGGCGTACCGACTTCGCTTTGCGCTTAAATGAAAGCTTATTACATTTGCTACAACATCTCCTCCTATGGATTTCCCTGTAAGATGGATATTTGTCTCGATATTTGGGTCTAAAGTGGACCTAATGGTTAAATTTCAAGTTTTTCGAAAAAATTGCCATTTTTTGAAAAGCTATATCTCGGAAACTATTAGACCTACAGAGCTGTGGTTGGTCTCAAACGTTAGCAAATCTTGTCTACTTTAACAAAGGTACAAGTAATTTTTTTTGTAGAGTGCACCCTTACGGAGATATATGCCAAAAACCAAAAAAAAGTCCGAAAATTTCGAGGTTTTTCGGCTGTCACGCAGCAAGCACAGGTTTTTCGAAGCTGCAAACTTGGGTATACACTACTGGGAGTGATCCTAACAACATAACAAATAAATTAGAACTAGCCGTTTTCTTGCGATTTTAATGTACTACATGACTGGCCTATAGATGAAGTACTGATTCATTGATTGGACACACGGAACCATAACGTTGTTTCTATGTCGTAAACAACGTCTCGATCATAAGAATGAGGTTAGGTTAGGTTAGGTGAAGTGTCTTTCAAAGCAATCTAACTCGAAGGAGTAGGTAACGCATTGCCACTAAGCCCGGGCGAAGACCGGAGTGCCCGCTAGTATCTCACAGAAAATTGCTAAATTAACTTACTTCAGGTACGGAAAAGCCAAGAGTAGTAGCAAGAACATTTTTGACTGAGCTCAAGTCCAGTTGCTGTTGGCCAGAGAACTTGAGAGAATTGGGAGTCTGGAGAATCGACAGCTCACCGCTTCCTAAGACTAAAAGTGGAAACAAATAATAACGGTAGTTTAATACAACATTTTCTTGGTTTATTAAATAAAACCAATAAATTTTATTCTCTCTCTTTTGGTTTATTAATTCTTGGACTACATTAAGTATGTACCTACTTCGTACTTCGCGACGGAGGTCAAAAATTCTGATCGGCCTCAAAATGTGACATTATACGTTTCAAGATGTGTAGATTCCAAAAACAAAATGTCCGTTCGCCATCACCCTCAATATCATGGCTGGGAACCTTTTGGTTTATTATTCAGGGAATAATACACAGGTGTATTAAAAACCATATTAAAACATAGGTCTATGTTTTCGCGACGGGGGTCGACGACTCCGATCGGCCTCAAAATTTGACATTATCCGTTTCAAGAGGTCTACGTTCAAAATTCGAAATGTCCGTCCGCCGTCCGCCGTCCGAGCCGTTTTGGGCAGTAGGAATTTTTTTTTAAATCTGAAATTTTGACAAAATACTTGGTTTACCATCTAGTTGTGCCCGCAAGGTTTTCAGTCCGATCGCCCAAACCCGTGGGGCGCTATGGGGCAAAAATGGGGCTACGGGAGGGGGTTTTTGAAGGCTTTAAGCTATGGGATCGAGTTAGTGTAGGTTTACACCTACCGTTTTCACCCCTCCGTTGCGTTACCCTCCGGTTAGCGGTCATTGACCAACACATTAAACCTAATGGGCCTGTTGGGATTGTCCTGTTTTGTTCCGTTCCGTTCTCCCACCGTTTTGCAGGAAGGAGGCCACCGCACCATGCGCACGGTGGTACGTCGTGCGGGTCCGTCAGAAAAAGGGAAGGAGAAGGGACAACAGGTAGTCGCAAGTGGGGTAGTTTTCTCCTGCCGGTTGCATTCCTTCCGTTTCCCTACGGTTCCTCTCCTCCGTTGAATCTTTTTTGATGAACTGATCGACATACGATAATACTTGAAGAATTTATCCTCGTACTTTCGAATGTCATTGAACCACGCGTCGAAATTGTGTACTTCATCTCTCTGTTCGATTGCACCCGTATCACTGTATCTTCTTTTTTTCGGTGGGGGAGAAAGCTGACCCTCACTTTCCAAAGCAGCACATATAGCTAGCCTCCTCTTTTTCAATGCTTCGCTCAAATCGCACGCGAAATCCTCTCCATGATTCAGACGAACTGGTCACTAGAGCAGACTGGGCAGTACTAAACGGGCAGCCCGCAGGATGACAAAACGGACAGTTCAAACAACCTTATCCCTCCCTTCCGTTTCTGGAAGAAAACGGAAACGCAACAGAACGGAGCAAAAAACAGGAAGGTGTAAACCTAGCCTTAGGTGTCGTTTTCGAAGTATTTTTGGACGAAGAATCCATTTTTTTGGGTCCCGGAACGATCCGATTTCACTGTTGCGATCTATAGGGCTTTCATGGGGCTAAAAATGGGATTTTTGAAGGATCCCAGGAGGTTAAATATTTTTCGAGTAAAGAATAAAGAACGTTTGAAAAAACAATTTTTTTTGAAAAAAAAAATCCAAAAAACTTTTTGAAAAAAAAATCCAAAAAAAATTTTTTTTCCAAATTATTTTCTTTTGACACAGAAGTAATTTTTGCACAAGTAACCTATATCAAAGAATAATAAACCCATATGTAAAATTTGCAGCGTTTTTTTTAAAGCCTCCGCAGGCACAACTAGATGGAGAACAAAGTATTTTGACAACGTTTTAGATTTCTATCCAAAAACACTGTAAATTTTACACAAGGGTTTATTATTCTTTGTTATAGGTTATTAGATAACCATTCTGTACAAAAATTAATTCTGGGTCACAAAGAAAACATGTTTGAAAAACATTTTAAACAAATTCTTACAATGTTTGGACAGATGTGGGACCTAGAAAAATGGATTATGCGTCCAAAATTACTCGGAAAACGACACCATTTTTGACCTCCTGGGATCCTTCAAAAATCCCATTTGTAGCCCCATGAAAGCCCTATAGATCCCCACGGTGAAAGCGGAACGTTCGGGACTCCGAAAATGAATTCTACGTCCAAAATTACTTCGAAAACGACATCCCACTCGACCCCATAGCCCGAACCTTTTCAAAAATCTGGAAATCGTGAATGCCATGCAAAAAGAATGAGAAGTGAGGACGAATTTGATTTGCGTACTTAAATGACACGTAGGTAAGTACGCAAATCACATTGTGATATGCGGACAGAGGATTATGCCATAACATTTTGACGCAATCGGCAACAAAAACAACAAGATGGATACGAAAACACATCAAAATGTCTCGGATGTCGTTTTGGAGCTTGGCACCTGTGTATAGTTTGTCTTTCAGAGAAAGTTTTGAGGTCTGGGCGCTGCTGTCAAACACTACTCTAAATTTGAGTTTGTCACGGTCGATTTTGGTGACAGCGTGATGGGGAATAACGAACTTCGATGGAGAGCCGGAGGATAACGTCTTGTGGCATAAATCGAGGCATTGCATGAAGTCCTTATACTGTTGGTGCAAATTGTGGTTTTTACGGAATTAATCCTCCATATTGAACAGCCTACGAAGAGATTGGCGATAGGAAGGTCCAAACTCTGGCTGTGGTTCTTCAAAGGGTAAAAGCACAACATAACGTCCGCTGGGGGTACGATAATGAGAATCGACAAAATGTTGTTCTACTAATTCCTCTTCGTTCGAGAGCGTCTTAGCAGTTTTTGAAACTTCTTCGAGTTCCCAAAAACGATGAAGATCGTCTCGAATGTCGGATTCATCAGCAGAGTATAAATTGGTGCAACAGAGCGAGGTAGAGACCTTTTCTGGTTCGATGTCTGGCGCCTTACCCACAACAATGTGACCATAAATTGAACCGAATAATCGAGGACCTCCGTTGTTGAGCGAAATAACCCCTTCTGTTAATATATCAGAAAATACGTCACAGCCTAGCAAGCCTTCGACAGGGCGTGATTCCCAAAACTTGGGATCGGCCAATTCGTATTTCGTGTAGGGTTCCCACATTTCTGGGGGAATTGCAAAATTGGGTAAATCGCAAGTGATTTGGGCAACGACTAGCGCTTCGGCGAGCAATTGAGGTTCTTCAGAGCACCTTGGACGAATTTTGAGCGAAACTGATCCCTTGATATCATCCAACATGGTGTTTCCTAGGCACGAGATTTTTCTAGGAACCCGTTTCGAAAAAATACCAAGCTTGTTGCGGCATTTTGATGCCAGTTAGGAATTCTGTGAGCCACTATCTACGACAAACTTTCAGGTTGGAATTTGCCCCGAGAGTCCTCGACCATTAGGACAATCTTAGTGCCAAATAGAACTGGTGAGTCACATTTAGATGTTGAATTTAAATTGACGGGAGATTTACTACTGGACGTAGCAGGAATTGCATCAGGTGAGCTCTGAATGTGAAGGTCAGTAACATGACGAAGTTGACAGAGCCTACAATGAAATTTGGATGGACAACTATTCACGTTGTGCTGATATGATAGGAAATTCATACATCCATTCCAGGATTTTAGAAGTTCCCTTCTCCTTGCTGGTGACGGCTCCTTGAATTTGAGACAACTGGACAATCTATGGTTTTCCTATGGCATTACAAAAGACACAGACCAATTTTGATTCCCGCCCCTTTTGAGTTGAGTTAAAAAGTGGGGCGTGGCTGCTGGCGAGCAAGGTGGTTCTAGTCTTGCCGTTTTGACGTTTAACTACAGAATTCACCAACAAGTCCGCTTCACCTACTCCGAAACTCACACTCCGAATCATCCTGAACAAATTCTGAACATTCAAACATTCTGGACTTAACGTGGAACCTAAATCTAAATTTGAATCAACCTCTAAATTCGCATGACGCTCGTCTCAAATTCAAAAAAAGGGAGGGAGTATTGGATCTGGCGTATCTTTTTCTGTTTTAATAGTAGCGCCACGTTCAGTTATTATTATTTGGTATCATATGGTCAAATTGTCAAAATTTGACAATTTAATTGTGCCTGGCTCCTTTTTTCCGTCGGTGCGATTACGTGTTCCGTTCTTTTCATTCGTTTCATACTTGAATCTTGTATTCTTTCAATATATAATTCGATTCTTACAGAAAGTGTGTACCAAGTTTGTATCAAGAACTCCTCTGGGTGAGTAATCGTTTTCGTAACCGTGATACTTATGTGCTTAGGTCGAGTTTAGGATTTCGATAGCTCGAGCGGTTCCTTCTGAACCGACAGTCGACGAATACGATTTCGAATTTGACGTTGTCGTTTCTGATTGGATCTGTTCGGCTAACATAATACTATAATTGAAGAGCTAGACCCCTACTGCGGACAAACTTAGTGAGATCGTCAAAGGAGGGAAAATCAATATCCTTGTAAGCCATTTCGAATAATTCGCGAGTATGAGGATCTACGCATTTAACGGCTATATGGAATAGAATATAATATGATATATTATCTAGTCTTATCTGGAACATCAAGTTTGTTGATTGCCGTTATATTCTCGCTCACCTGAGTCAGAAAGGCTTGAAGTGATGCAACAGATGTTTTACTCCCCTGGATTGGCTTGAAGCTCAGAAGTTCGTTGAGATACGCCGATGCCAAAAGAGGTTCTTTGTCAAAAGCGTCTGCAAGGCCTTCCAAGCGATAGGGTAATTATCAGAAGTGATAGGCGACTTTTGAAACAATAGCATGAGCTATTCCCGAAACACATGTGTTTATGGACAATTGACTCGTATCAAACGAGTCCATTGTTGTTGAAACGAGCCCAATTGGTGATTTTACCATCGAACGATCGAAGGTTAATTCGAGGTAGATGTGATGAGGACAAAATTGAAGAGTCACTGAGCGTCACATTGTGAACCACAGGAACCCCTGATGTGTTGAGCGGCTTTATCCAGTCTTTCCTGGATGGTGATGAGATCAGAATTCGACTTATAGAAATAGCGTTTTGCGGAGCTAATGATCCTCTCCTCCTCCGGGGTAGGAAATTTAGTAGCGTTTTCCTGACCTTCATGAAGATCTATCAACTCGTCCCAAACATCTTCCAACCTATCGTAAATCCTAGCCAAATTCTAATGCATTCTTCTAAACGAAGGGTCGTTTAATGCAAGCTTCTTCATAGATGACCTTGATGTCTGCATACAGGCGGTTCCTTTTCCTTTTCATAGCGGAAACCTTAATTTTGAACTAAGGTGGCATAGTAGTCATGTCGAGGGTACCTCACTGACGTTCGGCAGGTGACAGCTAGCGACGGATGGCGTAGGACAAATCAAGCGATCGGTTGCAAACGGGGATAAAGGTTGGTTCAGGTAGGTAGGGTTACAATAGCACACCAAACAACAATAAATATATAACGAATATTTGCGGTTGCTTAGAAAATAAACGAAATAGCATGCATTGATGATGTTGTATGTCGTGTCATCCAAGACCAACTAACATTTCTTCGTGATGGATAACAACCTATATTAAGAAGATAGATTTGAGGCGCAATTTCTATAAATCTATTTGAATTAAATTTTACCTATAAATCTATTTGGTAATAAATTTTATTGGTTGATCATGGGTCGTAAGGACCAAAAATATGTAGGTGAAAAGGGAAGTTTTAAATTAACAAACTGCCTGATTTTCAGCCCACGATGTAATTAATATAGCTGAGTATAGTTAATAACAAATTTTGCCTTATGACAAATACCTACCTACTTGATTGGAGTAGGATTAGCGACTGTATGTTTTGAATTGGTTGTATCGAATCGATAAATACTATCGATACGCGTGGAGCTCCTTCAAATATTACGTGAGATATGTGGTGGAGATAAGGGTGTAGAATATGGAGTATCTGGGCAAACCGGTATGATGAGCGGGTTCCAGGGTACTCGGTGGAGTCCAGTGCAGGTGCGACTGGTGACGGCAGAACAAGGGGGTGCAGTCACGGATTCGTGATAATATTTTATGAAAAATTTTATTGCACCCAACACAGATAAAAAGTACCTACTATCAAGATTTGCTATAGTTCATTATTTATTTATTTTTTAAAAAATTCCAATTAACTATTACCAAAAAAAAAAAGACGATTTAAGACGAAATAGTCTATTTCCACGATAAAAATATATAAACTTGTAGACGCGTTTCGGTTGATTAGACCATCATCAGTACAATACAGAATGAGGAAGATGTGAGAAGTTACTTATATACAAAAGTGAAATGTGCCTTCTAATGGGCGTGGCATTAGAAAGGTGGCATAAAGGAGAAAGGTGAAAGGTAATGTGAAAGGCAAATAAGTGAAAGGAAGACTCACAAGAAAATGTCAATTAGCGGGGAACGCCTAATTACATCCAGGTCATTAACAGATATTCCTAAATTGTGAATTTTCTTCTAGGAAATAGGAAATAGACTATTTCGTCTTAAATCGTCTTTTTTAAGATGGATTCCCACTATCTCGCCGCATCCACCTTACATTATAACTATTACCAGTTTCCTTTCATTTCCTGGGTACACGCTGCAAACCTGGTAAAGGTGAGGTTGGCCGTCCCATGTCGCGAATGTCACACTTATCACTCACGCCTAAACGGGAAAACTCCCTCAAGATGAAATCAATAGAGTTATCCAACAAACGCTTTATGAAATGAACAATGAAACGATAGAATGAAACGAACGAATAAAAAACTTATAAATGAGACAAACGCAGATCACCGAGTTCAGAAAACACTTCCCAGAAAACATGGAAGCACACTAAACCCCTGATGCCATCCCCTCAGAAGCTGCTTCTGGTAAAAAATACCTTTGTGGGAAAACTGAAAAAATCAGAAACCTTGGTCGATCGAAATTTTATGATTTCATACCTACCGTACAAAGTAATATAGCAACACCAAAAAGTTTTCAAAATATTTCAAAAGTAAGCCCCTATTTTTTCCATGATTTGAGACAGATTAGATCCTGAAAAAGTCCCTCATTACAAACGAAAATTCCCTGCCCATGAACGAAGACTGCCAACACTGATTGTGGAGGTGATTTAACATCTGGTGAACGGTGAGAAGGAAGGGTGTGCGCAGTTCCCAGAACTGCCCCACATTTCGACATTTCTGGCTTCACACATAGTTCGTTGTTCCATAAGGTCCATGCAAAAAAATCGTCTCAAGAAGGGCAGTGCTCCCGTTATCATTGCACTATCAACACAGGCTTTTCAGACGTTCCGCGAACTATGTAAGGTCTACAAGAACTTACGTAGATTTTCGAGCCGAGTTTTGATTAATTTTTAGGTAGGTAACTAATTAGGTAGGTAATACGTAGCCCCCCCTCTCGCCCTTCTGCATCAAGGGGTTGCAGTTGCGACGCTGCCTCCCTCACGAGTCGCACCTGGTCCAGTGTATTAAAAAAAAGTGTAAAAAAAAAATTATTATAGCAGGTGATATCCAGTGAAGTGCCGGAGCCAGAAAAACCAGAAAAACGGAAAATATCAGGATCAGGAGTTCCGTGCGGAAGTATAGCCAAGTCGATATTGGCGGTGGAATGGTATTTCGACGGTATTGAGAGAGCTGCTGATACAGTTGGAGTCTTGAAGCCAGAATCCTTATTTCAGAGGATACTGGGACCTCAGACTGCGTGAAACGGGTTTTTGGATAAGACACGGAATAGAATTCTATTCCGTGGGACAAGATCTTGACTGTAGGCAGGCAGGAATCACAAAGCAAGAGCGTGGACGAAATATCACCGCAGCAGATCGTACGAGAAGTGGAAGGGGCTATTGAGTTCATCTGATAGGCCGGATTTGAACATCCGATATTTTCTTTATAATTCCGGATCGGCTCAGTGCGACCTTGGGATGAATATGAAATTGGAAGGTCGATGTTGATGAGGAGCAGTTGAGAGTTCAAAGGAGCCCACGTTTCAGAGAATCCCCAACAAAATGCCTACCATGAATGTACACTCTGAGGGAACGGTAATAAATATTATTAACATAATATGTAATATATTATTAGTTTGTCAAAATTTCAGATTTATAACAAAAATTCTACTGCCAAAAACGGCTCGGACGGCGTACTTGGAATCCACATTTTTGGAATCTAGACATCTTGAAATGTACTGACCAATTTTGAGGCCGATCAGAATTTTCTACCTCCGTCGCGATTACATAGGTAGGCGTATTATTCCAAGAATAATAAACCAAACGATTCCTACTGCCCAAAACGGCATGGATGGCGGGCAGACATTTTCGTCATTTTTGCCTGAGGGCAAACTTTGAAGCCCAACCTTTTGGACCCCCGTCGCCAGTTGATTATTCTGTTAATACTAAGACGTAGTACTTAGTAGTACCTAAGTCTTATTGTTGAATATTCTGTTAATACTAAGTATTAAGTCATAATAAACCAAAATGTTGAGGCCAATTACAACAGGAGGGCGACTGTAAACTAGGCGAATCAGATTATTAATTCCAGCATCCAGTAGTAAACTAAGCGACGAGATTCGGAGGCAGACGAACCCTCTAATCATTAGATCTAATACATAAGAGTCTAATGTAAACTGAGCGAAGTACGTTCTCACCCCTCGTAGTAAACTGAGCGTAATAGTTTTATTTTTTCTCACTCAGGGATGGAAAATAAGGATTCACGGACAAAAAGTTCCCAAAGTAGGACAAAAAGTTCTCGAAGTTAGAGTAGGGTGGTGGGGGGCAAAAGTTTCCAGTTTTGACGTTCGGCCCTCCCCCTGCCTTCCAAAACGTCCTATAGATTTGATAATTGGCTTGTATTGTAGGTTAACATCTTCCCTTCATCCAGTAAAAAAGTGGTTCATTTAACAAAACCTTTAGAGTGCGAAATTTCCATTTTTCCGAAACTCCCGTTTGGAAACTTTTGCCCCACACACTGGGGCAAAAGTTTCCAGAGGCAATTTTTGCCCCCGTTATCAGTTTAGAGGTGGGTATCATGGTCAAATCAAGACTGTAAGTTTTGTAAAAAAGGTTCATTTTTTCAAATTGCTGAAAACAAAAAATAACGTCAGTTACAAAGGTTACGACCTTTTTGTAAAGGTTGGGTTGGGTCATTCCAATTTGGAATGTACATTTGGTCTCCCGAGCAACGTCCATTCACCAAATTTCCAAACGCATTTTCAAGCCTGTCAAAATTTTTTCTGGCTCCATTCAACTCCCAAGAGCCCTGCACAATTCGAAATTCGTGAGTTGAGCCATTGGTATTCCTATAAATCCGTAGTGCTTGCAAAATAACGTGGTCTCAACCTCATGTGTGTTACCATTCTTGAAAAATTAGTGTAAGACGCCCAAACTGTCGGGTTGGTCGAAATTCTTTTCTTGGGGCTTTGCAGAACCCTTTTTATATCATATAAATCGAGCTCACTGCTATAGAACCCATGAAACCTGTGATTTTCTGCCTTAAATCTCATGTGTGTTACCCGTTAAGAAACACGCTGGCCACATGATTCGTGATTATACTTTACTGCACTACCCAAACTCTCAAAAACCTCTTACTACTGTTCAACAGTCATCTCATTCACTGTTATTGAGGTCAGGCCGTACCAAAACTTTCACAGCTGATCCTCCAGACCAACTTTTCTTGAATGGACACAGTAACATACATGGTAACAGACATGAGCTACAATGTCGAAAGAGAAGTGCTACTCCACCTATTGTTGATCAAAATGTAGTATTAAATACTCGTAAATTTTACGAGATATATTTGACATTGTTAGCACATTTTGACAATGTTAGCACACTTGTATTTCTCTTAAAAACCACACTACCCAGCTGTCAGCTGATACAACAGCCCAGCTGGTATAACTACTGGAGTATCTAACTACCAAATCGAAGGGAAACGACGTTAGAGACAGAAAAGGTTTATGTAACCGATAAAAAAATCTTGTACTTAACTTTGCATTCAAAATAGAAATCACAGAAAAAATAGGAATACATGTTTTTGAAATTTTTTTGGAAATAGGTAACGATTTTGATTCCTGGTTATCGGGGAAATGACTGTTTCCCTAACAATTGGTTGATTTTACAAAGTAAATATCAGGAGAAGCTGGTCCACTCGGAAACTAAAACACATCTGGTAGACAACCAAAAAGCCCGTGAGACGGTTCACAAAATTCTATTCATTCCAACTTCCAAAATTCTATTCATTCCATCGAGCTGGACCAGCTACAGATTTATATTGAATTGGTGTTCTTCTTTCACGTCGTTCTTCACTCACGTACAAGTCAGGCACATGAATTGAATACGGCACATGGCAGAACCACCAGCCCAACTTCCAGCAGCCGCAATCGCGACCGTAGTCAACAGGGCAAAAGTTCATCGAGGAAGATCCAAACTTCTGGTTTCTACTACTACAAACGTTCTTCACAACAGAGCGACTGACGTCCCAACGATCAAAATTCAACGCCGCAGTCGCAGCACTACCAAGAGAGGCGTACTACCAGATAGCACACCTCCTACGGGAGCCTGGTAAACGACCCTACGACGAGCTCGAAACGCTCCTTCACCGGCTGTATGGAACCACGCCTGAGCAACGCATCCGGGCCCTCCTCGAAAACTCTCCTGACTCCGCCAAACGACCATCTCATGCGTTAGTTATCCGCTACCAGCTCTCTGATACAACGCCGGAAGAAATAGTGAAGACACTGGCTAAAACAACTTCCACCGGAAACCCAATGTGCACTTCTCGCGACTACCACAGACAATCTTGGCAATAATTGCCAAAATTATTTTGGCAAGTGAGGTGGAGTCACAAGTAGCCTCTGGGTTTCTCCTGGCCACGTCAGTTCTTGTCCCATTTTTTCCCAAGATTTTTTCATGCGGCGATGTTCACGTGGTGTTATATCCTTCACTTTCTTTCTACTAAGCGATCTTTCTTTTTCTTTAGCTCTGAAAGCAGCCTCACGGACGGGATCCAACTTCTTCTTTTCCCGGTATCTCCTCTGTTTTTCTGCAGCTGACAGCGGCGCTTGAAAATGTTCGAATTATAGAATTTGTCTAGTGGTTATCGCCAACTCCAAAATATAACTCAAATTAACCAAAACAATGACCCCCATGAACGTGAAATTCGAATAAATCATACTTTCCAAAATTGTCTGCGAGGACCTCATGTTTGTTACCCGGAGCTCATGTGTGTTACTGCTGCACTGGTAACACACATGAGTGGTAACACACATGAGAATCCTACTTCAAATCGACACTGTAGCTAACCTAAACAACCTAGAAGGCCGAATCACATGTCAAATGAAACGTGTACCCCACAATTATTGGAGGAAAATCATTGAAAAAGTGAATTATTCATTGTTGAGGTTGCACCTTAGGTAACACACATGGAGAAGAATAAAAATACGCACCATGGTTTTTGGAGAAACTGCTTGGAACTTCTCCCCACTCACCGGTCTCCTCACAAGGAATACAAAAACTGATAATAGACATCCTACTGCAATAAGAGAGAGCTTACTGCGTAAGAGTGACTTCATTGTTGCCAAGAAAACAACGGTAACACACATGATGGTAAGTTATCTTGAAAAGTGATGGACAGTCCTTTGCATTGACGTCACAGTAAAAGAGGATGTCTGGCGACCCCGAGCCTCCAAAAATCTGAAACCCAGTGACCTACTCTACAAGTAGAATGCGCTAGATTCCTCATAAAAAATGTATGGTGTTGCTGAGGGAATGAAGGGCGCTTTTTCACTGTGGACGGTAACACACATGAGATTTTGCCATGTTTTCATTCATACTAGGCATAATAAATCCAAGAATTGCAGTATACTTGATGTTTTTTTTAGCGTTTTGTGTTACATAGGATCGGTAGATAAGAAAAAAAATCAGGAAATGGGGATCAGCATGAATGTGAGATTTGCAGCAAAGTGAGGACACGAAATGTACATTTTAAATTGGAATGACCCGGTTGCCCCTATAGCTAGGTGTGTATCTAATCTCGAAGCCCACCTCATCACAGTTCATAAATGACATTTATGAACTGTGATGAGGTGGGCTACATTGTAGTGTATTGAGGTGACTACATTGTAGTAATAGAAGTAAAATTTAAATACATTTTGAGTTAGGGGCAAACTTTCTCCAGCGTCCCATCCATCGTGGCGTTGAAGACATTCCACAAGGGGGGTGGATTATTTATTTATTGTTAATTCAACCCAACCGTTCATCCTTCTTCCTCAACCTTATCATTTTAGCTACGGGAACGTTTTGTCCTAGGGAGACCAGTTGCGGGTACGTTTTTTCTGGGAACTTTCTGTCCGGGAACTTTTTGACGGGAAACTTTTTGTCCCGGGTCGGGGAAACACGTTTGGCCACGAAGGCCTCTGAAGGAGGCCTGGAGAGGCAACACGATTGGCCACACGAGAAACGACCCGTTTGGCCACGGATTCTTTGACGTCCAGTGACTGGACTCCAGTCGCGCCCTTACGGATGGCTCAATTTTAACTTCAAAGGTAGCTTGATCATTAAATGACGCAGAATTTTGTGCTTTTCAATTTCCTATACCTACAGAAGAGTGAAGCACCGTTTCAAAGTTATCCGTTAAAAACCAAAAAAAGTGACGAAACCTCGTTTTTTTTGCGTTTTTGAAGGTAAGCGTCCCACAAATTTTGTTGGGAAGCTTCGGATTCGAGTTCAGAACCCCCAAAAAAACGTACCTATACCGTTGAGAAAAATTCGACACCACGCGTTGCACCGTACGCCCCTCATACAACACTAGCACAGAGTAACAGAGAGCAAACACTAGGTACATACTCGTAAAATTGGTAAGTGGCTCCCCGATAATACTTAGTAGTAATTTCGTGGCCAAACGTGTCCCCACGCTAGCCGTACTGGTGGCCGAACGGGTTGCTTTTTTGTTGCCAAACGTGTTGCGTTTTCACCCCTCGGTGGCCAAACGTGTTACACCCAGTGATGGTGGGATATGTTTGACAACACAAGTAACATGTCACTGTAGGCGAAAATGTGAGAGTGAGCGGAATTAAAGACGAATTGAGAATGGAATGAGGGTGACCACAAATTGTTGAGCTTAAAAGGGGACACCGACTCCCACTGGAAAATGATGGCCCGTATCTCGCTCCTTCTTGAATGTATAGTTCTTGATTTCAAGTTAAACCGCACCCCGCTGACTTATAATTTCTTTGGCGGACGCCATGGGCTCAACACTACCGCGTAACAGAGAAATCGCTATCAACTGGTTCGTGGGACTTCGAATGGTGGAAGTCGCCTTCGCTCAGTGTATGTACACCGTTCACACAGTTTGACTTGATTACTTCCAGTCCACCGTACACTCCGTTTAAATCAACGGATTATCAAACAATCCCCGAACCACAGCCCAGCTTACATCCGCCCCAACTGGAGACTTTCATAGCGAAAAAGGCCGATTGATACCCAAGTTGATGAGGTTATAAACCAAAAGTGGGCGTGCCCGCCTGGCACGAAAGATGTTGCCGTACGGTTCCCTAATTCGTTGGGAGCCTTCCAATCTCCGAACAAACGGATAAATTCGATTATATAATTTCTTGATCAAATGAAAAAGAGTAGCAATAATCACGTTTAAAGTTCCGAAACATCGAGACATTTGCACGATAACCTGAAGAGAGTAGTCACAGTCTGGTTCAAAGGAGAAATAATAACTCACCTGCAACCACAAGTTCCAAGATGATAGCCACCTTCATCATATTGATTCAATAAAAGATGACAACAGTTATTGCAGACAAATTTAAGCAAAGTAATACGTTAACTGACCCAACCCACTGACAAGTGAGCAGTGATGCCAGACGACTCGCCAAGAAAGTTTCTACGGGTCATTAGAAAAATCCCTACTTTTCCCTCCAAATTCCCTATATCATCTCCAATTTCCCTACGCGGAACATCTTGACCATTAAATTTTATTTGCAATAAGTAGGACCTACGGGAAACAAAATTCATTCTTACCTATAATTATTATAGGTAAATCCTGATAACATGTAGATTACGCATTGGCTTGCCTCAGGATATGTAAAATATTTCTTTCGTTGTTCTACAGCGTTATTTCCAAAAGGTGACTAAGACAGTTCCATCAATCACAAGATATCACTATTTATTGTTTCCTTGTTCAGTCTCAATACATTTCAAGTTAGGAATCTCCTTTAAATATGAAAGAGTCTTTCATTTGTATTTAATTTTGTAGTCTTTCTGAAAGAAATTACAAATTTTGTAGTCATTATTTAATAATAATATTAAATATTATTTAAAAATTTTTTTTAAATGTAGGTAAGTAGGTAGCAGAGCCAAAAAAACACAACAAAAATGTAGGTAACTTCACAGTGTGGTTTTTGCCGACGGTGCAGAGGTCTAATCCAATGAGGTGGTTAGGGTGAGAAATGACTCCTCTGTTGAGTACCAAATGGGCTTCTTGAAAAGGTCTGAATTCAGCATTTCTGACAACATATTCGGATTCAGCACCCTTTAAAACCCATAAACCCCAATTTTTAGTTCGAAAATCCGTATAGGTACGAGCTGAGCTGTTTTCGAAATGTTAGAGATTTTGAAATGAACGCCGGGCAAATTTGACGTCACACCTCGCCAGGCTGGGCGTCGAGTAGTTGTGCACTGAGCCGCCAGAGCGCTAAATAAGAAATCTGAACAGAATCGGTATAAAAACACTCGGCCCGGGTCGATTTTTGAATAACCTTCTTTGATAATAACCTCGATGCTCAATTTTCGAATGACCTTCTATAATGATTAACCCGATTTTCGATTTTTGGGGTCGAATTTTCGCGTAGCATAGTTGGCTGACTTGCGTAAATGAGAGAGAGAGGGATCTCCCGGCCAATCAAAAGACGACGAAGCAGCCCACGTCATGTACCCTCTCCAGACCTCGGAATTCAAATATCATTTTTTTTCTAAGGCCCTATAAATAATTGAAACGGGGTTTCTGCAATATGGACCCGTTTTCGTAACTTTTGAAGCACGGCCTTTGCAGGAAAAACATTTTCAAAAATCATTAAAGGAGCTCATTGTCCATGTAGGTTCACTTTGATTGATTCTCAAATAGAGCTATTTGGTACCTACAGCTCTGTAGGTACCCATAGGTACACAATTTTAGCGCTCTGGGATGAGCAGGAGAGAAATAGTTATTCCGCAAAACCCCCTATCAATAATGCATCACTTAGAACACCTTTAGGAACCCATCAACTCATGATTTGTCCAAGTACCAACGCTTGTTGACGTGCCACAATAGGTAGGCTGGGACACACGTGCTTCACGAATGTAGGAAAATATTTCCCCGAACGACCTCCTATCCCCCTGGAAAATATTTCCCCGGCTAAGTTGCGAACCCGGAAAAAATTTCCCCAGGCCAAAATTGAATTGCGCTTTGCGCTTTCTGGGTTGGCAAGTGGGGATTCATCAAAACCTCCCCGTAGAAGAAACCATCAAAACCTCCCCGTGTATCAAAACCTCCCCGTTGAGGAAACCGTCGAAATCTCCCCGTGTATCAAAACCTCCCCGTTAGAGAAACCCGAGGAATGATGAATAATGTTGAGTGTTATATTGCTTATAACTACAGTCGAAATCGTTTATAGTGGACTTCAAGGGACCGAACAGTTTTGTCCACTACAAACGATTTCCACTTAAAGTGATATAATATATCACTTTAAGTGGAAATCGTTTGTAGTGGACAAAAGTGGACAAGTGATATTATCACTTGTAGTATACTGTCCACTACTGGCGATTGAATCATTTGTTGTGGACAGTCCCCTACAAGTGATTTATGTACCTATTTTGGGAACGAGAAAATAAAGTATGTACACAAGACAACAGTTGTGTAAGTGTTACTTAGTGTGTATGTACAATTATCCTTTTCATCAGCTGAAAACGAGATGCGCATGCGCGATGGCTAACCTGATAAAAAAACCGTTTTCCTGAGGAATTCTGCAGACAGATGTCAGTTTTGTTATGTTGGTAACATCAGTCCGGCAGCCTTTCGGCTCGTTAACGTTGTTTACTCGTTGTTTACAGTTGTTTTTGCTCTCCAATCTGAGTTTTCGCGCACTTCTGAAGTATGCCACCAAAAGCACACCGTTCTTTTGGAACGTGCAATAGCGACGGGCGCTATCCGAAGCCGGGAGTAACTCCCGGGGAGTTCATTTTTTTCCATTTCCTAAGCCTTGTATGGCGTTCCGGATTTTGGGGTATTCGCGATACTTCGGTCCACGAAACCCTGACTATGACATGAAAACGGTAAATGGTTTCATCAAAAAGCATATTTCGGAATGTGAAACATGTAAAAATCAGAGAGATGGGTGTGGAGCTGTAAGCGAAATGACGCGAAGTTCAGCTCTATCTGAAAGGCACCGTCGTTTGCTCTTTACATTTCCCACCTGGCGTCTCCCGACACGAGCTTGCTGACTATTTGCCTGGTGAAACGGTAAGCAGCTTTACTTGACAATGCGTCATACCTGCTTCGATGTTTTCGGTTCAAAGCCACATACGAAAGAAAGTATTCTTATCATTTCAGGACGGCCGTATGAATATCCTCCAGGGCGATCCACTGAACAACATACATCGCCCGCATCAGATGCTAATGATACCTATCTTTCACCAACCTACTGATCCGGTAAGTTTACTAAGAAGAGAAGGTACCGACATTCTGTAGGTATACAAAATTGTATGTTATCGTTTATAGCCTGGCCCGTATTTAGGCAGAGTGGGCAAATTCCCAGGGTGGCCTTCTGGTATGTAGTTAGGGCGGCTGGCGAGAAAATTCTTCCTTGAATAAAAAAAAAAAAAAAATAGAGCAAGGCACTCCAAGCTACCCACTACATACCTCACTCGTCTATATCAAGCTTAAACGAGTATACAATACATCCCCCCTGTCCTTTTTCTAAGCCCTGCCTACATCTCCGTTTCACTGTGATGACTTAACTGTGTGAAAATAATGCCCTAACCAGGGCCAGACCGAACCATAATTCAATATTATCTGATCTACCACCCTCATTTTCCCCTTCTTACCTGAAAAACGCTGGAAATTTTACACAAGGGTTTATTATTCTTTGATATAGGTTACTTGTGCGAAAACTAATTCTTTGTCACTAAAAATAATTTTTACTTCTTGGGAATCTTCAAAAATCCGTTTTTAGCCCCGCGAAAGCCCCATATATTCCCACGGAGAAATCGGATCGTTCCGGGACCCCCAAAAATGGATTCTACGTCCAAAAATACTTCGAAAACGACACCTAACTCGACCCTATAGCAGAAACCCTTCAAAAAACCCTCCCTTATCCCCATAGCGCCCCAAGGGTTTGGGCGATCGGACTGAGAACCTTGCAGGCATTAATAGTTGGTAAAGCAAGTATTTTGTTCAAATTTTAGATTAAAAAAAAAAAAAAACACCTTACTGCCCAAAACGGCTCAGGCGGTGTAAGGTGAACGGCGGACTGACATTTATTTTTGGAATCTAGACCTGTTGAAATGGATAATGTCAAATTTTGAGGCCGATCGGAGTCGTCGTCCTTCGTCGCGATTACAAAGGTATATTATTCCAAGAATAACGTGGTGGCGGGGAAGACACTACACATCCGCTCAGGGCGGCGAGGACATCAAATACGGTCCTGCCCCTAGGGTGACCAATCATTCGAGACAATCTGTTCGTCACTGACTTATATAATATATATTATAAGGATTATACCAATATACGTGTCGTTCATATTCTAGGGTGTGGCATTTACTGAAGCGGAAGATCCCTACACATACTACAGAGGACTGCCTTCATGGTGAAGATTCTCGTCTTTGCTGAGCAGGATAGTAGGCAGCAACATCTCTTTTGGGTGAGTTCAGTTTGCTTAAGAGGAGTTTGTTTCCTCCATTAATCTATCCACCAAAATCACAAAATAGTGGGCAAAAACTACCGTAATATGATTCGATAAATACATACCGTATATATATAATGTGGGCGCCTTGCCCACTGATCATTGACGAGGATTACTATCAAGATAACTGGCCAGACTGGCGGTAATAGTGATTTTAAATGTTGAAGCACAAGCAGCGGCCCCGGAACGCGGAACATAAGAGTGGGAAATGGACATCAATCACTTTTTATAGTTTCAGCAAATTTCTTTGAAAATAAGCTCCCTAAGCCTCGCTCCTACAGTGGAAATTTAAAAATTTATAGTGTCCCTCCCTGTAAAAACCGCTAGTTACCTAAACGTCTGTCTTTTTTGCAGGGTCCACAAAAGAATGTTGAAGAACTGGACGGAGATACTGTTTTTGATGCTACTCTAGAAAGTCAAAGCGCAAGTCCTGGAAATGCTACAGTCGTGCGAGTGCTACAAGAAACTCAGGGTCCACAAAAGAATGTTGAAGAACTGGACGGAGATCCTGAAGTTGGTGCTACTCCAGAAAGTCAAAGCGCAATTCCTGGAAATGCTACAATCGTACGAGTACTACAAGAAACTCAGACAGATTCTCCCTGCAATACGAGTCGTTCGAGTGATTTGAAGTAGGAATATTCAATTCGATATTGAAAAAAAAATGTACTATAATATAATTTTTTTAAACTTACATTTTCCGGGTGTCCCTTTGAATTCATTCTGTCATCCTAATAATATTATGGCTATTATGGCCATATGGCTATATGGCTGATAATGATGGTTAGGCATCCTAATATGGCTATAATGCTGCCGTGTGATATAAAAACAATAGTCATGCTGTGCACATGGAAGATAGTTTAAATTCTGTGCACATGGAAGATAGTTTAAATTCGAATAATAGCGGTAGGAATATTCACCAAAGGTTTCAATGAAGGAAAAAAGGTTCTTCTTTTGACAACAACATTTATTTGACATGAATTATTTGGTATCTACTATCACAACGTGAGATACAGTCTTCAAGAAATGTTGACCACATAACTATCAAGGGTCGAAATGAGACACCTCTAATCACAACATCTATGCACATACTTCGGTAGGAACGTAAGTAGGATATAGAAAAATTAATGTTAACACAAAAGACTAGTTTAAAGTAAGTTTTTTTTGCCCCATAGATCGCCACAGTGAAATCAGATCGTTCCGGGACCCCCAAAAATGGATTCTACGTCCAAAAATAGTTAGAAAAGGACACCTAACTCGATCCCATATCTAAAAGCCTTTAATACCCCTTCCCATAGCGCCCCACGGGTTTGGACGATCGGGCTGAAAACCTTGCGGGCACAACTAGATGGTAAACCGAGTATTTTGTCAAAATTTCGGATTTAAAAAAAAAATCAAAAGAGCGGCGACTTGGCTGCATCTCTGTAGAGCATTTCCACGGCAATGACATTCGGCATCCACGACATCTCCAAGTAAGGGATCAATCATGACGATCACCGTGTATTGCACTTGTTTCATTAAAGATTTTACTAGTCCTTTCACCCAATACCTGAAAGCAAACATGAGTGGTTAGTGAGACACAGTGGTTAACTAAGTTTCATGAAAGAAAGTGAGAGTTTTTATCAAATACTGGGTGATGAGTCATTGGGACAAGATCATTAATGTGTACCGTTTTCTTCCCAGATTATTTTCATATCGATCTGGCGACTACAGCCACAAAATTCTCCTCCTCCCAGAGTGATCTGATCCACCCCCATCCAGAATATTCTTGTCAACTGGGCCAGCCAGTATAGACCGCAACAGTGAAATCGGATCGTTCCGGGACTCCCAAAATGGATTCTACGTCCAAAAATCTTCGAAAACGACACCTAACTCGATCCCATAGCCAAAAGCCTTCAAATACCCCCTCCTGTAGCCGGCAAAGAAGTGGCAAATTTCGAACAAACCATTTCTTTGCACATTTTTTCCTATAACCCGGGAACGGTTGGTCCGATCTTACTTTTCTTTTTTTTCTTTTTTTTTTTTTTAGGTGAAAGCTGATTAAATTTTGAAAAGCGTGGGAGCAATAAAATTTCGATCGGAGAAATAGTCTAGGGGTTAGTTTTCCGGGTATCGGCTATTCCAACGATAAAACCCAGCAGTTGCCTACCCGATGGATACCCGTCGTACTTAAACATTGCTTCAAACCTTACTTTTTGTTTCGAGTGAGAGCATCTTGTAGCTTTTGTACATGGCCACTGCGGAAGTACTGCCTCCCTCTTGCCACTGGTTTCTTCGTGCCGCAGTCTAACCCCTCCAGCTCTTCATCACTGTCAACGATGACGGGGGCGTTGACCAGGAATTTCCATCCATCCCGATACCGGGAACAGTTCCAAGTTGGAAGAGGCTGAGTTTGCCCTTTGAACTCTCCCTTTCGCTTGTATTATACGAACTGAAAACAAAAATAATGCTTGTTACGATAACAAGATAATAGTTTACTGGGACACCGGCTTGTTTGGACGACTGCGTGTGGCGGAAGAAGAGGCCGGGGTTTTTTTTTTTTTTTTAATTGTCATACTTTTGACTTTTAGATTTTTTTCTTTAGATTTTCAGACTTTTGAGCTTTCAGGAGTGAGTGGCTCCCTCCCGGGGGAGGGAGAAGGGAGCCAGTTACTCCCAAAAGCTCGCCAAATAAAATAAAATAACAAACCCCGGCCTCTTCTTCTTTTAATCGTCCCCAACAAAATGACGACGTCCCAAACAACATGAAGTACCCAAGCACTGATAAAACCATAGAGCATTAATAATAATTTTTACTGTTCATTATCGATTCCTTACCGTGATCTGTGTCGTCGGGGATCGAAACATTCTTTTTGAGGACTTCCTCGACCAAACTGACAAGTTCCGAACGCGGAAGACCGGCAGACGAGAGTCCCCGTGTCTGCAGAAATTGTTTCAACACCGTCACTGAACATTGCCCCAGGGGGGCCGGTAGACTCCCAACATCTTACACGCCCATTTTGATTTTTTTGTGAGGAATGAGTGCCATTTTCAGAACATTTACAAGCACGCTAAGTATGGGACATCGGGGATTGTTTGCCTAACCGCCCCGTTATCACAAAGCCATATGATAACGTGTAGTTGTTGGTATTTTCTTTCTCTGTCTCCTGTGTCCGCCATTGACATGCGCAAAACAGCTCGATGAAAAGGTTAATTGATGAAAAACCTTTATTCCCTCACAAAAATTGGGTTCCTCTCCAAATAACCATTTCAGTGACCTTTCTTTAGACAATTTCAACGTCCTGTCAGGAGGCTTACTATAAAACATGCACCGCTCCGAGCAATCGCTTGATCATTCAGCGATTTCAAAATAACCAGCCCTGTACATCCTCGCTTGCCTTACCTATGTGCGGAAAAACATCACCTCATTCCCCTCAGCCTCACACACTCACAATACACGAAGTGCCAGTCAGCTTTCGTTGCCCCACTCTCGTTTGGACGTCAGTAGAACTTCTACATCGTGGTGGGGAATAAAATTTTTTAATGCCCTTCCAAAATCTGTCCGAGAAGAGCCTGTGCCAAAATTTAGAATCTCATGTAAATCCCGACTGTCACAAATGGTGCCGTACTCATTTGAAGACTTTTTTCTCAACATCAATCCAGTGAAACGTCTTTAACGTGTACATGCCCTTAATTCATCAATTTACGATTAAAATTTAATGTTACCATCTTACTTTGTATTTTCAGGCCTAACTTTAATTAACCGTGACCATTGTCAAAAGCACTCTGTGTAATATGGCAAATAAAACGCTTTCTGATTCTGATTCTGATACCGTGCTACGAGCATGCGTAGATGCGTATCGTTACACCAGGAACGAAAGACTACACCGGGAACTTCAAATTCCTACTGTCGAAGAAGTCATCAAAAAACAAGCATTAGCCCATCAGCAGAGGCTTCGGGGACACATCAACAGCGAGGTTGTCCAGCTCCTCGACGTTGAAGGCCTGCTCAGAAGACTTAAAAGAACAAAACCTCATGACCTGTGGGAGTGGGGTGCCCTGTGAAGTAATTATCAGCTCAGTGAGTAATTACTAGTGCGTCAGTTGCACAAAACAACAAGTCGCATAGAAGCAGTGTTATGTGTCATAGCTTCTTGCAAGTCATTTAGTATAGGGTGAAGTGGGGTAATTGCGTATGCTTTTATCAATAATTCAACTTTGAACTTGATTATCTGCTATCAATTTGCAGGTATTTCCAATTTTTTTTTTTTAATGATAGCTTGTTTAATGCTGCATTCAAATATCACAACAGTTTTTCAATTACCGCTGTTCATAATTTTGAAATAACAATTTTTTAAAAAGTCCTCAGTAGTACACATTTCCCCGGGAAAAAGGGGAAATTGTGTAAATTGCTTCCATTTCTCATAGTATTCGTATTCAAACGCCGCGGGGCTAATGTGTGAAAAGGCCATTAAAAATCGAACAAAATGGTGTATTCAATTTTTTTTTTTTTTTTTGTAGATTCTTATGGATGTTATTAAATTTTTTGTAAAAGCAGTTGTGGGTGCGGGGAAAACAAAGGGGACGAGAGCTCATAAAATGACACCCAAAAATTATATGAAAGAAAAGAAAAAAAAAAGAAAAATCGAATTGAAAGTAGAAGAAGTAGGTATATTAATTCGCTTCATAACATTCTTACGCATTTGCCCCAACATGAGAAATTCAAGGGGTAAAAGTGTATGGTATTAATAAACTACACGAGGAATGAAAATTTTGAGCTAATACTTTCACAACACCTTAGGTAACTAAGTAGAAGAAAGATTCTTATAAGTGGTTAGCAAAAAAAAATTGTACACGCTCCAGAGAGCAAAACTTACAGCTGTCGTCAACTCCAGTCGAGAGTGAAACACTGACTGCCGCAGGCAATGAACAGCCCTGTCACAACAGGTTCCCCGAATCCCGCCATTTTCTGTGATAAGTAGCAATAGACTTTGGAGTACGCCCAGTGAAAATGGCAACATCGCAGCTTCATTTGGCGCCATTTTATGAATCGTCAACACATTTACCCCGTTTACACAATTACCCCACTTCACCCTACATCAATTGTAAATTGTTGATAAGTTTGCTTACTTGGTGCAATAAAAGTTTCAAAAAAAAAAAAAAAAAATGCTCGCTGTTGAATAAAC
Organism: Pilophorus perplexus; assembly: GCA_955831195.1. Lineage (NCBI taxonomy): Eukaryota > Metazoa > Arthropoda > Insecta > Hemiptera > Miridae > Pilophorus > Pilophorus perplexus. Next base: position 21,176 of record OY037008.1, on the reverse strand, counting down.
CACGACAGTAGTGCCTTGTCGAAATCAGGATGCGTGAAATTCCGAATTTTTGCGAATTTTGTTTGCTTAACAACCTGTTCTTTCGATTTCACGATCGCGTAAACCGCTGAACGACTGATTTTAAATTCACTGGCCAAACTGCGCGCAGGTTCACCCGATTCAAACCGGCAAATAACCGGGGAGGTTTTGATGCGTACCTATGCGAGCACACACCGGACCCTAGACCGGGAGGTTTTGATTACTTCCTAACTCACCTTTCACCCACTCGGGGAGGTTTTGATGGTCGCCCCCCAATTTGACCAAACGGATTGTAAGCTACTTCGAGTTAAGGCTGGCTTCGGGGGCGGTAGCGTGTTATTAAATTGACTAATAATTAAATTAGCAATTAGAAGCAGCTTGTGACAAAATACTAGGAAGTATCAAAAAGTTTCCTAATCAACACTCAATTACACTGACTGGGACGGGGTTGGTTGAACAGATGTGACACGTTAGATACAATTTACTATAGAAAAAATGTATTTAAAGAAATATGTAAAAATGTACAAAGATATACAATATAGTACAACAAATTATTGGCGTATTGATACGTGTACCAAATTATATAGATGGATATACTGAAACAGGGGGGAATATATAATGATATTGGGGTGTACCTGAAGGGTACCTGGCGAAATATTGATGGTGTACTGATACGAGTACCTATTGATAGATTAGCTGGGTACCTGAAGGGTACTGCAAGGTAAGTATTATACAATATTCTGCACTTGTACTTGAAGAGTACTGATTGGTGTACTGATGGCAAAATCGGCACGTGTACCTGAACGGTACAAGGAATAAGACGCTGAAGGCGCCGAAATGAATAAGAACAACCTAAACCTATGTGTCGAAGAGACACCGAAAACAAGAGGTAAAACAAGCAAAAACATACAAGATGTAGGGACGTATCTACTCCTACATTAACCAGAATGGGTACCACTTCGGCCTATCAATTGATTACCTATCGCGTACTGGCGGTGGAAAATGAGGAGAGAAGTGAGAGTTCTGTATTTACCGTCGAGCGTAGCGAAGTCCTGGAGTCAGTCTGGCTATGTATCAGTCCGATACAGCAGATCGCCGGCGAAATCGGGACGGAGACGGTCAATGCAGTCCTCGGAGATACACTGTCACTGGCGGACGGTGTGCAGGGTTAGAGTGTGTGTACCGTCGAATGCCTCAAACGGTACACGAGGGATGGTTAGGGATGGTTAGGGATGGTTATGATCCAACCTCGTACCGGCTCATATCGCTTTTGTCGGCGTTGGGCAAAATACTGTGTGGGGATTCAGTATAGACCCCACGGTATCTTCCTTAAAATTGGTCGGCAGCCGCTGCATTCATTCGCAGCGCGCTCACGGGGGGGCAGCAGCTCCCGGCGCCCACGTGCGGGAGGCCGGCGGGATTACGTTCCCGATACCGCGAGCTCCCCATGGTTCACTCGGGCCTCTCGTACATCGGCGCCATCCTTATCCTTATGCTTGGGATCCCCATTCTACCTATCGTAGATTTGGATATCTATCGCACATTTTTTGCTGGGACCGCTTGCCAGGACTCCCCCTCTGAAGACATTTCAGTTGGGGAAGCCGGCTCAGCGGACTCTATTTTAAATTCACGCGGGGTACTTGCCCAGGCCGATCCTACCGACAATTCGCTCGGATCAGCCGGGAAATTTACCCCTCGTCAGGAGCAATCTGATTCTGATGCCACTCCTACTGACACTTCGCTCGGTGTAGCTCAGAAGCTGATTGTCTCAGGTATAGATCTGGGCCGCGGTTCTGATGGAGGCAATTTATTGTCTTCAGATGATCCTGCGACCAGACTCATTTCCGGGAACGAACGCGACCCAATTAGGCTAAATCCGTTTGGTCAAATTGGGGACTGCGAAATTCCCCAAATTGCCCCGACACTATTTACTGGACAAGCTGATCACAACAAATTGTGTCAAGCCCCAGATAGATGTGTTTGCGCACTCCCCTCCTCATCCTCCACAAACACAGGGAGCGAAATCTTGGTCACGCCAGAGGCCTTCTCCCAAACACACAAAACATCCAATAGGGACAATAAAACCAATTTAGGTACACAAATTGCTCATGTAGGTACACCTTCCACACCCGGTATGGAGGATCTACCTACAACTGGTGACCCCAACTTGAACATGGAGCCTTTGCTTCAGCCTCATGGTCTACCTACAACTGGTGACCCCAACTTGAACATGGAGCCTTTGCTTCAGCCTCAGGGTCAACCTACAACTGGTGACCCCAACTTGAACATGGAGCCTTTGCTTCAGCCTCATGGTCTACTTACAACTGGTGACCCCAACTTGAACATGGAGCCTTTGCTTCAGCCTCAGGGTCAACCTACAACTGGTGACCCCAACTTGAACATGGAGCCTTTGCTTCAGCCTCAGGGTCAACCTACAACTGGTAACCCCAACTTGAACATGGAGCCTTTGCTTCAGCCTCAGGGTCTACCTACAATTGGTGACCCCCTCCAGAAGACGCAGTCTTCACTTCAATCGCGACATGCAGGTGGCGAGAATTTAAATTCAAATTCCCCCACCAACATTCAGACACTTTCTCTAATTAATATCCCGCAAAATGGAACATTCGTTCCCACTGTCCTTGATGAAAATCAACGTCAAATGAATCTTGGGTCGTCCCCCCAAGTGACCACAAGTCAGAACGGAGTTTCTGCACCATGGCTACCGGGCCTTGGAACTCGACTTCCACGACGTCAAAACGACGCGTTTTTCGACGTCATCATTCGAGAGTCACTCGAACCATCCCAATTTTTTTTTTAACTTCATCTTCAGCACCGGCTTCTTCAAGCCACACAACTGTGTCCACACATGGTCGGTTCTAGAACTTTTGCCGTCACGAGTCCCAAAATTCAATACCTAATTCATCCTGGAGAAGGACAGTTCTCCCTGCGGGTATGCACGGACACTTTCGTCAACTGGTTCACACAGGTTCTGGCAGCGTTTGACGCAAGGGATGCCTCATCCTAACATTGGATGCTCCCTGCAATATAACCCTAGACCTCGTAACCATGACCCCACAAGTTGCCGCATAAACGCAGTCATTCCACACAACCCATCTCTATGGCTCTCTATGCCAACCTTTCGGCCGACATGGCCAGCCCATTCTTTGGGGACAAATGACGGCATCCAGAAGTTCACAAAAACACCACCGACCGCGTGCTCGTTTTGGCACTCGGTGCTCTCACGGCCTACATGGTCATCATTTTTTTTTAAATTTCTCGGACTACTGTCTCCCCTTGCCGACCAATTTTGGGGGGAGCCATGTGGGGATTCAGTATAGACCCCACGGTATCTTCCTTAAAATTGGTCGGCAGCCGCTGCATTCATTCGCAGCGCGCTCACGGGGGGGCAGCAGCTCCCGGCGCCCACGTGCGGGAGGCCGGCGGGATTACGTTCCCGATACCGCGAGCTCCCCATGGTTCACTCGGGCCTCTCGTACATCGGCGCCATCCTTATCCTTATGCTTGGGATCCCCATTCTACCTATCGTAGATTTGGATATCTATCGCACATTTTTTGCTGGGACCGCTTGCCAGGACTCCCCCTCTGAAGACATTTCAGTTGGGGAAGCCGGCTCAGCGGACTCTATTTTAAATTCACGCGGGGTACTTGCCCAGGCCGATCCTACCGACAATTCGCTCGGATCAGCCGGGAAATTTACCCCTCGTCAGGAGCAATCTGATTCTGATGCCACTCCTACTGACACTTCGCTCGGTGTAGCTCAGAAGCTGATTGTCTCAGGTATAGATCTGGGCCGCGGTTCTGATGGAGGCAATTTATTGTCTTCAGATGATCCTGCGACCAGACTCATTTCCGGGAACGAACGCGACCCAATTAGGCTAAATCCGTTTGGTCAAATTGGGGACTGCGAAATTCCCCAAATTGCCCCGACACTATTTACTGGACAAGCTGATCACAACAAATTGTGTCAAGCCCCAGATAGATGTGTTTGCGCACTCCCCTCCTCATCCTCCACAAACACAGGGAGCGAAATCTTGGTCACGCCAGAGGCCTTCTCCCAAACACACAAAACATCCAATAGGGACAATAAAACCAATTTAGGTACACAAATTGCTCATGTAGGTACACCTTCCACACCCGGTATGGAGGATCTACCTACATACTGGAAAAGCTAGTCCTCAAAAGAGTCCGGGAAGGAGAAGACTGCTCAGCCCATCCAAAGCAGTTTGGGGGAGTAAGGGGTAAATCCACGACAGATGCAGTACTGGCACTAATGCAAGACACCAGAGCAACCACAGACAAATTTGTAGTAGCATTGTTCTTCGACATACAAAAAGCCTATGACAGAATGTGGTGGCCAGCACTAAAACTGGCCCTCTCAGACCGAAATCTACCAGCAGGAATGCACAGACTACTGGATGACTTCCTTGTTGAAAGAAAGGCCTATCTTCAGGAGTATGGAGCTGGCTGCATCAGAAACATCTCTATGGGGTGCCCACAAGGATCTGTCAATGGCACAATGCTGTGGACAATGCTTTTTGACCAACTACTAGTGAAGCTAGAAAGTGCTGCGTGCCTACCTTACGCCTATGTGGATGACCTAGCCGTCCTAGTGTCAGGTAACAATCAAGAAGAACTTGAAAGAAAGGGGCAAAAAGTGGTAGAAGTAATCAGCACATGGTGCGACGAAGTCAAACTGAAGCTAGCAGAGAATAAAACAGTAATGTGTCTGCTAAAAGGAAACCTGACACAACAGAGAATGCCAGTGATCAGACTAGGTCTAACGCCAATTAGATACCAGAAAAGCACTAAGTATTTAGGAGTGATAATAGGTCGGCACTTCAACATGTCTGAGCATGTGAAAACTACCTGCACGACGGCACTCGCTAAGTTTGGATCGACCAAGGCCCTAAGTGGCGCCACCTGGGGAATCAACTTCCACTCTAAAAGAACGATGTACAAGGCGCTTTTTGAGTCAGTTGTGCTTTACGCTAGCCCAGCCTACCTGACATCAATAAAGGAGCATCACTTTCAACAATTGTTGAAAGCACAAAGAAGCGAGCTCCTGATGGTAACACAAGGATAGGTATAGAACGATTTCACACGAAGCACTGCACGTGATGACAGGACAGTTACCGATAGACCTAAAGGTGCAAGCAGCAGCAGCAATATGGCGAGTCAAGCAGGGGAAGCCCAGCGGAATAAATGGAGCCTCTGATGAACAAGAGATAAAAGAGTGGGCATACAACATATGGCAACACAGGTGGGAAACGTCAACGAAGGGAAGAAGAACATACAGCATATGGCCAGACATAAGAGAGAGATTAAAACAATCTTTCATAAGCGTAAATCATTGGACCGCCCAATATTTAAGTGGGAATGGAGACTTCGGAAGCTACTTACTCAAGTATAAAAAGAAAAACAGGGCAGCATGTGCAAGTGGAAATGAAGAAGAAACGCGTGAACACGCTTTCACAGAATGCCCACTGTATAATGAGTGGAGACAGGAATGGAGATGCTCACTGGGAAACCCATCCCCAGAAGAACTCTGGCGAAGATCAGTTAGCAGCAAAGAAAACTATGCAGCAACAACAAAATTTGTCGAGAGAGTCATGAAGGAAAAGAAATGGCCGGCAAATACACGAAGTCCCTCCCACCATATCCCGAGCAGGCAACCGCCAAGTGGTCCATCCCGGGCAATGCGCAGAAGCGTAGCTGATAGCCTGTAGGGGGAGAGGGGATAACCAGTCAGTATACAAGGTGAGGGAAGAAAAAAAAAAAAAAAAAAAAAAAAAAAAACCCCACCTTGGTAAGCAAATATGGGTGAAAACGACAACTAGTAACCCAAGAAAAGAATGAAACGTGTAAGAGCCGAAAGGCTTAGAAACACGTATGGAAAGCACTGACTGGTTAGGGATGGTTAGGGATGGTTAGGGATGGTTAGGGATGGTTAGGGATGGTTAGGGATGGTTAGGGATGGTTAGGGATGGTTGACGAGGGCTTATGTCCTGTATGATGATCAGAGAAGGATACTGTGCGGAGCCCCGACGTATGATGCCCCACTGCATACCCTGATGGCCACCCAAGAAATGCATGGAAAGATGATGGACTTCTGCCGAGCCTGGACTACCAGGCGTGGTGAAGGGATGGACTTGCCCGGGTGAGAGCGAGGAGCCGCGAAACATGAATTTAGGAATTTAGGTATTTAAGTTTTGTGTCAAAGGGAGATTGGAGGAAGTTTTATATAAGTACTCCAACTCCCCAGTGTGAATGATTGTATAATTAATTTATTGAGTGAAAGGATGTGTGAATGTTTAGGGATTAAGGTTAGGCTGTGATTTTATGAGTGATATTAGGGTTAGCTATTTATTTGATTAGGTTAGGGAAAGATTGTGATGGTTGGCTGTGATATAAGTGTTAGTTAGTAGTGAATGTGATAATAGGTTACGGTAAGAATGGAGTGTGCTAGGAGGCAAGTGTGGATGGAGGGGGGAACCTACAGGTCAGCGAGGCAGCATTCTGTTAGGTTAATTTGAATTTGATTTATTTATTTGGCATTTTATTGATTTCCTTTTTGTTTATTTTAGGGGCTGTCCGGCCCTTCTGGGCGATGGAAAACCCTAAAAAGACGGGAAGCCCTACAAGACGGGTACCAGGAGGGCCACTTTAGGAAGGGTTGGGCGCGGGACCGGTGGGTTTTCCCCCGTCTCACTGGTCTAGAATGTATGAGGTGAATGAAAGACGTGCGAGAATGAGGATAGATTAGGAAAAAAATGACTGTGATATGTGTGTCATTGTATGTTTCTTCAAGTGTGGTGTGCATCATTGTATGTTTCTTCAAGTGTGATGTGCGTCATTGTATGTATGTTCAGAGTTTTATTTTTCAATTAGGCTAGTCGTATTAGTTGTAGGGAGGGGAGGAAATTTTTTAGAAGTACTCGCCCTCCACCAGACAAGTAAAAGTGGAGAGAGCAACCACCGAAGATCCGAAAACTGCAAGTTACAAGAAGAGGCAGAAGAGTAGGTATGGTCTGTTGCTTTAGCAGCCACCCATGATCCGAAAACTGCAAGCTATAAGAAGAGGCAGAAGAGTAGGTACGGTCTGCTGCATTCCGCGGCCACCAGCGACCCGAACACCACAAGTTATAAGAAGAGGTGGAATAGTAGGTAGGTCTGCTGCGATGACTCCTGTCCCATAGAATTTCGAGCCAATTTAATGAACAAGACCTCCTTTAAAACCCGGCACCTCCACGTTGGTCCATCCCGGGCACACCAGAATGGTGTGGCTAACGCCGGTGGGGACAGGAGGGCCCGCTGTACTCCCCCTAGGGGAGTGCTGAAGATCGAGAAGAAAGAAGAATGAAGAAACATAAGTGCACTTCCCCTAGGGGAAGAAAGAGAGCAGAAGGAACGAGAAAGGTTGTAATGGGCCAGAAATGGCCTTAGACACAACCTGAAAAGCTCTGTACAGCGGGTTGACGAGGGCTTATGCCACAGCCTCGACGTTGGCACTCCAGGTAATTGCATGCTGCGAACCTTTGGACCTGGTCTTGGATGCTCGCGTGGCGTATGTTGCTGTCCAGTGGCCAGAGAGGAGCTGTGTTGTGGTGCAACCCGAGCTCGAACAGGTGATGGAAGGGGAAGTATCCCTGACTGACAAGAATGAGGCCATCGAGGAATGGGTCATAAACCAATGGCAGAGAAGATGGGATGACGGACCACAAGGAAGATTAACCCATTCATATATCCCGGATATTAGAGCAAGGATGGCTATGAGGTACCTGGAACCAGGTTATGTCACCACACAGGTACTGACTGGACATGGGAATTTCAGTTCCAAGTTGAGCTTCTTCAGGAGAAGGGAAAATCCGTCCTGCCCATGTGGAGAGGAAGAAGAACTCGCTGAACATGTGGTACGATTTTGCCCATTGTATACTGATAAAAGAACAGAACTGTTTGGAGTTCCTGTCGTCAACGCCCCACTGACAACCCTGATAGAAACTAAGGAAATGTACATAAAATTTGTTGAATTCTGCAATGCCTGGACTGCCAAGCGGGGAGAGGGGGTGGACTTGGCTGGGTGAGAGCGGGGAACCGTGATTCAAGAAATTAGATACCTAATAGGTTTTATGTTATGTGTAGAAGGGAGTTTGAAGGAAATTATATATAAGTACTTCAACTCCCCAGTGTGAATGCTTGAGAATTAATTTATTGTGTGAATGGATGTGTGAATGTTTAGGGCATAAGGCTAGGTTGTGATTCGATGTGTGATATTAGTTCAAGGTATTTATTTGATTAGGTTAGGGAAAGTTTGTGATGTTTGACTGTGATATATGTGTTAGTTAGGAGCAACTGTGATAATAGGATATGGAATGTATGGAGCGTACTAGGAGGCAAGTGTGGATGGGGGGGGAACCTGCAGGTCAGCGAGACAGCATACTGTTAGGTTAATTTGAATTTGATTTATTTATTTTGCATTTTATTGATTTCCCTTTTGTTTATTTTAGGGGCTGTCCGGCCCTTCTGGGCGATGGAAAACCCTAAAAAGACGGGAAGCCCTACAAGACGGGTACCAGGAGGGCCACTATAGGAAGGGTTGGGCGCGGGACCGGTGGGTTTTCCCCCGTCTCACTGGTCTAGAATGTATGAGGTGAATGAAAGGTGTGCAAGAATGAGGATAGATTAGGGAAAATGACTGTGATATGTGTGTCATTGTATGTTTCTTCAAGTGTGATGTGCGTCATTGTATGTATGTTCAGAGTTTTATTTTTCAATTAGGCTAGTCGTATTAGTTGTAGGGAGGGGAGGAAATTTTTTAGAAGTACTCGCCCTCCACCAGACAAGTAAAAGTGGAGAGAGCAACCACCGAAGATCCGAAAACTGCAAGTTACAAGAAGAGGCAGAAGAGTAGGTATGGTCTGTTGCTTTAGCAGCCACCCATGATCCGAAAACTGCAAGCTATAAGAAGAGGCAGAAGAGTAGGTACGGTCTGCTGCATTCCGCGGCCACCAGCGACCCGAACACCACAAGTTATAAGAAGAGGTGGAATAGTAGGTAGGTCTGCTGCGATGACTCCTGTCCCATAGAATTTCGAGCCAATTTAATGAACAAGACCTCCTTTAAAACCCGGCACCTCCACGTTGGTCCATCCCGGGCACACCAGAATGGTGTGGCTAACGCCGGTGGGGACAGGAGGGCCCGCTGTACTCCCCCTAGGGGAGTGCTGAAGAACAAGGAACGAGAAAGAAGAATGAAGAAACATAAGTGCACTTCCCCTAGGGGAAGAAAAAGAGCAGAAGGTACGAGAAAGGTTGTAATGGGCCAGAAATGGCCTTAGACACAACCTAAGAAGCTCTGTACAGCGGGTTAGGGATGGTTAGGGATGGTTCACGTCGAGGGCCTGGTTGAGAAGATGGTGCCACTGGCGGCGGGCATCAAGGGGATATCTGGACGTGGATGGGGAGCAGCCTATGCAAGTCGGTTGAAGTACTACAAGGTAGTTTTCCTCCCAGCGGTGCTTTATGCGGCATCAACATGGTGGCATCGTCCGACACAGAAGATCCGTCAAAGAATCCTTACGATGCAGAGGGCGGCACTAGTGGCGCTGACCAGAGCCTATACCACGACATCGACCTTGGCACTCCAGGTAATAGCGGGATGTGAGCCCTTGGACCTAGTCCTGGACGCGAGGGCTGCGTATGTATCGGCCAAATGGCCAGACAGAACCTGTGTAGAGGTGACACTGGGTCTGAGGCAGGCGCTGGTGGGTGCAGAGTCGTTGGAGGCCAAGCAGCTAGCTATAGAGGCCTGGCTGATGGACAGGTGGCAAGAAAGATGGAACGAGGGACCCCAGGGACGACTGACATATGCCTACCTGCCCGATGTCAGGGAAAGAAGAGCAAAGCAGTACATCCAGCCAGGATATGAAATGTCTCAGATTCTCACTGGCCATGGGAACTTCAGTGCAAAGCTGCACTTCTTCAGAAGACGGGAGGACCCAGCATGCCCATGTGGTGACCCTGAAGAAACTGCCGAGCATGTCATAAGAGCCTGCCCCCTGTATAATGACCAGAGAAGAATACTGTGCGGAGCCCCGACGTACGACGCCCCACTGCATACCCTGATGGCCGACCAAGAAATGCATGGAAAGATGATGGCCTTCTGCCGAGCCTGGACTGCTAGGCGTGGCGAAGGGATGGACTTGCCAGGGTGAGAGCGAGGAGCCGCGAAGCATGAATTTAGGAATTTAGGTATTTAAGTTTTGTGTCAAAGGGAGATTGGAGGAAGTTTTATATAAGTACTCCAACTCCCCAGTATGAATGTTTGATGAATTAACTTATTGAGTGAATGGATGTGTGAATGTTTAGGGCCTAAGGTTAGTCTGTGATCTGATGGGTGATATTAAAGTTAGGTATTTATTTGATTAGGTTAAAGTACGATTGTGATGCTAGGCTGTGATATAAGTGTTAGTTAGTAGTGAATGTGATAATAGGTTACTGTAAGAACGGAGTGTGCTAGGAGGCAAGTGTGGATGGGGGGGAACCTGCAGGTCAGCGAGACAGCATACTGTTAGGATAATTTGAATTTGATTTATTTAGTTGGCTTTCTATTGATTTCTCTTTTGTTTATTTTCGGGGCTGTCCGGCCCTTCTGGGCGCTGGAAAACCCTAAAAAACGGGAGACCCTACGAGACGGGTACCAGGAGGGCCACTTTAGGAAGGGTTGGGCGCGGGACCGGTGGGTTTTCCCCCGTCTCACTGGTCTAGGATGAATGAAAAGAATGAAAGGTGTGCGAGAATGAGGATAGATTAGGAGAAAATGACTGTGATATGTGTGTCATTGTATGTGTCTTCAAGTGTGATGTGCGTCATTGTATGTATATTCAGATTTTTATTTTTGTCTAGGCTAGTCGTATTAGATGTAGGGAGGGGAGGAAATTTTTAGAAGTACTCGCCCTCCACCAGACAATCAAAAGTGGAGAGAGCAACCACCGAGGATCCGAAAACTGCAAGTTACAAGAAGAGGCAGAAGAGTAGGTAAGGTCTGTTGCTTTAGCAGCCACCCATGATCCGAAAACTGCAAGCTATAAGAAGAGGCAGAAGAGTAGGTACGGTCTGCTGCATTCCGCAGCCACCAGCGACCCGAACACCACAAGTTATGAGAAGAGGTGGAATAGTAGGTAGGTCTGCTGCGATGACTTCTGTCCCAAAGAATTTCGAGCAAATTAAATGTGAAAAGACCTCCTTTAAAACCCGGCACCTCCACGTTGGTCCATCCCGGGCACACCAGAATGGTGTGGCTAACGCCGGAGGGGACAGGAGGGCCCGCTGTACTCCCCCTAGGGGAGTGCTGAAGAACAAGAAGAAAGAAGAAAGAATGAAGCAACATGAGTGCACTTCCCCTAGGGGAAGAAAAAGAGCAGAAGGAACGAGAAAGGTTGTAATGGGCCAGAAATGGCCTTGGACACAACCTAAGAAGCTCTGTACAGCGGGTTAGGGATGGTTAGGGATGGTTAGGGATGGTTAGGGATGGTTAGGGATGGTTAGGGATGGTTAGGGATGGGGGGATGGTTAGGGATGGTTAGGGATGGTTAGGGATGGTTAGGGATGGTTAGGGATGGTTAGGGATGGTTAGGGATGGTTAGGGATGGTTAGGGATGGTTAGGGATGGTTAGGGATGGTTAGGGATGGTTAGGGATGGTTGTGTGCTAGGAGGCAAGTGTGGATGGGGGGGAACCTGCAGGTCAGCGAGACAGCATACTGTTAGGATAATTTGAATTTGATTTATTTAGTTGGCTTTTTATTGATTTCCCTTTTGTTTATTTTCGGGGCTGTCCGGCCCTTCTGGGCGCTGGAAAACCCTAAAAAACGGGAGACCCTACGAGACGGGTACCAGGAGGGCCACTTTAGGAAGGGTTGGGCGCGGGACCGGTGGGTTTTCCCCCGTCTCACTGGTCTAGGATGAATGAAATGAATGAAAGGTGTGTGAGAATGTGTAATTTAAGGAAATTGTCTGTGATATGTGTGTTCTCATATGTGTCTTCAAATGTGGTGTGCGTCATTGTATGTATGTTCAGATTTTTATTTTGTCTAGGTTAGTCGTATTAGATGTAGGGAGGGGAGGAAATTTTTAGAAGTACTCGCCCTCCACCAGACAATCAAGAGTGGAGAGAGCAACCACCGAGGATCCGAAAACTGCAAGATACAAGAAGAGGCAGAAGAGTAGGTAAGGTCTGTTGCTTTAGCAGCCACCCATGATCCGAAAACTGCAAGCTATAAGAAGAGGCAGAAGAGTAGGTACGGTCTGCTGCATTCCGCAGCCACCAGCGACCCGAACACCACAAGTTATGAGAAGAGATGGAATAGTAGGTAGGTCTGCTGCGATGACTCCTGTCCCAAAGAATTTCGAGCAAATTAAATGTGAAAAGACCTCCTTTAAAACCCGGCACCTCCACGTTGGTCCATCCCGGGCACACCAGAATGGTGTGGCTAACGCCGGTGGGGACAGGAGGGCCCGCTGTACTCCCCCTAGGGGAGTGCTGAAGAACAAGGAACGAGAAAGAAGAATGAAGAAACATAAGTGCACTTCCCCTAGGGGAAGAAAAGAGCAGAAGGTACGAGAAAGGTTGTAATGGGCCAGAAATGGCCTTAGACACAACCTAAGAAGCTCTGTACAGCGGGTTAGGGATGGTTAGGGATGGTTAGGGATGGTTAGGGATGGTTAGGGATGGTTAGGGATGGTTAGGGATGGTTAGGGATGGTTAGGGATGGTTAGGGATGGTTAGGGATGGTTAGGGATGGTTAGGGATGGTTAGGGATGGTTAGGGATGGTTAGGGATGGTTAGGGATGGTTAGGGATGGTTAGGGATGGTTAGGGATGGTTAGGGATGGTTAGGGATGGTTAGGGATGGTTAGGGATGGTTAGGGATGGTTAGGGATGGTTAGGGATGGTTAGGGATGGTTAGGGATGGTTAGGGATGGTTAGGGATGGTTAGGGATGGTTAGGGATGGTTAGGGATGGTTAGGGATGGTTAGGGATGGTTAGGGATGGTTAGGGATGGTTAGGGATGGTTAGGGATGGTTAGGGATGGTTAGGGATGGTTAGGGATGGTTAGGGATGGTTAGGGATGGTTAGGGATGGTTAGGGATGGTTAGGGATGGTTAGGGATGGTTAGGGATGGTTAGGGATGGTTAGGGATGGTTAGGGATGGTTAGGGATGGTTAGGGATGGTTAGGGATGGTTAGGGATGGTTAGGGATGGTTAGGGATGGTTAGGGATGGTTAGGGATGGTTAGGGATGGTTAGGGATGGTTAGGGATGGTTAGGGATGGTTAGGGATGGTTAGGGATGGTTAGGGATGGTTAGGGATGGTTAGGGATGGTTAGGGATGGTTAGGGATGGTTAGGGATGGTTAGGGATGGTTAGGGATGGTTAGGGATGGTTCCAATAGGGCTGGGCGTCTTCAGAGTGACCGTTATTTTGGAACTGTTACCTGATTGTGTAACTACCTACTTGAATTAAGTTGTGCAGATCTTTCCTAAGGAGCCTGGTGTCACCAACGAAGTAGGGGCTGTTGCCCCCGTCACCCAGTGTTGCTGGTTAGTATTTTTAGAATGGAAGGAGTTAATTGTGGTAGTCCTGGTGTGATGTCTGGCTCTGAGTTAGATGAAATGGAGGAGGTTACTCCATTTAAACGTTCTGGACTGGCTCATTCCCCTCCTGGGGCAGCAAAAAAAGGAAAAAAGAGGAGGAATGAGGATGAGGAAAGCATGGAGGAATTCGTGGCCCCGGCAGATTCAGTCATGGCAGGCTTGAGGAAACTCTCGGAATACATTGGGTCCCCAGAGAGTAAGTTGAATAAGGTACAAATGAGCAAGATGATGGACTGGATCCATGATTGTTTGAGTGGGGTTACACGAATGGTATCACACAACACCTTCCTGTTGGGGAAAGTCTTGGCCATGGAGGGTGCTGGAGACCAATCAGGGAGGGTTGTACCAGGAACCCAGAAGCTCCCTTCCCCCATTGCTGAGGCAGTGGTGGTGATAAAGGATCATGTGCAGAGGCAGGAGGGAGAGATGAAAAAACAGGCTACAATGTATACAGAAATGTTGAAGAGAATTGAAAGCACCCCAACTGGTACTCCGCAGGGGGAGGTCAGGAGCGAGCCAAAGTGGCAGATACAAGCAGGCAGGAAGGGTAAGAGAGGCACACCGAAGGATGGAGGAGGGTCAGCAGCGCCAGATGTTCCTACTGTTAGAGAGCTCAAGGCAGAGGTCAGGGCAAAACTGGCAGAAAAAGGAGGGCCTAAACAGACATCCAAAGGAGTCACGATGTTGTTGGAGGCACCAGATGGGAAGAAGGCAATGCCGATGCTGGCAGAGGCCAAGCTGAAGCCGCAGGATTTGGGGGTGGAGATAACCGCGATTCGACCTGCAAGGGGAGGTAAGATTGCTGTTGAGCTGACGAACAGGGAAGACAGGGAAAAACTGGAGGAGAGTGAGGCTTTGAAAAAGGTGGGGCTGACAGTCAAGATAGCACCCCATAGGCTCCCTCGGATGCTCGTGCATGATGTCCCTGCTGGAGTGACGGACAAGGAGATAGTGGAGGCAGTGATAGCCCTGGACATCCCAGGAATGGATGAAAAAGCGAAGAGGACAGGTGTCGTGCCGTTGCACAAGGCTGGCCCACGAGAGAAAGAGGTAGTGAAGTGGGTCCTGCAGGTTGAGCCAGTAATAAGGCAGGCACTACTGAAACAGGAGAGAATATTGATCGATTGGTTCAGCTGCAGGGTAGTTGACCATGTTGGAGTGACGCGCTGCTACCAATGCCAGGGCTACGGGCATATTGGAAAAACTTGTACAGTGGAGGAGCAAATATGTGGGTGGTGCGCCCGATCTGGCCACCGGTTCAAGGACTGCAAGTACAAAGAAGCTGAGCCCCCGGTGTGTGCTCCGTGTAAAAAGGCAAAGCTCCGACATGGTCACATGGCAGGAGGGGACCTATGCTCCAGCTATAAACAAGCAATCGAAAGGATGGTAAAGGGAACGGACTATGGTTCACAATGATGGAGACAAGACCGTTAAACATAATGCAGCTCAATATGAACAGGCAAGCCACCGTTGCTGATCAGATTAGGCAGCTTGGTGCGGAAAAGGATATTAGTGTCTTTGCAGTGCAGGAGATGGCAGTCCAGGCGGGCAGAGTGGTGGGCTTTGGCCTCACTACTAGGGTATACTGCACAGCAGCGACGAGAGCAAAACCAAGAGCAGCTGTTGTGGTGATGGATCGGCAGTTTGATGTGTTGCTCCTGCAGGACTATCTCACTCCTTGTATAGTGCCAGTTCGAGTTACAGGGAGAGGCCACGACCTATTTATAGTGAGTGTTTATGCACCGCCCAACGAGGATCTGGGACCCCTGATCCAGCAGCTAGAGGATATCATCAGGTACGTGGGAGACGGAGCCTTGGTATTCTGCGGAGACTTCAATGCACATAGTGGAGCCTGGGGCATGGAGCGGTTGGATAGGAGAGGTGAGCAGGTGGGTCATTGGATCGCGGGGTGTGGTCTCTACTTGGAGAACGACCCAGCCAAAGGACCTACATTCAGAGGACCGAGAGGAGAATCCTCAGTGGACCTGACCGTGACCAACCAGGAAGCTGCAGGGAGAATGGCGTCATGGGAGCTGCAGTGGAGCACCACCAGTGACCATGCCACCATTACAGCCCAAATCTCGAGCAGGCAGGCCCACTATCAGCAACGGGAGGCTAGGAGATATAATACCAAGGAGGCGAACTGGAAAGCATTCAGAGCTGAGCTGCAGTCTACTATGGTCGACTACATTTTGAGCCAAGGACGTGAGAATGAAGAGGACGGTGACCAGCGCGACCTGGCAGATGCTGTACTACTGGCGGCGGAGAGGACCCTGAAGAAGAAGGCATTGGGCACTGCGAGAACTGTGAAGTGGTGGACTGAGGAGATTGGCAACCAGAGATCGGCAGTCCTGACGGCTCGGCGTAGGTTCCAGAGAGCCACGACCCCTGAGGAGCGAGGACGGAGCCGTGAATGCTACTACAGGCAGAAGAAGACCCTGAAGACCATGATAAGGAGGCAGAAGCGGCGATCATACAGGAGCTTTGTGGTGGAGAGCATCGAGGAAAACGTCTGGGGCCTGGCCTACAGAATCATGCGCGGTAAAATAGGAGCGGACTATGCACTAGGAGCTCTGCAAGTCAATGGGGTCACGGCCCGCAGTGCCCAGGAGGCTTCCCGGATGTTCCTGGAGGAAACATTCCCGCAAGATGACCCTAACGAAGATCAGCAGGATGAGGTACAGGCTAGGCAATATGCCCGAGTCCCGCCTGACGTATCAGATGCAGGTGAGTGGACAATGGTTGAGTTGAAGACAGCAATAGGGGGTTTTGGCAGAGGAAAGGCGCCGGGCCTGGACGGCGTGGATATGGCCATGATTAAGGAGGCACCCCAGTTGTTTCACGAGCAGCTCTTGGCACTTTACAACAACATCCTGCAGACAGGGGTCTTTCCCAGGCAGTGGAAAGTGGCCGACATAAAAGCCATTAGGAAGCCAGGTAACCGAGACTTCACGAAAAGTAATTCTTACAGGCCAATTAGTCTCCTACCCATGAAAGGCAAGATAATGGAGAAGCTCATCATGTCCAGAATGAGACAAGTGCTTGATCGAGCCGCTCACCCAAGGCAGTACGGATGTGTCAAAGAGAAGAGCACAGAGACGGCAATAGCTGCACTGGTCAAGGTGGTCAAACAGGCCAGAATGCCCCACGTGATGGCAATATTCTTCGATGTTGCAGGGGCCTTTAATTCGTTGTGGTGGCCTAGGATTTTGGGAATGCTCAAGATGGCCAACTGCCCAAAGAATATATACCGCTTACTTACCTCGTATTTCCAGGACAGGGTGGCAGTCATGCGGACGTCATCGGGGGAAGCTTCTATCAGAATCACCAGGGGGTGCCCCCAGGGATCTGTGGTTGGGGCTGAAATGTGGAACATCGTGTTCTCGGATCTTCTGAGCCTGTTGGATGGGGAAGATTGGGAGGCCTTTGCGTTTGTGGATGACCTGGCCGTGGTTGTGCAGACTAGAACCAGAGCAGCACTGGTAAGCGAAGCCTCACGATGCTCGGAGACAGTGGCCCGGTGGTGCGAGCGAGCGAAGCTGGAGCTGGCGGTCGGAAAGACACAGGCTGTTGTGTTTAAAGGGGCCGGAGATCACCGCCATCCAACAGTGTTTAATGCGGGAGCTGCAAGGATCGTCGCGACGGATCGAGCCAGGTACCTAGGGGTTATCCTTCACAGGACCCTGACAGCTGAGCCCCACATCGACAGCCTAATAGAAAGAGTAGTACCGCTGGCAGCAGGCATTAAAGGCATAACAGGACCTGGATGGGGAGCTGCGTATGCGAGCAGGACAAGGTACTACAAGGTAGTCTTTCTGCCAACAGTACTGTATGCTTGCTCGACTTGGTGGCATAGACCGACCCAGAGGATGAGACGGAGGGTTCTCTCAATGCAAAGGGCGGCACTGGTGGCATTGACAAGGGCATATGCCACGACCTCGACATTGGCTCTGCAGGTGCTGGCAGGATGTGAGCCACTGGACCTGGTCTTGGATGCACGAGTTGCGTATGTTTCGTCCAGGTGGCCAGACAGGTCCTGCGTTGAAGTAAGACCAGACCTGTGGAGGGAGTTGGAAGACCTTGCAACACTGGATGCCAAGCACGCCGCCATCGGAGAATGGGTCATGGACAGGTGGCAGGCAAGATGGAGCGAGGGCCCCCAAGGGAGGTTGACCCATGCCTACTTGCCTGACGTGAGGGAGCGACAAGCCATGACGTTCATCCAACCTGGATATGAAATAACTCAGATGCTCACAGGACATGGCAACTTCAGTGCTAAGCTACACTTCTTCAGGAGAAGAGAGAGCCCTGCGTGCCCTTGTGGCGCTCTGGAGGAAACTGCTGAGCACGTAGTACGCTCTTGTACCCTATATGCCGAGCAAAGAGCGGAAATATTCGGCGCCCCAATGTACGAAGCCCCATTGCATACCCTCATGGCTAACCAAGAAATGTACGGAAAAATAATGGCCTTCTGCCGAGCCTGGACTGCCAAACGCGGAGAAGGGGTGGACTTGCCTGGGTGAGAGCGAGGAGCCGCGAAACATGAATTTAAGAATTTAGGTAGTTAAGTTTTGTGTCAAAGGGAGATTGGAGGAAGTTTTATATAAGTACTCCAACTCCCCAGTATGAATGTTTGATGAATTAACTTATTGAGTGAATGGATGTGTGAATGTTTAGGGCTTAAGGTTAGTCTGTGATTTGATGGGTGATATTAGTGTTAGGTATTTATTTGATTAGGTTAGAGTACGATTGTGATGCTAGGCTGTGATATAAGTGTTAGTTAGTAGTGAATGTGATAATAGGTTACTGTAAGAATGGAGTGTGCTAGGAGGCAAGTGTGGATGGGGGGGAACCTGCAGGTCAGCGAGACAGCATACTGTTAGGATAATTTGAATTTGATTTATTTAGTTGGCTTTTTATTGATTTCCCTTTTGTTTATTTTCGGGGCTGTCCGGCCCTTCTGGGCGCTGGAAAACCCTAAAAAACGGGAGACCCTACGAGACGGGTACCAGGAGGGCCACTTTAGGAAGGGTTGGGCGCGGGACCGGTGGGTTTTCCCCCGTCTCACTGGTCTAGGATGAATGAAATGAATGAAAGGTGTGTGAGAATGTGTAATTTAAGGAAATTGTCTGTGATATGTGTGTTCTCATATGTGTCTTCAAATGTGGTGTGCGTCATTGTATGTATGTTCAGATTTTTATTTTGTCTAGGTTAGTCGTATTAGATGTAGGGAGGGGAGGAAATTTTTAGAAGTACTCGCCCTCCACCAGACAATCAAGAGTGGAGAGAGCAACCACCGAGGATCCGAAAACTGCAAGATACAAGAAGAGGCAGAAGAGTAGGTAAGGTCTGTTGCTTTAGCAGCCACCCATGATCCGAAAACTGCAAGCTATAAGAAGAGGCAGAAGAGTAGGTACGGTCTGCTGCATTCCGCAGCCACCAGCGACCCGAACACCACAAGTTATGAGAAGAGGTGGAATAGTAGGTAGGTCTGCTGCGATGACTCCTGTCCCAAAGAATTTCGAGCAAATTAAATGTGAAAAGACCTCCTTTAAAACCCGGCACCTCCACGTTGGTCCATCCCGGGCACACCAGAATGGTGTGGCTAACGCCGGTGGGGACAGGAGGGCCCGCTGTACTCCCCCTAGGGGAGTGCTGAAGAACAAGGAACGAGAAAGAAGAATGAAGAAACATAAGTGCACTTCCCCTAGGGGAAGAAAAGAGCAGAAGGTACGAGAAAGGTTGTAATGGGCCAGAAATGGCCTTAGACACAACCTAAGAAGCTCTGTACAGCGGGTTAGGGATGGTTAGGGATGGTTAGGGATGGTTAGGGATGGTTAGGGATGGTTAGGGATGGTTAGGGATGGTTAGGGATGGTTAGGGATGGTTAGGGATGGTTAGGGATGGTTAGGGATGGTTAGGGATGGTTAGGGATGGTTAGGGATGGTTAGGGATGGTTAGGGATGGTTAGGGATGGTTAGGGATGGTTAGGGATGGTTAGGGATGGTTAGGGATGGTTAGGGATGGTTAGGGATGGTTAGGGATGGTTAGGGATGGTTAGGGATGGTTAGGGATGGTTAGGGATGGTTAGGGATGGTTAGGGATGGTTAGGGATGGTTAGGGATGGTTAGGGATGGTTAGGGATGGTTAGGGATGGTTAGGGATGGTTAGGGATGGTTAGGGATGGTTAGGGATGGTTAGGGATGGTTAGGGATGGTTAGGGATGGTTAGGGATGGTTAGGGATGGTTAGGGATGGTTAGGGATGGTTAGGGATGGTTAGGGATGGTTAGGGATGGTTAGGGATGGTTAGGGATGGTTAGGGATGGTTAGGGATGGTTAGGGATGGTTAGGGATGGTTAGGGATGGTTAGGGATGGTTAGGGATGGTTAGGGATGGTTAGGGATGGTTAGGGATGGTTAGGGATGGTTAGGGATGGTTAGGGATGGTTAGGGATGGTTAGGGATGGTTAGGGATGGTTAGGGATGGTTAGGGATGGTTAGGGATGGTTAGGGATGGTTAGGGATGGTTAGGGATGGTTAGGGATGGTTAGGGATGGTTAGGGATGGTTAGGGATGGTTAGGGATGGTTAGGGATGGTTAGGGATGGTTAGGGATGGTTAGGGATGGTTAGGGATGGTTAGGGATGGTTAGGGATGGTTAGGGATGGTTAGGGATGGTTAGGGATGGTTAGGGATGGTTAGGGATGGTTAGGGATGGTTAGGGATGGTTAGGGATGGTTAGGGATGGTTAGGGATGGTTAGGGATGGTTAGGGATGGTTAGGGATGGTTAGGGATGGTTAGGGATGGTTAGGGATGGTTAGGGATGGTTAGGGATGGTTAGGGATGGTTAGGGATGGTTAGGGATGGTTAGGGATGGTTAGGGATGGTTAGGGATGGTTAGGGATGGTTAGGGATGGTTAGGGATGGTTAGGGATGGTTAGGGATGGTTAGGGATGGTTAGGGATGGTTAGGGATGGTTAGGGATGGTTAGGGATGGTTAGGGATGGTTAGGGATGGTTAGGGATGGTTAGGGATGGTTAGGGATGGTTAGGGATGGTTAGGGATGGTTAGGGATGGTTAGGGATGGTTAGGGATGGTTAGGGATGGTTAGGGATGGTTAGGGATGGTTAGGGATGGTTAGGGATGGTTAGGGATGGTTAGGGATGGTTAGGGATGGTTAGGGATGGTTAGGGATGGTTAGGGATGGTTAGGGATGGTTAGGGATGGTTAGGGATGGTTAGGGATGGTTAGGGATGGTTAGGGATGGTTAGGGATGGTTAGGGATGGTTAGGGATGGTTAGGGATGGTTAGGGATGGTTAGGGATGGTTAGGGATGGTTAGGGATGGTTTAGGGATGGTTAGGGATGGTTAGGGATGGGTTAGGGATGGTTAGGGATGGTTAGGGATGGTTAGGGATGGTTAGGGATGGTTAGGGATGGTTAGGGATGGTTAGGGATGGTTAGGGATGGTTAGGGATGGTTAGGGGAAG